>CM048744.1:814053593-814706093 GCA_026315105.1 Locusta migratoria | reverse complement strand
TTCGTAACTGAAGGGGAATTAATTCACACTGTTATCTGTTGCTCAAGATGTCGCAAAAAATATTGCTTTGTTTTAGGTTTACGATAATTACCACTGCGGTTCTTGTATATAATTATTATATGTATAAAAATTGAATGTTTCCCAATAGACTTTGTTATTCTGATTAAAAACCCAATGTTTCTCCTCATAATATATATTATATGTTACAAGGAAAAATGGAATAACCCATCGCCATGAATTGTGTTGTTGAACAAAAAGAAAATAATTTTTATTCACTAATGTAACTAATTTGTTAAAGATAATGTAGGTTTGGGAAACTTTCTGAATAATTGGTGGAATAACAAAGAAAATGTAACAGAAAAAAAGATGTCGGAGGAGGAATTGAACCCGAGACCTGTGGCGTAAGAGTCTGAGCCATAACCATCTAGGCCAGACGGCAACTCGGCAATGGACTAACGTTTTATACTCATAAGGCACCTCCGCTATCGGGTGGAGAAATGTAGTGTTCCCCTGAATAGGTCAGGCGTGCACTACATGCAGGAAGCGGCTACAAGGGTAGCGGAGTACGTGTGGGGTGCACATGGAGGTTTTTTAGGTTAGAGAATTCCTTCCCTAGGCCCGACAAGTTGCCTCCTGAGCCGCGACAAGGTAGCAGTAGGCAGAACACAACAGGGAAGGAAATGATCAATTTAGTAGTAGTTAACTGCAGGAGCGTCTATAGAAAGGTCCCAGAATTTCTCTCAATAATAAACGATCACAATGCCCACATAGTAGTAGGGACGGAAAGTTGGCTGAAACCAGCTGTAAACAGTAATGAGATTCTAAACTCAGACCGGAATATAGGCTGGATAGTGAAGGGGGAGGCGTGTTTATAGCGATAAAAAGTGCACTAGAATCGTAGGAAATAGACGGAGATCCAAAGTGTGAAATAATTTGGGTGAAGGTCACGGTTAAAGTAGCTTTGAACATGGTAATCGGATGCTTCTATAGGCCTCCTGGCTCAGCAGCTGTTGTGACAGAACACCTGAAGGATAATTTGGAAAATATTTCGAGTAATTTCCCAATCATGTTATAGTTTTGGGAGGAGATTTTAATTTACCTGATATAGATTGGGAGACTCAAACGTTTATTACAGGTGGCAGGGACAAAGAATCCAATGAAATTGTTTTGAGTGCATTATCTGAAAACTGCCTTGAGCAGTTAAACAGAGAACCAACTTGTGGTGACAACATATTAGACCTTCTGGTGACAGACAGACTCAAACTATTCGGAACAGTTAATGCAGAACAGGGAATCAGCGATCATAAAGCAGTTACAGCATCAGTAATTTCAGCCGTAAATAGAAATATTAAAAAAGGTAGGAAGATTTTTCTGTTCGGAAAAAGTGACAAAAAGGGGATTTCAGAGTACTTGACGGCTCAGCACAGAAGTTTTATCTTAGGTACAGATGGTGTTGAGGAACAGTGGTCTAAGTTCAAAGCCATCGTACAATATGCATTAGATGAGTATGTGCCTAGCAAGGTTGTAAGAGATGGAAAGGAGCCACCGTGGTAAAACAACCGAATTAGAAAGCTGCTACGGAAGCAAAGGGAACTTCACTGCAAACATAAACATAGCCAAAGCCTTGTAGTCAAACAAAAATTACACGAAGAGAAACGTAGCGTGAGGAGGGCTATGCGAGAGGCGTTCAACGAATTCAAAAGTAGAGTTCTTTGTACTGACTTGGCTGAAAATCCTAAGAAATTTTGGTCTTACGTCAGAGCGGTAGGTGGATCAAAACGAAGTGTCCAGACACTCTGTGACGTAAATGGCACTGAAACAGAGGATGACACTCTAAAGGCAGAATTACTAAATGTATTTTTCCAAAGCTGTTCTCAGAGGAAGATTGCACTGTAGTTCCTTCCCTAGATTGCCTCACAGATTACAAAATGGCAGATATCGAAATAATTGACAGAGGGATAGAAAAACAATTAAAATCGCTCAAAAGAGGATAGGCCGCAGGACCTGATGGGATGCCAGTTCGTTTTTACACAGAGTATGCGAAGGAACTGGGCCCCCTTCTCGCAGTGGTGTATCATAGGTCTCTAGAAGAGCATAGTGTTTCGAAAGATTGGTAAATGGCGCAGCTCATCCCCGTTTTCAAGAAGGGTCCTCGAACAGATTTGCAGAACTATAGGCCTATACTTTAACATCGGCCAGTTGTAGAATTTTGGAATATGTATTATGTTCGAATATAATGACATTTCTCGAGACTAGGAATCTGCTCTGTAGGAATCGGCATGGGTTACGAAAAAGGCGTTCGTGTGAAACCCAGCTTGCGCTATTCGTCCACAACACTGAGGCCCATAGACACGGGTTCTCAGGTAGATGCTGTGTTTCTCGACTTCCGCAAGACGTTTGATACAGTTCTCCACAAACGTTTAATGAACAAAGTAAGAGCATATGGTCTATCAGACCAATTGTGTGTTTGGAATGAGGAATTCCTAGATAACAGAAAGCAGCAGGTCATCCTCAATGGAGAGGTCTTCCGAAGTAGGAGTTATGTCAGGTGTGCCACATGGGAGTGTCGTGGGTCCGTTGCTGTTCATGATATATATAAATGACCTTGCGGATAACATCGGAAGTTCACTGTGGCTTTTTGCGGATGATGCGGTACTATATAGAGAGGTTGTAACAATGGAAAATTGTATTGAAATGCAGGAGGATCTGCATCGAATTGACGCATGGTGCAGGGAATGGCAATTAAAGCTCAATTTAGACAAGTGTAATGTGCTGCAAATACACAGAAAGAAAGATCCTTTATCATTTAGCTACACTATAGCAAGTCAGCAACTGGAAGCAGTTAATTCCATAAATTATCTGGGAGTAGTCATTAGGAGGGATTTAAAATGGAACGACCATATAAAACCAATCGTCCGTAAAGCAGATGCCAGACTTAGATTCATTGGGAGAATTCTAAGGAAATGCAGTCAGAAAACAAAGGAAGTAGGTTACAGTACACTTGTTTGCCCACAGTTTGAATACTGTTCACTGGTGTGAGATCCGTACCAGGTGGGATTGATAGAGGAAGTGGAGAAGATCCAACGGAGAGCAGCACGCTTCGTTACAGAATCATTTGGTAATAGTGAACGCGTTACGAAGATGATCTCTAAACTCCAGTGGAAGACTCTGCAGGAGAGACGCTCGGTATGGGTTTTTGACGAAGTTTCGAGAACTTACCTTTACTGAGGGGTCTAGCAGTATATTGCTCCCTCCTACGTATATCTCGCGAAGAGATTGTGAGGATAAAATCAGAGAGATTAGAGCCCACACAGAGGCATGCCGACAATCCTTCTTTCCGCGAACAATATGTGACTGGAATAGGAGGGAAAATCGATAGTGGTACTCAAGGTACCCTCTGCCACACACCGTCGGGTAGCTTGCGGAGTATGGTTGTAGATGTAGATGAAGATGAAGAAACTTTGGACAGGATTTTCCGAGTAGTTCATCCTTATATTTTAACCATGTGAGGTGTTAGGGATCCTCTTTCACCACACAAAATTTCGGACAAATCCCCAACCCCACAATTGTGCCGTCTCCTTGTAAGAGCCCAGTTTGACCCATTGGCGTACAGTGATAGGTATATCTGTCATCATGCTCATCTACACTTACACACAGTGAAGGGATTCAGCTGTCACCGTGCAATCGCCTTGTTGTGCTGTGCTTAGGCATGTTTTGCATTACCAATGTTTCTGTTTTTAGTTCAACAGTACATCAATAGCCAGTAGTAGCTGTGCATACCTTTAAATTTCCCAGAAAAGTCATTTTAGTGATACTGATGAAGTAGATTCTGAAATCAGTGAATGCACAAAAACAGGAGTGAGTGACAATAGTTTTTGTATTGATGTTCTCGTTGGTCTGTGCTCTCAGTAGCGGCTGGCTGAAATTTCATGGGACAAAGTAATTCACTACAAATAATGTAGGCGACATGTAGGATTACAGTTCATTGACCCTTTAACGGTTCATTAGTGCCCAGTTGTCCCCATTTATAGCCAACGTACAAGTCTCATTAATTACAATCAACACAACCCAGTACGTACATTCCACACGTTAATAATACAAATTTACACAATTCATGTGTCGAATACCAAAGTTCGAGGTGGCACAAATATGAAGGATTCATCACTGTAGATAAACTTTCTACACGCCTAACATTGAAGAACTTTTACATAATTGTTCAAAATTAAAGTTGAAAGTGACATGGGTGTTGTATCAGATACATCACGAAACAAGACTCCCTACTGGCATGGATTGTGCTTCCTTGAGAAGTAGGTGGAGTTAAGAAACAACAGACTATCACTAGGGGGGAGGGGGAAATAGGTATTAGAAGGAATTTCCTGGTTATGAAGTAGCCATGGAAGAGGTGTGGGCCTGATTTTGCAGGAAAAACTAGGTGACAGGTACCAGGTCACAAACTTTTTCAAGCACAGTGCGGATCTTAGCCAGATGGTAGAGGATATAGGTTCCTTGTGTAAGGGTTTCACAAAACAGAATCATGGTATGATAGTGGGTGGGGTGGGAAACAGCATTGATAGGGATTGATAGTATTGAGTGTGACTTTGTTAAAATAGCTTCTGCAACGACCCAGACAAATGTTGGACTGTTGCCTGCTTTCATGCGGTATGATCGACCCCAATTGAATCGTTCAGTCAGGAGGGTCAATGTGGAGATTGATCAACTGCTTAGGGCGGCTACTCTGTCAGCCATAGGTTTGGTTCCTGTTGATAGGTGGGATTTTACCAGACATGGTCTGCATATCAGTAGGAAAGGGAAGGTGAAACTGGCTGGGTTGATAGCAAAATCCTTAAATGGGAACACTGCAATTCATGAAAGTACTTCTTTTTTTAGGCTAAGATCAGTGCCAATGAGACGCTCAGGCAGGCAGGCAGGTGCTAAAAATGTTGAAAAATAAAATGTTTCTCACAAAATTAAGGTAAAAAAATAATGTTAGCATTTTCACCAGAATATTGGGGGACTAAGAATAAAATAGATGAGCTTTTGGTTTGTATAGGTGATATAAAAACTGATTAATTGATATACTGTGCCTGTCTGAGCATCACATTCACTGGTATGGAAAATGTGAATGTCAGTGGA
The DNA here is from genome assembly GCA_026315105.1 of Locusta migratoria. Lineage (NCBI taxonomy): Eukaryota > Metazoa > Arthropoda > Insecta > Orthoptera > Acrididae > Locusta > Locusta migratoria. Next base: position 814,700,960 of record CM048744.1, on the reverse strand, counting down.
TATAAATTAGCTTCAAATATAAGTAGAGATAATAAGGTAAGAGGAGTTGCCATATATGTCAAAAGCTATCACAGTGTAAAAAATTTAGAAAAAAAAATAGTTTTGTGTAGAGCAACATATTGAAGCATGTGCCTGCCAGCAATGATGATTATCTTATAATTGTAACAGTATATACGTCCCCTTCAGGAAACTTCCATTTAATTCTGAAAAACTTGGATGTCTTGTTGTGCTATCTGTCAGAGAGGGGGAAGCAAATTATTATTAGTGGTGATTTCAATATAGATTCACTGAAAGAGTGTAATTTGAAGAAATTCTTACTTGGCTAATTCAAGCTGACATCCATTTTTTGATTTTCCTACTCGGGTAGTGAAGAACAGCAGTACATTGATAGATAACTTTTTTATAGACCAAGATAAGTTTAATAACATAAATGCTTGTCCTTTTGAGAATGGTATTTCTGATCAAGATGCACAGCTAGTAACATTATATGACATAGTTCCGTTCAGTAATTCAAAACGGTCCTCCACAGTTGTGTGTTTGATTAATGACTTAACAACTAGAAATTTCAGTGAAAGCCTACAGCAGTTAGATTGGGATGAGGTTTATAAGGAACAGGATGTTAATTTGAAATATAACGTATTTCATGATACACTTGTAAGATTATTTGAAAACTGATTCCCCAAGAAATTAGTTAAATATAATTGTAAGAAACCATGCAAAAAACCATGGCTTACTAAAGGAATAAAAAATCTTGTAACCGAAAAAGGGTACTACATCTATCTGTAAGAATGAGTAATAACCCAGAAACAATAAAATACAGTATTATAAAAACTATTGTGCTACCGGTACATTAAGAAAAGTTATTAAAAATCAAGAAGCATGTGCATCATGTCTGAGATTAGTTCCTGTGATAGTACAATTAAAACAATATGGAATATTATTAAAAGGGAGACAGGGCAACCAAGAGCATAGGAAGAGGGTATTACCATCAAAACAAATGAAAACCTTATTAACAAAAAGTCAGAAGTTGAAAACATTTTTACTGATTACTTTTTAAATTTTGTAGAGAAAATAGGATCTAAATGTTCATTAGAATGAGCAATGCAATTAAAGGAAGAGGCCATACCTACACAATTTGATACAATTGCAATTCCACCCACCTCCCCTTCAGAAATTAGGAAAATAATAAACTCTCTCAAGAGTAGATCACATGGAATTGATGGCATTTCCAGCAGGGTATTATAAGCTTGTTCCCAAGAGATATGTAGGATTCTTAGTCATATATGCAATAGTTCTTTAAAGCAGAGTACTTTCCCAGATAGACAGAAATATTCTATCGTTACACCTTTGCATAAAAAAGAGGATACGTCTGATGTCAACAATTACCGCCCCATCTTACTTCTGATAGTTTTATCCAAAATATTTGAAAAAGTTATGTATTCTCGAGTTGCTTGACATATTAGTAAAAATAAAGTTCTAACAACATGTCAGTTTCGTTTTAAAAAAAGCTTTTCAACAGAAAGTGATATATATACCTTCACTGATAAAATATTAAATGCTTTGAATAACAGGACATCACCAGTTGGTATTTTTTGTGATCTCTCAAAGGCTTTTGATTGTGTAAACCATGGGATTCTTCTAGACAAGCTTAAGTATTGTGGTATGAGTGGGACAGTGCAGAAATGGTTTAAATCATACTTAACTGGAAGAGCGCAGAAAGTTGAAATAAGCAGTTGACTTGATATAGGAAAACAATTAATTCCTCTAATGCGGGAGTTATCAAAAATGGGGTTCCACAAGGTTCAGTCTTGGGTCCTTTGCTGTTCTTTATCAAATATATAAAGCAGAGTGTCCGTATATTTGTACATGTTGAATACAAATCTACAGTTTTCTTTCAATCTTTATGAAATATTGTACACGTAAGCTTCAATCCATAAGGACGGTCGCCATAAGTGTAAGTATCACATACAACACATTGTTCACGAGATATGGCGTCATAAACAATGAGATGTGTGAAAAACTGCTGCATTAAGCGACAATACTTCTCATTTTCTCCTAAACCACTGGACTGATTTCAACCAAATTTCGTACTCATATTCCTCATGTGAGATAACAGTTACTGTAGGAATAAGAAGCACATACGACACATAGTTCAGGGGATATAATGTCATTAGCAGTATGAGTGCCAAGGAACTGCCACATAATGCGGCGAGAATTTATAAATACAACATATGAGAATGAGAGTACTTAGCGACTTGCAATAAGCTTTAAGCATAATTTCAAACCTTTATTAAACTTTTTCTCGCTGGCAATCATAGCAAAATGATGAAAGGAAAAAAGTTTCTCGCTTACTACTTTTCCACTGTCCATGGAGCAAAACTATGGCGTTCGGTATGACATTATAATTTATAATTGCTACACTACAAATTGTAATCACAGGAAATATTACCTTTGAAATTGTATCACAGTACGACACATAGTTCATGAGATATGAAGACTTAAAGAGTAATGTTCATGGAAAACCACCCCATCAAACAACAAATTTTAATCTATTATTTTTTTACTACTAATTGTAATCCCAAGAGATTTTACAGACAAATAGCCCTTATACAAATGAATATATACCTGAAAAATGGCAGGAATAAATAAATAAATAAATACCCGGGCAACGCCGGATTTTCAGCTAGTATATATTAATGACTTGCCATTCTGTATTCATGAAGATGCTAAGCTAGTTCTTTTTGCTGATGATAAAAGTATAGCTATCATGCCTGACAAACAGGAATTAACTGATGAAATTGTAAATGATATCTTTCAGAAAAATTAGTTTGTGGTTTTTTAGAAATGGACTGTCATTAAACTTTGATAAAACCCAGTATATACAATTTCATACAGTAAATGGCATGACACCATTAATAAAGACTTTGAACATAAATCTGTAGCTAAGGTGGAATATTCAAAATTTTTAGGTGTTTACATTGACGAGGAATTGAATTGGAAGAAACACATTGAAGATCTGCTGAAATGTTTGAATTCAGCTATTTATGCTATCAGGGTCATTGCAAAATTTGGTGATATACATTTCAGTAAATTAGTTTATTGTGCCTATTTTCATTTACTGCTTTCATATGGGATCATATTCTGGGGCAATTCAACATTGAGTAAAAAAGTATTTATTGTACAAAAGCATGCAATCAGAATAATTGCTGGAGCCCACCCAAGATCATCCTGCAGACATTTATTTAGGGATCTTCACAATATATATATATTCACTCATAAAATTTGTTATTGACAAACCAACCCAATTCAAAAGTAATAGCAGTGTGCATAGCTACAACACTAGGAGAATGGGATATATTCACTATTCAAGGTTAAATTTGACTTTGGCACAGAAGGTGTTGAATTAAGTTGAGCATTGAGATATGTGACTGCTGTAGACGTATAGTGAGCAACATATTTTGGAAATGAATCGATATGTTCGTGTACTTTAACTAGATGCCCCTCAGGGGCTCAGCATTAATTTGCCGAGTACGGGTTTGGCGAACCCGGGGTCCTGATCCGTGGGCTGTGTCGCGCCAACAGTCCGCTACACCGTAAGCTCTGTGTGTGCGTCAACGACCATCATTCGGCGCGATGGTGGAACATTGTACGTTTCAGAGCCTGGCTTAATTGCCCTGGTCGCGAGGACGGTACAAACCTCTATAAAAAAATCAATCTCAAGGTGTGCTACGTGACGAGGAGATGCATGGCTGTTGAGGTTGAACAGCCGCTAGCGAGCAACCTCTGAGGAACCTGCCGCATCTCAGTTGTATAAGGCTTACCCAGGCAAGCGGGGCTCTGCCTGGGTGGACATTTAGTTCCCTAGCAGCTCTTGGGACCAGAATGATACGAGCAAATAATAGCGTCGCCACACGCAAACCTGGCGTCTCTAAGAGAGGTAAAAGAGACTTCAATGCAGCAGAGTATGATTCCCAAACGTCCCCTTCCCTGGCTACACCATGGGACGAACATCGCACAAGAAACCAGGGTGAGGCTTATGTCCCTAAATATCTAGTTTGTAGTCGCACTGATGGGGACTCCTTTAAGACAACTAAGCCCTTGTTCTTCATGGGAAACTTGGAGGACAAGTATGGTGAGGTGGAAGGCATGTCAAAAATGCACTCTGGGTCGGTATTAATAGCGATGTCATCCCCAGCCCATTGCTTGCCTGTGACAAGCTGGGTGGTGATTCCGTTAGCATAATACCACACAAGACCTTAAATATGGTGCAGGGAATAATATTCCATAGAGACCTTTTATTGCAGTCATACGACAAACTGTGTGCAAACTTAGAACGGTGGGGCGTTCATGTTATTCGACGAGTCCATAGGGGTCCGAAGGACAACAGGGTTGCCACCGGTGCCTTCATCTTGGCTTTCGAGGGTGATTCATTGCCCGAGAAGTTCAAGGTGATGATCTAGCGGTGTGACGTAAAGCCCTATGTTCCTCCCCCTATGTGTTGTTTTAAATGCTGGAGGTTTGGGCATATGTCCTCCCGATGTGATGCCAACCCTACATGTCAGGAGTGCGGTGTGCCGTCCATCCAAACATCCCTTGCACCCCTCCTCCAATATGTGTCAACTGTGGCTTAAATCACTCCCCTTGTTCGTCTGTCTGCACAGTTCTGCACCAGGAAAAGAAAATAATGGAATATAAGACCCGCGATCGACTAACCTACTCAGAGGCAAAGCGACAATATCTAAAGCTCCACCCTGTACGCCTATGCCATGGCAGCCTCGTCATCGTCGTCTACAGTGGCTGTTCTACCATCTGTACCACCTATGCCAGTGGGCTCGCAGGCCCACCCAACTGTCCCTGCCCCCTTGCCAGCTCTGGGCACTTCCTCTTCGGTGGCTCCCACTTTTTCACCATGGGAGCATCAACCCCTCAAACATAGGGGACACCGGTCCCCACCTCTCAGCCGGAGAACATGAAGCCTCCTCTGGCTTCTCTCACTCGGAAGGGGTCCCTCGGGACACCCCCTTCCGAGGCTTCTCAGGGTGTCTCCGAGGATCCTGGCCGAAAGCCCACGGATCCCAAACCTGCTCGTCGAAGGGCTTCTCGCTATTCTTCCACACCTGGCGCCACTTCCGAGAAACCCTCCTAGCCCCTCAGACCGGAGGGGCAGCAAGAGGGAAGAGTGAAGAAGACAAAGAAGAAGGACTCTTCAGTGGCTCAAAAGCCACAGCTACCCTCATCTTCTGCTTCAGAAGATGAGTTAGAGATCCACACCTCACCTGAGGATCTCGCCCACATCGACTCCTTGGAGCCGATGATCTTGGACTCGGTCGGTTCAAAATCGGGGGTAACTGGTGAACCTTCGGAGTAGCCTTTTTCCTTTACCTTTTCAATCATGGCATTTAATGCCAATAACACCATCCTCCAGGGAAATTGTGGTGGAATTTTTTCTCCCGCTTAGCTGAGTTATGCCACCTCCTCAGCACTTCACCTGCATTTTGCATTGCCCTGCAAGAAACTTGGTTTCCTGTGATGCGCACCCCTGCCTTACGTGGCTATCGGGGTTATTATAGGAACCGCACAGACAGTGACAGGGCGTCAGGTGGCATATGCATCTATGTCCTTACTTCTGTCTACAGCACAGCTGTTTCATTATGAATGCCTTTGTAAGCTGTAGCTGTCAGGGTAAGAACTGCAATGGACATTACCCTCTGCAACGTCTACCTCCCTCCTGATGGTGAAGTACCACAACATGTCCTGGCTGCACTGATAGTGCAACTACCCCCATCTTACGTGTTATTGGGTGATTTCAACGCCCAGAACCCATTGTGGGGTGGTACTATTATTACTGGCCGTGGTAGAGATGTCGAGTCCTTGATATATCAACTCTACCTCTGCCTTTTAAACAATGGTGCCCCCCACGCATTTTAGCGTGGCATATGATACTTACTAAGCCATCGATCTTTCAGTGTGTAGCCCTAGCCACTTCCCCTTAATCCACTGGAGTGTCCACGATGATTTGTGTGGTAGTGACCACTTCTCGATTTTCTTGTCACTACCCCCGCATCGGGCCTATGATACTTACTAAGCCATCGATCTTTCAGTGTGTAGCCCTAGCCACTTCCCCTTAATCCACTGGAGTGTCCACGATGATTTGTGTGGTAGTGACCACTTCTCGATTTTCTTGTCACTACCCCCGCATCGGGCCTCAGAACGCCCGCCCCGATGGGCGCTGAATAAGGCTGATTGGGATGCTTTTACTTCTGCCGCCATCATTGGTTCTCTTAGATGCTCCAACATAGATGGGGTCATCAACAGCGCTACCTCAGCCATTCTTTCTGCAGCTGATGGTGCAATCCCTCGCTCTTCGGGATCTGCCCAGTGGCGAACAGTGCCCTGGTGGTCACCGGAGATTGCTGAGGCAATTAGAGAGCGCAGGCGAGCTCTGCAGCACCACAAGCGGGTTCCAGCTATGGAGAACCTCATTGCTTTTAAACGGCTTTGTGCCCGCGCATGACAGTTGATTAGATGAGGCAAACAGAAGTGTTGGGAAAGATATGTCTCTGCCATTGGATCGCGTACCTCTCCATCCCAGGTGTGGGAGAAGATCAGATGTATTTATGGCTATCAGTGTACTCTTAGTGTGCTCGGGATTTCTGTGAACCGAGCAGTTTACACCGATCCAGATGCAGTTGCTGAACTGTTTGCTGAGCACTACGCTCAGAGTTCTGCATCTGTAGCCTCCTCCAGAGCCTTTCACGCCATGAAAGAGCGGGAGGAACGACAGCGCTTATCCTTCTCGACTCTCCGTACTGAACTGTACAATGCTCCATTCAGTGAATGGGAATTTCTCAGTGCCAGATTGTATCCATAATCAGATGCTGAAACACCTGTCACCTGAGTCTCAGTGTAACGTTCTGGCCTTCTTCAACCACATCTGGAGTTCTGGTACGTTCCTTCACAGTGCCGAAAGAGTCTGATAGTCCCGGTGATCAAACCTGGTCAACATCTACATGAGTTGAACAGCTACTGACCAATCAGCCTCGCCAACGTTCTTTGCAAATTGCTGGAGCGTATTGTGAGTCGACGATTGTGCTGGCTCCTTGAGTCCAGGGGTCTCCCACTCCATGCCAGGGTGGTTTCCGAAAGGGGCGTTCAGCTGTGGATAACCTGGTCCACCTTGAGTCCGCCATATGGACAGCCTTCTCTCGCCACCAACACCTTCGATTTATCTAAGGCTTATGAAAGACCTGGAGACATCACATCCTTACCACATTACATGGGTGGGGTCTCCGGGGCTCACTTCCCATTTTTATTCGAAATTTTTTTATCTTTGCATACGTTTTGTGAACAAGTCGGTGCTTCTTGTAGCTCTCTGCATGTACAGGAGAATGGGGTATCCCAGGGCTCTGCCCTTAGTGTTCCTCTGTTTTTAGTGGCGATAAATGCTCTAGTGGCAGCGGTAGGTTCATCAGTCTCCACCTCGTTGTATGCAGATGACTCCTGTTTATATTTTAGCTCTTGCAGTATGCCTGTTGCTGAAAGACAGCTGAGGGACCCATACGGAAGGCGCAGATGTGGGCCCTCGCCCCTGGGTTTCAGTTCTCTGCTGCCAAGACCTATGTTATACATTTCTGCTGGCATTGTACAGCCCATCCACATCCTGAGCGTTACATCGATGGTCATCTGCTCGATGTGGTGGAAACGCACTGTTTCTTGGGGCTAGTGTTTGACGACCGGCTGACGTGGCTTCCTCATATCCATGAGATCAAGCAGAAGTGCTGGAAGCACCTTAATGCCCTCCGCTGCCTCAGTATCACCACTTGGGGCGTAGACCGCAGTAGGCTGCTGCAGTGCTAAAAGGCGCTTGTTCTGTCCAGACTGGACTACGGCAGCATTGCCTATGGCTCGGCATCACCTTCAGCTCTGCAGATGTTGGACCCAGTCCATCACTGTGAGGTTAGGCTTGCAACAGGAGCCTTTCGAACAAGCCCTGTGACTAGTCTGCTTGTGGAGGCCGGTGTGCCTCCTCTGCATATCAGGCGACAACAACTGCTTGTAAATTATGCTGCTACCATCCATGGTTTACCTAACCACCCAAACCACCGTCTACTCTTTCCTCTAACTGATCTCCACATTCCGCAGAGGCAGCCGAGATCAGGGTTGACGGTTGGAGTCCGTGTTAGGTCTCTGCTGAGCCAATTGGAGTCTGTTCCTGTCCTCTCTTTATTCAGATACGAGTCGCGTACACCACCATGGTGTACACGATGGCCTCACCTTCGGATGGAACTGTCACAGTACACTAAAACCTCAGTCCACCCTGAGACCCTTCTTTGTCACTTCATAAATTCTTGATGGCTTCCAAGGCTCTACAGTAGTGTACACCGACAGTTCGATGGTAGATGGTCATGTCGGTTTTGCTTACACACTTGCAGGACACAATGAGTTGCGCTTCCTGCCAGATTGCTGCAGTGTTTTCACTGCAGAGATGGTAGCCATCCACCGTGCACTTCAACGTATGCGTTCCTGCTCTGGGGAGTCATTCGTCATTTGTAGCGACTCCCTGAGCGGTTTACAGGCCATCGACCAGTGTTTTCTGCGCAATCTTTTGGTTGTTGCTATACAAGAGACCTTGTACAGCATTGAACAACGTGGGCAGTCAGTGGCATTCCTTTGGACTCCGGGACACGTCGGGATAGACGGCAATGAGCTGGCTGACAGGCTGGCCAAAGAGGCCACCCACAAGCCTGTCCTCAATATAGGCATCTTGTCATAGTGTTAGCATTTCCCCAAAATATGATTCCATATCTCACAATTAAATCTAAATATCTACAGTACACTATTTTTCTTGTGTCTAAACTAGTTACATTGGCTAGGATGGACATAGCAAATGCAAGGCTGTTTAATTTGTTGTTTAGGTAGTCTATGTGTGAGGACCAGGATAAATTTCTGTCCTGTGTCATTACCAAGAATTTAACATTATCTGCTTCATGTAGTTCCAGACTATTGTGCTTAATCTGTATATCATTTAATTTAGACTGTTTTGTCGGAAATTTCATTAACTTTATTTATATTAACTGTATTTAATTTTAGACCATTTAGATGGAACCAGACATCTAGTTTTTCTAGGGTCTTTAAGACATCTACAGGAATTTCATCTACTTTTTTGTTTTCAATCTGTACTGAAGCCTCATCGGCAAATAGAAGTGAATGACAATTTATATTTATGGGCTTGTCATTAATATAGAAAAGAAAAAGGATTGGGCCTAGAATTGAGCCTTGTGGTATCTCCTGAGATAGATCTCCACTTAGAGGAGTTTTTTCCTTTTCTCAATGTTATGACAACCCTTTGCTTCCTTTCCGTTAGGTATGACGTACACCTCTGTAGGGCACTACCCATTTTTCCATTTTATATAATAGTAGGGAGTGCTTCACACAGTCAAATGCCACGGATAGATCACAGAATATTCCTGCTGTTTTTTGTGATTTGTCTAAGGTGGAACTAACTTTATTGTGCTTTTCCTTTTTTGAAATCCAAATAGATTTTTTGATATTATATTAAATTTGTGAAAGAAATTTTGAATTGGAACTGCAACAATCATTTGAAATATTTGGGAAAACACAGGAAGGATAGAAATTGGATGGCAATTTCCCATATCTTCTTTAGAGCCTTTTTTAAAGAATGGTTTCACTTCCGCATATTTCAGGAAGTCTGGAAAGTAGCCTTCTTCAAGTGACTAATTATTTTACACAGAGGATATGCTATTATATTTGAAGCTGCTTTAATTAACTTTGAAGGTATTTCATTCCATCCCACTGCATTTTTATTGTTTAGGTTTAATATAGTTTTTTCTACATCTTCTACTGTTACTGTCTCAAATTTAATTAGACACTCATTTTTGCTCAGACTCGAGCCAAATAGACGTACATTATTTTGATATAAGGGAACATTACCATCAGATTCTGTTACTGTTATGAATTCATTAAAGGTTTCTGACATCTGAGCAGGATTTACAATTATTTTGTCTTGTATCTTTAGTTTAGAAATTTCTTGGTTGCTCGGTTTGATTCCAAGCTCAGATTTGACAACTGTCTACACTGCCTTAGATTTATTTTTGTGCTTTCTGATGAATTTAGTATTTGCCATTTCCTTTTCTGCTTTTACCACCTTCCTAAACAATTTTTATAAGATTTAACATATTTAATGAATTCAGGACTCTTATTGGATTTTAGCTCGGCATGTAACTCTCTCTCTCTTTTACTCGATATTTTATGCCAGTGGTTATACACTTTAGTTTACTTGTTGTCTTTCTTTGGCAGATAATGGGTGGAAATGTTTCATTGAAAACAGGCAAACAACTATTTAAAAACCTATCAAAATTTTGGAACATGATCTTTCATGCTGTAATGATCAATCTATCTCATTTAATCTACAACAGAATAAGTGTATGTTATCTGGATTAAATTGTCTTTTCAGGAAACATATCCTTCAATTAATAACTCAATAAGCAGAGCATTGTGATATGAGATGCCTAGGTTTAAAGTGAATTTGGCATTCTCACTTAATGTATAATTTGTTAAGATGTGTGTGTTTCTCTTGCTGTATCTATATTGAAATCAGCAGCAATTTTAATTTTTTTCCTCATTTCTTTCGTGAGTTTTTGTAGGAGACCCTGGAATTTCTAAAAAAATAATTTGGTTACATCACTACCTGGAAACCTATATATAGACATAACAATATTTTGTTGTTCAAGCTCTACACAGTAGCTTTTCAAATATAAGTTCTTCATTAAGAAAATTAAAATCATCTCTTTTTCTTATAATCTAGTGAGCTGTTAATCTGAATACAGGAGTCTCCATGAGTTCTGTATTTTTCTGCAAAAACTATTAGCTACATTAAAGTTTTCTAATTTATTTAGAACTGTGATAGAATCTTCTGTGATCCAATGTTTGTTTAAGCAGACGGCTTTGATGTTTCTACCTTCAGAAAGAATAATTTGCAGCTCGTCAATTTTTGCAATTTTATTCTGTAGATATGCGGCACGTGCATTAAGAACGACTAATTATACCTATTTACTGTTTTCAACACGTCTTCCTCTGTTGTATCTTTTTCTACTACATGTTCACCCCCTCACTGACTGCCAGTGTCCCGTTTCATATAATTTGGCACAGGTCAATAAACATTTTGTGGAAAGTTGCAGAGCCCAGCCTATTTAGATGTAAGCCATGCTGCCCTATACAATCATCTCTAATAAACTTGTTTGAGTCTACAAATATTGCTCCTAGTCTGTTACACTGATCACGGATTTTGCAGTTTATTTTATATATCTTATTGGCTTTGATGTAAAATATCTTGTTGATTTCCTGTTTATTGCAGCAACTGCCGAAATTGGTAGAATATAACAAATAAAAATATTTTTCAGCCTTGTAATAAGAATGATCTTTTCAAAGTAACATACTTTGGATTGATATATCGAAGAAAGACGGGAAATTAGGTAAGGGTGAATGAAAGATATAGACACCAAAGTGTGAGAAGTAAATTATAGCTTGAGTAGTAAAATTTAGCCTGTAAAAATGACCTGGTCACAGATAGAGAGAAAAATGAAAGGTGCTTTGAAAATATTCATAATAAATACCGTTTGTGCAAATAGTAGTGTAACCACCGCTTCACGCTTACACTATGATTTTATTCCCACCATAAGATGCACACACGTGGCAAGATAGGAATAGTGGTTGCACAGGGCCACGGTCACGGAAGGGGAGTTAGCGGGCTAAGGAGCAATAACTACCTGCAATGGCCCCGCCGACACAGTGTGAACGCCAAGGGATACTACAAACCCCAGAACAATGCAAAGAACATCATCTATATGATGTTGAATAGGGACACTGTCTTTTGTTAAATAAATAAGAATTATTATATGTCAAACTTTAGCCTGAGAAGGTTGTATTCTGGTCGTTTGAGCAATTTAGTGTATGGAGATAAGCAGTACTAGACAATACATTCTGTTCATTGTAAGCAGTTTATTTATTTAGTAGTGGATACACTTTGTAGGAAGGGGAGAAGAAGTAGATGAGGATGAAATAGGAGATACTATACTGAGAGATGAATTTGCCAGAGCTCTGAAAGACCTAAGTCGAAACAAGGCCCCTGGAGTAGATGACATTCCCTCAGAGCTACTGAAGTCTCTGGAATAACCGGCCATGACAAAACTGTGTAAGATGTATGAGACAGGCGAAGTACCGTAAGACTTTAAGAAAAATGTCATAATCCCCATTCCAAAGAAAGCAGGTGCAGTCAGGTGTGAAAACTACAGAACCATCGGTTTAATAAGTCATGGTTGCAAAATATTAACACGAATTATTTACAGAAGGATGGAAAAGCTGATAGAAACCGACCTCAGGGAAGATCAGTTTGGGTTCAGGACAAATGTAGGAACACGGAAGGCAATAGTCACTTTATGGCTTATCCTAGAAGATAGATTAAGAAAAGGCAAACCTACATTTCTAGCTTTTGCAGATTTGGAGAAAGCTTTTGACAATGTTGATTGGAATAAACTCTTTCAAGTTCTGAAGCAAGCAGGAGTAATATATAGGGAGTGCAAGGTTATTTACAACTTGTACAAAAACCAGATAGCGATTGGGAAGGGAGTAAGACAGGGTTGTAGCCTTTCTCCTATGATATTCAATTTGTACATTCAGCAAGCAATAAAGAAGAGCAAGGAGAAATTTGGAGAAGGAATTAAAGTTCAGGGTGAAGAATTAAAAACATTGGGCTTTACCGGCGGCATAGTAATTATGTCAGATACAGCAAAGGACCTGGAAGAACAGTTGAACGGAATGGACAGTGTGCTGAATGGTGCATACAAGGTGAACATTAGGAGGAGAAAAACTAAGGTAATTGAGTGCATCTAAGAAAATCAGGTGATGCTGAAGGAATTAGATTAGGTAACAAAGCAATAAAGAAGGTAGTTGAGTTTTTGATCTTGGGCAGTAAAATAACAAATGATGATCGCAGTACAGAGGATATAAAATTCAGAATGGCAATGGGTAGAAAAGTGTTCTTGAACAAGAGGAACTTGTTATCATAATATACTGATTTAAGCCTAAGGAAGACCTTTCTGAAGGCATTTGTGTGAAGTGTTGCCTTGTATGGGAGTGAAACATGGATGATAAACAGTGCGGACAGGAAGAGGATAGAGGCTTTTGAAATGTGGTGCTACAGAAGAATGCTGAAGATTAGGTGGGTGGATCACATAAATAATGAGGGGGTACTGAACAGAATTGGGAAGAAAAGGAATTTCTGGCATACCTTGATGAAAAGAAGGCATCAATTGGTAGGACACATTCTTAGACATCAAGGAATTGTGAATTTAGCGTGTGGGGTACAAACCGCAGAGGAAGACCAAGAGATGGATACAGTAAATGGATTCAGACAGATGTAGGTTGCCGTTCTTATGTGGACTTGAAGAGGCTTGCTCAGGATAGGGTATTGTGGAGAGCTGCATCAAACCAGTCTCTGGACTGAAGACCACAATGTTCAACAAAAACACTTTAACTTCTTCCTGGAATATAGCCTGCCTGCAAGTAAGAGAAGAAACAATATCTGTCCAAAGGCTACGATCATTCAGAGTTAACTAGCGAGCTCTGAACACAGAGAAGAAGCAATAAATGGCCTCACAACAACTTTTAGTGTAACAGCTAATTTATTATTATGTACGAATATATTGTGTGCCACGTACTCTGCGCAGGTACATGGGAGCAAACAGGTGTGGCAACCAGACACAGAACTACCTGTTGCAGAAGTGATCACCAACATGTAGGATAAACAATAATCCAACTTTATGTTAAAGTATTGTGGTTATGAATTGTTGTATTATTGAAAGAAATGAACTCATTAGACTTAAGATTAGATTATCTTGGGACGTCTAATTGAGAGGATGGTTGGTAACAGTTTGCCTACAGGGCATAATATATTTCCTTTGTAAAAGTTTAAAGAGTGTACAACATTTACTCAGTAGTAACTCATGTTTCTCTTGAAATATACACTCTGCTGCATGGATAAGAAGGTTGAGCCTAAATCCGGGTGAAATGTTACAAACATATATAGACCAGTCTTGTGACTGAATTATTGCAACACTACAGAAAGAAGTATAAATATGTTAGTTAGGACCAAAACACCAGTAAACACATGACTAAATCTTTCCTGTGTTCCGGCAAGAGAAGTGCATTATAAAAGAATGGTCATCAGATCTCTCAACTCCGTGTAACACTACAGAAAGAAGTGGCAAGCGTATTGCAGTCCTTATTTGGAGGGGAAGAGAGACAATAAGAAGAACATTATTTGGAAAAATAATTTTTAATTTTCAACAAATACTATATAAATTGAGCAATTAAACTGAGATAGCCATTTTCTTCTTTGGACATATGTATATCCATTGAGCATAAAAAGAACATCTTCCTCTATTTCAAATGCACTTGACAACAATAGTTAGATATGAGTGAGTTGAAGAATAGACATATTCCTGGAATATGTTCCTTCTTCAACTCAAAGCCGCGCTAGTGTCGATAAAACCCACCACAGCGCTAATGCTCGCTGCTCAGTCACGTGTTTGGCGTGTAATGTAGCAGATGAGTGAGCTGTTTAAGGATATCTTGATTACGTTTACAGTTTAAAGTGATAAGATCAGTGAGAAAATTAGTTTAGTCGCATTTATTAGTTTTTGGTTTACTTTAACCAAGTAACAATGTCAGCAACAAACAGAGACAGCAGTGAACCAAGACGTAAAAAGGGAAGAAGTCACAAAGAAAAACATGTATGGGAGATGGAAAAGTTAGCAAGGCGTCATAGTGAGAAGTTTGTAACTTCAGCAGGCGTTCATGTTCCAGCAGAAATAACCAGCCCTAACTGTATAAGTGTAGGAAGAAATGCATGGATAGTTGAGGAAAAGGAGAACATTATTAAAACCCTATATAGTGACAGACCTAAGAGTGAGCAAGACACATTGTTAAGGAGCCTAATTGGGAGGTATGACGTTGCAAGGCACAGGCCATCAAATGAAAACTCCAAGCCACATGAGCTCTCTTTCAAGAACTTTACCATGAAAGGAACAAGCAGAATTGAAGTATGTCGTAATGCTTACTTAAGCCTACATGCAGTGTCACACAAAGTTGTCATTAGGTTGACACATATTTTGGCCTCTGGGAAATCCCTTATTGACATGAGAGGTAAACATGAAAACTGTTATACTGCTGTTCCAGCCTCACATCTAGTTAAAGGAGGGATGGTTTGATTTTTAAAGGGACTAAATGACTACAGTTATCAGTCCCTTGTTCCAACCGTAGAGAGTAGGATAAAAAGCACAACAATGCTATAGAAAACGATGTGTTAAAACTCACCAAGCAAAGGGTGTAACACGTCAAGAAGTGAAAGAATCAAAGTAAAAACTGATAAAAGAAGAGAAAGGTGGAAAGATGATACCAGAGTGTCCTGGCCAGGTGACCATACACAAGGCAGCAGGGCATCTGGCCGCTTTTGCACATTAAAACCACCTGCCTAAAAAAAATGGTAGGCGAGCAGAGAACAAATATGTAATGAACAGAGTACTAAAAATCAAATAGATAGGTACAACCCACTCACACGAATAAAATTTAAAACTGCGTCAGCCACAGAGGCTTTGTCAGATAAAACAAGTTTTAAATTGTCAGAGAGATTAAAATTCCTTCTCTGAGCTGTTAAGTCCAGGCATTCCAAGACGATGTGGATGACTGTGAGATGTGCAACACATCGACACTCAGAAGGATCCTCGCGACAGGGAAGGTGACTGTGCATAAGCCAAGTGTGGCTGATACGCAGCCGGCAGAGAACAACAGAGCTCTGCGAGGGGCCTGCAGAGAGGTCCTCCACATGTTGGTAGTCTCCTTGATACACTTCAATTTGTTGGGCACCTGTAGGGTGCGCCATTCACTACTCCACAAACCGAGAACTTTAAGGCGTAGTGTAGAATGCAGATCAGCGGATAAGGAGTGGATAATGAGTCATTCCAATCCCGGGACAGGAAAGACTTACCTTGGGGGGAAAAAAGGGTAAACAAATACACACACACACCCACACATTTACACAGACACATTTACACTTAGGCAGACATACTGTAGAACTGTAGAAAGCAAAGAAGTTAGAAGTTAGACAGAGATGCCACTTGAGGCAGAGGCCCTGTCCACAGAACAGAGGCAAAGATGTTAAGATGGTGGGAGGGAATTTGAATGTAGCGGAGGTTGAGACCAGGTGGGCAACGGGAGGAGAGAATAAGCTGAAGGGCAAGTTCCCATCTCCGGAGTTCTGAAAGGTTGTTGTTGGTGGGAAGTATCCAGATAACCCTGACGGTGTAACACTGCGCCAAGATGTGCTGGCAGTGCACCAAGGCATGTTTAGCCACAGGGTGATTTTCATTACCAAGAAACACTTTGTGCCTGTGACCGTTCTTGCGAATGGACAGTTTGTTGCTGGTCATTCCCACATAGAACGCTTCACAGTGCAGGCATGCCAGTTGGTAAATCACGTGGGTGCTATTGCAAGTGGCTCTGCCCTTAATCGTGTACACCTTTTGGGTTACTGGACTGGAGTAAGTGGTGGTGGAAGGGTGCATAGGGCAGGTTTTACAACGGGGATGGTTGCATGGGTAGGAACTAGAGCTCTGCATTTCGATGAAAACGACCGCTCGAGCCTTTCCCCGTTTCGTGCCGCTGCTCGACGGCTGGGGTAGGCGCACGCTGCGACACGGCTGCGGCCGTCTAATGCCCCCCATGTGGCTGGTCGCCCTCCACCTCTCGGTTACCGGCAGAAGTGTCGAGCATTGCTGGGCGCTCGAGCGCACTGAAACTCTGCCGGTGAGAGCACAACCGATGCGCGCTCATTGCGGAATCGCATTAGAAACTGACCTGGCTTTGAACAACGCAATCAGCGTTATGGATCAACGAACTATAGGTCGTAATGGCTCCATACATGAAACAAAGAGAAGTATTATGGAGAGAATTAGCCCTGAAGAAGAAAGACATGTCGGAAGAGGAGTCGAAAAGTGAAGCTTTGGAAATCTTTTGCACTTGCAGTGGATCCTGTCACGCAGGCTTCTGCTGGTTTCGTGCAATGTACCACATGCGATACTATACTTTCGTACCAGTCAAGCACAACAGGTATGATTCGGCACTGCAAAAGTAAATGCAGAGCAGAATTACATCGACCACTTGCAGTACCAAGTAGCATAAAGAAAGTTGTTGATAGGTTGGTCGATATGAGCAGAATAGATTTGCTACCGTTAAGTACTTGTAGTAAGATTAGCTTCAAGAATTATTCGCAGGAGTTCATCAATGTTGGCGCCACGTATGGCAAAGTCACTACAGAAGACGTTCTTCTGCACCCTACCACTGTATCGCGGCACATTAAAGAAAAGGCCGACAAAATACGGGTGACATTGGTGCCTAAGCTAATATGTGCCTTAAAGAACAAAATGTGCTCTTTAGACGCTGATCTGTGGTCTGATAACTACAAGAAGAGAAACTTTTTGACTGTGACGTCGCACTATGTGGATGATGAGTGGCAGCTAGAAACGCTTGTTCTGATAACAACCGAGTTTTCGGACGTACCTAAGACAGGAGAGAACATACGGCACGAAATCGAAGAGCGGATACTTGAATTAGAAATTACCAAGAATGATCATTCAAAATATTAATTTGTCACCGACCAAGGAGCTAATATGAAGAAGGCACTTGAATCTTTTGACCGGTTGCCTTGCTTTGATCACTGCCTGCTGACTTCACTTCGTCATACATTTCAAGAAGCATTATTAAAAGACGAAGCCCCTGAAATCCTGTCGAGTCTACTATCAGCAAGAGGTATAGTAGGCTATTTGAAGAGATCATGCCATTCGGGGCGTCTGCGGCCCTCTGTGAAGTGGTGGAACCGTTTACTGTTCATGCTCAATTCCGTCATAAGTCATATCGACGATATTCGATATGACAAAAAACGAATTGTAAAGTTATTGACAGATCATAATTTTTTCATAAGTTACCGATTTTAGGACGAAATTTAGTATTACTTGTAACTCGGTCATTCCTTCTCGATCCTGCATTCAATATTAGTACAATGTATACGTGGTCGAGTTTGGAGTATCTCTGATGTCCACACTCCTGAAACACCACCTTCATGACCTAGGTCGTGAACCACCTTTCCCTTCTGTTCCCATCCTTTCTTCTTCCCTTCTCACCCACCTGACGAAGGAACTCTGTTCCGAAAGTTTGTCCTTTTTGTCCCCTTTTTTCTGTTTCTTCATTTGTGTTACTATCGGTGGTACAGCACAATGGTAAGTACTGGCCAGCCATTCTATCTCGTTTCAACAATATTTACCATCTCTGAGGAGAATTTTCATCAAAAGAGAGGACCGGCCCGTCGACAGTCATGAATAAAATCACACACAAACACACATACAAGCTTTCGCCACCACTGGCAGCCTCCTCAGGAAATAGAGGAAAAAAGGGGAGGAGAAAGGGAAGGATATAGGTTTTAAGGAAGTGGAAAAGGAGTCATTCCAATCCCAGGAGTGGAAGGACCCACCCTAGGGGACAAAAAGGAAGGTAAACAAACACACACACATACCCACACACATCCAAACACACACACCCAGACGGACATTTATAAAAAGCATAAGGCTTTTCACAAATGGCTGTCTAGGTGTGTTTGCGTTTCGATATGTCTGAGTGTGTGTGTATTTGTTTACCTTCCTTCTTTTCCCCTAAGGTAAGCCCTTCCACTCCTGGGATTGGAATGACTCCTTTTCCACTTCCTTAAAACCCATATCCTTCCCTTTTCCTCCCCTTTTTTCCTCTTTTTCCTGAAGAAGCTGCCAGTGGTGGCGAAAGCTTGTATGTGTGTTTGTGTGTGATTTTATTTGTTTCTCTCGACGAGCCGGTCCTTTTGGTAAGTCATCTCTTTTCTATATATATATATATATATATATATAAAATGTCTGCAGGATGATCTTGGGTGGGCTCCAGCAATTATTCTGATTACTCGCTTTTGTGCAATGAATACTTTTTTACTCAATGTTGAATTGTCCCAGAATATGATCCCATATGAAAGCATGTGAATTAAAATAGACATAGTAAGCTAATATACTGGAATGTATATCACCAAATTTTGCAGTGACCCTGATAGCATAAGTAGCTGAACTCAAACATTTCAGCAGACCTTCAATGTGTGTCTTTCAATTCAATCCCTCATCAATGTAAACATCTAAAAAGTTTCAATAGTCAAAGTCTAAATTTATTAATGGTGTCATGCCATTTACTGTATGAAACTATCAAAGTTTAATCAAAGTTTAATGAGATTCCATTTGCAGAGAACCACTTAATAATTTTCTGAAAGACATCATTTACAATTTCATCAGTTAATTCCTGTTTGTCAGGCGTGATAGCTATACTTGTATTGTCAGAAAAAAGAACTAGCTCAGCATCTTCGTGAATATAGAATGGCAAGTCATTAATGTATATTAAAGAACAGCAAAGGACCCAAGACCAAACCTTGTGGGATCCCATTTTTGATAACTCCCCAGTTAGAGGAATTAATTGTTACTTCTATATCTCTTAATCTGCTTATTTCAACTTCCAGTTAAGTATGATTTCAACCATTTGTGCACTGTCCCACTCATGCCATAATGCTTAAGCTTATCTAGAACAATCCCATGATTTACACAATCAAAAGCCTTCAAGGGATCACAAAAAATCCCAACTGGTGATGTCCGGTTATTCAAAGCATTTAATATTTCATCAGTGAAGGTATGTATAGCATTTTCAGTTGAAAAGCTTTTTTGAAAACTAAACTGACATTTTGTTAGAATTTTATTTTTACTAATATGTGAAGCTACTCGAAAATACATAACTTTTTCAAACATTTTGGATAAAGCTGTCAGAAGTGAGATGGGGTGGTAGTTGTTGACATCAGACATATCCCCTTTATTATGCAAAGGTTTAACAATAGCATATTTCAGAAAAAAAGGTTAAATCTAGCTTTGATACAGAAAGAGATGAATTATGCTGCCACAAAAGTTTTGGTCACCTAACAAACAGCATCAAAAGCCTGACAGATAGCCAATAAGCATTTAAAAATAAATTAAAAGTATTTCTGCATGGCAACTCCTCCTCCATTATAGATGAATTTTTAGATATAAATTAGTAAATTTGGAAAAAATAAATAAATAAATAAAATAAATGTAAAGACACCTTTCATTAACCTGACATGTTCCACATCATTACGAAGTGTTGTATTCATATTCTATGGAACAGGTGCTAATCTAATCTAATCTAGTGGCTTGTGGTTGGTGTAAATAGGAAAAAGAAAATCACGCCCTTCAAGCATGTACTGAAAGTGTTTCATGGCTGAGTAGGCATGAGGAGGTCTCTGTCATAGGTTGAGTACTTCCTTGGAGAAAAATGCTAATGGTTGCAGATTATTGTCATTAATTTGTTGTAAAGATGCACCAATAGCATAATCTGAGGCGTCAACCATTTTGATTAAAGGTAAACTCGAAGGTGGATGAGTCAGAAGTGCTGAATCAACCAAGCTATTTTTCAGTTCATTAAAGGCTTGTCGAGGATTTTCTGACCAATTAATTTTCCTTTTATCATTTTTCTTCATCCCATGGAGAAGGTTCAAAAGATCGGCTTGTTTACCGGCTGAATTTGGTAGTGCTCTTCGGTAAAAATTAATGAGGCCAAGAAATTGGCACAGTTTTTTTATTGTTGTAGGTAGCAGATAGTCAACAAATAATAATAATTTGCGTCCCCTTATCTGACAGGCAGCACAACAAGGCATCCAACTCTTCCAGAAATAACTGGAAGTTTCCTGAAGGGAACCTATATACTGTTACAATTATAAGATAATCATCATTGTGTTTAAGCTCACAGGCACATGATTCAATATGTTGCTCTACACAAAACTTTTTCGTTTCTAAATTTTTTACACTGTGATAGCTTTTGACATATATGGCAACTCCTCCTCTTACCTTCTTCTCTCTACTTACCTTTGCAGCTAATTTATATCCACTGACATTCATATTTACCATACCATCTAAAGAAACCAAAAGCTTGCGGTGTACTGGATATGGTATGATAAATAAATATCCAGTACATGCCACATTAACTGAATAATGCACTCTTATTACAAAGCACTAATACATTGAATGCATACAATCGGAGAGTCAGAACAACACTACTAAAGGCCCACGTGGGCTACAAAAATATGGCTGAAAGATATATCATTCCAGGAAGTGTTGATCTCAACGTCGCCACAAGCTCATCTATTTTATGATTTAGTCCCCCAATTTTCTGGTGAAAAATGTTGACATTATTTTTTACTTTATGTTTGTGAGAAACATTTAATTTTTTTAAACATTTTTACCACCTGCCTGCCTGAGCTTCTCACTGGACACTGATCTTAGCCTAAGAAAGAAGTACTTCCATGAATCTGAGACTGGATCACAATGTCCAGGCCAAAGGCCAATCACAGGGGAGAGGGAAAACATAGTCTCTGTGCCACACAGGCGCAATGACTCTGTGGCCGGCGCGAGTGTAAGTGGTAGGTGAGTGTGTGGCAGGTGGAGTAGGAGAGAAGAGGATGAAAAGGGTGCCGGTAGCATCAATGAAACACCCAACATTAGATGGATCATAGGTCAATGGAAGGCCTTGGGAAAAGAGGAGGGAAAGGTTTTGCTCATGAGGTTGGAAGAGCCAGGAGGGATGTACATAACGAAGATTTGATTATCATTCAAAATGACAGAGATGTTGGAAGGGGGGTAGACAGAGACATCCACTGAGAAGAAGTGAGGGGGATGGTGTGCGGGGGAGAAATGAGTTAAGGGGGAGGCAGGTGACTCAGCCCCCAGGCTCGGCAGGTGGTCAGCCTCCTGCAGGGGCGTGTCATCCAGTGGAGTGCAAGGGGGGGACCCGGAGTTGAAGGTAACATCAGGCGTTGGCGCAGTGTCGACTGTGGCATCTGGGAGC
This sequence comes from Locusta migratoria, assembly GCA_026315105.1. NCBI lineage: Eukaryota > Metazoa > Arthropoda > Insecta > Orthoptera > Acrididae > Locusta > Locusta migratoria. Next base: position 814,678,916 of record CM048744.1, on the reverse strand, counting down.
TGAGAGGAGATGGTCCAGGCAGGCTTCAAGCGGCTCTTAGACACCGTCAACGATGATGTCGAAGTGTGATGCACCTTGGCGTACGACCGGAAATGGACCACGGTACGGCAGTTATAGTGGGGGACGAACCGAATCCTGCCGTAGCATCACTGCAGCACACATTTCTAAATCACTATGCACGAAGACACCAACGCGTACATGAAGGAAGGTTTGAGAGGTGCAGAGTGCTCGCACTGTATGCCTGATTTGCTCGATGAATTCTGGGTATGGGCTAATGGTGGGGGTCATGTCCTCAGAAACGAATTCTGCTGGCAACTTAAGGCATTCACCAAACAAGAACTCAGCAGTGGAGCATCCTAAGTCCTCTTTGAATGAGGTTTGGAGACCCAGGAGTACCTAAGGAAGCATGGTAGTCCATGATTCTGAATGGCATATGAGCGCAGCTTTCGGGGTATGATGCCACCGCTCTACCAACCCGTTAGATTATAGGTGGTAGGTGGTGGTATGTATCCATGATGTGCCACAGAGATCGTGCAACTTATCGAAAAGCACCGCCTCGAACTACCGACACTGATCGGTAGTGATCGTGGTAGGGCAACCTAAGTAGGCAATTGAAGAAGATAGGAATGCGTGAGCAACCATAGCAGCAGAAATATCCGGCAAGGGTGTGGCCTCTACCCAGCGTGATGCCCAGTTGATGCATGTGAGCAAGTACCAGAAGTCTTCAACACTGGGAAGAGGGTCCATCAGGTCAAGGTGTACGTGAGTGAATGCTGAAGGAGCCAAGGGGCGGGTGGCAATGTCGGCCAAACTTGGCGTGTTGGCACGGAATGCAAGAGCGGCATCACTCGTGACAGCCTTTTTTCATAGACGGCCAAACAAAGCGTTCTGTGATTAAGCGAGTGGTGGCTCATGCACCCAGATGGGTGAGACCATGAAGCGCATCGAAGATCACATGGCGAAATATTGTGGGAACTCTTGGGCATGGCACGCACGAAAATGTGTCATACCACAATGCAGTAGGCGCACTGGGTATATATTTGCATACCAAAACTACAGAATGCTCGCCGGATTTGAGCTAAGTTGAAATTGAATCATCGCTCGACTGAGCCTTGGCGAGCTCATGGAAGTCGATGATAGAAGAGATACCAGCGAGCCGCGAGAAATAATCAGTGATCAAATTGTCAGAGCCACGGACGTACTGTATGTCGCTCATGTAATGAGAGATCAGATCAAAATGCCTGTAGCGGCGTGGAGATGGGTCAGCTGGAGGAGTTTTGAGGGTGTGTGCCAGAGGTTTATGGTCTGTGTATATAGTTAGTGGCGGACTCTCAATATCTTCTCAGAAATACGTGACCGCATCATATATCGCAAGAAGTTCGCGGTCGAAAGCAGACCCCTTGGATTGGCTTGGTGACAATTTTTAGAAAAAAACTTCAGTGGCTGTGACTCCTCCCCACAATGCTGTTGTAGCACCATCTCAATCGACACCTCACTGGCGTCAGTTGTGATGGAAAGGGTGGCATCGGGGGAGGGATGAGCCAAGTTGATTGCTTTTGCTAACGCCTTTTTCAAAGAGTCAAATGAGGTTTGCATCTCCTCCGACCAAAGGATGGGACAATCCCCTGTAGTATTAAAGCCGCGCAAGGCATCTGTGAGGGGTGTTTGTAGTTCAGCAGCCTTTGGGATATGATGATGAAAAAAATTAATCAGCCCCAAGAAGCGTCGTAGTTGATGATAAGTCACAGGCGGGGTAAGTTTTTGCACAGTTTCAACGTTTTCATCAGTGGGGTGAATGACATCTGCTGACACAACATGTCCCAGGAAAATAACAGACGACTGTCTGAAAACACATTTGTCTTTGTTGGTCACAACACCGTGCGATTCGAGGACACTGAACAGTTGGGATAGGTGTTTTTCATGCTCTTCTGGAGATTTTGAGAAAATCAAAATATCGTTCAGGTATGAGTAACACTGTAGCAGAGGGCGAAGAAGGAAGTCTAGGAACCTCTGCCATGTCTGCACAGCGTTTTTTAAGCCATAAGGCATATATACATATTCAAATAAGCCAAAAGGAGTAATGATGGCTGTTTTTGGAATGTCCAGTTCATGCCTTGGAATTTGGTGATAAGCCTTCTTGTAGTCGACGACACTGAAAGTGGTCACGCCTGCAAGCTGGCTAGCAAAGTCATGGATATTTGGCACAGGATAGCTGTCAGTGATTGTTCTATCATTCACTTCATGTAAGCCCCCACATAAATGATAGGTACCGTCCATTTTCAGCGTAAGGTGAATAGGAGAAGCCCATTCGCTAGAGGAAAGTCGCATAATGCAGACCTTGACCAGTTTGCCAGTAATGTTTTTTGCGATTTTGAGTTTACGGAGATTGAGGTGGCGTGGTCTGGAATGCACTGGAGGTCCCTCTGTTGTGTTGAGTCTGTGGCAAGCATCACTGCTAATAGCAAGAATGCCATGCGGGTGCACGGAACTGTATGAAATGTCGTGTTATTGTTTTGCGCGTCAGAGTTTGGGAAGTGCAACTGGGAGGGAGAGCACGACACTTGTTGCGCGGATTGTAAACTTCATAAGGAAGCAATTACTTCTCTCAAATGAGCCAGCACGCGTGACGTAAAGTCAATCCGTTCATTAAGCCTAAGGGCGCTGAAGACCTAGACGTTGAGTGTCCAAAAACACCCTATCTTCATCATCATTAAGCCTACTCTGAGTTTCTTTACGTTCAACAATTTCAAGTCTCTGTACAGTTAAGTCACACGTTACACTAGTAAGTTTTGCAGCTAACAGTGTGCACTCTGTTTGCAAAAGAGAAATGTCAACATTAATATGCGGCGACAGCCATGCACTGGGGAAGGCAGATAGATGGATGCACGTGTTAGTGGTTTGATGTAACAAGATTCCTGCCGGAGTGTCCACGAAAAATTTATTGTTTCTTAAAAAGTCTATGCCAAGCACTGGACAGGACACTTGAGCTACCCGAAAGTCCCACTTAATAGTCAAGTCTTTAGATAAATGAACCGGCATGTGAACCGTTCCAAGCACTTTAGACAGTGGAGTCGTTTGCGGCGCGAATCAGTGTGGGAGAAGGCACGAGAGTGTCCAGTGCAAGAGATGGGGATAAAACACTCATATCTGCCCCACTGTCAATCAGAAAGTCAATGTTAGAAACACGTCAGTCACAAACAAACAACTGTTGCAGCTTACTGTACCAGAGATGCGAGTCGTGGAGTGGAGGGGCCTTCGTTTCGAGCGGGCCACCACGTCTTCTACTGCACCCCGCCTGCGTTTCCCGCCAAGCACGGCGCACGGCAATGTTTAGCGTCGTCTCTGTAGTTGCTATGATACCAGCAGAGTGGCCGGCTGTTATTGGGTGTGGTCGGCGTGCTGCAGGTGGCTCCATCGGCGTCCGAGAGAGCTCATTGCTGGGCTGGCATGTACATCATGGCGACTGGTGAGTCCGGATAGCATTGCATGGGATGGCTACCAAGTGATGACACCATATGGTTGCACGACGAAAACACACGGACGCGATCGGCACCTACATGTGTGGTGGGGAGGGGGGGGGGAGATATTTGGAACAACACTTGACCACTATTAACACTGAGAGCGCAACGGTTAATGATCTTAAATTCACGATCTGCTATTGATAGTTTTTCATCAAGAGAACAAGACGTAAGTGGCAGCAATTGCAGCTGCAAGGCTTCAGGCATTTTCACTATCAGGATTGATGTCAAAGTAATGTCTGGGAGAAAATCAGTTGATACAAGGTTGCGCAGCCTACGCAACAGTTCAGATGGTGTAAGGTCTCCTAAGTGCACTTCATGAATTATGTGATGCAACACTTCATCAGGCGAGCGGGAAAGTCTCTCACAGATGATACGTTTCGTATTAGTGTACTTAGGTGGTGGAGGTGGGTTAAGCACCAAATCGCTAATAAAGTCAAGATGGTCGTGTAGATGACCGACAAGGCACACAAACTTAGATTCTTCTGAAAAAATGCCAGAAACCCTGAAAATAGATTCAATTAATGCGAACCAAGTGTTCGGGTGTTGCTTTGCAAAAGACGGCAGCTTTGGCAATTTAGTGGGCTGTTGTTTGAAAAGAACTGGACGAACAAGCAAAGAAGGCGAATTGTCTGTCGCGAATGTTGACCCAGAAACTTGGTACGATCGCGAGGTCATAGTTCTGTGAAGCAGTTTGTCCAAAACTAACCGGTAGTCTGGCGGTACTATTCAACAAATTTGTAACACATGGTAGATGGTCAGAAGGCACAGTTACTGAAGGTATAGTACACTGCACTTGTGGAAAATCACACGAAAAGTTTGAGATCCAAGGTGGTACCGAAACTTGCTGTTGAGTGCATGAAGACTTAAAATTCGAATGTTCAGTTGGAGCACCACTGTTAGTGAGGCACTGCTGATGTGAGAGTTGGTTCTACTTTAACTAAGTTGGCAGTTTGAACCATAGAAAGTTCAGGAGCCAGCATGTCGGCGTGGCCACGTGGATTGTTGAACTGTACAACAGGGCTCAGTTTGTTAGACTGCCTAAGATCTAGTCCTACCTGTCAATTGATGCACTGTCCTTTCTCAGAGGTGTAAAGCAGAGAAGCAGATAATTCTTGTCCTTGCAGTCATAGCACTGAATAACACGGAGATTGATTCCACTTGGCGGGATCGTTCACTGCACTCACGTAATAACAGTTTTGAAAAAGAGGAATGAAAACGTAACTGTGTGTGAATGGAAGCGCGGGGTCAGCACTGTGGTGTACTGGATACGGTATGATAAATAATTACCCAGTACACGCCACATTAACTGAATAATGCACTTTTATTACAAAGCACTAATACATTGAATGCATACAATCGGAGAGTCAAAATGACACTACTAAAGGCCCACATGGGCTACAAAAACCTTGGCTCAAAGATATCTCACTCCAGGAAGAGTCGATCTCGACGTCGCCACAAGCTCATCTGTTTTATTCTTTAGTTCCCCAATCTTCTGGTGAAAAATGTTGACATTATTTTTTATATTACATTTGTGAGAAACATTTGATTTTCAACATTTTTACCACCTGCCTGCCTGAGCTTCTCACTGGATATTGATCTTAGCCTAAAAAAGAAGTGCTTCCATGAATTGCAGTGTCCCCCTTAAAGATTTTGCTATCAACCCAGCCAGTTTCCCCTTCTCTTTCCTATTGAGATTTCCTAGTGAAATCCCACCTATATATAGCATCAACAGGACATCAAACTTATGTCTGACAGAGTAGTTGCCCTAAGCAGTTGATCAATCTCCATATTGACCGTCGTGACAGAGCGATTCAATGGGGTCGATCATACCGCACGAAAGTGGGCAACAGTGTAACATTTGCCTGGGTCGTCACAGAAGCTATTTTAATGGAAAAGTTGAAATAAAAGCAGTAATCTGCATCAGTCACTCCTTTTATTACTCCCATGATGCGTTTTGAGAGTTTACCCTGTCATCTTCAGGTGGAACAATGGTTTTTGTTTACATTGTTATTTCCAGGATCCAGCTAGTTACTATTTCGGGTTTCATTTTGCTACGAAACATATACAAGCTCTTGTTAATGTAGGTAGGTACAAAGATTATAAATTTAAGTATTTATTTGGTTATTTACAATATGTTCCAGTGTATATAACTGTAATTTTTCAGACTGACATTTCAGTAAAACATAAAACCTTTGTTGATGGACATCCACAGCTAAATGATACATCTTTAATAAAAGGGTCTGCTTCAGCTGTTTTACTTTCATTAAAGATTTCAGTAAAACTTTACACATAGCGCATGAGCCAAAACATAAACAAACAAAAGATTATGATTCCACAGATATAATGCATTTTGTAGCAAAATGAAACCCGAAATAGGAACTAGCTGGATCCTGGAAGTTTCAATGCAAACAAAAACAATTGTTCCCCCTGAAAATGATAGTGTAAACTCTCGAAATGCATTATGGGAGTAATTAAAAAGAGTGACAGATGCAGATAATTGCTTTTATTTGAACTTTTATGCTTGATTTGCCATGCGAATCAGTGCCATAGCCCATGGAGTTTGATGTTTCTTTGAGGCATTCAACTGCCCCCCAAGACTGACTTTCAGCTGAGGCAAATATCTTACCCCGAGGGTGACCCTCCACCCATTACAGGTTCCCAGTCTTGTCTTAAAAAGAGTGTGAAGGTTAAATCACCTCAGTAGATTGCTCCCATATTACAATGGAACTCACAGGGACTTAGGACTCGTGTGGAGGAGCTATATTTATTATCTCAAGCACAACCTCTGTGTATCTGTCTCGATGAGACTAATTTCAGGCCCTCCAATAACCCTGAGATACAGGGATACATTCTCCAATTCTCCATAGAAAGGACAACGTTAGTGGAGAGAGAGCTACAGGGGGGGAGGCTGTTTTCATCAACACAGCCTACCACTCTGAACCCATATCCATCCACGTTAACCTACAAGCAGTTGCAGTGTCAGTGACTATATGCTTCCTGTATCTGCCACCACATTACATGCTCAATGGAGAGGTGCTGGAAGACCTTCTTACACAGCTCCTCCACACTTTCATCATCTGTGGTGATTTTAATGCACACAGTGTGCTTTGAGGCTCTGTTGCTACCTACCCTAGGGGTAAAGCAGTTTGAGAGGTTTATCTTGTCTTAAAGCGCCAGTTTACTAAATACAGGTCTGGAGCACATACTTTTGTGCTGCAGCGGGGTCTTTCTCTGCCACTGACGTTACACTGTGCTCTCCACCCCTTACCCTTACTAATCAGTGGGAAGTGGTCGATGACCTTCGTGGCAGTGATTACTTCCCAATTTGGATTTACCTTCCAGACAGAGTAGAACCTGAAAGACAGCTGCCTCAATGGGTTCTTAGCAGGGCCAACTGGACAGTTTACGGCCAACTTGCCGAATTTTAGCCCCGTGACGGTGTCCAGGAATGGGTGGATAATATTACTGGTGAGATCCACCATGCTGTATCCATTCTGCGGCCATCGGGGTGACCGAAAAGGCATCCAGTCACTCGGTGGAATGATGAATGCTGTTATGCCATTAGAATTGGAAAGGGGGGGGGGGGGGGGGTTCTGCGTCAGTTCAAGTGTAGACTGACTGCAGAAAAATTTGCAACCTTTCAGGTGGCAAGGGCCGAGTGTTGACGGATTATTTGAGAGAGCAAGAACAGGTTGTGGCAACAGTTCTTAAATTTCATCAACCATTCAACTAAGAGTTCTGTTGTATGGAAAACCATCAGAAGGATATCGGGGAAATAACGCAGGAGTCCATTCTCTGCTGTAATGGGTAATGGTAGTCTCTAGACCAGGCCATGAGATATTGTCTTGACCAGTGCAGTATATTTTGCTACAGCAACTTACAATCCATCTTTCCAGCTCCACTGGGTGGCTGCAGAGAGGGGAATTTTGGATTTCCAGGCAAGCAGCGATGAGCAGTATAACTGCCCCTTTTCCATGTGGGAGATGGATTCTGCATTGTCTGATACTCGTGACACATCCCCAGGTCACAATGGGTATCCACTGTAGCATGTTACTGCACCTCACAAGGCAGAACAAGGAAATTTTCCTCAATCCTTTTAATTTCATCTGAGCATTAGGCCAGTTCCCTGACTCGTGGAGGGAGACAATTTTAACTCCTCTTTTAAAACTCAGGAAAGACCGCACATGCCCAAGTAGTTAATGTAGTGTTGCTCTCACTAGCTCCATTGGAAAGACCTTAGAGTAGATGATTAACCTCCGCCATGTCTAGATTCTGGAATCCAGGCAGCTTTTCAGCTGCTTTCAGTGTGGGTTCAGGAGATATTGCTCTACCTTGAATGGGGTTTTCATGACTGTCTTCCGTGTTTTATTCAATCATTCCTTTCTCCACATTATTTTAGATACTGAGTTGGTAACGCCCTCTCTGATCGCTTTGAGCAGGAGAATTGTGTCCCTCAGGATAGCGTTTTAAGTGTGACCTTGTTTGCTACAGCAATTAATAGTATTACTTCTGTCATGAAAAGTCCTGGCCATTGTTCTTTATTTGTGGATGATTTCTCTGTCTTTTGCTCTTCTTCTAACCTAGCAATGACTATTTGTCAGTTGCAGTTAACTCTTCAGTGGTTGGATTAATGGGCAGGGAAGACTGGTTTTAAGTTCTCAACCGAGACGTCTGTGTGTGTTCTTTTTAACCATTCACGTACTGTTTTTAATGTACTTGAACTGCAGATGAAGGCCTCTGTTGTGACTTTCAAAGACACAGCGAAATTTCTGCACCTTACATTCAATTCTAAACTCACACGGCTGCCACGCCTTAAGATCTTGAAGAGACGTGGCTCAAAGCACTGGCAATTTTAAAGTGTCTTAGCCACACTCCTCAGTGACCAGACAGTACCTGTTTGCTCCAGTTTTACAGAGCCTTCACGTGATCTTGTCTCAATTATGGGCGCGTTGTGTACGGGTCTGCATGCCTCTCTTATTTAAAGATGTTTGACATGGTACACAATTCAGGGATTCAGCTAGCAACTGGGGCATTAAGGCTGGTATTACACTGTCAAATTATTGGACAAAGAATTGGACGAAAAAATTGGATGAAATATTGGTCATATTTTTTGACAAAGAAATTGGATGAAACGCAAAAGGGGATATTACACTATCATCCAATATTTTGTCAAATTTGGTTCAAAATGGCGGTGTAATGCTCAGCTATTGTTTATACTACAGTTACGTTTTGTCTGCATTTAGAAGAGAAGGAGGGAAAAAAGAAAAGGAAACGCACTTGGAGGAAACCGTGGGTGTCAGGGCGAGATAAATAAAATTTGTTACGGGACCGGGAGGATTTTCCTTTTGTATGCCGTCGGCAGAACAGCCAGGCCGTTCACTGCTAATTATTTTGTCGCTCTTCATCGTTCACAGTTTGCAATAGAGTAACAAAAAGACTGACTCAAACAGTGTATACGAATAAGATTGTTAAGGTGATAAAGCAAGTTTCATTAAATAACGTTTTAAATGGAAAATGTGAACACTGACAAAGAGGATACTCTAAATTGTTTATGACGTTATTAACAATGTAAGGGGGGAAACATTGCTGATAAGTAAATAGGCTCTATTTATTTCCTTACAAAAATTGGCTGACGTATTTATATGTTCATAGATTCGCTTGCAAACAGATGTCGATGTTTTGAAAGTTGTTTCATTTCCCAGAACTTAGCACACCACGTTACCAAAATCATACATTTTAAAATCTGCTTCAGCCATATTAAGATTTAGGGGTATTACGTCTTCAATTCCGATAGTATGACTTTCTTACATCACGGATTGTAACTCAACCACACTTTTGCCGCAGGGTATTGGGCTACGCGAATTCACGTGACGGACAGTGTGAATTGGCCTTGTCACCTGTTATACAACGCCCCATCTGATTTTTTTAAAATTCTGTTGTTGCTAGAAAACACTACACAAACATTCCACTACTAGCCATGTTTACGAATACGAACGTTATGTCTAAATAATGTCAGAAATTTAACCTCCAAATAAAACAGCTGTAGTGGCAAGGAAGCTGTATACTACTAGCGCTCCAAGCGGTCACATTTCTCACTGCAGGAAACAGAAGACGAGCGATTTCTTTGATCAAATCTAGGCCGAGGCCTTAGATTGGATGAAATATTGGACGATGTTCCCATTACACTACGTCCAATTTTTCTTTGTCCAATTATTTGACAAATAATTTGATAGTGTAATACCGGCCTTAGGACAAGCCCCATACCAAGGCTTTGTGCTGAGGCTGCGGAGTCGCCATTGCACTCATGGTGTGCCAGGCATATAGAATGCTGTCCACACTTTTCAGTCTGGCATACCACACCATTGCTTAGCCTCCTGTGGAAAGGCTCTTTCATAATCATCACAGAGTAATGAGACCATATCGCACTCCTGGAAGAACAATTATGCAGCTGAAAAATTCAATAAATCTACATTATTGAATCAGTCATCTCAGATATAGGTAGCACATAGATGTGATATGGTGCCTGCAGTTCTTGCAGTTGTGGGAGGAGGACTGGCTCTCACTGACTCATAATAAGCTGCATTTCTTGAAGACCTCTATCTATCTGTGGCACTTCTCCTGCCGACCTCTTATGTAGTATGAAGTTGCCATTACACTCCTCTGTATTGGGCACTGTCGACTTACCCACTGTTTCCTACTCCGACGAGAGGAGCCCCAGATTTGTGATGCCTGTGCCGTGCAGATTACTGTCGTCACATTTTAATTGAGTGTGATTTATATCGTGCACAGAGGGTTACGGCAAATCTTGGTGCAGATTTGCCCTCTATTTTAGGTAATGATGAAACAAATGTGAGCAAAGTTTTAAATTTTGTGATTTGTCTCAACTCTTGCCTGAGCTCTTAGGCCTGAGGTTTTAATATGTTGCAGACTGGCTGGCTCACTCTTTTTTATTGCAGTAGTCGTCAGCCATGGTCATCTGCTTAGTTGTTTTAACTCTCTCTCCAAGTTTTCCCATGGGGTACTATTCTCATCTTCAACTCTAACATTTACCTTTTGTATATTACTTCAGCTGCATTGTTACTTGCTGTATTGCTCTCCTTTATTTTGTTGTTGGTTTCTTTATTGTTCACATTCCTCACTTCTTAACTTCTTAAATTTGTTCAGGTGCTGAAGACCTAGCTGTCAAGCACCCAAAACCCCTTACCATCCAAAATTATGGCATCTTTCTAAAGTCTCGTCTCTACTTGCTGTCTCAGAAACACTCTAATTTATCTGTGTGAATTCCTGTCTGGAACCTATCCATAAAAACTCAACTTTTTCATGAGTATCCTTGAAATTGTGATTCAAAATTTGAATTTTCTGCTTGGCATTTTCTCCACATTTTGAACACCTGTTATTTCTTTACAACATTCGGAAAACACTCTTCTGATTAGGTCACACTCCTTTTTAACTACAACCTCAGTTATTTCCCTGACATTATCCTGAGAAACTATTGACTGTTTTAAATCATGGAATCTTTCCTACAATACTTTCTTATTCTCCTAGCACACATTTATATGGTCATTTAGTTTTTCTCTTGTACTCTCTTGTACTCTTGTACTTCTTGTACTCAATGTAGTTCATCAAATTTTCCGCTAAAAATTTCAGTTTGCTTCTCCTTCTTTGAGTCTGTTTCATTTAACTTCCTATTCATTTCAACTAAATTTTCTGGAGTTCACTTACCCATTCTTGAACTCCCGTTGAATTTCTTGCCACCATTTTCTTAGATATTGGTGTATGCTACCCGCTACGAAACATTACACTTCACACTACAAACACACAACAGTTGTTAAAAAGAAATTCTTTTCACAAGCTCACCGTTTGCTTGACAGTGTGCTGAAATGCTACAGGCAGTGAAAGTGCAATGCTCAATTGTCAAACTGTGTTTTGCTGTGCTGGGCAGAAACTGCGTGATGACGTGCAAGCACCTCCCTCAGTCCATATGAAATGATGAACTGTTCCTAGGCAAGGATCTGCAAATTGCGACCAGTGTATCATAAAACCATCAATTTACATAGCGGAGTACCTATTGAAACCATGAAACCAGAGTTATTCTCTCAATCTTATGTTTATTAAAATTCTCCAAAATCAAGATTCAAACACACTGATTGTTGGAAGCATGTTTTTTAAAAAAATAAATTATTACGCTGTGTGTCTCTCAGAACAGTCTCTTATAATTCATGTCTCTTCTTGTTTAGAACTCGATGCCAAGAGCAACCATCTTTACTCTTTTGATTACTTTCATCACTGTAATGATTCATATGGTAGGAGGCGAGGAATATGAAGGGGAGTAGGAAGATATTTATTTTTTTTTTTCTTTTTTTTTTTTTTCTTTTTTCTTTTTTTCTTTTCCCCTCAATTTTAAGATGGAATATTTCTTTATCAATGTCAGATTAATTACACTGCTAGCATTAAATAATTCCGAAATAACAAATGAAGGTAACAATACTTTCATATGTATTGTAATAAATTATCAAAGTCTGTTGTCTGTGAAGTCAGTTGGACACAATATGTAGAATGTAAAAGATATTTATTTTGTGAAATACAGTTATAAAACTTTAAATAGTATCTAAAGTTTATTTTACAACTAATGTAAAAATAACAAGATCCCACAGACATCACATTGCTATAGATATGTGTTCTTTGTTATCAGTCTTTGCTAGCCGGAAATGTTAAACATTAATGCACAAAAATACAATAAACTGTCTTACAATTTTAAATCATATCCAATCGTAACATTTTCATTTCTCAGTGAATACTCAATAATTGAAAATTTTGTGCAATTACAAATGTATTTGATTTATTAAAATTTATCATTATACCATTATTTTCCTTTACAGATTTCCTTTTCTATTATTCTATCTCCATTACATTTGTCGCCGTAAAATAAGTTCTTATTTTCATTTTTGCCTCATCCTGTCTAAAGTCAACAATTTTTATGCAGGGTGGCCATGTAGCTGGAAAATGCCAGTGCAGAAATCTTCCCAGTATGTTGTCTTCAGTCTTCAACAAGTCTTCTGGTCCGGACTGTACACCCATTAGATTTGTATCTGAATATGCTGAAGCGATAGCCCCTTACTTAACAGCCATATTGTGCTGTCACCACATGTTTTTCTATCAGTATCTTCACAGCACAAATTGTACTTTTGTGTGATTAATCCCTTGATACGAATATGTACAGTTCAGGATGTTCCTTCCAAAAGGGTCCGGCTAGTCCGTGCCTTGTGTTAAAGGAAATAGTCGTTGTGAATCAGAGTAGTCACTGAAGCTGCTTGACATAATGATCAGGATACCTGGAAATTTCTTCCACGTCTATATTGGCGCAAGATAAACTCTTCTTTCCAATAACACAGAACTTTATTCCATTCTTCACCAACTACTACATATTTAATCCTGATGTGTACTGAATGGAATCTCAATCAATAATAACAATTGCTCCATATAATAAAAAAACAACAGACAATCAATTACAGATGACCTTAGTCTTCTCTCTTCCTTGGCACTGTGCAGTTCTTTTACTTCGTACCAGTGAGTACAAATTCACCCGCCAAAACCTGCGGAAATAAATTCCGTCTGGCAGTATTTGTTCACACAGTGCCAAAACCCTTATAAAAATAAAATATTTGAATATCATGGGTCGAACTAGGAACCAATAGTGTACAATGTTACACTACAGATCCCCCCACTCATACACAAGATATCAAATTGCATACTTTCAACCTTCCAATACATATTTACATAAAAGGTACAACCTGCTATGCGTAACAAATAAAGTAAGTAGTTGCATTATGTATTAGTAGTTGCAAATTATTTTGTGTTCAATTTAACATCCAAGCCCATCAGGAAATTTATACTTCAGTAGATGAGTACCTTCATTTCAAAGTTAAACTCAAATATAAATTAATTTCTTCAAAGTTTCTCCTCTCTGAAATCTCACTGATATCTCATTCAAGATAAGGAATATGCACTGTAAAATTCTTTTCCTATAGATATTCAACTTATTCCTGAGTAACCTTTTTAATTAGGAATTTGAGGTTTCAATTCAACACAATGATAGGTACCCCATTGCTGCCCCATTGGGGGGGGGGGGGGGAATCTACTTCAAAATAGCCAACCTATCTTGTCTACTCTCTAGGTGACATCAAGCCTTTCCTTGACTGTACACCCCTCCAGGAATTGTCAGGTCCTATCTTTTAGGCCCCTGACATAGGATAGCAACCTCTTTCTTGGGTCTGCTTACCCTACTAATAACCCACAATAACCACTCTCTTCACCTCTTCGTTCACTGAGGACAGCTCTTTCGTCCCTACTTCCTTTCTTCTTTATGCCTCCTCTGTTCCTTACCACAGCTTATTTTTCTATCTTACATTTTCACTTTACGAATGTGCATTCGTAATTCTCTTTATCACTTCTTCCCCACACCCAAAACGAGTGTACAGTGAGTAATGAAACCAATATATCAGTTCTCAACCATACGAAATAAGGATATCTTTGTTTCCTGATGTTGAATGTTTCATGCACACTACATCTCTATGACTAATATTTAAAACTTTATTTTAGATCCATATTTTGATTTGGAGGCACAACTTTGTTGCTTTGAAAGGGTTTGTTGATGTGGACTGTGGCAATATATTCACGCCACTGCATCTAAATAAGCTCCCGCTGGCGATGGGTATTGGTTGTCAGTTGCAAGCGAATCGCCGTCAATTGTTTACTCATGTGGAGCAATGTTCGTCAATAAGACCGATAACTAAAATGTAACATCGCAGTATGACTGAGACGATATGAACATTGTAGGTCACATATCATTTTGACTCAGACCTTCAACATGTTTTCATCTAGTATGGTGAATGTGTCACACCCAGGTATTCATTTTATTGTCCATAGTATCCCCCCCCCCCCCCCAATAACACAACACAAAATCTATTTTTTGCGAATCTGGCCATGTATCCTAGAGAAAACTCTTATAAAATGATTAGGATGAACTTTTCCATTCGGTTTAAATTTCGGCAATTGTTTCGTTAGGTTTATCACTGCAGTAAAATTTAAACAATCCCCATTAGAATTTTGAGGTGAAATGACTGGGCTGTTACTAAGGTTGTTAGGGTTGACAAAATTTTTAGAATTTAATTCTGCCTTTGTCTGCTCCAATTCAATCCAAAGATTATCAAATTGGTGGCTTGCTAATTCTGAATCGGATCTTTTATCTTCTACCTCTTGTAAACTGTTACTATTAATCTCCTGAAATCTAATGTCCCCAGTTATCAATTGTATCACCCAAGGATAAATTACACCTGTAATATTTTGACACCTTTCTAATGTATCAATTTTCTCCTCAGCTATCATAAACCTTTTATTAATTTGTGACATTTCAGATAGAGATTTGCTCTCTAAAACGTCAATTCTGTTACATGGTCTAACAAAAAAAATGACTTAACCTCCCCTTTAAATGATTCTGCGAGCTCGTGTGTTCCCTTAAAATTCCGTGATAATTGCTCTCTTAAAATTGCTTTCTCCCTTTCAAGTTTATTTCACAAATTTGTTTGGACAACCCTATTATTTCCTCTCTAGGAACAATCAATTCTCTTAAGGTACTAACATCCTGTATAATTTTAGTATAATTTTCCTGACAGTCGTGTATATGTTTGTCTAATTTAATGATTCATTACTTTTTCTCAATTCGTGTGCCAGATCATTAAATTTATCAGAAATATTACTAAATTCTTTAGACTGTTCACTGATTTTGGATCATAAATCTCTAGACTGTTCATTGATTATGGATTATAGCTGTTCCCTAATTTTGTCTGACATTTGTTGGAAAAGTTTTAATAAAGCAGGAGAGATTTTCTCCATTTGTGACATGTCTGGTCTACTTAAACTTACAGCTCGTGGCATGAAATCTCTCCCACAACAATTAAAGTTCAACATAGTATAATAGTAAGACTGGTTACACTCACCACAGGGTCACAGCTTGCACCACATTGGAAGGTCGTCTTAGGCTATCAAGTAAACGATTTGATCGTTGTTGATTTCGGTAACCATAAGCACCCAGTTTACATGCCTCGATTTCTGTACTGAAATTCCGTATTAATTCTTCAATAATTCTCGTTTTCATAGTCGCCTTCAGTCCCCAGGTGTCCCAATCTTCTTTGGATTTGTCCTGTCTTATAGGGCACTAACTTTGTGCAGTCACCATGATGTTTTTTTCCTATCAGTATCTTCATAGCACAAATGGTACTTTTGTGTGGTTAATTCCTTGATACGAATATCTACAGTTAAGGATGTTCCTTCCACAAAGTCCAGCTAGTCTGTGCCTTGTGTTAAAGGAGATAGTTGTAATGAATCAGACTAGTCACTGAAGCTGCTTCACATAATGATTAGGATACCTGGAAATTTCTTCCACGTCTATATTGGTGAAAGATAAACTCTTCTTTCCAATAACACAGGACTTTATTCCGTTCTTCACTGACTACTATATATTTAATCCTGATGTGTACTGAATGGAATCTCAATCAATAACAACAATTATTCCATATAATAAAAACAACAGATAATCAATTACAGATGACCTTAGTCTTCTCTCTTCTTTGGCACTGTGCAGTTCTTTTACTCCGTACCAGTGAGCACAAATTCACCAGCCAAAACCTCCGGAAGTAAATTCCGTCTGGCAGTATTTGCTCACACAGTGCCAAACCCCTTATAAAAATAAACTATTTGAATATCTTGGGGAGCTAGGAATCAGTAGTGTACAATGTTACCCTACAATATACAACTGCTCTCTCAAAGAAGGATCTGTACCAAAAGATTGGAAAGTTGCACAGGTCACACTTATATTCAAGAAAGTCAGTAGGAGTAACCCATTAAACTACAGGCAGGGTTTTCGAACAAATGCTGTATTCAGATATTATGAATTATCTTGAACAGAATGATCTATTGTCCTAAGGTCAGCAGGGATTTAGAAAATGTTGTTCATGCGAAACACAACTAGCTCTTTACTCACATGAATTGATGAGTGCTATCGACGAGGGTTCTCAAATTGATTCCGTCTTTCTTGATTTTCAGAAGGCTTTTGACATCGTACCTCACAAACGACTTTTAATCAAATTGCGTAGTTATGGTATATCGCCCCAAATTTGCGACTGGATAGGGGATTTCCTGTCAGAGAGGACACAGTTTGTTGTAATCGATGGTGAGGCATTGACTAACACGGAGGTGATTTCGGACGTTCCACAGGGTAGTTTTATTGGTCCTCTGCTGTTCCTTATTTGCATAAACGATTTGGGAGAAAATCTAAGTAGCTCTCTTAGGTTGTTTGCATATGATGTTGTCATTTACCCTCTAGTAAAATCACCACCTGAAGATCAAAACCAACTGCAGAACAATCTAAATAATATATCACTGTGGTGTAAAAATTGGCAATTAACTCTAAATAATGAAAAGTGTGAAGTTGTCCACAAGAGTTCGAAAATAAATGCGTTAAACTTTGTTTACAAGATAAATCAATCAAAAGTGAAGGCTGTAAACTCCACAAAATACCTAGGAATTACTATTACCTCAGACTTCAACTGGAAAGAAAATATAGATAACGTCATGGGAAAGACGAACCAGAGACTGTGTTTTATTGGCAAAACCCTTAAAAAATGAAACAGAACTACTAAAGAAACTGCATACACTACACTTGTCTGTCCTTTTTTAGAGTATTGCTGCCCAGTGTGGGATCCTTATCACGTGGTTTTGACGGAGGACATCGAAAATGTCCAAAGAAGGGCAGCTCTTTTGTATTGTCACGATACATGGAAGACATACGGAAATGATATAAGATCTGGGATGGGAATCATTACAACGACGACGCTTATCGCTGTGGTGTAAGTTACTTACAAAACTCCAGTCCCCACCATCATCTTCTGAATGCAAAAATATATTGTTGACTCACACTTACATAGGTAGAAAAGATCATCAGAATAAAATTCGAGAAATCTGAGCTGAACGGAGATATTCTGGCGTTCTTTCTTCCTCCGCACTATTCGAGAATGGAGTGGAAGATAAATAGTATAAAGGTGGTTTGATGAACCCTCTTCCAGGCACTTAACCCTTTCACTGCTACTGCTATGCCCGTATATATACGGGTGGTAATTGCTACACATCAGGTGCGGCACCCGTGTATATACGGGCACCCTTTCATTTTAGTATGCGGTTCCCGTTTTTAAACTGTTTTCTGTATTTCTTCGCCTTTATATGTACCGCTCTCTGTTGGGACTGGTTATAACTCTAATCTCAACAATGGAGTTGGTGTACTGCCTCGTGCTTTGTTGTTCACTTTCTATAGTGTACAGAATGGCATCTTTGTCTTATGTTGGTCTAAGTGAAAGAGCAGTATCAGCTTTGAACGAGTTATTCAGCACCTTGGAAAGTGAAGATGAAGATCCTAGTTTCAATTACGTAGACTGTGATATAAGTGATGAAACTCCAGCCCATTTTCGTTGTGATAATGTGCATTTACGTGACAATGCCGCCCACTGCAGTGCGCCGTCGCCGCCCATCGAACAAACAGAAGAAATGTTTCACTGGGTGAACTGTGAGTTTAATCCAAAAGCCCATAAATTTAGTGAAATGATTTCTGGTTTCAAAGACATTTCTTGCTGTGTAAACGACGCATCTGAAATAATAGATTATTTCGAATGTTTTGTTACTCCAGAACTTACTTACGGGTAAAATAGCTGTCGAGACGAACAGATCTTTTCAGTACTTGATTACTAATACAGATCCAGCAGTGTCATCTAGACTACACAAATGGAAAGGCATAAACTCCAAGGAAATTTATTTGTTTTTAGCAGTAACGATGCTAATTTCTAGGAATAAAATCTGAGCCTGAACGACTTTTGGTCTACCGATAAATTACTGCACATTCCAATTTTTGGCGAGACAATGCCAAGAGACCACTACTTTTTGCTACATAGGCTCCTGCATTTCTGTGATAATGAGCAACAAGAACCAAATGATAGACTGTATAAGAGACATGGTTTTGAATGACATTAGAAAAGCGTTTAGCGAAAATTTTTATCCTTTTGAGAATCTTTGCATAGACGAGTCTTTAGTGCTTTTCAAAGGATGTTTGACCTTCAAACAGTATATAAAGATGAAAAGACATAGATTTTGTGTAAAATTTTTTGTGATAGCCGATGTCAAAATGGACTATATCTTAGACTTTATAATTTATACAGGTGCATCAACACGGCTGAGTGTATTTGATAAAACACTGGAAATTTCTGGCTCTGTGGTCTTGCAACTTATGCAGCCATTTCTTGGCAAAGGTCACAGTCTATACACAGACAACTGGTATACGAGCCCACTTCTTGCTGTTTTATTGCACAGAAATCAAACGAATCTGAGTGGAACAGTTAGAAGTGATAGGAAAAAAATGCCTGCCATTGAGAAACCACAAGTAAAAGAACAGTCGCGGAGTAAAAATTGTGGACATATTATGATTGTGAAATGACTTGACCAAAAAGTTGTCAACATGTTGACTACAGCGAAAGAACCGCATCCAAAAACTGGAAAGTTGCCCAAGTTACTCCAATATTCAAGAAAGGCAATAGGAGTGATCCCCAAAATTACAGGCCTATCACATTGACGTTGTTTTACAGTAGGATTTTGGAACATATACTTTGTTCGAATATTATGTACTACCTCGAAGAGAACGACCTATTAACCAATAGTCAGCACGGATTCAGAAAGTATCGCTCTTGCGAAACACAGCTTGCCCTTTATTCACATGAAGTGTTAAGTGCCATCGACAAGGGATCTCAAATCGATTCCATATTTCTGGATTTCCGGAAGGCTTTTGATACTGTACCCTACAAGCGGCTTCTAATGAAATTGCGTGCTTATGGTATATCTCCCCAATTGCGCGATTGGATTCACGATTTCCTATCAGAAAGGACACAGTTCGTTGTAATTGACGGTAAGTCATCGAGTAAAACAGAAGTGATATCTGGCGTTCCACAGGGAAGCGTTATTGCTCCCCTACTCTTCCTCGTGTTTATAAACGATTTAGGAGATAATCTGAATAGCTCCCTTAGACTGTTCGCGGATGATGCTGTCGTTTATCGGTTAGTGAAGTCAACAGAGGATCAAAAGCAACTGCAAAGCGATTTAGACAAAATTTCTACTTGGTGCGAAAATTGGCAATTGACACTAAATAAAGAAAAGTGTGAAGTAATACACATGACCACTAAAAGAAATCCGCTGAACTTCAATTACGCGATAAATCAGTCAAACCTTAAGGTCGTAAATTCTACCAAATACCTAGGAGTTACAATTACGAACAACTTTGACTGGAGAGAACACATAGAAAATATTGTGGTGAAGGCGAACCAAAGGTTACGTTTCATTGGCAGAACGCTTAGACGATGCACCAGCTCCATCAAAGAGACTGCCTACATCACACTTGTGCGTCCTCTCTTGGAGTACTGTTGCCCCTTGTGGGACCCTCACCAGGTGGGACTGACGGAAGATATTGAGAAGGTTCAGAGAAGGGCAGCTCGTTTTGTTTTATCACGTTACGGGGGGGAAAGCGTCACGGAAATGTTGCACGAATTGGGGTGGAAATCATTAAAAGAAAGACGTTATTCATTGCGGCGTGATCTGTTTGCGAAGTTTCAATCACCGACTTTTAGTTCTGATTGTGAAAATATTTTGCTAGCACCCACCTACTTAGGGAGACATGACCATCCCAATAAAATAAGAGAAATCAGATCGAAAACGGAACGATTTAGGTGTTCTTTCTTCCCGCGCGCTATTAGAGAATGGAACGGTAGAGAAAAGTTATGAAGGTGGTTAATGAACCCTCTGCCAGGCACTTAAATGTGATTTGCAGAGTATCGATGTAGATGTAGATGTAGAAAAGCATTTGCAATCCTTCTCCATCTCAGTGGTGAAATTATGTTGGGATGGACACCATTCATGTGATTGACAGACCTCTGCTGTATATCCTTGCCATGAAGCCATATCAAGAACTTAACAACATAGTGTAGGCATAGCATGGATGCTAATCTCATTGAGTACAGTAATTTCTCTTGAAACATTTGAAGTGTGTATTCAAGAAAAAAGATTTTATAGAAGAATGCCACCGGGGAGGACTCTGAAGGCGCAAGCAATGACTGCTCTGAGTCAGTAGCGATGAGCCTTGAGGCACTGCCGAACACAGTCGCATACTGAGGACACTGCTTCACTGGCTGAATGTGATGGCTATTCTAGCATTTAAATGTAGCTGTTCCCATGGCTGCAACGGTATTTATAGTGGTGTCGTGATAATTTGTGCAACCCATAAATCCGACAATTAAGGCCCTATTGTTGGATTTAGGCCCTATCCACCCTCATGAATCACAGATGTTGCCGTGGTGAGGTGGCTTGCATGCCTCAATGGTGCAGATAGCCGTACCATAGGTGCAAGCACAACGGAGGGGTATCTTTGGACAGGCCAGACAAACATGTGGTTCCTGAAGAGGGGCAGCAGCCTCTTCAGTAGTTACAGGGGCAACAGTCTGGATGATTGACTGAGCAGGCCTTGTAACATCAGCTAATGTGGCTTTGCCATACAGTTACTGCGAACAGATGAAAACAAGGGGAAACTACAGCCGTTACTTTTCCCGAGAACATGCAGCTCAAATGTATGAAAATATGATGATAGCATCCTCTCGGGTAAAATATTCCGGAGGTAAAATAGTCCCCCATTTGGGATCTCTGGGCGGGGGCTACTCAGGAGGATGTCGTCATCAGGAAAGACAATAATGACATTTTATGGACAGGAGTGTGGAATGTTAGATCCTGTAAACGGGTAGGAAAATTAGAAAATTTAAAAAGGGAAATGGATAGGTTGAAGTTAGATATAGTGGGGAATAGTGAATTTCGGTGGCAGGATGAGCAGGATTTCTGGTCAGGTGAGTACAGGATTATAAATACAAAATCAGTTGGGGGTATCACAGGAGTAGTACTGATATTGAATAAGAAAACAGGAATGCTGGTAAACTACTATGAGCAGCACAGTGATTGCATTATCATTGTCAAGATAGATACAAAGTCAACACCGACAACAGTAGTAGGTTTATATGCCAACTAGCTCTGCTGATGATGATGAAATTGAAGAAAAGTATGAGGAGTTAAAGGAAATTATTCAGAAAATTAAGGGAGAGGAAAACTTAATTGTGATGGGAGACTGGAATTCGGTAGTAGGAACAGGAACAGGAAGAGAAGGAAAAATAGTAGGCAAACATGGACTGGGCAAAAAGAATGAAAGAGGAGATCGCCTGGTAGAATTTTGCACGGAACATGATTTAATCATAACAAACACCTGGTTTAAGAATCACGAAAGAATGTTGTATACGTAGAAGATACCAGGAGACATTATTAAGGTAAAGCATAGATTCAGGAACCATGTTTTAAACTGTACAACATACCCAGGGGCAGATATAGCCTCTGACCATAACTTATTCGTCATGAACTGTAGGCTGAAACTGAAAAAAAACTGTGGAAAAGTAGGAAAATAAGGAGATGGGACTTGGATAAATTGAGGGAACCTGAAGTTATTAAGAATCTCAGAGGAAGCTTTAGGCAACAATTGACAGAAACGGGAGGGAATAAAACAGTAGAAGAGGAATGGGTAGCATTAAGAGATGAAATAGTGAAGGCAGCAGAGTACAAAATAGGTCAAAAGGCAAGACCTACAAAAAATCCTTGGATTCCACAGGACATACTAAATTTAATTGATGAAAGGAGAAAATATAAAAATGCAGTAAATGAAACAGGCAAAATGGAGTACAGACGACTAAGAAAGTGCAGGAAGTGCAAAATGGCTAAGCAAATGCAAATCTGTAGAAGAATGTATAATAAGGGGAAAAGTAGATACTGCCTACAGAAAAATAAGAGCCATTTGGGCACAAGAAAAACAGCTCGACGAATATCAAGAACTCAGATGGAAATGCAGGAGAACGAAATATATAGCGGCCGCTCAGAGATAGGCGGTTACGTAAGTTGTTTTCGCACAGCTCAAGAGCAATTCAGCACATATTGCATTTAGATCATCAATAACAGTAATACATAAGGTTCATCACACATTTACCCCCCCCCCCCTTTTAAACCCCCCAAGAATAATTCTTAATTAAATCAAACTGTTGCATCCTTGAGCCCCTGGTTCTCGATGTACGGGACAGCGGTTAGTGGCTTACGCTACAGATCAGTCTTCTTCATATGATACAAATACTTAACAGTACACAAAAAGGGGGGTCACAAAGGAAAACACATATTGATCTTCATATACATTTATTCAATTACTGTAATAGTGTGTTACATCAACAATGATTTTAATACTTGAACAACATCCAAAACCTTTATACCAGATAGCTACAGATTCCATTTCATTTATTCGGCGAATATTCCTGGTCCTTATAATGAATGCCGCGCTGCAGGAGAACACGTAGAAGCAGAGCAGTAGTATATAAAGCTATTGACAGTTTGGAACTTACTAGTGAAAGTCATATTGGTGCACAGGAAATTTTGAAAGGACCATCCGTGTTTCGTGGGTGTACTGTGAATTTTTCAATATTGTCTAAGGATAAAAATCCACAACCTGGTAACGGTTGGTTGACTGTCGCTGTATTACGTTGTAATGGTGCTACTGTGAAAGCACTTGCTGGACTTGAAAGTGCCAACTCTCGTGATGTAATTACTTACCGCACTTTTAATGTATATCATGATGTTAATAAGGATTATGGTAAAGGTTATTTGACATCAAATATGCCATTCATTATAAGGACCAGGAATATTCGCCGAATAAATGAAATGGAATCTGTAGCTATCTGGTATAAAGGTTTTGGATGTTGTTCAAGTATTAAAATCATTGGTGATGTAACACACTATTACAGTAATTGAATAAATGTATATGAAGATCAATATGTGTTTTCCTTTGTGACCCCCCCCCCCTTTTTTGTGTACTGTTAAGTATTTGTATCACATGAAGAAGACTGATCTGTAGCGTAAGCCACTAACCGCTGTCCCGTACATCGAGAACCAGGGGCTCAAGGATGCAACAGTTTGATTTAATTAAGAATTATTCTTGGGGGGTTTAAAAGGGGGGGGGGGGGTAAATGTGTGATGAACTTTATGTATTACTGTTATTGATGATCTAAATGCAATATGTGCTGAATTGCTCTTGAGCTGTGCGAAAACAACTTACGTAACCGCCTATCTCTGAGCGGCCGCTATATAAGCCGGACGCCCGGAGGACGCGCGCCTATAGTTACAGTGCGCGCGTCCGGGATAACGCCTTCTTCTTCGGACTTAGAAAATTTTCGCTCTTTGAGCGTTGCGCGTCTACGTCGATCGTCACTTTCGTTAAGTTCGTGGTATTTGGAGATGCTGCGCTGCAGGAGAACACGTAGAAGCAGAGCAGTAGTATATAAAGCTATTGACAGTTTGGAACTTACTAGTGAACGTCATATTGGTGCACAGGAAATTTTGAAAGGACCATCCGTGTTTCGTGGGTGTATTGTGAATTTTTCAATATTGTCTAAGGATAAAAATCCACAAATGTGGAAATGTAGGAACTCGGGAGGCAATACTCACTTTACGGCTTATCCTAGAAGATAGATTAGGAAAAGGCAAACCTACATTTCTAGCTTTTGTAGATTTGGAGAAGGCTTTTGACTATGTTGCTTGGAATAAACTCTTTCAAGTTCTGAAAGAAGCAGGAGTAAAATATAGGGAGTGTAAGGTTATTTACAACTTGTACAAAAACCAGACAGCGGTTGTCAGAGTTGAAGGGTTGCAGTACAGAGGACATAAAATGCAGAATGGCAATGGGAAGAAAGGCATTTTTGAAAAAGAGAAATTTGCTAACATGGAATATTAATTTTAGTGTAAGGAAGTCTTTTCTGAAGGTATTTGTGTGTAGTGTTGCCCTGTAAGCAACTGAATCATGGACGATAAACAGTGCGGACAGGAAGAGAATAGAGGCTTTTGAAATGTGGTGTTACAGGCGAATTCTGAAGATTAGGTGGGTGGGTCAGGTAACTAATGAGGAGGTACTGAACTTTATTGGTGAGAGAAGGATTTTTTGACATACCTTGACTAAAAGAAGTGATCACTTGGTAGGATACATTCTTATACATCGAGGAATCATGAATTTAGCATTGGAGGGAAGTGTGTGTGGTAAAAATCACAGAGGGAGACCAAGAGACACATATAGTAAGCAGATTGAAATGCATATTGGTTGCTGTTCTTATGAGGATATGCAAAGGCTTGCTCAGGATAGAGTAGGGTGGAGATCTGCATCAAACAAGCCTCAGAACTGAAGACCACAACAGCAAGGACATCTAAATGTTGAACAAGACATGATGCACAGAAGACACTGAGTAGTGGAGAAAGAAGTCTATGTTCCACGGAAATAATTGGCTGCATTGTATACAAGTGTGATATTCCTGATGCTAATTTCACTCAATCACATCACTTTCACCTGTAGTACATAGTGTACAGTTTCTATGAATGTCACAATGAAATCCAGATTGGCTGTTACAAATTTCAGCTGCTGAATAATTAAGAACTGTAATGTCCCCGAATTCAATACCAAATGCAATTGCAGAATTCTCTCTCTCTTCTAGCACTCGAGTGTCTTGTACGTTAACAAACTGTGTAACTTAGTGACTCACAATCTTGAGAAATGCCTTAAGCCTTTCGGACCCTCTGGCTACAATGTGTACCTGACTTCTACGGTGTCTAAGATGGTTCAGAAGCATTTTTCTCAACAGAAAGAACATATATATGACACCTGAGTGTTCAATCATTTCATCATTCACAATAACTGACACCTGCAGAATATCACTGAAAAAATATTAAGAAGTGAGTTTTGCTCTGTGCAGCAGTTTGTGAACTTCAAAGAACATGGAAATTGCGGGTTACTTGTATTCCACTGTATAACTCAAAGTAGAAGTAGTTATTTTGTGATGTAGTTATTGAACGATCATTTTATTTAGTACAACTTTTGGTACTACAAAATTAATTAATCTAGTCTAAAAAAGCCTTGTTTTTCAGTATACGCAGTGTTGTAGAATGAAAATGGGTGCATAAAATGGCATAAATCTTGCTTCTAAAATCATTGAAAAGTTAACTTAAGTGTATTACAGCATTAAAAATTATTTCCATGCTAGAGAAAAAAATCAGGTCTGCATCAAACCAGTCTCCAGACTGGAGACCATAACAACAAGGCCCTATTAAATTTTCTTCTCATTTCTGCACCCTGTTTCTTAGTGTTTAGGTATAATAATTAAAATATATTTTTTATCAAGTAAAATCATTTATAGTTCAGATAGCTAAGGTAGTAGGCAATAGTGGAATTGCAAATGTAAAGAAAATAATAATGAAAATATTGAATTAACTGCAGAAAGATATGGATTAAATCACTGACAATAACAAAAAAGTGGTCCATTTTCAAAAAGCGAACTACACATATTTATATCAAACACATAATCTTTAGTTTTGGAGTGTGTTCGTGGTCCAACCAAAGTAAGGATAGCACTAAATATTCAGCTGTGATATTTTATAAATTAATGATAGTTCATAGAAAGGATGTAGACAATGGAATAGCAGTATCATATGAATAAACATTGTATTACAAAACATTTATGAAATGCATTAACTTTAAACAAGTTGTAGTTTGTTATGATACAGAGTGTCTCTCGACAAATTAATTGTTTTTCAATATGTCTACAGGAAAATGTTGCAGGAGATGACCACGACTTGGAATTTTCTGCAAATATCAGTATATCCTCAGAAAAATATACAGAACCAATAAATAATTCTGTAGTCACGAAACATCAAAATAAGCATAATAGCGAAATGGAATTTCAGTAAGTATGTCTTTGAGAATAACTTTGCGTATGCAGTTATTTGCACAAAATGGTATGAATCAGCCTGATAAGCCTTTTATATAACTTGGCATTTGTATGGAGTGTTGCCTTGTATGGGGGTGAGACATGGACGATAAACAGTGCGGACAGGAAGAGGATTAAGGCTTTTGAAATATGGTGCTACAGAAGAATGCTGAAGATTAGGTGGGTGGATCGCGTAACTAATGAGGAGGTACTGAACAGAATTGGGGAGAAAAGG
The DNA here is from genome assembly GCA_026315105.1 of Locusta migratoria. NCBI lineage: Eukaryota > Metazoa > Arthropoda > Insecta > Orthoptera > Acrididae > Locusta > Locusta migratoria. The sequence continues at coordinate 814,652,199 of CM048744.1, read as the reverse complement.
AATTTCTGGCATACCTTGACTAAAAGAAGGGATAGATTGGTAGGACACATTCTTAGACATCAAGGAATTGTTAATTTAGCGTTGGAGGGAAGTGTGTGGGGAAAAATCGCAGGGGAAGACCAAGAGATAGATACAGTAAGCAGATTCAGACAGATGTAGGTTGTCGTTCTTATGTGGAGATGAAGAGGCTTGCTCAGGATAGGGTATTGTGGAGAGCTGCATCAAACCAGTCTCCGGACTGAAGACCACAACAACAACAACATATAATATCCTGAGATGTATCTTGATGTGAAATTGCTTTGTGACTAACTGGAAGAAGCATTTAAGAAAATTTATTAGCATCCGGTTGTTATGTAGTTTGTAGATTCTTGATGTTCTCAAAGATAGTAGCTCTCGGTAGTGGCTGGGTGAAAACTAATTCACTACAAATAACATACGCAACACACAGAATTGCAGTTCTTTGACACTTTTAATGATTCATAAATGACCATTTGTCCCCATGTATAGCCACGCTACAGGTCTCATTAATTACAATTAATGTAACCAGGAATGCACATTCCACACATCAATAATAAGAATTTACAAAGTTCGTGTGTGGAATACTAAAGTTCGAGGTGTACAGTATGGCACAAATATTAATAGTCCATTCATAATATTGGTGGAAACACTTTCCACGCGACTAATATGGATCTTGTACATATTTGTTCAAAATTAAAGTTCAAACTGGCGTGGATTGTTCCTTAGATTGCAGCCGAACCAATACTCAATTACATGCCACGAATGCATCCTATTTATATCTTTCAAACAATGAAACTGGAAATTGTGTATTGTTAATTATGTACATTAAATTAATTATAATGGAAAAGTAAACAATTACATATGACTGGCTGTAGTAAGAGATGGCATAAATAGTACGGATTAAATGAATATACAAATCTCTGTACAATTAACTGTATTTCATTTACGTACCTGTATTTAACAAAATAGGTTTATCAACAATACTTTTGTAATTAACGGTTATTATACAGATACTAAAGAGGGTAAAACTTTCCTCACATTGCTTTTGAAACATGGTAATATGTACTTTAATATTTTGAGAAAAGAATCTATTTTTTTTAATCAGAAATACTAATTAGTATGCTATCTTAAATATAAAAACATACCTTTGGCATTAATTAATATTTGCTGATTAAACAAACTTCTGCAGCACCAAATAATAGGAAATTACTTCAGCTTGTCACATTACAGAACAGAATAGCAAAAGTTTTGGAAAAGCAAATGATAATAGACTGATTACATTTTTATCTATTATTATGCGACAGTGGTATTGGGAAGTTCAGTAATGCAAGCAGATGGGAATAAATTCCAACATGCTTTGTTATATCACCCCCTTATTTAATTAACCAGATAGTTATTAGAAAAAGTAATTAACTGGACAATTAAATTATAAAAACAAAGCCTGGTTATTAATCATGTAGCTACAAATAAATAATATGAAAAACATTACTACAAAAATAATCTTAATCTACATTATACATTCTTTTCACCTTATGCCGGCCATAAAATTCCATAAAGCCCTACAAAATCCTGTTTGGAAAACTATTTAAAATAAAAATAAAACACACACAAAACTGAGCTTTCGCAACCTAAGGTCGCTTCATCAGAAAGAGCAGGAAAGGAGAGGAAAAAAGGATGAGGGTTTTAAGGGAGTGGGTAAGGAGTCATTCCAGTCCCAGTTGAGGAAAGACTTACCTTCAGGGCCACACACACACACACACACACACACACACACACACACACACACACACACAGGCAGACATATACAAAATGCAAAGAAGTGGGACAGAGATGCTAGTCGAGCCAGAGGCTCTGTCCAGAGATGGGAGGCAAAGATATTGTAGAATGGTGGGTGGGAATTTGAAACGAACGAAGGTTGAGACCTGGTGGGCAATGGGAAGAGAGAATATGTTGAAGGGCAAGTTTTCATCTCCAGAATTCTGGAAGGTTGGTGTCAGTGGGAAGTATCCGTATAACCCGGACGGTGTAACACTGTGCCAAGATGTGGTGGCCGTGCACCAAGGCATGCTTAGTCACAGGGTGATCCTCATGCCCTCAGGGGCTCAGCATTAATTTGGGCTTGGCGAACCCGGGGTCCTGAGCTGGGGACTGGTAAGCGCTGCAAGTCCCCTAGACACCGCAAACTCTGGGCACGCTTCAGTGACCACCGTGTAGCACGATGGTGGAACGTAGTGTGTATCAGGGAATCTTGTGTGTATCTTGGCTTGACCGCCCAGGTCGCGAGGCAGGAATTACCTCTATATATAAAAAAAAAAAACAAAAAAACAAAAAAAAAAAAAACAAAAAAAAAAAAAACAAAACACCTTAATCCCAAGGTGTGCTACATACTGATGGGATGCAGGGCTGTTGAGGCGGAACAGTCTCTAGCAAGCAACCTCTGGGGATACTGCCGCACCTCAGTTGTATAAGGCTTCCCTAGACACGCGGGGCTCTCTCTAGGCGGACACGTACTTCCCTAGCTACTCATAGGACCGAGATGCAAAATCCTAATTTGGCCCTCGAACCTTCCAGTGGGATGGGTGTACCACTGGGGGGTACCAACACCCAGTCAAAAAAGAAGTCTCTGGTGGCTAGTCCTCCACACCAGTTCAGTAGTATAAAGAGTTTTGTCCAAAGTAACAGAACACAGGCTGCTAGCCGGAATATGTTTATCATCATTAAAAGGAAAGAAGGTTCTTTTGAGAAGATTTCGCCCTTTTATATCAATAAGGGCTTTAGAACGTCTTGCAGCTCTTTGAAATCTGTTAAAAGATTGCAGAACAGTACCTTGTTGGTTGAAATGTCAACCTCCCAACAGGCGGAATATCTGCAGAAGGCAAAGTATCTGGGTGAATACGAAATCGATGCAGAACTACACAGTACCCTGAAATACAGTAAGGGTGTAGTTTTCTGCAGAGACCTGATGTACATTTCAATTGAAGAACTCATGGCAGAATGGCAACGGAAGGCATATTGGATGTCCAGAATATTAAGAAAAATGTGGATGGAGAACATGTGTCATCTGAGAGCTTCATCCTTACTTTTAATACTCCTAAACTCCCTGAGCATGTGAAGGCAGGGTTTTTGCGGTTGAAGGTCCATCCCTACATTCCTAACCCCATGCGCTGTTTTAAAGGCCAGAGCTTTGGCCACACCATGCTCGGCTGTAAGGGGATGGCCATTTGTGGCAAAGGTTGAAAGGCGGAACATGAGGGTGCTGCTTGTACGCCACCTGACAAATGTGTCAATTGTTCTGGGGAACACCCTGTTTGGAGTCAGGACTGCCAGGTGTATCTTGAGGAAATGAAAATACAGGAGATAAAGACAACCAGGCGCATTCCCTACGCGGAGGCCAAGAAGATATTTAAGGCCATGCAGCCACCTGTATTTCCCACTTCATTTGCTGCTGCTGCTGCTGCTGCTGCTGCTTTACAGAAACCCATCACCACAGTAGATGCCTGGACACAATCTGAAGCTGTCAGTGTCAGCACCAATACTTGCACATGTCAGGCAGCTGAAGCTCCCCTGCCTCTTGCCCCACCAAATATGGCTGAAAAAGCTACAGGTGCCACTTTTGCAGACCATGTGATTTCTGTTGGTACAGAAGTTGCGTTCGACAAGGAACCGCAGGAAATCATTAAGAAGGCACGTCACCAGCGAAGTGGCTCTCAAACGAAGAATATTCTGCCAAAGCAGAGTGCTCCCCAAGTCCCCCTTTCCTCCTCATCTTCTCAAAAGAAGAAACCAAGGAAAGTATCTGCACATCTGCTTGCAACTCTTTCAGGAGCGTCATCGGACGTCATAATGGCAGCGTTGACTGATGAGGAGGACATTATAATGGACCTCGAAGCGTCATCGCTGGAACCAAGCAGTCCATCTGCTACCCAGCACTCCAAGACTGCCTCACCATTGCAGCACAAGGGTAGAGAAAAGATAGACCCACACAGCTGACATGGCTCTCATACTGCAGTGGAATTTGGCTAGATTCAGGACTCGTTTGAAGGAACTTTAGCTTCTTGTGAAGGATAGGCCTTTCTGTGTCTCCCTTCAAGAGACACTCTTCAAACGAACTGATACACCTGTTCTGAGAGGCTATCACCTCCATCGGAAAGACGACCTCACAGGTGACAGAGCTCAAGTTGGTGTGGCAGTGTTCGTCAGGGATACTTTTCACTCCTCACCTGTGCCATTGACCACTACACTGCAAGCAGTTGCTGTCGTATTCTGGCCCATCGTGATATCACAGTCCGCTCTCTTTACTTACCGCCTGGAGAGCATGTTGACAGTAATCTCCTGACACAGCTTATTGGAGAACTCCCTCGTCCCTTTCTTCTTTTAGGAGATTTTAATGTGCATAATGCACTATGGGGCTCTAACAACAACTGCCTCAAGGGATGGATGGTTGAGACTGTGATACACTCCTCTGATGTCTTACTGAACAAAGGCCAGCGTACACATTTTAGCACTGCTACATGTTCATCTTCAGCCATAGACCTCTCCCTCTGCTCACCTGCTCTTGCACACACACTGCTCAGTGGAACATGGACGATGACCTTCATGGCAGCGACCATTATACCATTTGGATACACTTGCCGGTCGCCATTGATTACAGTGGGAAGCCACAGAGATGGCAGCTGCACAAAGCTAACTGGACACTTTTTCAGCAGTTTGCCATTTTCGAGCGGTGTCATGGTGTCCACGACTGGGTGGACCACGTCACAACAGTGATTCACAATGCTGCTGACACCTCCATCCTGAAATCAAAGCCAACAGTTCAGAGACCAGCTGTTCGTTGGTGGAACGATGCTTGTCGTTCAGCGATCAGAGACAGAAGAGCAGCATTGCGGTGATTCCATCGATGCCCTACCAATGCAAATTTGGCCAATTATTAAAGAGAGTAAGCATAGGTGTTGGCAGGAGTTCCTGAACTCCATCAATATGTCCACGCCTGCAGGTAAAGTATGGGAAGCCATTAGGAGGATTTTGGGATGGAACTTCCTACCGCCAATAGCAGCTGTGCGAGGGTAGGGATGTCTTTTTAACTCGACGCGGGACATTGCTCAAGTTATGGCAGAATCCTATGCAGCTGTTACATCCTATTCTTGCCAGGATCCAGTCATCCGTCAATATCGGACGATGCAGGAGAGGGTTGGCTTTGACCTCCGTTCCTCCAATGTTGAGGACTACAACCAACCTTTCTCGATGTGGGAACTGTAATGCACATTGTCAGTAGATCCTGATTCTGCACCTGGCTATGAAGAGATACCATAAAGACTGCTGAAACAGTTGGCATCCCATTCAAAGGAGGTCCTCTTACATCTTTTTAATGAAATTTGGATAAAGGGGAACTTCCCATGTTCTTGGAAAGAATCCATTTTAATTCCAATTTTAAAATCAGGGAAAGATCGCACCGACCCAGGTAGTTATCGGAGCATTAGCCTCACGAGCTGCATTGGTAAGACGCTGGAACGTATGGGCAACCGGCGCTTAGTATGGGTCTTCGAAAGGAGATCCTTACTTAGCCGCTCTCAATGCGGGTTCAGGAGGTACCACTCTACACTGGATAACCTCACCCTATTTGAAAGTGCGATCCAACAACCTTTCCTACAGAAGCAACACCTAATCGGTGTTTTCTTTGACCTGGAAAAGGCTTATAATACTACCTGGTGATGCCTTGTTGTACAGCAGCTTTTACGAGTGGGGATTTCATGGACGTTTGCCCACTTTTATCCGATCTCTCCTCTCTGACAGGTATTTTAGATACAAAGTTGGGAGTGATTTGTCAGACCGTTTTAAACAAGAGAATGGTGACCCACAGGGGAATGTTTTAAGCGTAACGGCATTCACCATAGCCATAAACATTAATTACATCCACCGTGCAATAGCATGTACAGTGTTCCTTGTTCGTGGACGACTTCTCCATCTTCTGTGCATCCTCCTCCGTTGCAACGGCAGCTCGTCAATTACATTTGACGATCAGGTGGTTGGAGGAATGGTGTAACACCACTGGTTTCAACTTTTCTTTGGAGAAAACTGTCTGTGTGGACTTTAATCGCTCCCATTCCCTTTTTAATACATCTGTTTCAAAACTAGGAAACACTGTTCTCACCTTTCAGGACAAGGTGAAATATCTTGGCCTCACTTTTGACAAGAGGCTGACATGGTTGCCGCACCTTAAAGTGGTCAAACTGCAATGTCTCAATGATCTGTCTATCCTAAAATGTCTCAGTCATTGGTCTTGGGCCGACAGGGCACATCTGATCCAGTTCTGTAAAGCTTTCATGCGGCCTAGACTGGAATATGGCTGCCAGGTCTATGGATCGGCCAGGCGTTCATACCTGAAAATACTGGATGCAGTACACCATGAAGGTATCAGGCTGGCGACTGGTACGTATCGAACAACTCCAGTACTTAGCCTGTGTGCAGAAGCTAGTGAGTCCCGCTCTCTATTCGCCGTCTCCTGCTCGTGGCACGCCTGGAGTACAGATCTCTTTCCACACACGTTACTTTCTCTCGGTGTTGCACAGCAGCCCAACCAACGTTTGTTCCACAACTGCACACAGGCTACAAGACCGTTTGGTATTCGAGCACAGGAGAGCCTTGAGTTGCTGCAGGTGCAGGGCATCAAGGTTCAATGCCAGGGATGGAGTAGGGGTTCTCCCTGGCTCCTTCATAGGCCTACATTGATTTTAGATCTGACTGCTTTTAAGAAGCCTTGTATCTTGGACAGTTTTCATAAAAGTAGAGTTTTGGAGATTTTAAACCACCATGCAGATTTTGTTATTGTTTATACAGATGGATCCAAGCAGGGAGATTGTCTCAGCTGCTCCACTGTGTTCCCTGACTCTGTCCTTCAGATAGGGCTCCCAAAACAGTTTTCCATTTTCTATGTGGAACTGTTTGCTCTCCTGAGGGCACTAGAACAGATTAAAAGTCATCAAGGTATGCAATTCCTGATCTGCTCAGCCTTCCACGGCACCCTCCTCGCTGTCGACCAAATGTATCCGGCGTATCGGCTAGTGCAGGACATACAGGACGCTCCCCTTCCATTGCAACGACACCACAAGGAGATAATCTTCTGTTGGGTTCCTGGGCACATAGGGATCCAGGGAAATGAGCTGGCTGATGCAGCAGCTAAAGAGGCTTGTTCTCTCCCCCCTGCCATAGGCTGTTCCGTCCCACTGAAAGCCATCACCTACTTTTTGACACGCACAACCATGGCGTTGTGGGAGGATTAGTGGTTGGGTGTGGCGGACAATAAACTACACACAGTAAAATCCTAAGTCTGCCCATGGCGTACGTCCTTCCACCCTCGACAAACTGATGAAGTTGCCCTCACTCGTCTTCAAATAGAACATTGCCCGCTGTCACATGGTTTACTTTTACGCAGTGAAGAATCGCCGGAGTGTGGTAGATGTAGGACACAACTGTCAATACGACATATTTTAACAGAATGCATTTTATTTGCTGGTACCAAGGCAAATTTGGGTCTCTCACAGGAGCTGAAATCTATTTTAAGTGATGATGAGGCGTCTGTGGCTTGTGTCCTACGATTTTGTACTATGTCTGGACTTCTTCCCAAAATACTGGGTGTGCTACTTTAATATGTGTCAGAGGGGCTCAGTCACCCTTTATTTGCAAGTAGTCACCAGGCCACATACATCTGTCAATATTTTATCCTTAGTTTAGTCCTTTTACAAGTTGTTTTAAGCTATCCCTATAACTGTAGGTGTGCTTTTATGTTTCGCAAGTCCATCTGACATGCATCATTTTTCTTCCATCCATTAGAGTTTGAGCACGGGCGCTGCTGACCTCAATGTTTAGTGCCCTTAATCACCAATCAATCAAGTGATCCTCATTACCAGCAAACACTGTCTGCCTGTGACCATTAATGCGAATGGACAGTTTGTTGCTGATCATTCCCACATAGAAGGCTTCACAGTGCAGGCATGTCAGTTGGTAAATCATGTGGGTGCTGTCACAAGTGGCTCTGCCCTTAATTGTGTACACCTTCCGGGTTACAGGACTGGAAAAAGTGGTGGTGGGAGGATGCATAGGGTAGGTTTTTCACCGGGGGTGGTTACATGGGTAGGAGCTGTAGGGTAGGGAAGTTGGTTTGGGGATTTCATAGGGATGGACTAAGAGGATTCGGAGGTTAGGTGGGCAGCGGAAAGACACTCTCGGTGGAGTGGGAAGGATTGATCTCATTTTGGGACAGGATTTAAGGAAGTCTTATCCTTGCTGGAGAGCCACATTCAGAATCCGCTCCAGTCCTGGAAAGTAACCGGTGACAAGAGGGGCACTTCTAGGGCCCCTTTGTGGGAGGTTCTGGGCTTGGGGGGGAAGAGGAAGTGGCCCTGGCTATTTGCTTTTGTTCCAGACAAGGAGCGTAGTTGCAGAATCTGAAAGCTGTCGTTCGGTTATTGGTGTACTGGTTCAAGGATTCAGGACCAGTCCTGAAAACATTTACCATTGAACAAAAAGGCAGTGTATTTCCGGGCTGCTTACTCAATCTCTACCTGGTGGAATCCTGCAGTTCAATCTAAACTACTAATATAACTAGCACTTTCAAACTTATTAAGTAGTTCATCAATGTTCTCAGGGTGGTCATTTTCTCTTTCTAAGTATTTATTTGTGTGTCTGGAATCTAATACTAATCTGATACCCCCACTCTTCTTAATAATTGCTATGACAGGATTATTATACTGGCTGCTCTCCTCTCTATGATCCTCAACTTTTCCATCTTTTGCAGTTCCATTTCCACTGCAGCTCTCTTGAATATGGCAATTCCATATGGTTTTATAAAAAATGGATCATGTTCTTTCAATTTTAACTTACATTGGTACCCATTAATTCTACCTGGCTGGTCATAAAATATATCATAATATTCCCACAGAAAATCCTCTAATTCTTTTTTCTCAACATCAGTTAAATTTTCTGCTTCAGCCACTTTCTTTTCAACAAAATTAAAATACATTTGATGTTTAGTGTCCTCCTCCACAGATCTATCCTCATAATCGTAACTAAGAAATCCTCTCTCCCTAGCATGTTGAAAGTCTTTAAGTTGGCTAGAGCAATTACTATTAATCATAATGATGTCTGTTTCCCCACAAGTACCATTTTTTTTGATAAAAGTATGTTAGTCACGTCACCTATTTTAAAGCTTAACAAAATTTGTCTGTCAATCAATTTGCTACTTTTACCCTTTTTTTTTTTTTTTTTTTTTTTTTTTAGAAATAGCACAGATAGGACTACCAGTGTCTACTAAACAATTACCTTCCCAATTTTCAATTTGAATAGCAATATATGGACTATGTTTACCGGAGTTTTCATTCTTAAATAGTAAAACTTCCTCTATTTTTTTCAAACCCCATTTCTGCCTGATCTTTCCATTGTTTGTCATCTTTAACTTCTTGTAGACTATCTACAGTAGCACTAGGCACACTCCCCATTCTGGACTTAAGTCTTTACATGCCCTTTTAAATTCATTTTTTACACGACTTTGAATTTCATTTTTGCTTATGTAGTTACAAGTGACTCTAAATACCTGCTTACACATCAACTCTCCATGATCATCTATATCCCCAGGAAAAGACTTAATTTCATCAATATCAATTGGCAGCAACAGATCATCATGCACCTTCGAATTCCCCCTTCTCTGAATACTGTCCTGTAGCACTTTATCCTCCATTTCTACATAACTCACCCCATTTATATCTTCCAATACTTCACTATCATTATCATCATCAAAAACAAATCAGTATCTCCATTCTCTACAAAACTCTGTACGAAATTGTTACTACAGACATTACTATCAAAACTATCATCATCTTGTGCATGAATCTCAGCTTCAACTACTATAACATTAGGCCTATTTCGTCCCTCCTTATCTTCTACATAACCATCCTGAAACAGACTCACAATACCAGTATTATTCTTGTGATTACCTTCACTGTCTAAACTAGACACCTCATTTTTATTAACTTCACAAACAAGGTTTGACAATGCTTTATCCTCTAACTCAAATGTGTTTTTATTTTCTTTAGGTTTTTCTGTTTCATTAATCATACTGCTCACGGCAGTTCGTAAATGGTGCGTGTGAATTTGCTTCGCATTACAGGCCCATATCTCAAGTTCTATTCATCTCTGAGTGAAGGGCTAGAGAGTTCTGGATAGATCTTGGCCTAGTGATCATTTCTGTACATATTAGAATAATAGGTGTACTATAGCTATCATACAGTACATAATCAAAATTTTCAAAGTTCGAGAATGTAAGAAGTGCAGATGTACAAAATGTAAAATTTTTTCGTTCTGCAAAATATAAGTGGAGGTTAATTGGAATTGTAGTGTTTTATACATAATTAAAGAGGAGATAACCCATGTATTATGAAATGGCCTTAAACTCCGACTTACGCCTCAGATTTTCTACGCCTGCTGCAGCATCAATAATATAAAGTCGGTAGAAAAGATAAAATTATATCTTTAAAAGCATTAATATATTACTAATGACTCTTTTACATAATATTTTAAAGGAGTAAGCCGGAGCTCAAAAATCTATACAAAACAAGCTCAACAGTGACTGAACTTCGTAAATGTAAAAAAAAAAAAAAATAAATAAAAAAAAAATTTTTTTTACATTAATTCTCGAATATTGTAGGAATTTTAATTAATTATTTACTTATCATTCAATTTACTGCCATCATCCCTATTTTAATCTATTATTATTATTTTTCAAGTATAAACAAATTGTAATTGTTCAATCATGTAGACATTTATCTATAAACGGCATTTTTCAGTTTTTGTAAATCTTAGCCTGTTAGCAAGATATGGCTGAAAAACCGTGATAGTTTGCTAGTAAAAGTGCATATTGTGCTGAAAGACGGCGTTCGGACAGCTCTGAAACTTACCATGCGATTTGAAAAAAAGTGCTGGGTGAAAAACTTTGATTTTTGTACATCTACCTTTTTCGAAGAGAGCATTTTGTCATTCAGCAGGCGTCGCCGACTGCAGACAGCTGATGTTTGTCTGTACACAGCGGACCAGCAGATGTACGTTGACCCAGATTCTTCAGGCATGCCCCAAGGGAGTGTGATAGGACTACTATTTTTCTCATCTATATAAATGATCTAATGGACAGAGTAACTTGCAATTTGGGGCTGTTTGCTGATGATGATGTAGTGTATGGGAAGGTGTCATTATTAATTGACTGTAATAGCATACAGGATGACTTTAACAAAATTTCTAGTTGGTGTGAAGATGGCAGCTAGCTCTAAATGTAGAAAAATGTAAGGTGACACACAAGAGTAGGAAAAACGATCTCATAATGTTCGAATACAGCACTAGGAGTGAGCTTCTTGATTCAGTCGTGTCATTCAAATACTGCAGAGCGATATGAAATTGTACGAACATGTAAGGACAGTTGTAAGTAAGGCAGACAGCTGACTTTGGTTTATTGGGATAATTTTGGGAAGATGTACTTCATCTGTAAAGGACACCACATATAAAACACTTGTACGACCATGTCTTGAGTATATTGCTCAAGTGTTTGGGACCCAGAGCAGATCAATTTAAAGGAGGACATGGAAGCAGTTCATAGGTGAGCAGCTAGGTTCATTAATGGTAGGTTCAACTAATGCACAAGTGTCACAGAAATGCCTCGGGAATTCAAATGTGATTCACTGGAGGTAAGATAACATTCTTTTCAAGAAATTCTGTTTAGGAAATTTAGAGGGCCAGATTTTGAAGCTGACTGTAGAACAATCTTGCTGCCTCCTACTTACATTTCGCGTAAAGACCACAAAAACAAGATAAGAGAAATTAGGGCTCATGCAGAGGCTGAAATCGAGGGGAAACTACAGTCATTACTTTCCTTGAGGACATGGAGCTCTACTTTATGAATATATGACGATGGTGTCTTTTTGGATAAAATATTCCGGAAGTAACACAGTCACCCATTTGGATCTATGGTTGGGGATTACTCAGGAGGATGTCATCATCAAGAAAAACAAAACAGGCATTCTACGGATCAGTGTGTGGAATGTTTTAACCCTTAATCGCGTAGGTGAGTTAGAAAATTTGAAAAGAGAAATGGATAGGTTGAAGTTAGATATGATAGGGATTACTGAAGTTCGGTGGCAGGATGAACAGGATTTCTGGTCAGTTCAGTACAGGCTTATAAACATTAAATCAGTTGGGTAACACCGGAGTAAGTCTGATAATAAATAAGAAAATAGGAATGTGGATAAGTTACTATGAACAGCACAGTGAACGCATTATCGTAGCAAAGATGGACACGAAGCCAACACCAACTACAGTAGTGCAAGTTTATATGCCAACTAGCACGGCCGATGATGAAGATATCAAAAAAATGTATGAGAAGGAAATGAAGTAGGTGAATATGGATTGGGGAAAGAAATGAAAGAGGATATCGCTTGGTAGGATTTTGTACAGAGCACAATTTCATGATCGCCAACACTCGGTTTAAACACCATGAAGGAAGGTACTTGGTTTAATCATGAAAGAAGGCTGTATACGTGGAAGATACCAGGAACATTGGAAGGTACCAGATTGACTTTATAATGGTAAGGAATAGATTTTGAAACCAGGTTTTAAATTGTAAGACATATCCAGGGGCAGATATAGACTCTGACCATAACTTACTGGTTATGAACTGCAGATTAAAACTTAAGAGACTTCAGAAGGGTAGGAAAGTTAGGAGATGGAACCTGGACAAATTGAAAAGGAACCAGGGGTTTTTGAAAGTTTGAGGGAGCATTATGCAAGGATTTGCTGAAACGGGGGAAAGTAATACAGTAGAAGAAGAATGGGTAGCTCTGAGAGATAGGGCAGTGAAGGCTGCAGAGTGTCATATAGGCAGAAGGACAAGGCCTAATAGAAATCCCTGGATAATACAGGATATACTGAACTTAATTGATGAGAGTGGAAAATATAAAAATTCAGCGAGTGAAGCAGGCAAAAAGAGAGTACAAACATGTGAAAAATGAGATTGACAGGAAGTGCAGACTGTCTAAGCAGGAGTGGCTAGAGGACAAATGCAGAACCGTAGAAGTATGTATAACTAGGGGAAAGATAGATACCACATACAGGAAAAATAAAAGAGATATTTGAAGACAAGACAAGGTCTGATAATAAATAAGAAAATAGGGATGTGGATAAGTTACTATGAACAGCACAGTGAACGCATTATCGTAGCAAAGATGGACACGAAGCCAACACCAACTACAGTAGTGCAAGTTTATATGCCAACTAGCACGGCCGATGATGAAGATATCAAAAAAATGTATGAGAAGGAAATGAAGTAGGTGAATATGGATTGGGGAAAGAAATGAAAGAGGATATCGCTTGGTAGGATTTTGTACAGAGCACAATTTCATGATCGCCAACACTCGGTTTAAACACCATGAAGGAAGGTACTTGGCCTAATAGAAATCCCTGGATAACACAGGATATACTGAACTTAATTGATGAGAGTGGAAAATATAAAAATTCAGCGAGTGAAGCAGGCAAAAAGAGAGTACAAACATGTGAAAAATGAGATTGACAGGAAGTGCAGACTGTCTAAGCAGGAGTGGCTAGAGGACAAATGCAGAACCGTAGAAGTATGTATAACTAGGGGAAAGATAGATACCACATACAGGAAAAATAAGAGATATTTGAAGACAAGAAAAGCAGCTGTATGAATATCAAGAACTCCAACAGAAAACCAGTACTAAGCAAAGAGGAAAAAGCTGAACTGTGGAAGTAATATATAGAGGGTGTATACAAAGGAAATAAACTTCAGGTGAGTATTCTAGAAATGAAAGATGAAGTGGAGGAAGACGATATAGGTGATAAAATACTGCGAGAAGAATTTGGCTGAGTTGAAACAAGGCCCCTGGAGTAGATGATATTCCGTCTGAACTGTGCAGTGTTCCTGGTGAGACAGAAGTTGAAATGACCAAGCTGCTACAACCGAACTCTTCTCCAGAGACAACAGCACCCAAATTATTGTGTGGTTTAGTTCATATATACACTACATCTCACCAAATATATTTGTTTGTACTTTCTTCTTCAATAATTTATGATTATGTAAAACCTCTAAGCTGGCACCTGGAATTCAGGCTAGGAGTTCCTTCCGCAGCAGGGAGAGAACACGCTCAGTGACAAAACACTGACTGAATAAAACCACAAGATGGTTAACTTTTATGAATATTTTGGTTATGACCCGTAGGCTAAGGTTACATGGATCCGTACTGGACCAACTCTAAAGAAGAACTTAACTAAAGTCCATTTAATTTTTTATTATTTTTTTATTTTATTTATTTATGTATTTTTATCTTTCCTCTAGCAATCCTCATTTGAGTTCCCAGAGCATTTCCTACCTGTAACGAATGTAGCTGCTCGCCTCTGAACTGCTTCTATGTCTTCCATTAAACTGATTTGCTGTGGGTCCCAAACACTTGAGCAATACCTAATACATGGTCGTACAAGCATTTTATAGGCTGTCTCCTTTACAGATGAGGTACATCTTCCCAAAATTTTTCCAATAAACCGAAGTCAGCTGTCCGCCTTACTCACAACTGCCCTTAAATGTTCATTCCATTTCATATCGCACTGCAATGTTACACATAGATATTTGAAGGACGTGACAGCATCAAGAAGCTCACTGTTAATGCTGCATTGGAACATTATGGGATTGTTTTTCCTATTCATGCACAACACTTAACATTTTTCTACATTGTGAGCTAGCTGTCATTCTTTGCACCCACTAGAAATTTTGTCAAAGTCATCTTGTATGTTATTACAGTCAATTAAAGATGACACCCTCCCATACACCACAGCATCATCAGCAAACAGCCACAAATTACAAGTTACTCTGTCCATCAGATCATTTATATTGATAGAAAATAATAGCAGTAATATCATCCCCCCCTTCCCCCCCCCCCATCTGGGGGGGGGGCCTCATGCCTGACGATACACTCGTCTCTGACGAACACTCACTCACCATCGAGAACAACATACTGCATTCTATTACTTAGGAAGTCTTGCAGCCACTCACAAATCTGTGAAGCTATTTCATATGCTAGTATCTTCGTTAGTAGTCTGCAGTGTGGCATCGCATCAAACGCCTTTTTGAAATCGAGAAAAACACAGTCTGCTTTTGCCCTTTATCCATGGATCACAGGATGTCATGTGAGAAATGGGCTAGCTGAGTTTCACATGAACGATGTTTCCTAAATCTGTGCTGATTCATAGAAAGAAGCTTTTCCGTCTCAAGGAAATTCGCTACATTTGAACTGAGAATATACTCCAAAATTCTACAAGAAACATGTCAATGATATATGCCTGTAATTGTGTGGGTCAGTTCTCTCGTTCCTTATAAACGGGAGTCACCTGATAAGTGATAAGTGTTCCATATATGAGTACAGGAACAACAAAATGTTTTGCTAATGATGAAAGGTACCATGCAGGGAATGTTACTGCTGCCTGTAAATATGGATTTGTACAAGGAAAGTCAGACGAAAATAAAATTAAGTTAGAGAAAAGGCATTTAGAAGGTGAGGTGCAAACATGGGCAAATTTAATGAGGTATTGATTTACCACCAAAGAAGTATTTAAAAGTGTTTTCTGAATAAATTTTGGAGTGAAGCAAAAGAAACGAGAGTCCTCATTGAGTTCCTAAACAGACTACATAATAAGATTGAATTGGGTCAAGGCATGATTTTTGTGTGCAAGAACTTGTTGACTGTATAAATTGTCCACTGAAAGTGTTGACTGAAATCGTGACACTCCAAAGGCGATTACCAGATTATTTATGGTGGGAGCTGGTCCCAAGTCCAACAAACTCTATAAATGAAATTTTGCATTATATTGTCAAGTTTTGACAGGCATTGAAATTCGAACCACACAGCGACAATTCTAACAATGTAAATTATCAACAGGAAAATGTGAATCTGAATGGTAATTATAATAAACACCATGATAATCATCATAAGCAAAATTATTATACAGGTAATAAATTTCATTAGGAAAATGGCAATAATAATCATCAAAATGGAAATAACAAAGAAAATAAGTCTGAGGGAGAAGGTAATCAGGAAATGCATAATCAGAATAAGAAGTCGGCAAATTAAATTTTGCTCCATCTAAAGTCCAGGGCAAGCAGAATAAAATGGCTAGGAGAAGGACACAGGATTGTAAAAATTCAGTGGATGTTGAAAATTCTGCAAAGGTGTCACAAAGGTAAATGAAGGTGAAATGAATGTGTGTAGTTTGGAAAATCACATGTTCCAAAATAAGATGTTCAGGGTGATTGTAAAATGATGGAGATGAACTGTGGGGAGAATTACAAGGATCTTTACGAAATGTCGTATATATTATCTATGGAACAAGTATTAATATAATCTAATCTTACAACTCACCGCAAAGACATGGTGCCAAGCTGCAACAGGCACAAACAAGACACACACAACATTTTCAGCTATCGGCCATGGCCTTCTTCAGAAAATAGAAATTTCACACAGGCACACAACACAGTCATACAACCATACCTCCAGCTGCCGCACTTTGACTCAAGCTCTGCGGTGTGTAAATCAGGGAGGGAGGGGCTAGGAAGGTTGCATCATGGTGGTGGAATGGGTACAGCACGGCCTAGATGGGAATAATGCAATGTAGCTTAGGAATGGAGTCGGGACGTGGGTGAGGGGGCAAAAATAAAAATAATAAATAAGCAAAATAAATATAGATATAATAATAAGAATAAAAATCAATTTAAAAAGAAAACAAGTGCAGACTGCACGTACACATGAGCAAGCGTGCACACACACACGCGCGCGCACACACACACACACACACACACACACACACACTCACTCACACTCTGACGCACCACTCAAAATAGGAGAGGTAGGAACTGTAAGGTGTGGAAAACGGGTAAGTTGGGTAAGTTATCTTAGGTTGAGGCCTGGATGATTGCGGGGTCGGAGAATGTACTGTAGGGATAACTCCCATTTTTGTAGTTCAGAAAAGCTGGTGGGGGATGGGAGGATCCAGACGGCCAGGGTTGTGAAGCAGCCATTGAAATTAAGCATGTACCCCGCTGCTCCTTGTTTTTGGCCACAGTTTGGCTGTGGCCATTTATCCTAATGGACAGTTGATCAGTTGTCATGCCAATATAGTAAGCTGCACAGAGATTGCAGCACAGTTGGTAAATTACATGGCTGCTTTCACAGGTGACCCAGCCTCTGATAGGGTAAGATAAGCCTGTGACAGGTCTGGAATAGGAAGTGCTGGGATGGTGGATTGGACAGGTCTTGCAGCGGGGTCTCCGACAAGGATATGATCCCTGTGGCAGTAGGCTGAGTTTCGAGGTGGCTTAGTGTTGAACTAGGATGTTGTGAAGGTTGATCAACACCACCAACCAATTGTCCAAAATCTTCCCATATCAAGGATACCAACCACTTCCTTCACTGACTCTCCACCATACCACATGCCCATGGCGTTGCTGCTCTGGAACACAACGTCACCCAACGTCCCTTTGAACTCAAGCCTGATACCTCATTCCTCATAACCCTGGGCACCCTCCAATGCAAACCTCTTTATGGGCCAGAATGAAACATTCACTCTGCAGCGGAGTGTGCACTGATATGAAACTTCCTGGCAGATTAAAATTGTGTGCTGGAACCGGGATTCGAACCTTTACTTCGCCTCCTACTTTCCAAACTTCACAGAAGTTCTCCTGCGAACCTTGCAAGACTAGCACTCCTGGAAGAAAGGACATAGTGGAGTGTGTGCTGATATGAAACTTCCTGGCAGATTAAAATTGTGTTCTGGAACCAGGACTCTAACCTGGGACCTTTGCCTTTCTCAGGCAAGCACCAGGAAGTTTCATATCAGCGCACACTCCGCTGCAGAGTGAAAGTTTCATTCTGGAAGCTAAGCCATGTCTCCTCCATATCCTTTCTTCCAGGAGTGCTAGTCTTGCAAGGTTCGTAAGAGAACTTCTGTGAAGTATGGAAAGTAGGAGGCGAAGTACTGGTGGAAGTAAAGTTGTGAGGACAGACCGTGAGTCATGTTGATATAGCTCAGTGGTAGAGCGCTTGCCCACGAAAGCCAAAGGTCCCAGGTTCGCTTCCCAGTTCCAGCACACAATTTTAATCTGCCAGGAAGTTTTTGTTTAAGTGCTCTATGGAGGAATCCTTCCTAGCATCCCAAAACCCTCAAACCTTGTGCCTGGTTCAGGTTTATTGATGATATTTTCATGATCTGGACTTAGGGCCAAGGCACACTACCCTCCTTCCTTCCACTTCACCTGGCCTTTCTCAACCTACCGTGCCATTCCTGGGTGTCAACCTACACTTTGACAGTTGCCATCTCTTTCACATCAAAAAATCCCTCTCTTACAGCCAGGCCACCTGTGTACGGCATATTTTCAGTGACATGAACTTCCTTTCTGAATATGCTGAGGGTCTCACAAAGGACTTCACAAACAGAAACTACCCCACAGACCTAATCCGCAAACAGATCTCCCATACCATATCCTCACACATCATAAATCCTCCGTCTAAGACCAGTAACCATCCAAAAAAGAGCGCTCTCTTTGTCACCCAGTACTACCCTGGACTCGAGCAACTAAATTGCATCCTTCGCCAAGGTTTTGATTTTCTATTCCTCTTGCCCAGAAATGAGACATCCTGCCCAAGATCCTTCTCATCCCTCCAAAAGTGGTGTTCCATCACCCTCCAAACCTCCAAAACATCCTAGGTTGTCCCTATGCCACTACGAAACCCATCAGACTGCCACAGGGATCATATCCTTGTGGTAGGCCTCACTGCAAGACCTGTCCAATCCACCTACTTTTCACACCTCACAGTTCTTACCTCTATCCTAAACCTCTCCTATTTTGAATGGTGTGTGTGTGTGTGTGTGTGTGTGTGTGTGTGTGTGTGTGTGTGTGTGTGTGTGTGTGTGTGTGTGTGGGGGGGGGGGGGGGGGGGGAGAGAGAGAGAGAGAGTGAGTGAGTGAGTGAGTGAGTGAGTGAGTGAGTGTGTGTGTGTGGGGGGGGGGGGGGGCACATTTGTGGGTGCGCTGCAGTGTAACAGATCACACTACATTCCTACTGAATGATCCAAATAATTTATTTTTGGGGATAATTTAATAATGGGAAGAATGGGTACTGCCCCAGATATTATGTTTGTCCAGTTGGACGTCCGGGCAGTTAATCCACAAGTCACAGTGATATTGTAAAAGCTGTCAGGACCAGAATAACTGTGAAGCCTAAGAAGAAATATGGTTGTGTTATGTGTGATCCTTGAACTTAAGATAAAGAATTGTTGTTTGTTATTGATTATTGGACTGCTATGAGCTATGGACTCAGAACTTATGTAATGTATAGAGCTTGAATGAGAACTGTTAAGACTGTTTAATATTGATGAAATATATGAGTCGTGTTCAAATAAACCCATATGTTTTGTTCAGTGTAAAGTTCTTGAAGAGTTTTGATTTAATTGTGAAATGATTAATATCTAGTTAAAAGTGTCCTTCATTATTATCCATGGGATACCTTCTGTGAAGATTGTCCCAGCAAATAGAAGAAGAAACTGTTTTAGAGGAACAGTGTTACTGGGCCTCTACAAAAGAAAAATAGTTATACTCCAAAAGTTTGAGCCAACCTACAAATTGATTATGTGGTGGTCATTACTAAAATTGCTACACGGTCACACCACAGTGTGATTTGCATCTCATTATTCCCATCTAGGCCGTGCTGTACCCATTCCACCACCATGACACAACCTTCGTAGTAGCCCCTCTCCACTCCCCTCCCTGATTTACACTCTGCAGAGCGTTATTCAAAGTGTGGCAGCCGGAGGTGACGGTTGTATGACTGTGTTGTGTACCTGTGTGATTGCGTGAATGTTCTATTTTCTGAAGAAAGCCATAGCCGATAGCCGAAAGTGTTGTGTGTGTCTTTTGTATGTGCCTCTCGCAGCTCGTTGTCACGTTTTTGCAGTGAGTTCTTAACTGTCCTTATTAATATATTATTAATTCCAACCTAGTCTTTCCATTATTAGACTTATGGAGGTAATGTCTGTAGAGTCACACAGTCAGTGTAAGTAATGGTAATGTTTGGAAAAATAAAGAACTGGACCATGGCAAGTGGTTGGAGCAGCTGCCAGGCAGCCCAGAGAAGTAGTGGGTTAAACTGAGTGGCCAGTCGGGGTTTTGGCAACTTTGGGAAAGGCCCATGCTTTGTACTCGGTACTGACAAGGGCCCTTAGCTGACTGTTTTTTAGGCATTTGTCTGGAGGACATACGTGAGTTACAAGTCCCGTAATTCAGAATAGAATAAAATAAAATAATCTATACAATTATTTAACATAAACATTTAAGACATCTATAATGTCAGTATAATTACGCATATCTTGTGATACTAAAAATAATTCAATATCTCAACAATTACAAATGTTTGACTACTATATCAAAATACAGAAAAATCAAGTTTAGAAATAAATGACTTTTGAATGTGTCATGCAATTTCAACAAACTATCATTTAGATGGTAGATTATTGTCTCAAGCTATCATCTTGAAACTGTCACACTTATATAATGACCGATTTCAACTGATATAAATATATAAGGAAAATATAAACAGATCATTATAGTCTCCACAGTAACACTCTAAATGCAAATAGTCTGATTTACCTCTTGTATATTTAATTTAAAGTGTCAATTTGTTGAACAGTTTGCTAGTAATTTACGTAAATATTGCCACGTTGCAATGGAAGTAGGCTTGACTTCGAAGGCAACTAAAGACAGCACTTATACTGAAAGCACGTTTATTACGAACTCAACATACACGCAGCACTGACTGCCTCTCAGGCAGAGTGCTCTGCTATTTATACACAGACAGAATTTACCAGAAATTAGAAGAACAGTTAACATAAGAAACAAGTAGAATTTACAAGTGAACATAAGAAAGATGTAGAATCTTCTGGAATTGTAAATTACAAATAAATAAATTTTTGCCGGTGGGCGGGATTGAACCGGCGACCTTCTACTCCGCAGTCCGTGACGATATCCCCTGCGCCACGCCGGCAGTTGGCGTTCGTGGTCTCTCGCGGCATTGCTCCCTCTCCTGGAGAAACAGCGACTCCCTGTGGAGCCAGCTGCAATGTCCTGGATCTTGACCGTGTCATGGGTCCTCTGTATGACAGTTAGAGAGAATCCTTCCCTTCTCCGCGATTATCGACGACAGACGTTCCTGTCGTGGCTTCATCAGGAATGTTACCGTCCTTAAAGTCCTTGAACAAGAAGCCATTGTCATCTACCTGCTCTTCAGGATCGTAGTACGGCTTCATGCGCAGGACGTGAACAATGTTTCCTTGTTTTTGACGTTTTGACGACGGCTCATAATCCTCAACTTCGTATGTGACTTCTGACAGACGGTGTATGACACGATACGGACCAAAGTATCGCTTCAATAACTTTTCTGACAGTCCAACCTTCCGTACCGGGGTGAAAATCCATACCAGATCTCTTGGGCTGTACACAACAGGTTGGTGCTTGTCGTTATACCGCTGACGGTCCTTCTCCTGGGCGTCCAGTCCTGGGTGTCCAGTGTTCGTATGCGAGCCAGCTGTCTTGCTTCTTCGACCCTGGTGATGAGCTGTTTAACATAGTCATCCTGAGTGTCGTCCGGTTGGAACGGGAACAGTGTATCCATTGTCGTCTCAGCTTCACAGCCATGGAGCAGGAAAAACGGAGTGAAGCCTGTGGTGTCTTGTCTTGCGGTATTTTAAGCAAATGTTACGACTGGCAAAATTGTATCCCAATCCTTCTGCTCAACATCGACATACATCGACAGCATGTCGGCTAACGTTTTGTTAAAACGTTCCGTAAGACCATTTGTCTGAGGATGGTATGCAGTTGTCATTCTGTGGACAATGTTGCACCGTGACATTACCTCTGATACTAGTTTTGACTGGAATACTTTTCCACGATCAGATATCATGACACGTGGTGCTCCATGCTTCAAAATAATGTCTTCTACAAGGAATTTGCGATCTGTGGAGCTTCTGCAGTCGGCACAGATTTGGTGACAGTGTAGCGTGTGAGGTAGTCAGTGCAGACTATTATCCAACGGTTACCGGTCGTCGACTTCGGGAACCTCCCTAAAAGATCGATCCCAACTCGGTCGAATGGAGCCGCTGCCGGCAGAATCGGTACGAGATGTCCTGGAGGTAATTGCGGCACATGCTTCCGTCGCTGGCACTCTTTACAGTGACTCACATAGTGCTTGACAGATCGGTAGAGACCTTTCCAGTAATACCTGCGTCTGATTCTGTCTAGGGTCTTCACGAATTCCAGATGACCAGATATTGGAGCATCATGGAAATATTTGAGAATAGCTGGCTGGAGATGAGCTGGAACAACGAGTAGCCATTTGGGGCTCAGTGGATCGTAGTTGCTCTTGTACAATGTTCCGTTTATAAGTTGGAACTCTCCATTGGTCGGTTCTCCTTTCTCCAAGGCCTCTATCATTTTTAATAGTGTCGGATCTTCCCTCTGTTCAGCTGTAACGTCATCTAATTCAGTGAGAGCTGAAATTTCATTAATACTGATGTGTTCCACTAATGGATTCCTCGAAAGGCAGTCGGCATCCTTGTGTTTGCGCCCGTTCTTGAATACCACTGTGGCATCGTACTCTTGGAGTCTTAGTGCCCATCTTGCTAGTCGACCTGATGGATCCTTCAAGCTGGTCAGCCAACACAAAGAATGGTGGTCTGTCACGACGGTGAATGGTTTGCCGAATAAATACGGCCGGAACTTGTTGATAGCCCAGATAACCGCGAGACATTCTTTTTCAGTTGTAGAGTAGTTTATCTCAGACTTTGAGAGTACTCTTGACGCATAGGCTATCACTTTTTCGGCACCTTCCTCAACTTGTACAAGCACTGCACCAATTCCATAGCCACTGGTGTCTGTGTGAAGTTCCGTTTCTGCATTCTCGTTGTATAAGGCTAGCACTGGTGCGGAAGTTAGAGCCTCCTTAAGTGCTCGGTAAGCTCTTTCTTTTGTCGCATCCCAGGAAAATTTGGCGTCTACTTTTATGAAACGTCGGTAGTATGAGCACAGCCCGAGAAAACTTCTCACATCACGAATGTGCTGAGGAGTTGGAAATTCTGTGACTGTCCTTACTTTATCTGGATCAGGATGGACACCATCTCTGTTGACTAGGTGCCCCAGGATTTTTCTCTCTTTGGCGACGAAGAGGCACTTCTTTGGATTGAGGCGGAGACCTGCAGCCTGAACACACTTCAACACAGTTGACAGGCGACTCAGATGTTCTTCAAATGTTTTCGAGAAAACGACAATGTCATCTAAATAGGAGAGAGACGTCATCCACTTTAGGTGTCGAAGCAAGTTGTCCATCATGTGTTCGAATGTGGCTGGAGCATTACATAATCCAAATGGCATTACTTTAAATTCATAGAGACCGTCAGGTATAATAAAAGCCGTTTTCTCCCTGTCAGCTTCGTCAACCTCAATTTGCCAGTAACCTGTCTGCATGTCCATAATTGAGAAGTATGTAGCTCCTTTCAAGCAGTCTAAGGTGTCATCAATACGCGGCAATGGGTAGACATCTTTCTTTGTGATACTATTCAGCCGCCGATAGTCGACACAGAATCGCCACGTGCCATCCTTCTTCTTTACGAGGACCACCGGAGACGACCAAGGACTCTCCAAAGGTTGAATAATGTCATCTCGCAACATCTTCTCCACTTCCTCCCGAATTATCCGTCTTTCAACTGGCGACACACTATACAAACGCTGGCTAATTGGCGGATGGTCCCCAGTATTGATATGGTGCTTTATCGTGGGCCGTTTCGTCTGACTTTTCCCCTGCTGAGGTGTGAATGCACCCGAAAATTGGCGTAGTATACCTAACACCCGCTGGAGTTGTTCCTTGGTCAGTCCAGGCCCTATTGGCAGTTCCACGTTTGTTTCCTCCAGCGTGTTGTCTGTACTAATAGCAGGGCATGGGTCTTCATTGATGACGTTGAGCTCACCGTCCTGGATTGGTTCAGCTGTCCCGATACACATTCCCTTGGGGATAAGTTGTGACTGCTCGTGACAATTTGTGATCCAAATCTCCCCTTGATCACCGGTAATGCTTATGACAGCCGCTGGTATGTAAATTTCTTTTGTGAGCCTGATAAACTTTTTACTATCAACAAGAACTTCACAGTTTAACCGGTCATCTGTGTTTCTGACTGCAACTCTTCTCATTGTCAACGGCGGTATCGTCGCATTGTCAATGACGAATAACTTCCCAGAAAATTCTGTATTACGTGTATCTGGCGGAACAACTTCTTCAATTTGCAGCTCAGATCTTCCTCAGTCAATGATAGCTTGGGAAGCCTGAAGGAAGTCCCATCCGAGGATGACATTGTGACTACATTCTGTTAACACGACAAATTCAAACGGCTGCGTCCTGTTGTTGATGGTTATTCTTGCGACACAAGTTCCTGCTGGATGGACGTACTTTCCATTCGCGACCTTCAGCACAGTTTCTCCCATATCACAGAACATTGTCTTCTTTAGTGTGCGGCGGTAATTATCCGATAGTACAGAAAAAGAGGCTCCTGAATCAACAAGTGCCCGGACAGGTTGGCCGTTGATTATGACGTCAATGAGATTTCCCGACATCTTGGCGACTGTCGTCCATGGAGGATTTTCATCTGCGGCGGCCTCACCTCCGTAGATGGTCGCCTCGCTTAGTTTTCCTGGGCACGTCGGCTAGGGGAGCGGCTGGTACCTCTGTACGGCGACGGTGAATGGCTGCGGCGCGTCGGGGAGCAACCTCGTCTAGGGTACAGCGATGGGCTTCTTCCCATAGGTCGACTGAACTCATCAGCAGGTGACTGCCTTGGATAGAACTGCTCCGACGGCTGACGTCTTGCGGCAAAATAATCATCGAATATTCGCCTCCTCTCTCTGCAGTAGCGTACGACATGTCCAGGGCGTCCACAGTGGAAACACAGTGGTGTGTTGTCTTCTGTCCTCCAGACGCCTGTTCTTCTGCGGGGCGTCGTAGTTACCGGGGGAGTTGGCTGTGGTCGCGTCGGTCGGTTCATGGGCTGCCGTTTGGCGACTGCAGCGTAAGTCATAGCAGGGTGACGCCATTCTTCACGTCTGGTGCGATTGACGGGGCAGACAGGAACTAATGTTTGAAATACCTCGTCCTCAGCGGCGTCAGCTACCTCGTGACTTCCAGGGCTCACATCCATGGCCATAATCTGATATTCGCCTCCTCTCTCTGCAGTAGCGTACGACATGTTCAGGGCGTCCACAGTGGAAACACAGTGGTGTTCTGTCTTCTGTCCTCCAGACGCCTGTTCTTCTGCGGGGCGTCGTAGTTACCGGGGGAGTTGGCTGTGGTCGCGTCGGTCGGTTCATGGGCTGCCGTTTGGCGGCTGCAGCGTAAGTCATAGCGGGGTGACGCCATTCTTCACGTCTGGTGCGATTGACGGGGCAGACAGGAACTAATGTTTGAAATACCTCGTCCTCAGCGGCGTCGGCTACCTCGTGACTTCCAGGGCTCACATCCATGGCCATAATCTGATGCTCGCTCGGTCTAATAGTCCCGGCTGCCATGCACTGTTGTAATTCTTCTTTCACAATTTGTTGTATGAGAGAAGCCAAGTCCTGCTGGTCTTCCACAACGGCCATAGGTACTACATTTGGGAGTCTGTCATACTTCTTGCGTCCAACCCTCCTTTGTTGCATCTCTTCAATACGCTGGCACCACTTGATGAACTCTTCTGTCGTAGCGACGTCTTTTATCAGAAGAGCTTGGTACATAACTTCTGCAATCCCCTTCATTAGGTGCGTGATTTTGTCCGCTTCAGTCATGTTCGGATTGACTACGTTACACAGGGCCAAAACACTCTGTATGTACGATTGTGTCGGCTCACCATGTCGTTGGGCCTGGTTCTTCAGTTGTTCTTCCGCCGAGCGGATTTGTCGCTGGCGGTCTCCAAACGTCTTCTTACGTTCCTCCTGGAACGTCTCCCAGTCATCCAACTTGTCTTCGTTGTTTTCGAACCAATGCTGGGCTGTTCCATCCAGGTAGAAATAAACGTTGGCCAAGCACATCGTATGATCCCACCTGTTGTACTTGGCGACTCGGTCGAATCCTTTTAGCCATTTGTTGGGGTCCTGTCCACTGTCCAGCATCTCCGGAGAACACCGACGGGTGTCTGATGTGCAGCTGGCTTATTGCTGGTTTCGTCTCCATCGTTCTTCTGATAATACGGCCTTTAGGAAGGACGTACTCGGTGTATCCCTTGTATTCCGGTTCCAGTTCGTGTAAGTGACGGCTTTTACGTTGCCTAATCGGAGCCACGGTGATGCAGCTGTTGCGCAGTATACCCGGCGCCTCCACCAAACAATGTCACGTTGCAATGGAAGTAGGCTTGACTTCGAAGGCAACTAAAGACAGCACTTATACTGAAAGCACATTTATTACGAACTCAACATACACGCAGCACTGACTGCCTCTCAGGCAGAGTGCTCTGCTATTTATACACAGACAGAATTTACCAGAAATTAGAAGAACAGTTAACATAAGAAACAAGTAGAATTTACAAGTGAACATAAGAAAGATGTAGAATCTTCTGGAATTGTAAATTACAAATAAATAAATTTTTGCCGGTGGGCGGGATTGAACCGGCGACCTTCTACTCCGCAGTCCGTGACGATATCCCCTGCGCCACGCCGGCAGTTGGCGTTCGTGGTCTCTCGCGGCAATATTGTGTGGCGTGAGCAGTTGAGCACAGAAAAGCTGGCTTGTCTATTCATTTATTTTGAACTTCATACAATACTAATTAATAGTCCTTTGGGGACTGAACATTAATATTTTGTGTGTTTAAATAAAGTTATTTTAATAAGGAAGTGGTTCCATATGATCGCTTTTACTTAAAGAAATATCTCCTCTTAATATGTATACTATTTTGGAGGGGACAGTGATCGGCCAGTGAGGAAGTGGCCAAGGGTCAGAACTGGTGGGGAGTGTGTGTTTGAGGGAGAGGAGGTGAGTGACGAGGTGCAAGGTGCATGGAAAAGTGGACTCCCTGTCTAGTCTTGGCAGAAGAAGGACCCTCCTGGATGACAGCAGTGATTTGATTGGGGAGAGTGTCAACATTTATGCAGTGAATGGTCGCTTCTCGAGAGAACAAGTGAACATCTTTGCAGCTCGTATGTGTTTGTTTTTACACAACAATTTAAGAGTGCAGGAATGTTGTTCAGGAAACTTAAACTATTCTCAACTGTTGACAATTTCATGTTGAGTGCTAGCAAACTTTTAGTTTCTGTTTTTCTTAATGTTATGATTACTTTGTTGGGGGAAAGTGCTACCAATTCTTATCACAGACAGTGCAACTGTTTTAACTATTTATTCAATTTATTATTAATAATTCATCTGTCCATTTCCAATAAGGCAGCAATTGATTGGATAAACCTTAATCAACTAAATCTATGACTTTGTGTACATCATTTGCAAAACGTTAGAATAAAATTGTTTTTATTAATGAACCAGTTATTTTATGTAATATTTCCTCTCTCTCTCTCTCTCTCTCTCTCTCTCTCTCTCTCTCTCTCTCTCTCTCTCTCTCCTGCAAACTACAGCCTATGTATAGAGTGTTTTTTAACTACAGGACCACAGGTAAAGATAATATCTGCAACTAAGGTAGTTGCTGGGGCATGAAAGCAAACATGTAAGGTTCAAACCTAAGATAACATCGAGCCAAACTTCTAAATCATAACTGTGAAAAGTCAGAAAGTGCTCCTGAAGAGTCAAGCCACTCTGCAAATCTGACTGAAACAGGTATGTAAATGTCGTACAATGATTGGGACAAAAAGGAGTTTCTCCATATGATCCTTGAGGAGGAGGACAGGGCTGGGGAGGGCTGAGGACCAGATGTTCGGACATCATATAATAGAAATTTTACCTACATACATACATACTCTGCAATCCATCCAAACGTGATATCCAGTATGACATCTCTATAGAATCTCCAATCCCCCCCCTCTCCCCCCCCCTCTCTCTCCATCACTTCCCCCTCCCTGTCGTCAACTTGCCTCATTTCTTACACACACCAAATATGTTAGAGGCATGAAAAAACTTAACCAAATCCGTTTAATCACTGTGCAACAATGAAATTTATGATGATACCTTTGTTTCAGGACAAGCAGTAATGTGAAGCTAATAATTCTACCACCATTTGAAGAATCAGACAAAGTTTCTGGAGGAAGAACTGAAGAATGTACACCCTCGCAGAAAACGAAACAAACAGAAACTGAAGAGTTGGAGAGCAATATTTGCAATCCTTTGATCAATTTATGGCCTGTACAAAAAGTTCAAGACACTCAAGTAACATTGCCAGCTGAACAAGTCAGTCAGTGTCCTGTGAAAGATTATTCAAACAATGCCCCTTCAGTGCTTCAAAGTTTATTTGAACCAATACACTTGGAAGACATTATAACATATACAAAAGACTGTAACCATTCACAGGATATTGGAACTAAGCCCAGGAAAGAGATATTCACTGCAGGTGTTATTGAATTAGAAGGAGAAAAATCTGTGGTGTTAGATCAGCCAGATAGCTCATTACATTGTGAGCAAATTGAAACAAATGTAAAAGATGATTCTTGTTTGTTAGAACCAGGTGGCATTCCAGTTCAGAGAAACAGTCCCAGATATTTTAACAGTATATGCAATACAGAGAATCTTGCAGAACAGCAAGGAAATAGTTCTGAGCTCTCAGGCACAATTCATAAAACGAATACAGAGATTAGTCCAAATGTAGTGTTATTGCAAATGCCTACAGCAGAAGTGGAATGTATACTCGAACACAGAAAAAGATTTTTGCTGTATATGAACAATAATCCTCTCTACATGAATTCAGCAAAACCTTGGATAATTGTGTCAAGGTAAGCTATAACACAAAACCTACCTTTTTGGTAACATTCTATTAAAATCCCAATTCTGTAAAGAATCAAATTGTATAAAACTGTTCAAACATCTGCTTACCTCACAAAGGAGTTAATGTGCTAAATAATAGACTTACAGTATATATCCGAGAACAGACAACTATTTTCCCTGTGAAAAGGAAGTATACAATCAAATGTATGGCACAGCCATGGGCACCTGCGTGGCATCCTCCTATGCCAATCTGTTTATGTACTGTCTGGGGGCAACCCTCCTAATGTCTGAAAACCCCAAACCTCTGGTCAGGTCTGGGTTCACTAGCAATATTTACATGATCTGGAATCATGACCAGGGCACTTTATCCTCCTTCCTTCTCAATCTCATTTCCTCTTCTGCTTTTCCTGGTTTTCCTCAACCCAGTGTGCCACATTCTTGAATGTTAACCTCCACCTCCACACTTCTGTCCACATTAAACCTATCAATGAGGAGCATACCTATAATTTATCTGTTTCCCTTGCAGACTAGCAAACCATGGAAGTGATGAGAATCCCTTCTCAGTATGCAGAAGGTCTTACAAAAGCCTTCACAGCCAGACACTACCACCCAGGCCTAGTCTGCAAAAAATTCCCAGGCCATATTCCCCCCCCCCCCCACCCTTCTCCCCCCCCCCCCCTCCCACACACACAAACACCAAATCCTCCACATATAACCAGCTACAAAGGAGTGTTCCCCTTGTAATGAAGCATATTGAGATTTGTTTCCATCTGCATGCATTACTGAACCTCCCAATACCAGTATTGCATAATAATAGGTATGATTGTAATTAGTCTATTATCATTTTCTTTTCCAAAACTTTGTTATTCTTTTTTTTCTGACTAGCTGATTTTATTGTCTATTATTTGGCAGTGCAGAAGTTTGCTTGTTTATCAAATATTAATTAGTTCCTGCAAGAGGTGTATTGTTATAGTTCAGATATTAGGGTAATTAGTATCTCTGATGAAACTAATTAATTTCTTTTCTCATAATATTAAAGTATGTATCATTATGATTCACAATTAATGTTAGGAAAGTTGTGCTCTCATTAGTTTAATTACCATTTATTGCAAAAAAATATTGTAGACAAACCTATTTCATTATATATGTAAGTAACACACTATTAACATAACCAAGATTTGTATATCAATTTACTCAGCTCTGACTCTGCATTCTCTTCCTGCTCATTTATTCTTTCCACATTTGTCTTACTAACTACTTTATTATCATTATCAAAAATAGATTCATAACCTCAACTTTCTCATCCCCTGGACAGAGCCTCTGCCTCGACTGGTATCTCTGTCCAAATTCTTTTCTTTTTACATATGTTGTTGTTGTTGTTGGTGGTGGTGGTGGTGGTGGTGGTGGTGGTGGTGTGTGTGTGTGTGTGTGTGTGTGTGTGTGTGTGTGTGAGTTAGTTTACCTATCCTTTTTTCCTTTCTGTACCAAAATCAGATTTAGCCCTGTTTAGTGAAGATAACCCTTTCTCCTGGTGTTATAGCTATGCACACTGCTATTACTTTTGAACTCGCTTGAATTGTTAACAACAAATTTCATAAAGGAATATATATATATTGTGAAGTAACTGTGAGGATACTTAAATCCTTAAATAGATGCCTGCAGGATGATCTTGGGTGGTTCTAGCAATTATTCATCCATCAATCTTACTCAATTTAGAATGATAAGTCATTAATGTATATCACAAACAATACAAGACCTAAGCCCGAACACTGCAGGACCCCATTCTTGATACACCCTCCCCCTCCCATGAGGAATCAGGTGATGTTCTGACATTACATGAACCACTTATTTCAACTTTCTGCATTCTTCCAGATCAGTATAAAATAAACCATTTGTGTACTGATCCACTCAAGCCATAACGATTAAGCTTATCTAGAAGAATTCCATGATTTACACAGTTAAGGCCTTTGAGAGGTTACAAAAAAAAAAAAAAGGGGTGATGTCCTGTTATTTAGAGCATTTAATGTCTTATCAGTGAAGGCATATATAGCATTTTCTATTGAAAAGCCTTTATTTAAACAAAACTGACTTTTGGTTAGTACTTTGTTCTTACAAATGTGGTTAGCTACTCTTGCTATCTTCTTTTCATAGTGCATTTGTTTAGATACCTGAATAACTTTTTTTAATATTTTACAGTATTCCTTATATTTAGTTAAATCAACATCATTGCAACTACTCTTGGCTGATAGATACATTTTCCTTTTTGTCTTACATGAAATCTTTATTCCTTGTGTAATCCAAAATGCTAAATTTACGATTCCACGATGTCTAAGAATGTGTCCTACCAAGCAATCCCTTCTTTTAGTCAGGGTATGCCAAAAATTCCTTTTCTCACCAATTATGTTCAGTACCTCTTCATTAGTTATGTGATCTACCCACCTAATCTTCAGCATTCTTCTGTAGCACCACATTTCAAAAGCCTCTATTCTCTTCCTGTCCACACTGCTTATCGTCCATGTTTCACTCCCGTACAATGCAACACTCCACACAAATGCCTTCAGAAAAGAATTCCTTACACTTAAATTAATATTCGATGTCAGCAAATTTCTCTCTTTCAAAAATGCTTTTCTTCCCATTGCCATTCTGCATTTTATATCCTCTGTACTGCGACCATCGCATGTTATTTTACTACCCAAGTAACAAAACTCATCTACCACCTTCATTGTTTCGTTACCTAATCTAATTCCTTCAGCATCGCCTGATTTTCTACGACCGTATTCCATTATTTTTGTTTTGCTCTTGTTTATGTTCATTTTATACCCTCTCTTCAACACACTGTCCATTCCTTTCAACTGCTCTTCCAGGTCCTTTGCTGTCTCTGACAGAATTACAATGTCATCAGCAAAACACAATGTCTTTATTTCTTCCCCCTGAAATCCCTATTCCAAATTTTTCCTCGCTTTCCTTCACCGCCTGCTTGATGTACAAATTGAATAACATCGGAGAAAGGCTACAACCCTGTCTTACTCCCTTCCCAACTGATGCTTCCCTTTCATGCCCTTCGAGTCTAATAAATGCGGTTTTGCTTTTGTACAAGTTGTAAATAACTCTCCTTTCCCTGTATTTTACCCCTGCCGACTTCAGAATTTGAAATAGTGTATTCCAGTCAACATTGTCAAACGCTTTCTCCAAATCTACAAAAGCTAAAAATGTAGGTTTGCCTTTCCTTAATCTATCTTCTAATATAAGACGTAAAGTGAGTATTGCCTTCCGGGTTCCTACGTTCCTCCTGAATCCAAACTGATCTTCCCCGAGGTTAGCTTCTACCAGCTTTTCCATTCTCCTGTAGACAATTCGTGTTAAAATTTTGCAACCATGACTTATCAAACTGAAGGTTCTGTAATTTTCACACCTGTCTGCGCCTGATTTCTTTGGAATGGGGATTATTACATTTTTCTTAAAGTCTGAGGGTATTTCGCCTGTCTCATACATCCTACACACCAGTTCAAATAGTCTCATCATGGCTGGCTCTCCCAGAGACTCTAGTAGCTCTGAGGGTATGTCATCTACTCCTGGGGCCTTGTTCCGACCTAGGTCTTTCAAGGCTCTGTCAAATTCATCTCTCAGTATAGTATGATACGAATATTAAGACGAAAAATTCCTAGCAGGAAAAATAAAATATAAAAAATAGACGAAGATTACTCACCAGGCGAAGGAGCACAGGTGTGACAGCATCACAAATAAATAAATGAATACACACACACACACACACACAATCGCAAGCTTTCGCAACCCAGTTGCGTCTTCAGGCAGTAGGGAAGGAGAGGGAAAAGGAAATGATGAGGGTTTTAAGGAAGGGGGTAAGGAGCCATTCCAATCCCGGGAGAGGAAAGACTTACCTTGGGGGAAAAAATGGAGGGTAAACAAATGCACACATGCCCACACATTCACACAGACACAAGTACACCTAGGCAGACATACTGTAGAAAGCAAAGAAGTTAAGTTATAGACCAACACCTTCAACCCATCATGTGCAGTCTCCCATCCTTCATCAAAGACACCAACCACTTCCTCGATCGCCTGAAATCCTTACCCAGCCTGTTACCTCCAGAAACCATCCTTGTAACCATTGATGCCACTTCCCTATACACAAATATCCCACATACCCAGGGCCTTGCTGCGATGGAGTATTTCCTTTCACGCCGACCACCCACTTCCCTACCTAAAACCTCTTTCCTTAATACCCTAGCCAGCTTCATCCTAACCCACAACTTCTTCACTTTTGAGGGCCAGACATACCAACAACTAAAGGGAACAGCCATGGGAACCAGGATGGCCCCCTCGTACGCAAACTTATTCATGGGACGCTTAGAGGAAGCCTTCCTGGATACCCAAGCCTGTCAACCCAAAGTGTGGTACAGATTCATTGATGATATCTTCATGATCTGGACACACAGTGAAGAAGAACTCCAGAATTTCCTCTTCAACCTCAACTCCTTTGGTCCCATCAAATTCACCTGGTCCTATTCCAAATCCCATGCCACATTCCTCGATGTCGACCTCCATCTGTCCAACGGCCAACTCCACACATCCGTCCACATCAAACCTACCAATAAACAACAGTACCTGCATTATGACAGCTGTCATCCATTCCATATCAAACGTTCCCTTCCTTACAGCTAGGTCTTCGTGGCAAACGAGTCTGCTCCAGTCCTGAAGCTCTGAACCAGTACTCCAACAACCTATTAACAGCTTTCACATCCCGCGGCTATCCTCCTAATCTGGTAGAGAAACAAATTGCCAGAGCTACTACCTCATCCCCCCAAATTCAGAACCTTCAACAGAAGAATCCCAGAAGTGCCCCTCTTGTCACCGGATACTTTCCGGGACTGGAGCGGACTCTAAATGTGGCTCTCCAGCAAGGATACGACTTCCTTAAATCCTGCCCCGAAATGAGATTTGTCCTTCATGACATCCTTCCTACTCCACCGAGAGTGTCTTTCCGCCGCCCACCTAACCTCCGTAACCTCCTAGTCCACCCCTATGAAATCCCCAAACCACCTTCCCTACCTTCTGGCTCCTACCCTTGTAACCGCCCCCGTTGTAAAACCTGCCCTATGCACCCTTCCACCACCACTTACTCCAGTCCCGTAACCCGGAAGGTGTACACGATCAAAGGCAGAGCCACTTGCGATAGTACCCACGTGATCTACCAACTGACATGCCTGCACTGTGAAGCGTTCTATGTGGGAATGACCAGCAACAAACTGTCCATTCGCATGAATGGACACAGGCAGACAGTGTTTGTTGGTAACGAGGATCACCCTGTGGCTAAACACGCATTGGTGCACGGCCAGCACATCTTGGCACAGTGCTACACCGTCCGGGTTATCTGGATACTTCCCACTAACACCAATCCTTCAGAACTCCGGAGATGGGAACTAGCCCTTCAGCATATTCTCTCTTCCCGTTGCCCACCTGGTCTCAACCTCCGCTAAATTTGAATTCCCACCCACCTTCTTAACATCTTTGCATCAGTTCTCTGGACAGAGCCTCTGCCTCAAGTGGTATCTCTGTCTAACTTCTTAACTTCTATAACTTAACTTCTTTGCTTTCTACAGTATGTCTGCCTAGGTGTACTTGTGTCTGTGTGAATGTGTGGGCATGTGTGCATTTGTTTACCCTTCATTTTTTCCCCCAAGGTAAGTCTTTCCTCTCCCGGGATTGGAATGGCTCCTTACCCCCTTCCTTAAAACCCTCATCATTTCCTTTTCCCTCTCCTTCCCTACTGCCTGAAGACGCAACTGGGTTGCGAAAGCTTGCGATTGTGTGTGTGTGTGTGTGTGTGTGTGTGTGTATTCATTTATTTATTTGTGATGCTGTCACACCTGTGCTCCTTCGCCTGGTGAGTAATCTTCGTCTATTTTTTATATCTCAGTATAGTATCTCGTATTTCATCTTGATCTACTTCCTCTTCCCTTCCTATAACATCATCTCCAAGTTCATTTCCTTTGTAGAGCTGCTCTATGTACTCTTTCCACCTTTCAGCTTTCCCTTCTTTGCTGAGAACTGGTTACCCATCTGAGTTCTTGATATTCGTAGAGTTGCTTTTCTTGTCCCCAAATGTCTCTTTTATTTTCCTGTAGGCGGTATCTACTTTTCCCCTTCTTATACATTCTTCTACAGATTTGCATTTGCCTTCTATCCACACCTGCTTAGCCATTTTGCACTTCCTGTCAATCTCATTTTTTAGTCGTCTGTACTCCATTTTGCCTGTTTCATTTACTGCATTTTTATATTTTCTCCTTTCATCATTTAAATTTAGTATTTTCTGTGATATCCAAGGATTTTTTGTAGGTCTTGCCTTTCTACCTATTTTGTCCTCTGCTGCCTTCACTATTTCATCTCTCAATGCTACCCATTCCTCTTCTACTGTTTTATTTCCCCCTGTTCCTGTCAATTGTTGTCTAAATCTCCCTCTGAAATTCTCCCGAACTTCACTTTCCTTCAATTTATCTAAGTCCCATCTCCTTATTTTCCTACCTTTCTGCAGTTTTTTCAGTTTCAGCCTACAGTTCATGACTAAGAAGTTATGGTCAGAGTCTTTATCTGCCCCTGGGTATGTCTTACAGTTTACAACCTGGTTCCGGAATCTATGTTTTACCATTATAAAATCTATCTGATACCTTCCGGTGTCTACTGGTCTTTTCCACGTATACAACCTTCTTTTGTAATTTTTAAACCACGTGATTGTTACGATTAAATTATGTTCCATGCAACATTCTACCAGGCAACTTCATCTTTCATTCCTCCTGCCCAGTCCATATTCACCTACTATTTTTCCTTCTCTTCCTTTTCCTACTACAGAATTCCAGTCTCCCATCACAATTAAGTTTTCCTCTCCCTTAACTGTCTGAATAATTTCCTTTATCTCCTCATATATTTCTTCTATATCCTCATCATTGGCAGAGCTACTTGGCATATAAACCTGTACTACTGTTGTCGGTGTTGGCTGCGTATCTATCTTGACAATGATAATGCGATCACTGTGCTGCTCATAGTAGTTTACCCGCATTCCTATTTTCTTATTCATTATCAGTCCTACTCCTGTGATACCCCCAACTGATTTTGTATTTATAATCCTGTACTCACCTGACCAGAAATCCTGTTCAGCCTGCCACCAAACTTCACTATTCCCCACTATATCTAACTTCAACCTATCCATTTCCCTTTTTAAATTTTCTAATTTTCCTACCTGACTAAGGGATCTGACATTCCACGCTCCGACCCGTAGAATGCCAGTATTATCTTTCCTGATGACAACATCCTCCTGAGTAATCCCGGCCCGGAGGTCCGAATGGGGGACTATTTTACCTCCGGAATATTTTACCCGAGAGGATGCCATCATCATATTTCCATACAGTAGAGCTGTATGTCCTCAGGAAAAGTAACGGCTGTAGTTTCCCCTTGCTTTCAGCCGTTCACAGTAGCTGTGTGGCAAAGCCACATTAGCTGATGTTACAAGGCCAGCTCAGTCAATCATCCAGACTGTTGCCCCTGTAACTACTGAAAAGGCTGCTGCCCCTCTCCAGGAACCACACGTTTGTCTGGCCTCTCCACAGATACCCCTCCGCTATGGTTGTACCTATGGTACGGCTATCTGTATCGTTGAGGCAGGCAAGCCACCCCAACTCGGCAATGTCTGTGGTTCATGGGGTTGGAGAAATTATATTACTAATGAAAAAATAGTTTTCACATGCTAAGCTTCACTGTGGTATTTTAGTGCCACAACTAACCTTGATTATGTGAAAGAGTGTTTCAGAAATGGTAATTTCAGTACGCAACCTGTGGATATATCTCTTCCTCTGACCTCTACTACTTTTTCTGATAATTACCAGTTTAGGTGATCATATTTGTGGATGCCAAACGTGTGACGGGGCGGAACATGCTTTTCCCATTTTCAGATGGAAAAATGTTTTGTGGTCGTTTGGGGGGAAAACACTATATGATTCCCTCTTTGGTGCTGTTCCGTCCACATGCGCCTTAATATATTTTCCAATAAATAAATAAAAGTACATACTAATTTTACACACTTATGGGCGTACAGGGCGAGTTGCGAAAGAATAATGATCACAACACAGCTGTTGTTTTA
Source organism: Locusta migratoria (assembly GCA_026315105.1). Lineage (NCBI taxonomy): Eukaryota > Metazoa > Arthropoda > Insecta > Orthoptera > Acrididae > Locusta > Locusta migratoria. Next base: position 814,615,006 of record CM048744.1, on the reverse strand, counting down.
AATAAGTTTGTCTATCACACTGCACTTATTTAATGTTATAAAAATGTTTTCTGTGACTTGAGCCCCCACGCAACTTCGGACTTTAGCCTACACACCGAAATCCTTTAACTGCAAAGGCATAAGAAACGGCACTTCGGCCGCGAAAAAAAAAACTATCCCACGTTTCTTTCAGAAACGCCGCGATGAGCAACAACACTCTGCCGTTCTCGGCAGTCCACATGACTCTCTACTTCCCCGCGCGACTCGGCTTCCGTTGTTCCGTCCCGCGGAAAAACCCCTACATCACAAACTTCCCGAGGCTTATATTTCCCGCGAGCGCGATTTAAATGTGCCGGTGTGTGACTCTATAGTATACAAGTGCGCGGCATCAGCCTAGGGGCACTGTCATGTCACAATACCCCCACTTGCGACTTCCAAACATAGTGTAGGATGTCGCAAGTAGCACCAAAACATAACACAGACCCCTCAAACAATAATAAGAAAATACAAAAAAAAAAAAAAAAAAAAATCTTACAACTAGTGACAAAAATTAAATTTGGTTAAATTGTGCATGTTTAAAAATCTGTATATGTGACACACATCAACAAGAACATACAAAAAAATCACGAATATTGGTGGGTATGCTCCATGTCATTGTCTCGTTATGGAATGAATACCATCATTTTTAATATACACTTCCTGTTGCACTGAAAAGTTTCACTTCCAACATCCCTTGTGTTGCACTTCAGTATATAGCCACTGGTCCTTACACTTCTGCTGTTTCAGTTTGTAAGCCGATGCAGCTCAGGCTACTGGCAATGATTTTAGCTCTCTTGTCCTCTCAGCTGGTATGAAAACAATGAAAGGGAGAGAGAGAGAAAAAAAAAGAATACCAAATGATTTTTCTTTTGACAAATATATATATAGTTTATACCAGGGATTCATCAGATTCACACCCCACCCCTCTGCTATCCAGATTTAGCACAATCAAAACAGAATTTCATGACAGAACTTCATACAGTTACACAGAAAAGTCGAAGTCATTGTTCTTTTATTTTATATTCCTCAGGCCGCTCCAATGAAAATAAACTCCAGATGTGGCATGGTTATTGTCATTTGTATGTGGATTTAGAGATTGTAATCTAATACTGTAGCCAAATTCCCATCTCACAAAATGAACTCTTAAGAAAACTTTTTTTCTTTTTTTGTACTTCTGACAAACTATTCAATTCATTTAATTATCTTTCATATCAGAAAATATAGATATTATTTTGTTTTTATAATCTTACATCCCTTCTGCAAATTTCGAGACTTTGACATGATACACACAGAATTTCCTACTTAGACACAACATGATCCTTTGGATACACAATATCCCTGTACAAACATTTCTCTACCCCCAATGCACCAAAAAATATATATATATATATATATATATATATATATATATATATATATATATATATATATATATAATTTTTTTTTTTTTTTTTTTTTTTTTTTTTTTTTTTTTTTTTTTAACTTTGTGCATTTCCACATTATTATCACCTATTCCAAAGTACCATATTTAAAACTAATTGCACTGCCTAATCCTAATCTGGGACTAATTAGAAAAAAAGACATCCACAGGTCTAGTGTCAACATGTAAAACTCAAAATCTCCACTTCACACGAGTACTTTATAACATAATGTACTCCTTTATGTACACATTTTTGCCACATCTGAATTTTAAACCCTGTCCTTACTGCTTCACATAAATTAATCACAGATATATAATAAAGTTACAAAAATAAATTTACACAAATTCTTACCCTACTATATACACTGATCGTACTCTGAGATTGCTTTACCCCATACCTTTCCCCACAATACTAGGCTCATGTGGTTTTACCCTTACTGAATATTTAAATTTTGGTACCTTACCTGGCTTTTTGGAAAATACATTCTTACTGTCTGTCAGTAAATAATACGGCTCCCCCTTTGCATGATCATAATTTCCCTTAGTATTGTTTACCTTCCTTCGTATCTCTTCCTCGACCTCCGCCTCATCCATGGTACATTTGGCTATGTGTAGACGTGCCACTAAATCTTTATTACTCCTTGCACTTCTAAATTTAACCATTTTCATGCATCCTCCAGAATGGAGTTCCAGCACCTGATCCTTACAATCAATGCAAGCCCCCATTTTTACACAGGAAATCATTGCCTAACACCAGATTTAGACAGAGATGTCTTATTACCAGAAAAACATGACTAAACATTTTCCCTTCTATATTTACATCTAATACAACCTCCTTTCTCACTGGCTTGCTGTAAGTTCCAGTTGCATTTTTTATTCTCACCCCTGTGACTTGAAATTCAACTGTTCCTGTGGTGCTAATCTGATTGTAGAAGTCTTCTGCAATGCCACTAATAGAGCTCCCAGTATCAATCAGTGCATTTTCACATACCCCTCCAACAGTGACATTTATGATTGGCTGCACTTATTCAATTACATTTTTCTCTAATTCAGTCTCTGCTAACAGGTTGTCTTCTATCTCGTGTATGCAGTACTTTACCATGTTGCATACCTGACTCTCACTACTAGGGCTACATGGTTCTATGTTATCATCACCTGCAAATACTTTTTCAAACACCTCTTTGAATTCTGGGTTCCTAGCATTTAGCATTGCTATCTTTCTTGCAAAACCAAACTTGTCCTTTTCCCATTCCTTTGGTTCTACATTCTTTCTATAAGTTAAAAATTGGATCCAATCACTAGCTGTATATTCACACTCCTCTTTCTCCATCCACCTTGCATTCATTCCACCCTCTTTCATACCCTCATACTGTTCACTATTACAGATGACAAAAGTTTGTATATCATCCCCTATTTCTTGTTCATCACTAGATCCCTCATTTACAGAGTCATGTTCATCAGTCATTTTACTAGTTCCCAATGAGAATATGCTTTGTCCCCTTAATTCATCAAATTCTGGATCCCCTCCAAATATTTCTTTAAGAACATTGTAATATGTCTCATTTTTCCCACATTGCTCTCCTAATCTTTTTATATAGTCATATTTATGAATTGCCCAATCATCTGGTGCCCATTTCCTAATCCAATTGACCTTCTTCACCCAGCCTTTAAATTTACTCTTCTCACCATGTTCCCAATCTTCATTAATTACAGGTGCTTGTACATTCTTATTTACATTTACATCATCAAACCACACATCATCAACATGCACCAAACCAGATACAGCTCTTATTACACTGTCATTAGTGATTGCTTTAAACTTTGGAATACCCACATTTTTTTCACACATATTAATATTTGATTTTGTCTCATCTAGTTCAATGACACTTTTGCTACCATTCACACATCCACTTGGCATACTCTTACATTCAATCACACACTTATGCTCCACATGCAAACCTGATTCACCTAATACAGAAGCCAAACCAATGCTGTTTTCTTTAACATCTCTCCCACTACTTATTCTTTCACTAAATAAATCTCCCACATTACAATCTTCACTTGGATTTTTTGTTTTCTTCTCTTATTTGCATTTCTTTTATCGTGCTGTGTAAACCATCCCCCAACCATTTCTTCATTACCCAATATTGCATCCATATTACATATTCTTTCTTCCCTTTTCTCTCTATTCTGGTCATAGTTATCTAGCTTGTAATTATTTATTCTTTTCTCGGTCCTATTTCGTGCCTTGTATCCCATCCCAAATCTGACCCCATTTGGAACAAATTCTAGTTTTCCGAATGTTGTCTGTGTTGTTTGTTTCTATTTTGTTCCCTTCTTATTTCTCCATTTTCCTGTGTTAATCTTCGATCATCCCTGTTATTTCTTCCCCATGAATCTCTCCGATTGTTATTGTCACCATTCCATCTACCCCCATTATTTCTCCAATTTTCATTTACGTTCCTTTCTTGGTGGTGGTCATGCTGCTTATTTCCCCAATTTCTGGAATTCCTATTGTCATTATTTTCCCTTTGGTTAGTTATATGTTGAGGCTCCCCAAGTCTAGGTTCATGTGGCATTGCATGATCTATTTTTTCTATAAAATCTAGAAGTTTTTGAGTAGAGTCTGTAGGGCAGTGTATAAGTTGCAAATTTAAATTCCGTAGCAACCTCCGGCAAAGAGTGTATATTTCAGTAAGAGCCTCCTAATGGTCTATCTAAGTGCACCAATTTCCTTAACTCTTCCTGACAGAATTCCTTCATAGTCTGTTTATCCCCCTTGTAGGCAACTCCATTTAAGAATTCATTTTGTAACCTGACTTGTTTAGCCTGGCTCCAGTACTTATCTAAAATTAGTTTTTTGAAAGCTTCAAAGGAAACGAATTTCTCAGCACATTGGTTAGCCCACGTCTGTGCAGGACCTTCTAACATTCTTTTGGTGTATTTTATTTTGCACTTATCAGTCATTCCAGGCAGGAATTGATCTTTGCATGCTGCAATAAAATCTACTACATGGTAGTTACTTTCACCTGAAAAAGTTTTACAACTTGGTATCTGCATCCCAAACCAACCAGTATTTGCAGATGCAGAGCACAATTCTAAATCAGCCATCCTACTATTCACCTTTTCTATACTACATTTATTTACAGCTACTACCTGTTCTATTTCCTTTCTTAAAACACTTTTTGTATTTTCCAAACTTGTCTTAGTTTCATCAACACCAGCCACAATCCTTTTGTTTATTTCAATTAAATCCTGCCTAGTGCCCTCATTCCTGATTTCACAAATCTGTTTTCCTGATTCTATCCTATCATTCAACTTAGTCTCAACAGCACCAATTCTGGCATTCAGATCCTTTTCTCTAACTTCAAATTTTTCAGTCAAATCTTCTAATCTTTTGTCAAAGTCTGAGATTATTTCAGATTTTATACTTATAATTGAATTTCCCATTTTTGTTTCCAGGCCCCCTACACTATTTTTAAATTCCGTTATCATCCAACCCATCATTGCTTTCATTTCATCTGCCTTAGTTTGCGTTGGGGCCTCAAACCCACTACCATTCTCTAAGGATTCATTATCACTTAAAACCCTATCAGTTTCGGTACTCATGGCTGGGGACAAGAGAACTGAAATCAACAAAACAAAAGCCTGCTGCGACATTTATCTTTTTGTCTGTGCCGCAACTCCACTGCGTAACTGCAGCGTGTTTCCGTGCTGAGCTGCCGATGCCAAAATCGCCGCTGTTGTGCATCACCTCTGCCGCGCCGCGTCCTGCCGCGCGATGTCAGTCTTGAATTTACCGGCTGTTGCCGCCGCGTCTCACGGTTACGCTGTTGCGGCCAGCCGCACACTCGCTGCCACTGAAATTTTCTTCAACACGCGAGTCGGAATGTACTTCGCAATCGAAATGAACGAGCCGCGACATACTTCTCGCTTCAAATGGGCTAACCGGAACACACTATTTCACGAAATGGATGAGTCGGAACGTGGCTCAGTACACACTACACACTGTTTCACGAAATGGACGAGCCCCCATATGCGACGGGGCGGAACATGCTTTTCCCTCTATCAGATGGAAAAATGTTTTGTGGTCGTTTGGGGGGAAAACACTATATGATTCCCGCTTTGGTGCTGTTCTGTCCATGTGCGCCTTAATATATTTTCCAATAAATAAATAAAAGTACATACTAATTTTACACACTTATGGGCGTACAGAGCGAGTTGCGAAAGAATAATGTTCACAACACAGCTGTTGTTTTAAATAAGTTTGTCTATCACACTGCACTTATTTAATGTTATAAAAATGTTTTTTGTGACTCGAGCCCCCACGCAACTTTGCACTTTAGCGCACACACCGAAATCCTTTAACTGCAAAGACATAAGAAACGGCACTTCGGCTGCGGAAAAAAAAAAAAAAAAAAAAAAAATCCCATGTTTTTTCAGAAACGCCGTGATGAGCAACAACACTCCACCATCCTCGGCAGTCCACGCAACTCTCCCCTTCCCCCGCGCGACTCGGCTTCCGTTTTTCCAGTCCCGCGGAAAAACCCCTACATCACAAACTTCCCGAGGCTTATATTTCCCGCACGCGTGAACGCGCGTGCGATTTAATTGTGCCGGTGTGTGGCTCTATAGTATACAAGTGCGCGGCATCAGCCTGGGGGCACTGTCATGTCATAAAGGTGAGACCAATTTTAAGCTACTCAGTACTGAAAGTGCAATAATGCCCTGTATCTGATATGCATTATTGAAGGTTACAAGCGGTATGCAGCGCACCAGTCATGGTCTGCATGGTCCGCTAGGGTTGGAGGTTTGAATCCTCCCACAGGCATGTGTATTGTGTTGTCCTTAGCGTAAGTTAGTTTAAGTTAGTGAAGAAATTAGTGTGTAAAGACTAGCGACTGATAACCACGAAGTTTGGTCGCATGAGTCCTCATACACATTTGAACATTTTTGAAGGTTACAAAAAAATGAATAGCAGGCACCAAATCATAATATAGCAAATATAACATAAAACACATACATATTCACAACTACTATGTAATTATGATTCATGCAAGGATTAAAAGTTAGTAAAAATATTGCTTAGGTAACTTCATACAGCTTTTAACACTCACTTACTCATGTTTCAAAAGTAAGTAAATGACAGTGTATTAGAGTTTGTTTGTTAATATTTGATTTAACTTTTAACTCTCCTACTATGGATATAGACAGCTGGCTTTTGTTTAGAACTTCACAACCTGGAACTACCTAACATGATGTAACTCTTTTGTATTAAGTAGCATATATCAAGAGAGGACGCTGGCAGTAAATATACTTACTTAATTTGGCTACTGAAACTTAAATAGCTAAACAGACTTTTCATGACAGATAAAAGAAGAAAAGGCTCTGCTTTAAAATCAGATGTTTCTTTTTGGAGCTACAATGCCACTTACGGGTACATATTTTAAACTTACAACACCTTCCTGTTTACACTGAGGGGTTAATAAGTGTGGTAAAAATCCCAGCCTTCTGGTATCAGTACTCACATCCAATAGGAACAGCCCATGTCCATTTACAACTGATCTATCAAATGCCATGATAGGAAAAAAAATTTAGAACTCTGTGAGACAATCTATGGTTTATTAAAAGCAAAGTTATTTAATACAGTTTATGGCACTGAAATATGAATTCGTCATTTACCTCTCCTGACGTTCTGTTTGGGGCTATGCATGTTGGTTACAGTATAAAAACAAATTGAGAAACAACTCGATTTATGTGCTACAATAGTAATGCTGTCAAAACAATTGCGAGAAGCAGCGTTTCGCTAGGCAAACCCAGCTCAGCAATATCATCTTCAGCACAAATATTATTGCAGATCTCGATCATTAATGCATCATCAAACAGTTCATGTAAACACATTCTGAATTCAGTATGGTATGTAGGTTTACGAAACAAAATGTAGGCACTTTTACGCTGCTAAAAATATACAAAGTTGTATGTTGAAATGCCACTTGACGGAGACTTTGTTTGGATTTCTAAAAACCGAAACATTTATGTGTCCGAGAAGAACATGATGGGGACAACGAGACTGGACTCCTAAAGCCGGAACTGTCCCGCCCAAATATGGACATCTCGTCAATTTAATTAGCTGTACAACATACATTCTAATCGAAATGTTGGATGCAATGCTATCTGGACTATGATGTGTCGCTACCTAGTTGAATTTTGTCACCAGCTCGGTACATAAATTGAGATATGAGAGCTGAGAAAACTGTCACTGGCTGAGAAGGAACAAGGGAGGGAGAATGTTTACCTGTCACTCATACAATCATGCACACAGCTGATCAGCTGCAATCTAAATTTCACTAGTAATGCTGTGTAAGGTGTATTAAATAAAATTGTTTATCTTATATTTCTTTTTGACGTACAAAAAGCAAGATTTTTGCTATTAGAATTACTGAGGTTGGCAGCAGTCGGGACATAAGACAGTTAAATGGATGTATATTTTCACAAGTACTATCTGCGCAAATTAAGTTGACACTCGGTGCAGTGCTGGTGGGAGTGTCAGTAAAGACATTTTCCTTTCACAGTTAGTAAAAATGAATCTTAAAACTTTCTAAGCTAAACTAAATGTGAATAAGAGACAAAGAAACTCCGTGTGCAAGATAAAGCATACAAGGGTGGAAGAGCCGCCTTGCTGACTGTCAATAGTGAATAGTACCAGTCACAACTTTAAAGACACAGGATTAACTAAATTACATTAGATAATACAATTAAAATAAAAAAGAAATGTAAATTACATAATTAATGTATTTATTACAAAAAGACTGAGATCGATGAAATTGTGTACAATTTTTAACAATCTTTTCTATATCAGGCTTACAATTACTGCAAGTTACTCGTAAGACATCATCCAAATGATAATCAGTGAGCCAGTTTCTGTATACATTTTTTGCATACTTTATTTTAGAGTATGGCGATTCACAAAAGTAAGTTGATGCAAAAAATGTGAGAAAAATTAGAGCACATTTTTGTACAGTTCTGTTTTGTCCAGGCACAGTTTTCCAAAAATCGGTGTAATCCATTTACGCCCTCTTTTCTTTAAATGAAGCTTCCAAATGATTGTTGTTCTTGAACTCTATAAATTCGCCAAACAGCTGTATGTAACTACATTCCAAAATGCCTACCAGTTCATGACTGTTGGATCGAAGTGCCAAGGATTTTTGAGAAGTAGCAACGTGCTTTTAATTTACCTTAAATAACTGAATCTACTTTTAAATTGTACTGATAATGCCATGAAGTAATTTGAAATCTTCATACAGTTATCAGAAGAAATATTAATACCTTCCTTTTTAGGTCTAGTCATTGTTGAAAAATTTTGCAGTATTTGGGTCTGAAGCTCTTCTTTATACACAGTTCTCCTCGAATGCAAATATGTTATTTGCCATCTGTGAAATTATTTTATTGTCACCTTGTAAATACAAGTTGAGCGAGTTAAGTTTAGCTGTAATGTCACACACAAATGCTAAAATACACCACCATCCATCATCTTGCAATTCACTGCCAATTTTATTGCTTTGCTTTAAATACAGCATAATTTCTTGCTGCAAAGAAAAAAAACCTTTCCTCTGCTAAGCCAACGAACTGAAGTATATCATTGCTGTATTGACAGCCCACTTCCTCCAAACTGCTTTTGAATTTTCTGTGGATCAGTTCTCCTGCTTGGGTGTAATTCAATGTACTTATGATAGTTTTCATCAGAGTATATTTCAGGATATTTAATGTGCACAGCAAGTTTTCCTGGTGAATAATGCAATGAAATGTTATTAGATTTGTTAAACCATATTTCTTTTTTAACAGAGAAATAAACCCATTTTCCGAGTCTGTCATTGAAGGACAGCCATTAGTGCACACAAAAACTAATTTCCTCCTTTCCTCCTTTACTACTTTACTATTTCTGCATCAGTAAATGGTTTCATATTCTTACCAAGTATATAACAAATTTCATATGGTGCCTTTGTTACCTCTGCATCTTCGGACATCACCGCAGACATAACGTTTTGTTGTTGCATCAAGGAAGTTTTCAAAGCTGCAAGTTTCTCTCGTCTTAGGGTGGATCCTTGAGGGAAAGTTTCACTAAACAATATGTGTTTTGTTGTAAAATGGCGATCGATGTTACATTTCTTTAATATAACACTTTCAAGGGAAATTAAACAAGTTGCTGACCCATGTTTATTTTGCACTACAAAATAATCTATTTCCCAATGATATTGAAACAGTTTTCTTTCATCAGATTTTTTTCATTTTTCTAGAAGGTACTCTTGACATGGTGAATAACTATTTTCTCAGTCTTCATCCTCTACAGTCACAGAAATACAGCACCCACATGACACAAGCAAAACAAACATACTGTCTTATCTGTTACCTGGTGACAAGCGAACAGGCGTCTTGGTGGTGGAAATGGCCTTTTCCCGGATTTCCCAAATCCCGCAGGTAGCTACAGGCCACTGACACCCTTGTTCAGCAGCTTAGTCAGGGGGGTGGACCAGTGCACTAATGCGGCTGCACCAACTTAAACGGTGGAAGAATACATGAGTTCTTCCCCTTGGAATCACACAGTCAACAGTGGAAAATTTAATGAAACTGGTAGTGCTATTGTTTTTGCTGTAATTGCATAGATGTTTGATTTGCAACTTCAACATTTTACTAATAGGTAATTGTTGGTGTGTCGCTTTGGACTAGTACTCATAAACATCAAAAGAAATCTGTAGTCTTCCTGACTATCATGTCTACTATTAAAATGCTTAAAACCACAGCAACCTCACTAAATTCATTCTAGGCATACCTTTTCCTGCCAAGCAATTACTGAGATGAACGGTACAATAAATGACATGCATTGTGCACAACTTGCTGATAAATTTAGAGCATTGGTTTCGTCGTTTTCCCTGTATGCATCTTGCCCATTTTTATCAGCCAATCATATAAGATTTTTATTGTGAAATTTTGTATAGGGGGGAATAGCTTGCCAGGCCACTCAACAAAGCACGGCGGGCCGCAGGTTGAGTACCACTGCTCTGTGGTGTGAGTAATCTTTATCTTCTGTCTCCCTTCTTTTTCCTCCTCCATTAGCTGAGGAACAGAATACTCATTTTCGAAATCTAGTGGAAACCTTCAGATGCGTAGCCTTTTGTGTCTTTTTTGCGTTACTATATGCAGTGCCAAACTGTAGTAAGTATTGGCAAGCCTACACCTTTTCCAATTCTTGTCCCATTACCAACCATTTGTGCTATTTTTCCTCATTTCTACCCCAACCCCTTTGCCTCCCTCTCCCACCCCTCCCATTTGTAAGGTATATCATCATTAGTATATTTATCTCCTCATGTCCCCAATGTGTGTGTGTGTCTGAGAGAGAGAGAGAGAGAGAGAGAGAGAGAGAGAGAGAGAGAGAGAGAGAGAGAGAGAGATTGTCTTTTTTTATGTGCCTATTTGTAGCTTGATGTTCTATCCAGTGAGTTGCAACCTAACCTCATTATCATAGTAAGTAACTAAGTTCCTATGGCAAATGTATACAAAATCAATTCTGTATTATATATTTATAAACAGTTTACTGTGTTATTTGGAAAAATAATGAAGTTACTTCTTGCATTATAAGAAGCTTTTGTTTCTTCTTCTCCCACATGTCAACTTAGCTTATAGAGGTTCAAACAACTTAGGGGTATGCTGCCGGGTGACGTCGTCGACAACCGCCAATATTTCGACGGGACACCCTGACATTCTCAAGGCACAACTGCACTCGAGGAAGCAATGTGCAAGCATATTTAATACCTCGATTTGCAAAGGGTAAACAAGGAAGATAACACACACAGTTCAAGTCACTGCAGAGTCAACACAACCAAAGATGACCAAACATCAAAAATATTGATAGTGACTGTTATTCAACAGGTGAGGCAGCATTAATTCTGCCCCTCTGTTCCTTGATGAGAAACACTGCCATATTCGAAGTAGAATGTAAGAGAAAACCACAATCTCTGTTTATAAGATCGCTTGCTAGTTTAATTTCAACAGCTTCCTTAATAACACTATCCCAATAAGTGGACATGCATGCCAGAATCTCCATGTTGTTGTATTCCATAGGATGACCAGTACCAAGACAGTGTTCTGCAACAGCGAATTTGTTTGGCTGTTGTAAGTGTGTATAATGTTTGTGTTCAATACACTGGTCTTCCACAGTCATGATTGTCTGACCAATATATGACATGCCACAACTACAAGGAATATGATGTACACCTGCCTTATGCAAACCAAGATCATCCTTTATGGATCTCAACAGGGCCTTTATCTTGGAAGGGGTTCATGAAGAATCAGAACCAGAATTTTATTGTCTCATAACATACAAGTTAAATCATTGATTTAATGTACAGGAGACTCGTCAGTTTAAAATAATAATATATACATACAATGTAGTTATAAAATCACAGTACATAATATATGTTTTTATCCTGCTCAAACACTCAGATCATCATTTAAGAATGCATCAACTGATTAAAGCATTTTTGTACCAGAGTGCTGTATAACTTTCTTTTCATTGATTCAGTTTCAACCTTTCGAAAATGGGTGTTTTTAATTTATTACATTTTCATTCCCATATATTGTGGAGCCTGGGCATATAGATTTAATCTGTGTGTAGGGAGCATGAAACTGTCTTTGTTCCTTGTTTCATAACTGTGCTGGAAGTTGTTATGAAGAAATAGTTCTGGATTATCATTTATGAAAAGAATTATTTCAAATAAGTACAATGAGGGAACACTCAGTTTATTTATATCTCTTGATAATGGCCGACAGGATTCTCTTGGCTTTGCACCACACATGTTTCTAATAATTTTTTTTCTGCAGAGTTAATATTCTTATCATGGTGTTAGCATTTCCCCAAAATATGATGCCGTATCTCACAATTGACTCAAAATAGCTACGGTACACTATTTTTCTTGTGTCTAAACTAGTTACATTGACTAGGATGGACATAGCAAATGCAAGGCTGTTTAATTTGTTTTTTAGGTAGTCTATGTGTGAGGACCAGGATAGATTTCTGTCCAGTGTGATTCCCAAGAATTTAACATGATCTGCTTCATGTAGTTCCTGACTATTGTGCTTGATCTGTATATCATTTAATTTAGACTGTTTTGTCTTAAATTGCATTACCTGTGTTTTTGTTATATTTAATTTTAGACCATTTAAATGGAACCAGACATCTAGGTTTTCTAGGGTCTTTAAGTCATTTTCAGGAATTTCGTCTGCTTTTTTGTTTTCAATCAGTACTGACGTGTCATCAGCAAATAGAACTGAATGATAATTTATATTTATGGTAAGTCATTAATATACAAAAGAAAAAGGATTGGGCCTAGAATTGAGCCTTTTGGTACCCCCTGTGGGCTAGATCTCCACTTAAAGGGGTATTTTCCTTTGCTCGATGTTATGACAACCCTTTGTTTCCTCTCTGTTAGATATGATGTACACCACTGTAGGGCAGTACCCATAATTCCATATTTTTCAATTTTATATAATAATAGGGAGTGGTTCACACTGTCAAATGCCTTGGATAGATCACAGAATATTCCTGCTGCTCTTTGTAATTTGTCTAAGGTGGAAGTAACTTTGTTGACAAATTCATTGATAGCATAGATAGTACTTTTCCCTTTTTGAAAGCCAAATTGATTTTTTGGTATTATATTAAATTTGTGACAGAAATTTTGAATTGGAACTGCAACAATCATTTGAAATATTTGGGAAAACACAGGAAGGAGAGAAATTGGATGGTAATTTCCTGTATCTTCTTTAGAGCCTTTTTTAAACAATGGTTTCACTTCCGCATATTTTAGGGAGTCTGCAAAGTAGCCTTCTTCAAGTGACTAATTATTTTACTCAGAGGATATGCTATTATATTTGAAGCTGCTTTAATGGCCTTTGAAGGTATTTCATCCAATCCCACTGAATTTTTATTTTTTAGGTTTAATATAGTTTTTTCTACATCTTCTACTGTTACTGTCTCAAATTTAATTACACTCATTTTTGCTCAGATTCAAGCCAAATAGACGTATGTTATTTTGATATAAGGGAACATTACCATCAGATTTTGTTACTGTCATGAAGAGTTCATTAAAGATTTCTTATATCTGAGCAGGATTTATAATTATTTTGTCTTGTATCTTTAGTTTAGAAATTTCTTGGTTGCTCGGTTTGATTCCAAGCTTAGATTTGACAACTCTCCACACTGCCTTAGATTTATTTTTGTGCTATCTGATGCATTTAATATTTGCCATTTCCTTTCCTGCTTTTACCAACTTCCTAAACATTTTTTTTATAAGATTTAACATATTTAATGAATTCAGGACTCTTACTGGATTTCAGCTCGGCATGTAGCTCTCTTTCTTTCACTCGATATTTTTATGCCAGTGGTTATCCACTTTAATTTACTTGTTGTCATTCTTTGGCAGACAATGGGTGGAAATGTTTCATTGAAAACATGCAAAAAACTATTCAAGAACCTATCAAAATTTTCTGAACATGAACTTCCAAGCTGTAATGACCAATCTATATCATTTAATCTACAACAGAATAATTGTATGTTATCTGGATGAAATTGTCTTTTCAGAAAACATTTCCTCCCATTTTCTTTTTTTGTTTTTAATAACTCCATAAGCAGAGCATAGTGATCTGAGATGCCTAGGTTTAAAGTGAATTTCGCATTCTCATTTAATGTATAATTTGTTAAGATGTTGTCTATGCAAGTTGCTGATTTATCACTTACCCTGGTGAATTCAGTGAAATTTAATCTAAAGCCATATTGTTGAATTAAGTCATTAACACGTTCGCTGCAGGCGCACAACACTCTAGAGTGGACCGGCAATGTGCGAGTGCGGGCCAGTACTGCTCTCCCTTTATTCTCAAACAGCAGTTCTTTTTTCCAGTAATCTTGTAATCGCGGATATTTAATGTTACCCATATGTAACAAAACGGCCAGGAAAACTAGTAATTCACCTATACCTAGAGGTTTACATTTACAGATCCTAGACCCCTCTTTTGTATTTTCACTCGGCAATATCTTGACTGCGTTATCGTTCGTTTGGCAAACTACAAGTTGCAACAATTCTTCTGTTACCAATAATCTGAAGAAATCCATAGGAGAATTGTCAGCAGCATGAATTTGCAAAACTTCTTCCTTTGTAAATGGGTGGATACTGCATATTATGTGGTTCTTTATGCCAATACTCACCTGGATTATCTCTGTGTGGCTCTTTTTCGTCGTCAGTTTCCACACAATCGTCGTGATCCGTATCGTCAGATTCGGAACTGTCACGAAACAGATTCGAAAGCTGTGCTTCCATGCTATCATCACTCTGCAATTCTTCTGCAGCCACTAAATAACAAACTCTGTGGTATGCCTCATCCTCACTACACAAAAAATCACTGTCATCTAGTACACTAAGTAACTGTTCCTCTGTCAATTTACACATTTCCTGCTCCTTTTCACATTGAAGGGTCCATGAGTCAGTTCATTAGCCCTCAATACGAACAATATAGTTCGATAACTGACCACACAAAAGTTTACACGCTTTCATGCTAGCTCAGACGCTGCAACTAAACTGAGTAATCTGACAGTGAGCACGGACCCTTATAAGCGTCAGCCACCGCGAACGTGTTTAACTTCATTGAAATGCTTGTTTCACTTGCTGTATCTATATTGAAATCAGCAGCAATTATAATTTTTTTCCTCATTTCTTTCGTGAGTTTTTGTGGGAGACTTTGGAATCTCTCAAAAAATAATTTGATTCCATCATTACCTGGAATCCTATATACAGAGAATAACAATATTTTGTTGTTCAATCTCTACACAGCAACTTTCAAATATAAGTTCTTCATTAAGAAAATTAAAATCATCTCTTTCCTTATATTCTAATGAGCTGTTAATCAGAATACAGGAGTCTCCATAAGTTCTGTTTTTTCTGCACAAACTACTAGCTACATTAGAGTTTTCTAATTTATTTAGAACTGTGATAGACTATTCTGTGATCCAGTGTTCATTTAAGCAAACGACTTTGATGTTTCTACCTTCAGAAAAAATTATACCTATTTACTGTTTTCAACACGTCTTCCTTTGTTGTATCTTTTTCTACTATATGTTTTAGTTGTCAAGACCGCAGAATATTTTAATTAAAACCACAGAAACAGATTGTAAAGACTCGGCCAGTATTTCTGAAGCAAGCGCCTCACAGCACATGGATGTCAGCAAGCAGAAGGAAAAGTGTTGCGCCCCAGAATAGTCGCGAGGACGTAAACAGGGTTGCAGACACCTAGCCGGACCTCAGACAGTAAAAAGACGATTTCACCTGTAGTTCCAGTACCGGGAGAAGTCAATTGCAGGGCTAAATGCGGTGGAATATTCTAGAAAGCAATGACATGGGACAGGGAAAGCCGGAACAGAGGTCCCGTGGACCTTCAAAAGCAGTATATAAGGGTGTCCTAAAGCATTAGTGGGCTGTCACAGTCTCGGCGAGCAGTACCAGTCGGCGCAGACGTCAGAGGGTGCCTCAGCAGACTAGGCACTCAGCACTCTGCAGCCAGTGGAGGGTAGCAGCCGCTAATGATGGGCGAATAACACTTGGACTACTCAGGTGGCAACAGCATAAACAGTTGGTTAAGTAGACTTTGTACTTTTCATTTGAATCGTCTTGAACAGAAAACGTCTGTCTCTGTCTCAAATAGCATTTGTGTAGATTCTCATTACTAAGTAGGAACAAGTCACTGTGGAGTACTTGTCTCCTAAAATATAGGACAGTAGTTCCTGGGTTGCAAGTCAAAGTGAGTTACTGAGAAACTGGCTGAGTTTACTGAATAGAAGTGGTTAATATAAGGGGAAGTTTCTGACACCTCACTTGCTTTATGTGATTGGTAAAATAAATTAATCTAGGGCAAACCCGAATTCAATCACTTTTATATCACCAGTTGTACTTACACAGCCTACACCCTCCCTTTACATACCAAGGAAATTATCTTCCTCTCATCTCCGATATAAAGGTTGGTTGAGGGACACGCAAACACCCATTGTCGTTAACGTCCTGATTGCGCTACGCAGGCCCAATCAACTCTATATTGATAACAGGGATCTGTGCCTCGACGCGACATAGTTCACCCCCCTCACTGACTGCCGGTTTCCCCTGTTTTGTATAATTTTGCACAGTTCAATAAACATTTTGCTGAAAGTTGCGGAGCCCAGCCTATTTAGATGTAAGCCATCCTGCCCTATACAATTGTCTCTAATAAACTTGTTTGAGTCTACAAATATTGCTCCTAGTCTGTTCCACTGATCACGGTTACACTGATCACAGATGTTGCAGTTTATTTTGTCTATATATTTGTCACTTACCGATTTTCTGCTCAATATGCCGCTTATTATAGTTCTTGAATACGGGTAGATATTTTTATAACATTCCGAGTTTCGTTGACCAAGTCCTCTTCGCTGCAACTTCGGAGTGAGTTTGTGCCGACGTGTATGAAAACGCCTTTGTAGTTTTCACTGTTGGTTAGGTTTTTTTGAGTTGTGCTTCGCCTGTTGAATGTTCTCTAAGTGATTACTTAGCTGATTCATTCTTATTCCTGAACGCACATAGATTTCACAGTCTGGAACCACGACGTTTTTTAGCATGGAATCACCGATTATTAAGAAGTTGTTTTTAATGTTCTCTTTTTCTTTCTTTTCTTGCTTGGCCCTCTTTTTGTGCTGTACGACAGTCCATTTGTATTGGTTTATTGCATCTGCATAAGTAGCATTGTTTGTCACTTTTCCATGCATAGGCCTACTCGATTTGTTTACTGTTGTGTCATTTCCAGAATTAGAAACACTTAGATTTTTTTTTTTTTTTTTTTTTTTTTTTTTTTTTTTTTTTTTTTTTCACACACAGTGATACATTCTTTTTGCACTTTTGTGTATTTCCATCACTTGCAAGGTGCGCATTTTCTTCTTTCAACGCAACTATTCCCTTTTTAAGTTCTTCAATGTCATTATTTAGTATCTTGATTGATTTCATTTTTCGAGTTCATCAAATAAACATTCGCCACACGACCACGGCAGATCGTCATTTACCAACTTAAGGTTCACTTTAGCACATCTTTCATGCATCCAAAATTTGCACGTGATGCACAGAATAAATTTTATTACCCGTTTATCACACTTTTTACAAGCAGAAGAGTTGTATAACTGTTTCTTTCAGGAGAACAAAGTGTCACTGCACTGAACTTTTGACGCTATCACTTCCACCTATTGGGATAGTGTTATTAAGGAAGCTGTTGAAATTAAACTAGCAAGCAGCCTTATAGACAGAGATGGTGGTTTTGTTTAAATTCTGCTTGGAAACCTGCACTGTCTCTCGTCAAAAAAGCAGAGGGACAAAATTAATGCTGCCTCACCTGTTGATTAACAGTCACTATCAATATTTTTGATGTTTGGTCATCTTTGGTTGTGTTGGCTCTGCAGTGACTTGTACTGTGTGTGTTATCTTCTTTGTTTACCCTTTGCAAACCGAGGTATTAAATATGCTTGTACATTGCTTCCTTGAGTGCAGTTGTGCCTTGAGAATGGCAGAGTGTCCTCATGTCGAAATATCGGTGGTTGTCAATGTCGTCACCCAGCAGCATACCTGTACGTTGTTTGAACATTCATTACACTGGGAAAGGTTAAGGTTTCACATAGTTTATAGATGATTCTTGTTTGTTTTGATTACACTAGTATTTTAAATGTTACAAAATGTCTCTTCTTTTTCAGGTTGGCAGACACTTTGATTTCTGATGTTATGCAGGAAGTTATGAATGAAATTGAGCTTGAAACTGACAAAACAGTAACAAAAATGTTTCATTTGGAACTACAGTGAGACACTATATGACGGTGTGTTAAGAAGTGAATCTTTTTAAATGTCAGAGCTTAGCAGTTTTTATCAGGACAACAGTGATATAAAAAAATAACTTAAGAGTCACTTTACTGTTTATGTTCCACATTCATTATTTCTCCTTATCTCGTTTGTTATTATATGTTAATTTATTTAGAAGAGAGGCTCATTCTGTAACTTCACTCTGACTTCTGTCCAACACACACACACACACACACACACACACACACACACACACACACACACACTTACTTCCTGTCTTTCAGAGATTTTGGTTTGATTAATCTTATGGAACTTTTCTACTGAGATGTGAAAATATTATTGAAAAGTGAACGTCATTACCAGAACCGGCTGCACAAAATTTGGGAGTATCTGCAGGTGACAGTGCTAACTCGCATCCTACACAGCTGTTGTAGCAAGGCAGTCAGCCCTGCCCCTTCTCCCTACTCAGTGTGCTAGTATTGTATGACCTTCAACAATGGTTCTAAGAGCTATCTGGAACATTCCCAAACACGTCCCATGGGCTGCAGTGGGTGGCACATCCCACGGGGTTTTGACACAGTGACGTTATCCTCAAAGTGTGGCTCACTGCACCGTGGTATCTGGTGGTACACTCCATGCAGTTTAAATCCACAATAAGCTCTGCACATTATATTGGGTTGAAAGATTCACATTCAGTTTAAATCCACAATAAGCTCTGCACATTATACTGGGTTGAAAGATTCACATTCATACACCCATTACTCTTCCCCACACTTCGCCAAAGGCTTTTGTCCACAAAAATCTCCACAACATGAATTTTATTATATTGCATGATGATACAGTTAGTGCACCCCTGCAACGGCCCTAATTGGGCCCTCACAGAGTTCTTAGCTGCTCATCTGACAACATGGATACATTAGTTAAAGACAAGCTCTTTGCAGTGTCCCTTGCACGAGTCAAACACTTGTGTGGTCTCGATGAACAGCCAGAGCCTCTGACAGAAAAAATATCACTACCAACTGCACTGATGAGTGCCCATCCTCTGAATCAGGCAGTTGACATGACATACACGTCCCAACCTACTCTGCTTCTTCCAGTTCGAATGCTTTTGCTGGTTTCAGCCATCTCCCTAGCATTCCATTAATGGCAACATCTTGTTCAGTTACATTCATTGTGGATGCCTATATTTTTTGGGAAATGATCTCAACTTCACCCTCCGCAGTTTTTTGTTGGCGTACCCTGCCCATCCCCTTCTCCCCAGAGGAAACCCACAATAATCCATGTCCCTCTGCTGTAATGCTGATATGATCAGCAAGTCTGTCTACAACAGCAGTACTCAACCTGCGGCCCGCGGGCCACTTGCGGCCTGCCAAGCTTTCTTAAGTGGTCCGGCAAGCTAGTCGACCAGTATTCAAAATTTCGCAATAAAAATCTCTAATGATTGGCTCATAAAAATGGGCGAGATGCGTACAGGGATAACGACGAAACCAATGCCCTAAATTAAGCAGCACATTCTGCACAACGCATGTCATTTATTGTGCAGTCTGTCTCAATAATTGCGTGGCACGGGACGGTATGCCTTGAACTAATTTAGTCGGGTTGCTGTGGTTGGAAGCATTTTAATAATAGACGTGATAGCCACAAAGATTACAGATTTCTTTAGATGTTTAACAATGAGGACTAGTCCAAAGTGACACATCAATAATTGTTGCAAATCAAACATCTACGCAAATATAGAAAAAACTACCAGTTTCCTTAAATTATTCACTGTTGACCTGTGTAATTACAAGGGGAAGAACTCAAGTATTCTAACAAATACGGCTTTTCTGTTTATTACACACGCAATGTGAACTAGATTTCACCGTGTATGCTTGTTTTGCTTGTGTCGTGTGGGGGCTGTATTTTTGTGTCTGTAGTAAGAGTGAAGACTGAGAAAACAGTTAATCATCATGTAAGGAATGGCTTCTAAAAATCGAAAAATATTCGATGAAAGAAGACTGTGTCGACATCAGTGGGAAATTGACTATTTTTAGTGCAAAATAAACATGTGTCAGCAACTTGTTTAATTTGCCGTGAAAGTGTTATATTAAAGAAATATAATATTGATCGCCATTTCACAACAAAACACCGATTGTATAGTAAACTGGCAGCTTCGAAAAGTTTTGGTGCAACAACAAAATGTATTGTCGGCGGTGATGTCACAAGGTGCAGCGGCAATGAAGGCACCGTATGAAATTTCTTATGTACTTGGTAAGAATATGAAACCAC
This sequence comes from Locusta migratoria, assembly GCA_026315105.1. Classification (NCBI taxonomy): domain Eukaryota; kingdom Metazoa; phylum Arthropoda; class Insecta; order Orthoptera; family Acrididae; genus Locusta; species Locusta migratoria. Next base: position 814,594,399 of record CM048744.1, on the reverse strand, counting down.
TTACTGATGCAGAAATGGTAAAGGAGTGTTTTTTAACTGCTTCCAGTCCACTATTTGATAAATCCATCAATAAAAATCAAGTAATTGGAGAAATTAAAAAAGTCCGGCTCTCAGATTCAACCTCCGTTAGAAGTGTTGAAGACAGCACACTGCATTCGTGATCCCATAGTTCAAGACTTAATCACTGCAACTGCTTTAGTGTGGCTATTGATTCCAGCACTAACATTTATCACAATGTTCAGTTTTTGTTAGATATTGTACTACAGACAACTCAGTTCAAGAAGTTTTTTTTAAAATTTCGCCCAATGAAGGGTCAAACCAGAGGCAGAGACTATATTGATATTATTTGCGATTTCTTTGAACTGAACAATTTAGATATAACAAAATTAGTTTCTGTGTGCATCGATGCCTGTCCAATGACAGGCTCAGAAAATGGGTTGATTTTGATTTCTATGTTAAAAAAGAAATATGGTTTAACAAATCTAATAACATTTTATTGCATTATTCACCAGGAAAACTTGGCTATGCGCATTAAATGTCCTGAAATAGACTCTGTGATGAAAACTGTCGTAAGTACACTGAATTACATCCAAGCAGGAGAACTTATCCACAGAAAATTTAAAAGCCTTTTTGGAGGAAGTAGGCAGTCTATACAGCGATGTTCTTTTACATCCTTCAGTTCGTTGGCTTAGCAGAGGCCAGGTGTTGGAAAGGTTTTTTTCTTTGCAGCAAGAAATTATGCATATTTTCAGCAAAACAAATGTGCTGTGAATTACAAGATGATGGATGGTGGTATATTTTACCATTTCTGTTTGACATTACAGATAAACTTAACTCATTCAATTTGGATTTACAAGGTGACAAAAAAATAATTTGACAAATGGCAAATAAAATATTTGCAAGAGAAGCTTAAAGTGCATAAAGAAGGGATTCAGAATGAAATAGTGCAAAATTTTCCAACAATGACTAAAGCTAATGTAATTTAAATCTTCATACAGTTATCTGAAGAAACATTAATATCTTCCTGATGACCGTGCAGTTAAGTCCCTTAAGCTTAACAAACATTTGAACATTAGATCGCAGCTGATGAGCTGTGTGCATGACTGTATGAATGACAGGTAAACTTTCTCGCTCCTGCGTTCCTTCTCAACCAGTGACAGTTTTATCAGCTCTCATATCTCAATTTGTGTGTCAAGCCAATAACAACATTCAACTAAGTAGTGACAAGTAATAGTCCAGATGCCATTGTATAACCAATATATTTCTCCTACCTTTTGATCAGAATGTTCTACCCGGGTACATAAATATTTCGGTTTTTAGAAATCCAAAGTCTCCATCAAGTAAAGTTTCAACACACAACTTCTTATATTTTTAACAATATAAAAGCGTCTACACTTTATTTCATAAAACTACATACCATACCGAATTCAGAATGCGTATACACGAACGGTGTAATTATCGAGATCTGCAATAATACTTGTGCTGAAGATGATATTGCTGAGCTGGATTTGCCTAGCGAAACCCTGCTTCTAGTAAATATTTTGACAGTGTCAGTATTGTATCACACATATTACGGAGTCTTTACTCAATTTCTTTATATACTGTAACCAACATGCTTAGCCCCAAACAGAACGTCAGGAAAGCTAAGTGACAAATTCATATTTCAGAGCCATAAACTGTATTATACAACTTTTGCTTTTAATTAACCATGGACCATCTCTCAGAGATCTGAAACTTTTTTTCTATCTTGACATTTGATAGAGCGCTGTAAATCGACATGGGTTGTTCCTATTGGATGTGAGCACAGATGCCAAAGTCTAGGACTTTTACCACACTGTTTTCCTTATTAACCCCCACTGCAAACAGGGGGGTGTTGTAAGCGACATCATAGCTCGAAAAAGAAACATCCGATTTTAAAGCAGAACCTTTTCTTATTTTAACAGTCATGAAAAGTCTGTTCAGCTATTTAAGTTTCAGTAGCCAAGTTACGTAAGAATATTGACCGCCAGCATTCTCTTTTGATGTATGCTACTTAATACGTAAGAGTTATATCATGTTAGGTAGTTCCAGGTTATAGAGTTCTAAACAAAAGCTAGCTGTCTACGTCCATAGTAGGAGAGTTAAAAGTTAAATCAAGTATTGGCAAACAAACTCTAAACACTGTCATTTACTTACCTTTGAAACAAGAGCAAGTGAGTGTTAAAAGCTGTATTAAGTTACCTAAGCAAGATTTTTAGTAACTTTTAATCCTTGGGTGTATCATAATTACACAGTAGTTGTGAATGCATATGCATTTTGTTATATTTGCTATATTATGATCTGGTGCCTGCTATTCATTTTGTTGTAACCTTAAAAAAAGTTCAAATCTGTGTGAAGTCTTATGTGACCAAACTTCATGGTCATCGGTCACTAGAATTGCACACTAATTACTTGACTAACTTACGCTAAGGACAGTACGAACACCCATGCCCGAGGGAGGATTCAACCTCCGAGCGCAGCGGCCGTGCAGACCGTGGCTGGTGTGTCGCAGACCGCACGGCCTCTGCGGCCGGGTTGTAACCTTCAATAATGCATAACAGATACAGGACATTGTTGCATTTTGAGCTCTAAGCAGCGAGCACAGAATAACATAGTCCTTACAATGGCAGCGAAATTAAGCCGGCTGAGAGCACGACACCCAACCAACATGGCGGTCAAGCGCCAGCTGCGAGCACAAGGTAGTTTATTGACTTGCATGTCTGTTAATTCCTTGTTCATACATTTTAATGCGTTCCTTTTTGACAATCTGTTATTGCCATCAATAATTACAAATTTTAGCTAGGGATAGCAACTCATACCATTGTATGAAATAGAAGTACATTTTTCCTCTGTCTGTCCCTTTAACCTTTTATAACTTGGAGTACCCAGTGGATCATCATATTGTTTCTTTTAATTTCTGCTGTAGACTCCTGGGATAATCTTTGGCTATATTTAATGTCAATACAAGTATATGGGGGGGGGGGGGGGGGCGGGGGGAGAAACGGAATTAAGTATCAGAACGTAGAATGGTCATTTTTCTTTTCTAAAGCGCTGGCGTCAGATGGCTTCAGACTACAGGTATAGTGGTTGTGGGAGATCTGTAAGTTAGACATATGATCTTCGGCATCCACAAGTATGATCACCTAAATAGGTAATTATCAGAAAAAATAGTAGAGGTCAGAGGAATAGATACATCTACAGGCTACCTACTGAAATTACCATTTCTGCAACACACTTTCATATAATAAAGATTAATTGTGGCACTACAATAGCACGGTGAAACTCAGCATGTGAAAACTATTTTTCCATTAGTAATATTGCATTAAGTAGAAATTCTAATATGATACTCTGTCAAATGTGTAAATATAATTTTTTCCTATACTAATTGTATTGCATTACAATAACAGATGACCAGTTCTAGGTGCAAGCCCCCGTTTATCAGCACTGGAAGAAATTTATCATTCCCCTTGTAATGTCGCCAAGAACCAGAGTGGCCGTTGACAGTAACTACTATTCTGGTCTGCCTTGCAAGATATTTAACAAAAACATAATGGCAAATGAAATAAAGTGAACATTTTTTTTAACAAAAAATAATAATAATCTTTATATGTTCAGCCATATTTCAAAAGCTAAGCAGTCAGAAACAGACTCTTCTATTAACAATTATGTATTAAAATACATTTTCCATTGTAAAACAAATGGATGTGGTTATTTCACATTGTTATCTTGGCCTATGATAATGTTGCGGCCCACTTGAAATAGCGCTTCTGAGAATTTGGCCCACGGACGAAAAAGGTTGAGTATAGCTGGTCTACAATCATGTCTAATTAACTGTGAACTTTGTGGCCTTAAACTTGACATTGTTTAGACCGATTCAGATCGTACACAATCAACTCAGATGATGATTCAACATGCCTGGTGATTGACACCAAACATCTCCCGTGCTCTGCACTCCCAGAGGGAGCAGAGAGGGAAGCTTTGGCCACCATCGATAGCAGATGAAGTTTTCTCTCTGGTGATAGGGTTTTATCTTTGACTTGCTCTTTAAATGTTTTTGTACTTTGTTGTGTTGACTTGTTTTATGTGCTCGATTTCATTAGTAAAAGGTGGTGACTTTGTTGGATAATGGAAGTTCATATTCATGGTGGTATAGTTTTAACAACTTTGTTAAAAATTTTAGTTGAATTGGTTCATTATAATATTTTGCTTTGATTTTTATTTACTCCTTGTGTGATTGATACTGACATGTATCCCTGTCATTATCATCATGCTATTTCCAGCATCACGATCTGCTACCATGATTTCAGTTTTATTTATTTGCCTACGGACAACAGTGGTTTTGTATGAGGCATCTTCAGAATACAAGTAACTTTACAATGCATACAATAATTTACATAAATATTACTACGTGTCTTGTTTAATACTGCAATGGCCGCGTCACAAGGAGGAACATACGTTGTTGCATTGTATCTGTGAGATACAGCGTCAACATTGCACCGTTAACATTTTGACTTTTCGCTGCAAGTGACACTTATAAGCGTTTCTTCGATCAACACACCAGAGCTGCCAACGCTTATAAGTGGCACGTTCGTTAGCCGAGTATTCAGTTTAGTTTGTTCGACTGTGCACTCGTGTTAGTACAAGCCACCAAAAAATATCACGTAACGTTTTCCTGTCTGCAGTCTTGTGTTTTCGTCTTTAGTGGTTTGCTATAAAAACATCGCCTGTACAAATTGAAAACTTATTTGTTATATGAGATTGGGTTTCCATAGCACCACAGTGCAGATGAGACCTGTTTCTTTTTCTCCGTTTGATAAACCTTTTGGTGTTTTCAGACATTCTTTCTCAATGAAGTGGATTTATCATTTGTTTGAATTTCATTTTCTTTCCAGTTTGCAATAAAATCAATAAATCAGAGGCGTTGTTTGCAATAAATGCATATGACGCTTATAAGCGTTTGACAGCTTGCAACACTTATTACAATCAGCATGCAGCTAAAGCGTACTTTTATTTCTATATCTAGCACCACCTCTTGTGCAGGTATATTCGATTTCAATATTACAGGTTTCACAGGGATATGATTTCAGCTCTCATCACACATGCGCTTACAGGCGTCCACCTAGAGCAGCCCTACTCGACCTTTTTCCTCCTCAGGCCAAATTCTCGAAAGATTTATTTCAAGTGGGCCATGTTATCACAGAACAAAATAACACTGACCCCCCAAAAAGTTAACTTCATTAATCATTAACCCGTTATTAAAAAGTTGACTTAGTTAAACTTTAAAGCGTCACTTTATGGACAATTTAACGGAAGTTAACGTTAACTCTGAACTGAATTGTGCAGCCATGAAATCTCGCCTTCAGTCTCTGAATTTATGTTCTTGTGTTGCCATACCATTGAAATAGAGCAAATTAAGTAAAACATATTTCCGTACCTAATATAAATAAATGGATACTTAGTATATTCCACCTTGTACGACACACCTATAATAATAAGATCCACTAAGTTACAAGTAATACAATTAGAATGGAAAAGACATGTAAATTAATTACACACAGATTAATGACATCGTTGAAATTGTGTACATTTTAACAATCTTTTCTATATCACATTTACGATTGCTAAATGCTACTCGTAAGACATCATCCACATGATAATCAGTGAACAGGTTCATATATTTTTTGCATACTTCATGTTAGAATTCACGAAGATACGTTGATGCGAAAAATGTGAGAAATTTGAGCACAAGTTTGTACAGTTCTGCATTGTTCGGTCACAATTTACCAAAATTCGGCATAATCCATCTCCGCCCTTTTTTTCTTTAAACATAGCTCCCAAATGTGTGTTGTTCTTGAACTCCATAAATTCGTCCAACAGCTGTACGTAACTGCATCCCAATAGGCCTGCCCGTTCTGATATGAATATTGTTTCTAAGTGCCAAGGATTTTCGACAAGCAACATGTTTTTAATTTTCCTTAAATCACTGAATTTTTCTTTTTTTTTTTTTTTTTTTTAAATTCCAAAAACTAATTTGAAATATTCATACAGTTATCTGATGAAACACTACCTTCATTTTTTAGCTTCAGTCATTATTGCAAAATTTTGCAGTATTTGGTTCTTTATCTTGGTTTTTATTTATCAAAAGCTTCTCTTCGAACGCAAATATTTTATTTGCCAACTGTGAAATTATTTTCATCTTATTTTCAAACTGAGCCAAAGTTTATCTGTGATGTCACACAGAAATACTAAAATACACCGTCTATCATCTTGAAATTCACTGCATATATTGTTTCACTGTAAATATAACAATTTCTTGGTGCAAAGAAAGAGTTTCCAACACATTGTCTCTGCTAAGCCAACAAACAGGTGCATATAAAAGAACATCACTCTAGTGACTGCAGACTTCCTCCAAAAGCCTTTTGATTTTTCTGTGGTTTAGTTCTGGTCAGATGTAATTCACTACACTTACGACAATTTTCATCGCAAAGTCTATTTCACGACATTTAGTGCGTGCAGCCAAATTTTCCTGCTGAAAAATACAATTAAACATATTTTTTTTACACAGAGAAATAAACCCATTTTCCGAGCCTGTCATTGAAGGACAACCACCGGCACACACAAACTAGTTTTCTTATACCTATATTGTTCTGTTCAACGAAATTGTAAATAATATCAAGAGTGTCTTGGCCTCTGGTTTGGCTCTTCATTTGGGAGAAATTTTAAAAACCCTCTTGAACTGATGAGTCGTCTTCAAACAAAAAATGAACACTGATGTTGCTGAAATGTCAGTACTGGAATCAACTACTAAGCTAAAGTACTTGCAGTTTTTTTAAATCTTGAGCTATACAATTACACTATGCTGTGATATCTTCAATATGTCTAATAAAGATTGAGTCTCAGAGCTGGAATTTATGTTCTGCAATTATTTGATCTTTGTTATTGAATTTATAAAATAGGACTACACTGGAAGCAGTTTCAAAACACATCTTTACAATTTATGCATCAGTAAATGGTTTCATATGCTTACTGAACATCAGACATGTTACAGAAAAACAGTAATGCACTGATTAAGTTTTCAAGACTAACATTTTTACAGATACTGTCTTTATAAAATGAAATGTCCAATGTAATGGTAATAGCAATTTGTCAACTCAAGTCGGACTCTTCATGGGCCATTCTGTGGGTGCACACAAAAAATCATAAAAACTGAGTAAAGGTTTTACTTTTTTTTTTTTATAAACCCGTGTTCAAATTCTTTCTGCAATGTCTTGTAAATTACATAAATTCAAGGATTTTAGAGAGGGGAAAATTGTTGAAATTCCTTTATGGATGCTGACTTAAAAAGCAAAAGCTGCAATTTGGAACTTCCAGCACAGTCAGTGACAGTGCACTTGTGATACTTAATATTTACTGTTGAGTTCCACATTAAACAGTGATTTCCCAACACTTTACAAATACGAATCTTCCCAGTAAGCCTAAAAAAATGCCACACTTATATCCGAACCGTTTTTGCTCATGCTAACGTTCGCACAACAGTTTAACAGTGCCACACTTGATAGGATTCAGAACGGATACTTTAGTCCACCGAAAAGAACAATTGCGAGCACTGTCCAAGCCGCCACTCTGGGAGGTGAAGCACCAGGGCAGCACGGGGTGCGCAAGCACTCGAGGGGGGGCCTGCTTCACAACAAACGACCTGCACTGTGGAGAATGAGCTGCTTCAATTGAGGGCACTGGCTTCGTCGATTTCACTGTACGCATCTCGTCCATTTTTATCAGCTAGTCATTGGAGATTTTTTATTGCGAAATTTTGAATACTGGATGGCTAGCTTGCCGGGCCACTCAAAAAGCTCGGCGGGCCACAAGTGCCCCCCACAAGTGCAGGTTGAGTAGCACTGACCTAGAGCATTAGCGGCCCACACAGGTGCCCTGACCGAACATGTTAACCTCAGATGTAGTGAATAAACAAAACGAGGGGTGGGGGGGGTGGGGGTGGGAACACACAACAGAACATTTATTTTATGAAAATTAACAATAGGAAGTTTAGTTCCATTTATGCGCGGGTTGCCTATTCCGGGTACATGTATCTCTGAGATCCTATGTGACCATTCTAGTGTTAAATGAAAGTCTTAAGTTAGTTTTAACACAAATTACACGAACTATACTGGCATCTACAGGTCAGAATATAGGCATTTGCATGTAAGGTTCATACTTATTTTAGGTCATTTATGAAGTCATTTGTGCTACGAATGCTTTTTCTTTTAGCCATGAATCTACCACCAATTTGAATTTATTTATATGCATTTCACTTGTTTATGTGTTATGCTATTAAAGTCTTTACCAACATGTATAGTTATTTTTTTTACTAGTCCAAGAAACAACAAATATTCCTTTTCCTTGTTTCAAACAAGTGCACATCAAGACCTAATTTCATACATATGGACATTCTCTTTGGCATGCTGGTGCACTTTCAGGATGTATACACCAAGGACTGAGTATTTTATGCCTGGAATAGTAAGCACAGGAAGTTAAGTTCCTTAGCCCAGAAATACGACTGATGGCTTTCTTCTGCTAGAGAAAGACCTCTTTTGCTCCAGTAGTTAGTGCAAGTATTTCATAATTTAAGTGGGTATTGGAAAATACACAGAATGCCATAAGCATAAATTCCTTACACAGCTTTTCAATTTCCTTAGGAGGTACACCACTCTTGCCAACTTAGTGCAGAGCTTTTTCTGTGTGGGTATTCCAGGACAATTTACTGCGTGCTTGAATTAATCCTTTCCATTATTAACATTACTGAGGGAAAAGCTAGTGTGTTCAGTTCTACTATTTTAAGTTGGGCTGGAACCATCCCAGTTCATTTGAAGTGCAACATTTGCCGCATTATGTGATGACTGACATTTTAGGGTGCCCAACAGCTAACTCATCAGCACCCATGCTCAAACGCAAACAGATGGAAGCAAAATGGTGCATGTAGTATGGACTTACAAAATTTAAAGTACAACTAAAGTTGTAGGGATGCCTTAAAACAACTTTTCATAAGAACTATTTTCTAAGGATAAAATATCAACAGATGTTTGTGACACAGTGAGCACTTAAAACTAAAGGGTGACCGAGCAACTCAGTCACACAAAATATCACACCCAGTATTTTGGGAAGAAGTCCAGACATAGGCCTACTAAATTTGAAAATACAATCCACAGATGCCTCAGCAAAACTAGATTGCAGGTCCTGTGGGAGACCAAAACTTGCCCTTATACTATAACATAAAATGCATTCCATTACAATATGTTGTATAAACAGTTGTGTCCTACATCTGTCATACACTGGTGATTCCTTGCAGCATAAAAAGAAAATCATGTGTCAGAGGGCAATGTCCAAATCTAAAATGACCGAGGGTTACTTCATCAGCTTGTAGAGTGCAGAAGGAAGTATGGCATGGATGCACTGAAGATTTGTGCACGTAATTCATTATCCACCATATCCAGTCACAGATTCTCCAGCGAAACTATGGTTTTCTGCATCACAAATGAGGTGATAGCCGTCAGACAAAAGCGAAGGGGGGGGACCTCTTTAGCTGCAGCATCAGACAGTTCCGTTTCCCTGGATCGCTATGTGCCCAGGAACCAAACAAAATTATCTCCTGGTGTTGCAGTGCAAGGAGAGCACCCATATGTCCTGCGCCATCTGATCTGCTACATACATTTGGTAGACTGAGTAGGGCGCTGTGGAAGTGAACAGATCACGAACTTCATGCCTCTTGATCTGTACAAAGTGCCCTCAAGATTAGCAAACAATTCCGTGTGACATTACTTGTATCCCATCTGTATGGACAGTAATAAAATCTGTGTTTAAAATCTCAACAAATAAAAATTATCAGAGGTACAAGGCTTCCCAAAAGCAGTCAAATCTAACAGCAATCTAGGCCTATGAAGGAGCCAGGGAGATCCCTACTCGACCTCTGGCATTGAAAGTTAATGCCCTGCACTTCCAGAAACTCAAGGTTTTCCTGTGCTCAAATCCCAAACTAAGTTTGAAAAGCTTTGGTGTAAAAGCGTATGTTCGAGTCATTTCATATACATTTTCAAGTCAAATGTGGCAGAAACATGAAAGGGTTCAATAGCCATACTAAAAAATGAGGGCTTATTGTAGATGGCAGGTAGACCCGGCCTGGAGGGAAAAACTGACACCAAAATAACAGGCAGACATGCTCTATTTGAAGCTAACCTGCTTACTGTAATAAAGTTAAGAGATTGTGATACAGTAGATTTTGGAAGCTACATTTTGGATAATTGCATTTTTAATATTTTGCAGGATATATATGCCAAAGTCTGCAGCAGGTCAGCCTAAACTCTAATATGCTTAAAAAGACTTGATCACACATTGAAAATACATCTACAGGATTGTGTGCACATATTAACTCTTAGGCCATCATCACATGGAGAATGTATCAATGTGCTAGTTTCTGACACCACATGCGAGCCACCTGTCACAGGTTTTCTGAATGTAAAGCAATAACAAGCTTATCAGAAACTCTCAACAAAGTGTGCCTGACCACTCACCAATAAGACTGAAGAATACCACCTTATCACAGCAGCTTATCAAGGGAAGGGGAGGGGGCAGACCGATATACTGGTTATTACACGAAGCTAATACTTGGTGGGTTTTGTATATACAACTTTGCACTTAGATATATTCAGGGCAACAGCACACCAAACATCTCTCAAACATTTTTTTTTAAATTGTAAAAATTCAAAAACATATCTGAGTAGTATACTCAACAGCTACAGGAATGATATGATCTACCATCTGACAGGCACAGCACAGGGTCATGGGCTACAAAACAATGTGCTAGATGACTGGTTTGATGCTCACTGTGCATTTTTATCTCTCAATTCCTGTTTTCTGATAAGTTCAAAGACTTCTTACTAACTTAAAAGTATGATATTCAAAGCTATATTTATATAAGTGCACGTTCTCTGATGTGTTCAATTGGTTTTATGAACTGGACAGCCTGCACCTTATTTGGAATGTTGTGGTCTTCAGTCCAGAGTCTGGTGTGATGCAGATCTCCACACCATGATCCTGAGTAAGCCTCTTCAACTCCACATAAGAATGGCAACCTACATCTGTCAATCTGCTTACTGTATCTGTCTGTCTTCCCCTGCTGTTTTCACCCCCCACACACTAAATTAACAATTCCTTTGTGTCTAAGAAGGTGTCCAATAAATCTAGCCCTTCTTTTAGTCAAGGTATGCCGCAAATTCTTTTACTCCCCAATTCTGTTCAGTACCTGCTCATTAAATACACGATCCACCCACCTATTCTTCAGCATTCTTCTGTAGCACCACATTTCAAAAGCCCTCTTACTATCCACATTGTTTTATCATCCATGGTTCACTCCCATACAAGACAACACTCAAAACAAATGCCTTCAGAAAAATCTTCCTTAGGCTTAAATCAATATTTTTTTAGATTTCTCTTTTTTTTTTTTTTTCTTTTTTCAAGAACACTTTTTCTACCAATTGCCAATCTGCATTTTATATCCTCTGTACTGCAACCATCATTTGTTACTTTACTGCCCAAGTAACAAAACTCTTCACTTATTGTTTTTTGTCACCTAATCAAATTCCTAATTTTCTTAGACTGCACTCCATTACCCTTGTTTTGCTCTTGTTAATATTAATCTTTTATGCACCTTTCAGCACACTGTCCATTCCATTCAACTGTTCTTCCAGGTTCCTTGCTGTGTCTGATAATTATGTAGTCTGTAAAACAATGTTTTTAATTCTTCACACCCTGAACTTTATACCCTTCAACTTTCACCTTGTTTTCCTTTATAACTTGCTAAATATAAAAATTGAATAATAATTGGAGAAAGACTACAACCTGTCTTATTCCCTTTCCAACCACTGCATCCCTTTCATACCCTTCAACACTGACAACCGCTGTCTGGTTTTTTGACAAGTTGTAAATAACCTTAACGCTTCCTATATTTTACTCCTGCTTGCTTCAGAACTTATTTCCATCAACATTGACAAAAGCCTACCCCCCCCTCCCCCTCCCCCAAATCTACAAAAGCTAGAAATGTAGGTTTGCCTTTTCTTAATTTATCTTCTAGCATAAGCTGTAAAGTGAGTATTGCATCCAGTGTTTCTACATTTCTACTGAACCCAAACTGATCTTCCAGAGATCAGCTTCTAGCAGCTCTTCCACCCTCCCTGTAAATAATTTGTGTTAATATTTTGCAACCATGACTTATTAAACTGATGGTTCTATAGTTTTCACACCTGTCAGCACCTGCTTTCTTTGGAATGGGGATTATAACATTTTTCTTAAAGTCTGAGGGTACTTTGCTTGTCTCATACATCTTACACACCAGGTGAAACAGGTTTGTCATGGCTGGTTCTCCCAGAGACTTCAGTAGCTCTGAGGGACTGTCCTCTACTCCAGGGGCCTTGTTTTGACTTAGGAGACACTATACTAAGATTAATTTGACAGAGCATTGAAACACCTATTCCATCCTAAACATTTGGAATAAATTATTATTTTATGGTTGTCTCATTTTAAAGGTTCTTAAGATTCAGATAGCAATGACAATTTGTCTTAACAATGAATAGGTAACCTTAGAGAGAGAGAGAGAGAGAGAGAGAGAGAGAGAGAGAAGAGGAAAAAAAAAGGGGGGGGGGGGCAGTGGACAAAATGAAGTTCTGCGGAAATATCTGAAAACAGTATGAAGACTCAGATGAAATAGGTTGGTTGATGGGACCAAACAGCTAGGTCATCAGTCCCATGACTATGACATGCAAGCAAGAGTGTGGTCAGCTAGGACCGTACTGATAGTAGTATAGAGGAACTAAAGGGGGGGGGGGGTTAAAATGAAGTCTAACAGGACTAAGACCAACATAAAAGGCAGAATTTTGAAAGGAACACCAAAACAGGTCTAGAATCCACATTTATTGACAAGCTGAAACACGAGAACCGTGTATGCTCCTAGATCGGAAGCCTATAAATTTAAAAAAGGATAACAAAACCAAATTTAAAAGAAGAAGAAGAAAGGAAATCCTGAGGAGGGGAGAGCTTCAAACCCTGCTGCTGGCACGGAGATCAAAACACCCACCCAGCCTGTACAAGCGCCAGAGAGAAAACCTTACAGCCAAGAGTAAAAACCTTTTATGGAGAAATCAAAAGACTCAGCCAGCCATGAATCTCATCAAAACCGAGGGCAACAAGTGCACAATCCCATATCTGGAACCGAGTCCAAGAGGATCAAACATTCCACAAAGATATCAGCAACAGATTGGCTCCACAACCACAATGTGGGGGGAGGCTCATTATGCAAAACAAAACCATGGGTCAGCCTGAAATGACATGCTGATACAGCAAAGGATAGTAGATTCCTTTCAAGAAGAGTGTAAAGGAAGAACCTTGAAGCTGCAGTGGTCTGCCATTTGGTTCCAGTCGTGTAGGAGTAGCTATCTCATCTGCACCCGGGATTGCCCAGGGAAAGGGGGGGGGGGGGGGGGCAGGAAGTTGCGGTACTCTAGCCAACTGGTCAGCCTGTTCATTTCTTAGGATACCCACGTGACTGGGGACCCAGAGAAAAGCAACAGAGCAAGCAGTGTGAAAGATCAGTGAGGAGATCATGGATACCAGTGCCCAAAGGATGTGAGGAGTAGCATCAGTCTATGGCCTACATGCTGCTCACAGAGTCTGAACATTAAAACACAGCCCATGGCTACCTGTTTGATAAAATGAAGTGCCCTACTAGTAGCTGTTAGTTCTGCCACAAACACACTGCACGATTCTGGCAGAGAATGGCATTCCACACTATGTAAATACATATCCTGTATGTCCAGCAAATTTAGATTCATCAGTGTAGAAAATTGCGGCACCTGAAACTCTGTAAGTACTTTGAGCAACAGATGCCAGAAGATTATAGTGGACTGTAGTAGGACAAATTTATTACCTGCATTTTAGAAGGGGTAAACTGAAAACCATATGAGAGCACCCCTGTGAAAACATGCCGAATGGCACCTTGGAGCTGGCGTTCAGCCGAGGCTATCAATTGGGAGCTATACCATATGCAAAAGTAGTCTACGTACAATGCATGGGTGACAAGTAACCCAACAGATCACCAACCTATTAATGGTGATTAAGAACAATAACACTTCACACAGAACCCTGTGGAACTTCTCCTGGATCTGTGGAGAGCTGAAGGAAGAGCCAACCCTCACACGTAACATGCGGCGGGATAAAAACTGACATAATATCAATTCAAATATAAATTCAGATACCCTGAGACGGTTTTTCATCAAACATGTCCAAGACATTAACGATAAACAAGAAGCAATGAATTGAAATTTGTGATGGGGGCAAGGAACCAAAACTGGACCTCCATGCTTTCTAGGCAGACGTCTTACCATTAGACCACCACATCACTAATTTTAATTCATTGCTCCTTATTTACTGTTAATGTCTGACTGATAAAAATTGGTAGGGAGCCTCATACGCCCCAGTCATGAAGGGTATAAAATGCGATGTCAAGTGGTCATATGCCTTACATAAATCGGGGAAAGGAAACAGCAACAAGATGACGTTTTGAGAAGGCCTTTTTGATTGCTGTTTCCACTCTAAGCAGATGGTCAACAGTAGACCACCTCTCCCAGAATCCACACCGATAAGGTGACAAGTCCATGTGATTCGAGTACCAGTATAGTCTGTGGGCAACCATCCATTGAATCATTTTCCATGTCACAATTGTCAGGCTGATTGGCCGGTAACTGTCTTGGGATGACATCTTTGCGAGGCTTAAGAACAGGAACCACTATACAGTCCTCACTGAGGGGAAAACCCCTTTGAACCACATGCTGTTAAATACCTGGAGTAGATATTGCCCTTGTGGAGGACTGATATGTTGGAGAAGTTTATTAGGGATGGAATTGGGCCCAAGTGCAGAATCATGAGAACAAGAAAGGGCCAGAAGCAGTTCCAATAAGTGAAGGGTTTGTTATAAGGTTCCTCTTGGTGAGTGGTGAAACATTTGAGGCTTCAGCCTGTTTCTCAAGGAACACAACTGGGTAGGAAACTGTCACAAATTCTTTCGCAAAGTGAGCTGCAAGGTGCTCTGCAAGAACCAATGGATCATTTAGACCCCCATCTGGTAAGAGAAGGCCAGGGATTGAAGACAGCTGCTGGCAACCTTGTATGGAGTGTGGCATAGCCCACACCCATGACAAGGGTACACAAGATCCGAAGGAGGGGAGAAAATGCTCCCAGCACACCCACTTGCTATGTTGTAGAATAACGAGCCTTGGCATAAAGGCGTTTTAAATTTGACAAGGGCAGCGCAGGACAGGTGCCACATGAAGATGGAAGGCTCAACAACACTCGCCAATCTCTGAGGTAATGGTTGTGTTCCACCCCAGAACAGAGCAGCAGCTAGGAGGGCTTGACTGCGGGACAGCAGCAATGCTAGCAGCTCAAGTAACTGAATTAGACACATGACTAATGACATCTACAGTCAGATGGGGATGGTGTGAAAACCACCTGGGATGTATACAAAGGCCAATTAGCATGACAGAAAACCCAATAAGGTACCCTGTCATTCATCAAGCGCGAGGTGAGTGACAGTGTGAACAAAGTGGTCATTGTCACAAAGGTTGTCAGATCAAATAGGAAATGGAACCCCTGGATAGCATTTAGTCACTATGCGAGTCTTTTCTAAGCTGCATGTGCAACATGTCAATGTGGCATATGTTGATACATAATGTAATATATTACAATGACTACTTTGATGTTTCAGGAAGTCAAATGGTAGGGTCACTGGCTACCCTGTTAGTGCTTTCTCGAGAGCCATGTACTCACTGTTTCCTATTTCATAGGTACGGATGGTGCCTTCAATATGTGGCTGGCTGTATTCTGACAACAGTGAGCAACATTGCAACCGTAGAGGGAAAATTAACTAATAGGAGTACAAACAGATGCAATACTTACCTCAATTTAAGTATTATACATAGGCCAATGGAAATTTCAAAGTGGCTTTAATAAAGATGTGCTCAGAACTATCTTATGTACAGAGCCATTAAATGAAGTACTTTTTTTTACTTTGTAAAGCAAACAATTTTGAAACATCCAATTTTAGTAGGAATGAATGTTCAATAAAATTTATTACATCAAAAGAGGCTTTAAATCATTGCTTTCAAATACGTTACTGAATTTAGCCATTCATTGGAAGAGGGAGAATGGGGTAAGAAAGTACAACAAAAATTAAGCTAGGAGGATACATTACACAAGCTTTGATATACAATTTCCCACTAAAATCAACTGTTCATTTTTAAAACAAAATTAAATACACAATGTCCAAGGACATTTTATTATTTTGTCACATGGAACAATTTGTTCCTACATTTTTCAGTTTGGAAGGTACATTTAGTATTTTACACCTAATGCAGCATTCACATTAATACAGAAGAAATACTTTATAAAAAGGAAATACAGCTGTAACTCATCTACAGCTAAGAACACAGCATAAGGTTTGTCAATAATTAAGACTTCATGTAAAAGACCAGCCTACATGCAAATGTGCAGTACTAAGGAAAACGTTTGTACAATTCTTTTTATGTACTGTGGAAAAAAATGTAAGTGATCATGAGACAAGAGACTTTTGATGAACTCTAGGCAACTATGGTAATAATGTCATTAATAGCTGAAGTGAAAGTGAATTACAGCTAACTATACTGTCTGAAGACTTCAGTGATTGTTGGCAACAGGTTACGAAGTCAATATTACTAAAGATATAAAAAAAGTCTTTACTACAGATCATAAATTGCATCTCAGAAATGCATTACGTCTAAACAATATTGTTTACTGTCAGGATGAGTCAGTAGCGTATGTTGAATGATCCAGCAAGACAAGCAATAGCTGCTTCTTTCTTTGCCTCCTTTTTGTTTTTAGCTGTGAACAAACATCCATCAATTAAATTTTTATAACAATCTTCTGAAATCTAAGGAACATTACTTTTAAAAATTACTTACCAATACCATTGTATGTCTTTCCATCAACAGTTACAGACATTGTAAATGTCAGATTTGGAGGCGTTCCTTCCCTACTAGCTTCAATAAACTGTATTCCTGGTTTTAACTGATTTAGTAACATAACAGGGTGGCGGTCTGTTGGATTCTCTGGAATTTTTTTCATGGGAGAAGGTGCTCCCGGAACCACAGGCTGTAATTTGACAAAGTTATACAGGCACCGCAAAATTTCACATGCCAGGTTTATAATTTAACATATCTTTACTCTCAACACAGCAGGAAACTTTCACAAGCTGACAGGAAAAAATGGTGTTTAAGGAAAATTAAAAATTCAGTATTTATAATATACCTGTCCTGCTGCTGCTGCTGCCGCCGCTGCTGCTGCCACCCCTCCTGCTGGAGTAGGAACTGGTCCCTGTTTAGGAACAGGAAGAGGTACATGTGTACCTTGATTCTGCCATTCAGTAAATAATTTGTACAGGGCGAATGATGCTAAGCTTCCCCATGGCACATCATCCTCTGGGGCAACTGGCTTTCCTTGGGCTCCTGTACCTTCAGTGTCACTGCCTTCACCAGAATCACCACTGCCAGCTCCATTATTCACTTCCTGCTGCATTGGTTCAACAACTTCTGCATTATCTTGCTTCTGAGCTTTCATGGCAGCATCAGACATTTTTTCCAAAAGCAAAGCTTTTAGGGCATTTTCGGCAGCATTTTGTTTAGCCACTGGTTTTGACAATCCTTGGCCTACATAAACCTTTCCATCGACCTGCAAAAACAATGAATATTACAACATTGCTGAATATTTACAACTGCCAAAAAAGTTACATTGTACTAGGGACAAACAGTTACAGAAATACACCTTTAAAATGATCTATATCCCCAAACAGTTACAACAGAAGTAAAATGCATATGATGGAAGACATAACTCGGCAGAGTACAACTACATTGGTGTTCTAGCATATTTGTAACATAACTCTCCCCCTTATATTGCCAGTTTGACTAAACAGGAAGTCCACTAGCAGGTAATTTAGTTAATCTGAATTACAGTTGCACTTCATGTAATAGTTTTGTATCAGCTTTTGCTTCATGCAGCTAGTTTCCGAACTTTAGCAGATATGTGCCAACAATAGCAGTGCAGATTGGAATTCAACAATATAATAGCTTACAATCATCACAATGACAATCTAGCCACAGGTGGCCACATATCTCTTTCACCAGCCTTTATCAGAAAACTGATGAACATGCACTTAATTATTTCCAGCTGTCACATTCACTCAGACAAAAGCTTGGAGGAAAACTAAATTGTGGGTTCTTGCACACACCTCTGCAGTTCCATTATAGTCAAGTGGTAAGTTGCAAGCAATCCATATTACATCGTAAAATTCTCTTTATATTGACCACACTAACAATCGTTACACTACAAAATATTCCACACTTAACACGATTGGTCTTGCAGCTGCACCACACTTAAAAACAGTAGTACCGTATTTACTCGGTTATAAGACGAGGTTTTTCCCATCTTTGTCATTCAGAAAATACAGGGTCCTATTATTTGCAGACTAGAGAAAGTGCATTTTTATGACATACTATCATCTGAAGCTTTAATATGCCAAAGCCACACCCTTCCATTGAAGCACAATAAATCTTATTGATTAATACTTTCAATTAAAATGTTTAATGAGGTTTGTCATTTAAACAGCCTTCATTTTGTAATATGCAATATTAAATACAATAACTGTGTGCAGAATTGTTATCTTCAGAAAAAAGAAATCAATATGGCATGCACACATTGAACTGAATGTACTTTCAGGTTCTTTGTGCTTCTTTTACTACATGAATTTTCAGTATTTCGAGCTTAGTCCCGAAACATTTTAAAAATACCTAGGCAAAAAAGAAAAATGTTCACAAACTTCAGACAATACGAGATGCTTGTTTAGAACATTCATGCCGAGAACAAGATGTTTTTATTCTACCATTAAATAAAGCATGTCTTCTACAAGACTAATCATACCAATAATGTTTATTACGGTACAATTGCACCAAGTTATGTGACCACAAGTTGATGACCATTCGTGCGCTCTTCGATACAGCATGTGACGGAAAAATGACATGTTTGTTCCAAGCAGTGTGAGGACAATGTTACCTACAAGAATCACCTGTTCCACAATCATACCTTTCCATCAATGCTTGCAGCAGGTGTTACCAACTTAACACTTCAAGGTAACAGTGCGGATGGCACTTAGTAAAGTAACGGCATTTGGGGGGGGGGGGGGTAATCCTAAGGTCTGTCTCAGAAAAGGGGGGGTCATCTTTTTTTAATTGAGATCGTCTTATACTCGGGTGAATACGGTATATTACAGGGTTTAATAACGGTAAATACTAACCTCCGCATTGACAATAAACATTGTCTGTGTAAGAGCATTGGTATGCTCCTGAAATGTGAATTTTATTCCAGCTTTCAGTTCATGTAAAACCATCATAGCATTTTTTGGCTGCAACAGCTTCCTCAGGCGGGCATTCTGTTTTCTTTTTCGTAACTTCTTGTTCACCTTAACTATGAGAAAAAGAAAAGTTAATTTTTTAATAGATGGCAAAGTTCTGAACTGTTAAGCTTGCATAAATTTTATAAACAAGAATTTCCATCAAATCTGACTAATTTTTGATGATTCAATAATTCAGTTATTAAAATGATAAAGTGCTAGTACTTTAACTGTCACTTGGTAGTGGGCAAGATGTGTGTTATTACTCAAAACTGAACCACAGATGCAAGTAACAATGCTTGGAATAACTATGTTCCCTTCACATTGTGACACGACAGAGCAACAAAGGAAAATAATCACAGAATGCCTCCAGCAGCTGCAACAGCTTGCTGTTAACTAGGTCAAATTTATAAATAACAAAGACTATACAGCACACAAACAAAATAAAGTTAAGCTTACAGGTTTGCAAGTTGTGTAAGAGGGGGGACATCATGTACAGCCCATATTTAAGTATATGAACACAGAAGAGAAGTTTAGATGGAAACCCTGATCTTTGACAGAGTTTGGTATTGAGATGACAATCATGTGAACAAGACAATTGGATGAAGAACATAATTTCTTAATGGACCTTGACAGGAACATAATTACTATGGATGGGTCTCTGGCCTACTTATATATCAAACCAGTGGTTTGCAGAATGTAAATTTTCCTGATTACCAGTTTTTTTTATTACATTTCTTTGGAGTTACTTTTTCAACAACACAATTTATAAAATGGCAACAATTTAAACACTGAAATTTTCTGTATATTTTTATTTTGTGTTCCGAAAATGACACTAAATAGCTAGCTCTCTTCTCACGCACAAATTATCATCGGAAATATTATATTACAGATTCAAACCAATTAGATGGAAAAACCCATTTCACTTACAATAAATACAACAAAGTTAGCTTTCAGTTTATGATCTATTTTTTTTTCAATGTAGAGTGACTACCACACTACATCAGTGAAGTTACGTCCTCTATGAGCCACAGAATCATACTTCAGTCTGAACCTGCCTACTCTTCACACACTGAATTGAAATCACAATCACTAAATATCTCAAAATCAGGGCCATTTTTGCAGCCATCAAGTAATTCATCTGAGGATTCACCAAAGCATTCTTTGACATCCTCATCTGTCTCGCATGAAACATTGCGTAGAAAGTAAAGCATTCGCCGCCATTAAAAGCATGACACACCAACACTGGTACGTCCATGAGGCCCCTCAGGGCTAATAAATACGAAACTAAGAGCAGCAACAATGCAAGAAAGCTGGCGTGAGTAGCTTGTCAGCCAATAGGAAGGTACATGGAAGAGTACATTTCTCTTTGCAGGGTGTGTGAAATATTTCGATACACAGATTTGTAGCAGTCAGAGGCAGTCAATAGTAGTTAGTTGCAAATTGAGTTACTTAACCCTTATTATATTCAAAACATCACAAAATACATGGTAAATAAACCAGGGTATGTATGCAAACAAGTAGCAAAATCCTGGTATTTTTTGCAATTTCCTGGATATAAAAATAAAATTTTCCCAGATGAAACACACCTGAGTGAACTGCAGTTTTCTATTTTAAATAAAACTTAACATGGAGCTCTAAAACCTAAGAAATTAGACCCAATTATTCCAAAGTAAGTGGTGAAGTTATATGTGACGAACGAATTTAACAGATATTTGTAATGGAATGATTTAAGAACTGTGATTGAGCTGAGTGACAAAGTAACTCCAAAGAGTGACAAATCTCTTCTTAAAAATTTAGACTTCAGAAAGACCTCATTTTATAGCTGGCTATTTAAGAGACTTATTTTACTGGGGAGAAGTCCTACTGAAACAACAGGTTTAGTGTGTCAACATGCTCATTTTCCAAATAATTTAAGATTGTCTGGACAGGACTGGCTACCAACTCAACAATACGAGAATTTTTTTAGGGAAGCCACCAATCAGTCCCATGCACACAATTTCACATTCAAGATGATTCAAATGTTTGTAAAGCTTACGGGACTTGACTACGGGGCCATCAGTCCCTAAACTTAAAAACTACTTAACTAGCTTATCCTAAGGACAGCACAAATATCCATGCTCTAGGGGGGAATCGAACCCCCGCCGGAGTGGCCGTGCAGACCGTGACAGGAGCACCTCAGTCCCCTCGGCCACTGCGGCCGAAATTCAAGATGACTGCATCAGTTTACCATTTTAAGTACAGGTAATAAAGTGCAAGTGAACATTCCACAAACAATTGGGTATGGTAAGACAACTGATGTACTTTATGATGCAAAACTTCAACCTGATATCTACATACAAAAGCATTCATTTTAACATTTACACTAATATTAAGTGTATATACTACATATCTTGAAATGCCCCTACCAATCTACAAAAACTTTCAGTAGCTATTACTGCATAACAATACAAAGTAAACATAATATTGTGCCATTAAAATTTGACATTTATTGAATCACACAAAAAACATTATTTGCATGCAACATCTGCTTTAATTTGTAATGATCAGAATAACAGAGCAAGCTGGTACCATTGCATCATGCTTCAAAAGTGGTATATGTTTCTTTGTACTACTCCTTTCCCTGAGGAAGGCATGTGCTGATTGTAACTTGCCATCAACATCAACCCCCACCCTCCCTGCATGGAATCAAAGTTCAACATCAAGAGTTAATAACAATAGTAACAATTTCCAAATTCATGTATTTCAACATATCACTGAAGCAACAGTAAACATTGGCAAGTTATTTAAAATCGGTTGGGAAGTCCCAACACGTTTTTTCAATGCCTTTATGAAATCAAAAAGAATCTACTAAAGTATGATGGTATTTAATTATAGCTGAAGCCTTCAACAGCAACTCTCACCACTTTAATAAACCTTGGAGTACAAGTTTGAGGAGTTAATAGCTAGAATAAATTTATCAACTAATTAATCATCTATTAAGAATACCATGAAATCATTTACTCACAAGCAGGAAACCTTTTCTTCTGCCATGGTTTTGGTTTAACTTCACTTCCATCATTTGGTTTATCAGGATCTACTTCCATCTGCGTACCAGGAGTCGGTGTGCCTGGAGGTTCACTTTTTACAGTTGCTGCCGGTGATGGTTCCTGTGGTGGTGGTGGAGGCGGTGGTACTTGTGGTGTTTGCTGCTGAACTGCCTGTGGCTGCTTAGGTGGTTGCGGTG
The DNA here is from genome assembly GCA_026315105.1 of Locusta migratoria. Lineage (NCBI taxonomy): Eukaryota > Metazoa > Arthropoda > Insecta > Orthoptera > Acrididae > Locusta > Locusta migratoria. The sequence continues at coordinate 814,571,639 of CM048744.1, read as the reverse complement.
GTGGTGACTGTTGTGGCAGCTGTGGTGGAGGTGGTGGCTGTGGCAGAACTGGCTGTGACTGCTGCTGCGACTGCTGGGATGGAGGCGGCTGTTGCTGTGATGATGGGTGCTGCAATGACAGCCATCAGGGGATATACCCACAAAAACACGTCACCGGATACTGCACTCTGGCATAGACCAGAAAGCCATACAGGCAATTGCAGACACCAACTGGGTGTATGCAAACACTGCTGGCTTAGATACCAATCCATCACAACTGAAGTCAGAACCATACACAGAGAGAAATTATATACAACTCAGAGTTACTACTGGCTCATGGATACATTATGTATGCAGAATATAACACCACAATTTTAATTATGCAGTGATATGTTCCACAACTAAGTTGGTGGATATTCCAAGACCAGCACAGCTGAGCATTATTTCTTCCCTTCTGGTTATGACTTTCAGCATATCTGAAATGGTACCTGAAGAAGCTGCACTCTTCTGCTGTGCATTAAAGGCAGGTACTGGCAGCACTGGACCATCACCAGAGCGCATATCCTCGGCACAAATGCAGTTATTTCAACCCTGGGGTAGGAATGGGGGAAGAAAAGCAAAAAAAAAGTTTACAATTTGTTTTCAGCACTGCTAAATATGTGTAACCACCTGTGCATATCACACATGAGCTGATTATAAAAAGATCTAAGCACGCACGCACACAAAACCAACCAAGGAGCATACAGTGCCACAACTTATAAGGCAACCATGGAAATCAAAACAGTTTGTTCTGCAAATAACTCACTATAGTAGTAGCTATGAATTTATTGCTTTTGCTGGTTTTTGCGACAACTCATGGCAAGCTTTTTTGGTAAATTTGCGATTTTCAAATGTCCAATATCATTAAACATCCATTAATTGTGTCTGAATTTCTGTTAATATTGAGATAACCTGCAACTTTAAGTTACAAACAAGTGGCCAAAAGTGTGAATATTTGGTATTATTTAAAAGATAATTGTGTATTGTCTTAGTGCTTACTTATTACTACTGAAATAGCATGCGCAGTTATTTTCTTAAACGAGGGTAATCCCAAAATTAAGGTCTCCAAAGCTCTGGGGTCGTAGTGAAACTGTTTGCCATACTACTTTGTTGCCCCCTCCGACATTCTAGACACCACTGCACATCCGTTAGGGCTCAAGGAGAGGACACCTACTCACTGCCGAATTCATTCAAATGTAGGGCATGGTGAGACACGAAAGTGCCCCAAGCAGGAACTCCAGATGGCCAAGCATAGGAAATAAAACGAAGTTTTAACTGTCCTTGTGACGGCATGTTTAGGAAGCAGTGTTTGGCTCAGCAGTAAAAGATCAGATTCATATTGAGAACGTGGCAGGTTCAACTCCATCGGGTGGCAAGTTTTTTCCCTGCTCCTTGGCAATGCGTACACCTAAATATTGTTCCTGTAGGTATTATGATGACAAAATTAAATGCCTCCATGCATGCTGTAATTAAGCAGTCTTTCTTCCCACTCAATACCTAATGGAATGGGGTAAAAACCTAATACAGTAAAACCTCGTTTTTATATCTTCCCGCCATTTACACCATTTTTTGTCGGTCCCGTCAAATTTCCTATGTTTACAATGTTAATTCGCCCTCGTTTTTGCATTAACATTAACACTTTTCCCGCGTTTTACACTTTTTGAAAGTATGTTCGTGAAGAAAAATGACGTAATGTACATAAATTGACACTAGCATGGCTTTCCCCTTGAAGTATAGCACTTGAAAATTATTCGCATTTGAGTTTCTTGACACTTCGCATTTATTCAAACTTATATTTCACGTTTCGTTGTTAAAGACGCGCCAATTTGTTGCAATGTAGTAGTTCTTTTCACCAGCTTCTTTGGCAGAGCACCTGGCATGTACTCAGACAAACAGAACAGTTTGTTAACGAGAGAATAACGCTGATTTGTAGCGGTGTAGTTCGTCTTTCCACTAGCTTCTTTGCCAGAGCGGCTGGCATGTACTCAATCAGAACCAGTTGTTTTGTTGAAGTGAGAATAAATAGTTGCGTTATTTTTGTGATACATATTTCTGGTTAATAAAGAACTATCTGTCACAGTTGGGTATCATAATACCCACAACCTCAAAAAAGTGATAATAGTGAGAGATGCCGATCCTATTCAAACGTCACAAAAATACTTATGCATATGTTTGTACTCAAGAACACGAATAAATTCTGTAATATTGTCGTGTGAATACGAAAAGAACGGAAATAATTAATTCCGGTAAAAGGCAGTAATTTTGAAGGTGTTACATAGCCTGGCAGTGGAGTCCAATGATATCTACCTACCTATTCAGGTAATTTTGAAGATGTGTTATAGCCCAGCAGTGGCGTCGTCTAATATATTGAATAAAATTACGTCAAAAATTTCCACTTCCCATAAAATTACCAGTTATGCCTGGCACCTAAAATAGTAAAAATTTGGATAACCTTTATTGTATAATTAACTCCCTGGCAAGTATTTAGATGTCTTATGTACACATATCACACAAACTATGAAAATGCAAGGCTGATGCATTAAGCATATTTTACCACTTAAAACATTATTTCCTGCATTTTACACCATTTCACTGAAGTCCCCTGAAAAGCGTAAAAATGAGGTTCTACTGTAACTGGTACAGTTGTTTGTGATTACTGAAGTAGATTTAGACTACAATTTGCTTATGACAGGGAGTGATCTTATAAATGTATTTTGTAAATAATGAAATGCCAAGATTGCGGTATTTCGTCTTTATGACCGACGACCAATTTCGATGTACACAGACATCATCTGGTCTCTGCACTAAATAGTAACATTATTACATAAATTCATATTGTAGCCAGCTGGATTGTACTGGTGGCTTGTCACACATTAAAATATGCCGTTTGGTTGTCAGATATAAAAGTTTTTATAGTCATATACAAAGAACCACCATATGTACAGTTGTGTGTGACAAGCTACTAACAGGTGGCGGTGTGAATATAATGTTACCTCAACATGCCGCTAGCGCACTAGCGGCATGTTAAGGTAACAGTGATCACAATGCCGCCTGTTAGTACCTTGTTCTCACTCAACTACAATATGGTGGTTCTTTATATATGACTATACAAACTTTTATATCTGACAACCAAACGGCATATCTTAATGTGTGACAACTCACCAGTACAATCCAACTGGCTACAATATGCATTTATGTAATGTTACTATTTAGTGCAGAGACAGAAGATTTCTGTCTGTCATAAATAATGACGAAATACCGCGATCTTGGCATTTCACTATTTACAAAATAGATTTAGGCTGATGTCAAAATTACCTGCATCTTATAGGTTATTTTATTAATTTACATAACCAGTAAAGCATTGGATGAAATTTGAGACTACAAACATTTAAAAAGGAGCTGCAATAACATGGACTTTGAGACGTCTTGTATGTAAATCAATACTTCCATTATTTGGAATTGATCAATTACATTGATATTCATCAAAGAAACCGAGGAAGCAACAATTTTGACATCTTTCACACTTGCCACCACTTTGCAGTTACATAGTTTGTTTTTATGTCTCTTAGAAAAAACTTTGACATTCTGGAAAAAGCTCATTTTGTCTCACAGTCCAGCAGCAAACAATGCATAACATGTCACTGAATACTTGCAAGGACAGCTGGTGATGTATAATGGAATTAGTTTGATGTATGCTTCTCGGGAAGCGATGATCTTTATCAATTAGGTAAGTGCAGTTTTGAATTAGCACTATGCCTTTTGAGATTTTAATGGATGGTTAAGTACAAATATTTACACAACATTTACACACTTGGCATTTTCTGTATTTTGATCTTATTTTAGAGGTTACTAAGGCACAACACCACAAACTTCCATATGGAAAAAATGGTTGTGTGTGTGTGTGTGTGTGTGTGTGTGTGTGTGTGTGTGTGTGTGTGTGTGTGTGCGCGCGCGCGCGCGCTTTAAATGGAACAAGCTGTACTTTATAATCTTTAACCATTTACAGTGCGAGAGTGACAAATACCAGAAATAGCCTACATTATGAAAATGTTTCATTCTCACCTCGTAAAGTTCTCAACATGATTCCGTGTGAAGCATTACAATGTGCTTAACTCTCAGTGTTTCATTAAAGGTTATCTACAAATATCAATTATACTGAATGGAATTGTCAAATTCTTAAAGCTCTTAATAAATAAATCCAGACATTATTTGACATAATATTAGTAAAGGAATTTGACAAATTTAATTAAATTGTGGCGTTTATTTTGTCGTAAGTTTCGCCATTGATTGGTACTAATTATCTGCTATCATTGTCAATGTTAATAAACTAAAATATTGTTCTTTCCCAAACATAACCAATGCTAAATTCTTCCTTGAAAGATTAAGAATTTTAACCAAGTTTCGCAGTATCCAGTGTGCAAACTTAAGGCTGGTGTATAGGTATTATGTATATTGACAAAGTTGTTTACACACTAGGGGCTTTATATATGAAAGCTACTCACAAAAGAAACAGCGGTCAGTACCATACATCAGAAAGCTTTCAAAAGTGTTCTTTACACAAGACAAGCTTTTTATAGATCAATCAGTAGTACTGTAACTTTGAGCAAAACATTTGGCACTTCTGTTCCTTCAGAAGTAGGTATAAAAAGAAAGCAGGTACATATTTTTGCATACCAAGACTTCATTGCAATAGCATTCATGAATCTGTATTCATTTTAATTTCGTCGATATTGCATATACAACTACACTGTTTCTTCTATGATTACAAATGAGCTGCATACAAAACAGCTTGCACATGTGCTGGCTCATCTATTTGGTGCAGATTTGTTGAACGCTTTGGAGTCAATCAAAAGTGGTGTGCATACAATTTCTTAACCCAATGCAGAAACCCTACATCTAAAAATATGTGCTTGTGAATTTTAAATACCTACAACAATACTTGACAATTGGAAAGGAAAAAACATCAGGTACATGGAATCTGTAACAGTAGGAAGTGGAGGTTGCTAAGAAAAATCATACAACAGTTACCCCATGTCTATCTTTGTGTGTTTGCATGCGTGCGCGCGCTTTGTGTGTGTGTGCGCACGCTTGTTTACCTTTCCTTTTTGCCCCCTAAGGTAAGTCCTTCCACTCCCGGGATTGGAATGACTCCTCTTCCACTTCCTTAAAACCCGCATCCTTCCCTTTTTCCCCTTCTTCCTTCTCTTTTCCTGAAGAAGCAGCCATCTTAAGAAAGCTTGTATCGTGTGTGTGTGTGTGTGTGTGTGTGTGTGTGTGTGTGTGTGTGTGTGTGTATCTACGAGCCTGTCCTAAGTTATTCGATTTCTATTTTTATACGTATTTATCCCACCAGGAAATTTTCCTTCCTATATATACGTGATCTGAAGGCTGACCATTCCAACGTCATTTTTCCCAGCCGACAAGGGATCCACAACCATGGTACTTTATTGGCCAGAGTATGTGGCTGAGGGACTGCGTCAGCTTTCAGACAACACTACCTACAAAGTTTGTCAGGACAATCCTATCTCTGATGTCCAGGCAAAGCTACAAGGAATCCTCAAAACCCTAGACCCCTACAAAACCTTTCACCTGAATTAACTCATGACCCCACCGACACCCCACACCACCTACCTACTTCCCAAGATCCACAAACCCAATCATCCCGGCCGCCCAATTGTGGCCAGTTACCAAGCCCCTACAGAACGAATCTCTGCCTACATAGACCAATACCTACAACCCATCATGTGCAGTCTCCTAATCCCCATCAAAGATACCAATCACTTCCTTGATCACCTGAAATCCTTACCCAGCCTGTTATCTCCTGAAACCATCCTTGTAACCATAGATGCCACTTCCTTATACATAAAATCCCACATGCCCAGGGCCTCGCTGCGATTGATTATTTCCTTTCACGCCGACCACCCACTTCCCTACCTAAAGCCTCTTTCCTCAATACCCTAGCCAGTTTCATCCTAACCCACAACTTCACTTTTGAGGGCCAAACATACCAACAACTAAAGGGAACAGCCATGGGAACCAGGATGGCCCCCTCATATGCAAGCTTATCTATGGGGCGCTTAGAGGAAGCCTTCCTGGATACCCAAGCTTGTCAACCCAAAGTTTGGTACAGATTCATTGATGACATCTTCATGATCTGGACACACAGTGAAGAACTGCAGAATTTCCTCTTCAACCTGAACTCCTTTGGTCCCATCAAATTCGCCTGGTCCTATTCCAAATCCCATGCCACTTTCCTCAATGTGGACCTCCATCTGTCCCAACAGCCAACTTCACACATCCGTCCACATCAAACCAACCAATAAACAGTACTTCCCTTATGATAGCTGCCATCCAGTCCACATCAAACGTTCCCTTCCTTACAGCTTAGGTCTTCGTGGCAAACGAGTCTGCTCCAGCCTCGAAGCTCTGAACCAGTACACCAATAACCTATTAACAGCTTTCACATCCCGCAGCTATCCTCCTGATCTGGTTCAGAAGCAAATTACCAGAGACACCTCCTTATCCCCCCAAATTCAGATCCTCCCACAGGAGAACCCTAGAAAAGCCCCCTTTTAACTGGATACTTTCCGGGACTGGAGTGGACTCTGAATGTGGCTCTCCAGCAAGGATACAACTTCCTTAAATCCTGCCCCGAAATAAGATCCATCCTCCAATGACATCCTTCCCACTCCACTTGACCTCCATAACCTAGTCCATCCATACGAAATCCCCATACCACCTCCCCTACCCTCTGGCTCCTACCCATGTAACCGCCCCTGTTGTAAAACCTGCCCTGTGCACCCTTCGACCACCACTTACTCCAGTCCTGTAACCCGGAAGCTGTACACGATCAAGGGCAGAGCCACTTGCGATAGCACCCACGTGATTTACCAACTGACATGCCTGCACTGTGAAGCGTTCTATGTGGGGATGACCAGCAACTAACTGTCCATTTGCATGAACGGTCACAGGCAGACAGTGTGTGTTGGTAATGATCACCCTGTGGCTAAACATACCTTGGTCCCTGGCCAGCACATCTTGGCACAGTGTTATACCGTCCAGGTTATCTGGATACTTTCCACCAACACCAATCTTTCAGAACTCCAGAAATGGGAACTTGCCCTTCAACGTATCTTTCCTCCCACTGCCCAACACTCTGGGTGGTGTGGGAAGAACAGTTTGGAGTGATCTCATCTCAGGGCATGACTTGAGAAAGTCATAGCTCTGTTGGAGCAGTTTGTTGAGACATCCCAGGCCAGGATGGTACTGGGTGACTAAGGGGGTGCTTCTGGGTGGTCTGTGGTTAGGAATATTGTTGGAAGGGGAGGAATGGACAGCTCGAGAGATCTGCTTGTGGTCAAGGTCTGTAGGGTAGTTGCAGGAGAGGAAAGCATGGGATAGATTGTTGTAGGGGTTGAAGGATTCGTTACTAGAGCAGATGTCTTTTCTATAGGTTGTCATCTGTGGAAAACATATCATTTAACATGGAAGGGATGGCAGCTGTCAAAGAGGAGGTACTGTTGCTTGTTCGTGGGTTTAACATGGACTGAGGTGAATGTCTTTCTAATCCACTGTTATTCATCTTGTAACTTCCTTTCAAAACACTGCCCATTTCATTTAACTGCTCTTCCAGGTATTTTGTTGTCTGACAGAATTACTATGTCAGCAAACCGCAATGATCTTATTCCCTCTCCAAGTTTCTCCTTACATTCCTTCACAGCTTGCTCAATGTAGATTGAACACTGGGGAAAGGCTACAACCCCATCTTACTCCTTTCCCAATCACAGCGTCCCTTTCATGCCCTTCGACTAATAATTGCTATCTGGTTTTTGTACAAGTTGAATTCCTCATTCCCTGTATTTCACCCCTGCTATCTTAAGAATCTGAAAAAGCTTATTCCAGTCAACATTGTAAGAAGCTTTTTTCCAGATCCACAAATTCCATAAATGTAGGTTTGCATTTCCTTAATCTATCTTCTAAGGTAAGCCATAATCTGAATATTGTCTAATGTGTTCCTACATTTCTCTTAAATCCAAATTTATCTTTCCCAAGGTATGACTCCACCAGTTTTTTCCATTCTTCTGTAAATAATCCATGTTAATATTTTGCATCCATGACTTGTTAAACTGATAGTTCTGTGATTTTCACATGTGTCAACATGTGTTTTATTTGGAGCTGGAATCACTATATTCTTCTTGCATTCTGCGTGTATTCCCGCATCACAATCTTCATATCAGGTGTGATGCAAACGTGTTAACGTGGAAAATGAAACCCCAATGGCCAAAAATAAGTGTTGTGCCAACTGACCCTCTGTTTTAATTGCTTTCCAGAATTGTGTTCTAGTCACGAAAGACAGCAAACTACAAAAATTTACCCTACTCAACCGTGTTTGAAATACACGCAAAGTTCTGCAGTTAATTCATTAACAAGAATTATGCGAGAAAGCTTCATGAGTAGCATGTTTGCAAAGGGAATCCCGTAGCCACCAACTACACTTCCTCCACCTTTCAACATCAAAACGATCAACTACCACTGGCACAAATATGTAAAATTGGACATTGTGGGAAGCCACCGTGAACCGATACAATTTAAAAGGTGTAAATACGTGATCATACATGAATGTGATCACTACTTTACTCATACAAACTGCGATACACATACAGAAGTCTCATACACGTGCAGATACGAATCCCAGTGTAGATGTACCTTTAAACTGACTGGCAGATACTGTCACAACCAGGGTGATTCTCACCCCTGGGGGAACATTGACCCCAAGGCCAATTTCACCCTTTTCATTCCATTTCTGGACAAACATCTTATTGAAAATAGAAACCATCATATAATACAATAGAATTTATTGCTACTAATTCACACTTCAAAAAAAAATTAAAAAACATTATGGTTAAGAAAAAATTAAGCAAGCCTTGCTTGCTTATAAATTCGATGGGGAAAATTTTCTTGGCCCACAAGAAATGGTTAATCCAATGATTAGCAGGTTCTTACATGCTCGAATCATACACTTTAATGAAGTTTTGTCCTTGTTAACAATACCAACAATTAACAATTACAAATTCACATTTCTTCAAAAGAGGGTAACAGTGACACTAAATATTGTCACCGAATTTCCATTAATCCCGGAAGTTTTAACTACCATATGTACTTGCTTAAATAATACAAGAATATAACAAATTGAGACTGGGTAACAATGGATTTATTATTGTTCAAACAACAGATTGGCTGGCCAGTACTTACCTTTGTGCTGTACCGCCGATAGTTACACAAATGAAGAAAGAGAAAAAAAGGGGACAAAAAGGACAAGCTTTCGGAACAGTTCATCAGGTGGGAGAGAAGGTAAAAAAAAGGATGGGAACGGAAGGGAAAGGTAATTCACGACCTAGGTCATGAAGGTGGTGTAGGTAATGACGGACAATTCATTTATTAAATGAAATGAAAATATCCTCACATCACAGCTTGCAAATAATCTTAGTAGCAGCAAGGCAGAAGTGAAAAAAAGAGCAACTTAAATATTTCAACAATTTGGAAATAACTGCCAAAGATATGCCAGCCTGTAATGTCTAATTACAACAAATCCAATCTATCAGATGATCCAGGAAGGAAGAAACTTATTTTGCGGTGGAGTGAAATATCCTGTGTTCTCAACCATACCAAATCATCCACAACTACTATTATGTGTGGATCTGCTTCTGGTATTTTGTTTTAAGTTTATAAGAGTGAAAATTTATGATACTTTGACTCTGGGAGGACCAAAGGGTGCACTGTGATGCAATTAATGGACCTGTAGAGGTCTAACAGAGTTCTACAACAGAACTCAACAGTTTGATAACTTAGTATGTAAAAAAGAACTGAACATAGTTGGTTTGATAACGTAGGATTTACAGATTGGTTTAAAAAAATTGCTACTTCCTCATGCTAAAAATCTACCTGGAACAAAGATCATGATAGGAGACAACTTAAGTTCACATTTCTCATGTGAAGTTTCAGGTATTTGAAGAAAATGACCAAGTGTGTGTATCCCAGCCAACAAATCATTCAATGCAACCTTCAGATGTATTTTTTTCCCATACCTTGAAGACTGAGGAAAATACTGATTTCAAAATGAGCAATCCACAGTTCACAACTGTACCAAAGAATGTTTTCAACCATTTTTAATGAACTTTAGATGGTAAGATGAAGACAAATCTCCAAAATGCATTAAAGGCATGTGGAATAGTCCCACTCAAAAAAGATGCGGTACTTTCCAAACTCCCAGGTGAACAGGGCACTGAAGAGAAAAAGGACGTTGTAGCTGAATCTCCTGTTTCTTACTTAAAGTCTCTACATGCAAAGAAACCCATAGCAGTTTCAAATTCAAAAACAAAGAAAATTGATGTAAGCCCTGGTAAAGCTGCTTTAGCTGTTCATGCATTTAAGTGTGGTCCAAAATTATTCAAAAGTCATCAAATGAATGTGTGTGCACTACATGAAAATTTCAAATTTTCTGCAGGTACAGATGATACAAACAATCCTGAGCCCAGTTGTTCAAAGTCATGCACAGCTAATGGTCTCTCAAAGTCCAAGAAAAGTCTCTTCAGGTTTCAAAAGTGTGATAATTATTCTTCAGAATATGGGCTTTGTGTAATGAAATTGCCAGAGATGCTGGACACTAACAAAAATGATGATTTTGATCATGCAGATGATCCTGTTTATTTGCTGCTCACGAAGTTCATGTGTCAAGATCTTGTTATAGTAAAAGTAGTTGGAGGTAAAGGGGAAGCAAAATTTTCATTATGTTTGTATTATTCATAAAGTTGCAACAAAGGAAAAGGTAGTTTAAGTAATGGGGCTTCACTCCACTGACAATGAACACTACATTTGTTCCAAAATATTATGTATTCACAGTCCCATTCTGTGATGTGAATGGCAAGCTGCCTCCACCAGAGCTATAGGCTGATGGGGGTATAATTCTGTATAAATTTCCAGGGAGAGTTTTACTAAAAATAGTATAATTTTGTGAATAAAAGGTGAGTGCTTTAAGTAAAGGATAGATAATTATATCCATAGAAATGTGTTTCACTGATACCTAGCTTAACATTTTACAAAACATTTTCAATGGGGATCATTGAGATCCCTTTACAGGGGTCATACACATACTGCACTACACTAACATTTATCCTAAGAATATTCTGCATTTGTTTATAATTAAAAAAAATTGAGGTCAATGTGACCCATTTTCAATTTTTTAAAATACTAACTTATGAAAAATGTAACACACAGCACACTATGGGTGTTTGTACCAAAATAACGTACATAATAAAAAATCACCATAAATAGAAATTTATATATGCAAGAGATTCTAAAAAACATCAAAAATGGGTCAGTCTGACCCCGAATGATGGTAATCCAAATTTTTACATGTGTGTCATTAAAATGACAGTGGTAGTTCAACAAGTAACTTGTAACCAACTTCTCAGAGTATCATTAAAAATTTTGGACTGAGCATAACATTTCCAAGACCAGTCGAGCAGTGTTAGGAAAAAAGGTCAACCATTTTTTTGGTCAATAATGAAAAACCAACAATGGCTATTCACAGAATAAACAACAGATGACCTCAACCTATGTGCTAGTTAGTAAATCATGTTATGAAGTAAAACTGCATAACTCCGTACCTGCTGCACACCGCCTTGGTTTGTGGTAGAATAATGACTCGCCTGCTGGGAGGTGTAAGTCTGATAAGAATTTTGCTGAGGCATGCGCGGCCTAGGAGGGTACGGCCCAGGAGAACCTTTTCCACCCATACCTGTAGAGAGAAAAAGCCATATTCTAGATGTAATACAATAAAATTACACACAAACAAAACTTGAAATATCATTAGTAGCCATTTAAAACACCTGATGAAGACTTATCTACCTAGGGCCACACACAATTTCGATAATTAAGGGATATTTAGTTTTGTGGTTCTCTGCTGATTGGTAGCCGGGCCAGTTAATGAGGGAACTATGCAGGTGAAGTGAAATTTCTCTGGAAGTAAGCATAATCTTTAATGTATTACACTAAATTCTGAATTTAAAGCACTTATTTCAGATATTTTACATTTAGTTCATAAAAGAATTAGAGCTTAAAACAATTTTAAGCCATGTGTACTATTCATCCACAATAACTTTATGATTGTGCTTGTGCTGCCACAAGCAGAGAAAATATATTTTTGGAAAGATTTCTGTTTCAGTTTTTGGGCAACAGCACACTTATTTAAATCAATATTCATATAAAAATGGAACATGGGGCGTGTGTCTGTATATTTCACTTGACAGCCAAAATTATTCACTGCAGACTAATGGCGGTTATGCACGAGAGTAGCCTTTAGAGGTTCACAGTGTGCACTATGGTGTTTTGGCCGCAGTGTGTGGCGGTGGGTGAGTGGCGAATAAAAATCCGTAAAATAAGGAGCAATATGATGATCAACAGATGCTCAAAGATAAAGCAATGAGAAACAGACATACATTAACTCAGCATTCACCAATGACCTCAATATAAACACTGGAAAGACAATTGTAGTGCTTAGGATCAAAATACTGACAACTGGATTAGAGAGACAAATATATGTAGAATGTCACTATTTCATAATACATAGTACCATCTCCATACTACCTTTGAGCTCACTGTGATACACAGATTGTTGACATACATTAATGTATGTGACGGAAAAGTTCTTAAGTCATAGCTTACTTTGGTTTAGCTGACAGTATCACGTTATTAATAGAATAATACCTTTCAGTTAGGTGATTAACATCTGTGTTTGTATTCTTTATTTTAGCTTTTCTAACAGGTGCCAATGCTTCGTTTTTTCATTATCATAACTGGAGTAATACACTACAACAAGAGCTACAATTTTAGTTACAGCATCAGCGTAGTGTGCTGATGCTGGCAACTGCCATTTAAAGTCTTTTTGTAAAATCAGTCACGTAGAATGAGGGGCATTATGTTGGAAATGAAATAAATAATCAGTGCTGTTCTAGTCAGTAAATTAATAATCCTCCTAAAGCTAATGTCGTTGCCAATAGCACACTAAACTGCCGGCACTGCAAGTAAAATTTAACCCAGGTATGACACAGAAAATAATTAGCTATATCCCACATGTCTTGCAATACCAAGGACAGGAAGAAGTGTTTCGACAGGTATCATTTGAATTTAAAACAACTATGTTCCTTCGCGTCTAGCAATGTTTACCTTTAATAAGAATTGTTTGCAAGGAAAACGTTACTGAAGCAGTAATTTTAACTGGTAAACAAAAAACAGTGTTCATACCACGAATCCCATTAATCTCAACTTCTATGCCGTTTTCTTTTAGAAGATTACAATTTCCTACGGTCAACTCTACATTGCATCTTCAGCTGTCTTGAGTAGCACAAAATATACGTATACTATGTGCCTGCGCCACACAATCAAACATTAAGTACAGTTTATAAGAATGTAATTTAATGTAAAAATCTTGCATGTAAGATGTGTACAAATAAAGTAATAATAAAAAGAATTTTAAAAATAAACTAAACGCAAAGTCTCACCGCAGTTTTCCCCTCCTTCAATATTGCATTTATAAAGCTACCGTTATAAAACTTTTAACCCAGCAAAGCAGGTAATCATACGCTAGTTTACATATAAAGAACAGTCTAGAGTGCAAAAATATTTTTTCCGACTAGTTTCGGTCTTTTTTAGACAATCTTCAGGAAATTAAGCTTTGAAATAAGAGGACTTTCAGCAATATATATTAGTGTCAAACTTAAACTAAATTAATAAAGAGAAATAAAAGAACATTATACCCATTGATGTGGAGCTGGCAGGAAACTTTGAGCCTTTTAGTGCGTCACTGCTGGCTGGAGCAAGGTTTACTGCTCTTTAATAGCTAAGGCTCCGCCCCTTCGCCAGCTCTACCCATCTTTGATAGCCAATGAAAAGACTACATAGATGAATTTAGCCAAAAAATATAAAATTATAAGTAGCCACACATTTCTTTGTCAATGTCTTAAGAAAATAATTAGTCATCTTTCTGATATTAAAACATTAAAATACTGACAAATTTTATCGGATTCTTATTAGTATTTTCAAAGATATTCAATGAGTGGTACTGCAGCACTGTATGTAATTTTACTGGTATTAAAAGTAACTATAAAATCTATTTGAGATACACAGAAAAACAATCCAGGACATGATACCTTGCAGAAAACCATTTTGTTCATTTGTCGTCAAAATTAGTGGAAAGCTTTTTTTTAACAACATACAAAGAATGGTTGATTTTACTTTTTACAATGCTATTGTAACAAAGTAAGGCAAAGGGAATGTATTTTACATACATATGACAACCTAAAGCTTTATACAATAGATTGTGGACTTTCCATATGTGTATAAAAAATGGGTCGAGCTGGCAAAGGGATGGAGCCTCAGCTATTTAAGAGCAGTAAACCTAGCTCCAGCCAGCAGTGACAAACTAGAAGGCTCCAAGTTTCCTGCCAGCTCCACAACATCAATGGGTTTGACTTTCTTTTATTTCTCTTAATTTATTTTAAGTTTGACACTAATGTATATTGCTGAAAGGCCTCTAAAGGTAATCATGAAATATTACAGAGCTAAATTTCCTGAAGATGGTCTTCTTTTAGACTAACTAGCCAGAAAAATAAAATTTTTGTGCTCTGGACTGTTCTTTATATATAAAAGGAGAAATATACACTAGTCAAAAGCTATTTATTTGTCTTAGTGCTGCTAAAGCTAATCTGCCAGATGAAGTGCATGAACACTAAGCATTGCTGTAAGCTACACACTGCAAGTTAAAATTAATTTTCACAAGCTGAGGTGTTTACTTTGGGGCAAAAACTTGCTATGGTATACTTCTTCCAGTTGCTGGGGAAAGGAAACTCTTGTACATAAAAATACAGAATTATCACTAATACTGAAAGATTGTATCTTCGCCACAGTCTCAATATACCTGTATGAAAGAAAATTGGAATTTTTATATTGTCATTCTTAAAAACGAGAGCAGCCACAACCAGGTGTGTTCTTACATCAGTAAGAAGAAATAAATGTTAGGTTGAAGAAATGCTTACAGTGAAATTCATGTGGTTGTTAAGGGGCACTAAGGAATGAACTCAACTCCACACAGATCTCAACTTTGACACAAATTTTGAACATCTCTTGCCTGTTTTACAAATATTACACAACAGAGATAGCTAGCTACCTATCTTACTAAGAGACAACCTTTTAATTACTGTTCTGTATGCACATAGTAAGAATTCCATGTGTTTTCGTATGTTCTTAAAGAGCGACAATGGCATGTTTGATTCAGTCAGTGTTTCCTTTCTGCCATTGGCATTTCGCACTGGTAGTAAACACACACTGCACGTTTGAGTTAAACTTATACAAACTGGCAGCATGGAAAATGCTAAAATTGTCGCTCTGCAGCAAAGAGTGCACTGATTTAAATTTCCTGCCTGCATTAAAACTCAACTTTTAATTGATTTTATCAAAGACTTCAGTGTGTATCACAATTTTTTAAAGAAACTCTTCATACTAAACTAAGAAGTAAGTTTGACAATATTTCCATATCTCATTTTTGATAAGTACATATATAATACCGTAGCTGTAGGTAAAATATCCGGCCAGTAATATGGCAATACATTTTCTCCTAGAGTCATTTGAGTGAACAGTATTTCCTCGAGTGCCACTTCAGATTTCGTATTATGCAGTTGATGGTGCCAGCACTACTGTATGCAACCAACACTGCTTTCTCACCCCACCTATTCCTGTGGTAGTCTAAAAGCACTTAAGGCCGCTCCAAGAATTCGTGTGAATCGTCAAGATAATGAAAATTTAATGCATAATTTTCAGAGTGAATGACCATAACTATACAGACCTTAAAGTTTACAAGATATTATTAGCAAAAAAGTCAGTGGTTTTATATTCTTTTCTTCATTAGCTTGCTCCCATTAATCTTAATTGTAAGGTTTACAGATGTGAACAAGTTTATATCACAAAATTAAGATTCCCATGAGAATAAAAAGACACAAAGCTAGACTTTAAAATATTTTAATACCTGTATAAATCAAAGCTAAGAGGGTAAGAAGAGGTAAAAAACCTGACTTAGCTGCACATAAAAGCAATGCAAACCAGGCACATAGTGTGAATTTGGGTGTGTGGGGGAAGGGAGCAGGGACTATACAAACTTTTACCGTACAGAATTACAAGAATTTGGGAGGGGGTTCATCCCAGCGCTAAGAATTTTTCAAAAATTGTGATGTGTCCTCACAATGTTTTGGCCAAAATTACAGTTTGTTTAAAAGTAACTGTTACATTATATGAAATGCCATGCCATTCCCTTACTGTATAGTATTGGGTCATTCCAAGGAAAATCATTTTGGTGAATAAGGTGACCATTTCATATTTTGCTCATTTTTAGTGCATGTCTTAAATAGAAAAACTACTCACCATTTTTGAGAAATTTATATTTGACACTTGGGCACCAATATCCCCATGTTCAGAGGGCTACTGCTTATTGATGAGTAAACCTATAGGCTTCAATTTTTTATGCGACACATACATAGAGCACTAAGTTGATTTAGATTTATGAAAAACGTTGAAATACTTTTTTCATGCTGCAGTTTAAATTGCAACTTTTTAAAAAAAATTACTTATGAAAATAGTACAGCCTCAATTTTGATACTGTAACTCTTCAGTCCTACCATTATTACAAAAAAATAATGTAAAGCATATTGCACTGCATTTAATAGTTCTTACTTTCAGTTAAAATTGCATCAGGAAAAATGGTCAAATTTGATGAACTTCGAAGTCCTGGATGGGTAAGTAGACAGTTGAATCAACTATTTTTGCCAAAATTTTTTACATACTTGGTAGCAACCGTAGGTGCAAAGAATATTCTAACTCACTTCATAGGTAAGCATTACCATAAAAATGCAATATGTGTATCATTGATTTTCAGCATTACTCGGTATTGAAAAATTAAAATACCATGGCTACTCCTTGAAACAATCATCTCAAACTGTATATGGTTGACCTGAAGGACAGAACTGTATGTATACAAGTGATGGCTGATACAGTTATCAAGCATTTACTTTGTGTTTAACTTTCACCAGCTTGGGTGCACATTTGCAACAATACATAGGGTATCCTTACTCTATATTAAAATGAAAAGACCATGGAATTGAGAATTAAAGCAATAATGAAATATACATATATGCAACCCATACCAAAATATACGCAAATACTTTGCGAAAAACCCTCAAACAAGCAAATTTGAAGATACAAAAAGCACATCTTTGATATAACTTCGTATTTTCTAATATACTGGTGTCAAAACCCAAAAACGGTACCTAAAGGTAAGAGCATAACACTTTTCTAGCTCACTTTTATACAGTTCTGCGTAATTTCCTAGATCACGTGAACCTCAAAAGAAACGGCCTTGCGATCGATATATATTGAATGTTCGATATAGTGTATGTTCAATTTAGTGTTTCTGAACCGGAGATTCGGGTGCTATGCACACTCTCATACTAAAAAAAATACTTGTTTAACCTATACCTAACCTACCTTTTACTTTAAAACAGCGATCTGTAGCGTAGCATTAAGAAGGTTAGGTATAGGTTAAACAAGACGTTTAGTTTTTTCTGAATCTCTGGTTCAGAAACACGGAATCATTAATGGTAGCGAATCCATTTGTTAAAACTTTCTCAGGATTATAAAGGATGTGGTTAGGAAGGAACCTAAGTACAGCATGAATAGCACAACGAAATATCACTCAGTAAACACTACACAAGATACGATTCAAAACCAGCCCTTCCATCTGTCACCACATCAACCATGGCGTAAGAATCGAACATTCAATATCTATCTATTGCAACGCCGTTTTCTTCGAGGTACACGAGGTCTAGAAAATTACCCAGTTCTGTCCTTCAGGTCAACTATACATGGTTTAAGAACACTAAAGGGATAGCCATGGTTTTAATTTTTTTAGTACCCAGTAGTGCTGTAAATTAATAATATGCATAAATGGCATTTTCTTATTTATCAATGAAGTAAGTGATCTATGATACACTTATTTGCACCTAAGATTGCAACCAAATATACATATTTCAGCAAAAATTCAAGTTCAGATTCAACCATCTACATACACACCCAGAACTTCAAAGTTCATCAAATCTGGAGTTAACTTTAACTGAAAGTAAGAACTATTAAATGCCATGCAATATACAAAAATTGAAGGCTGTACTATTTTCATAGGTAGAGTAAAAGTTTTATCTAAAATTTTGAATTAAAACTGCAGCATGCAATGTGTGATTTTCATCATTTTTCATAAATAATCTGGTAAAACTAAGATGCTTCTCGCCGGACTCCAGACTCCAATGCTTATGATGGCAATTGATGAACAATGAAGTGTAGAACTGAGTTAATATTTTTCACGAGCTACAGAGTAAATATTATTGCTACTCGTGAAAACTGTACCTGCTCTATGGTTGACAGGTTTTTTTATGTACCCTTGTCCGTTCAGAAAAAAGTAATTTTCGATTTAAATGAAGTTGTCAAGAAAAAACAACTATTGGCCATCTGAGCTGCATTCATTACCATTGGTGTGCCAACATAATCACTGCAGCCAGGTGATAAGCACCATACAATTTAACCAATAAAAATGTTTAAATTTTTATGTCATATCAACTTAGTGCTCTAGGTGATGAATAAAAAACTGATCTATAGGTCAACTCATCACTAAGCAATAGCCCTCTAAAGATGAGGATATTGGTGCCGGACTGTTGGATCGCATACACGCCTTTCTGCATTCCACGGAATGATCCTGTTATAGAAAGTAAAAATATATGAAGCCCTAGGTACAAGGCCACCTTAAAACAACAGCCACATAAGGAAAAAATATGTACAGTTGAGATAAAATCCTGACATTAACATTTCCGTGTGTCTATGAAGTGCCACATTAAACTACTTGACGTTTGAAAATTTGAAAGTATCAATTTTCAAATGAGATAATAAAGTGGCACTAGGTACACTGGAAATACAATACCAGACACATTCAGATTCACTTCCTACCCTCATCCTGCATCAATCAATACATACGACTTACGGTTCTCGGCTGAATTACCAGCAGGCAAAACGTGATAACAAATGTTCAAATGTTTGTTAAGCTTATGGGACTCGACTACGGGGCCATCAGTCCCTAAACTTACAAACTACTTATCAACTACTTACGAACTAGGACGGCACAAATATCCATGCCCGAGGGGGGATTCGAACCCCCGACCGTAGTGGCCGTGCTGACCGTGACTGTAGCGCCTCAGTCACCTCGGCCACCGCGGCCGGCAAACGTGATAACAAATGAACGTTCACAATAATTCACAAAATGTACAAAAAATTACGATTACTCTAATAATACCTTAAAATAATCGGCCTTTTAACCCGGCGGACAGCACGTACACCGCACTACTATTCAATAATGAAAAAACCAAACGGAGGAACTTCAAGAAAATGGGTCCTCAAGTTATACCGGTAACTATTTATTCTTCACCTACGAAACCACTTGTGTGTAAATAAAAGTTTAACATAAACAAGAGTAAACGGCGTGAATACTGGATTTCATCCAAAAACTATAGTTCTTAAAAAGGTCCTTGCAATTATTGAGGTGACACTACATATTCGTACTTGCAAAACCAAAATGGATGCCAAAGTCCCCTCACTCAAGGAGTGAAAGCTCAACATAATACTAATCTATAGCATAATAAATTGCATACAATTTACTGTTATCGATAAGTAAATTATATATGATAAAGAATATACATTTTACGTATTACAAATACTTACCCACGCCCTGACCCGTCTGCCGCCTTGTATTGTACGACATGGCGATCGCCCTTTGCCGCTATCAAAAACGAAGGTGCAAAAACCTGGCAGATGCTATACCTACCACAAAATTTCATAAGTTCTCATTACTAGGAATATCTTCAACTTCTGTATAAAATCATACAAAATGCATAAACACCAATTCTTACCGTAATTGCGCCACTCTAAACTCGACAGAACCGGAAAGCGTCTCACAATCCTCGCTTCTCTTCTTTCAGAGAGAATTGTACAAAGGAATATCGAACCGTTTTTCCACACACTATCGATAGTCGAACTTTGCCTCAAGATATTTATTTATATCTTCCTACACAATACAAATAACTACTTCTAATTATACAAACAGACAAGAAAGCAGAATGTGCTGAATCAGTTTGCAATGATATCGTAGGCACTAAGGATTCCAGACGTCCCGCTTTTCGCTGAAAATTACAGATTTGGCAACCTGCGTCCCGTGTCTCGCCTATATGCTTGGCGCGACATGCAATTATACCGCTTTTTAATGTTATCTTTTCATTACATTCTTGTTTTGCTTTATGCTTTCATTAAGGCCAATTCACACTGTCCGTCACGTCACCGTCCGTCAGAACATTCCGCAATGTGTTTCTAATGGCGGCATTCACACCGTCACGTCAAGTCAACGTCAAGTAAACAGGCGCTATTCATGCTCTTATAAATATTGTTTGATGTATTCATATGTTTATTTTTTCGCTTGAAAATATATGTCGATGTTTTGAAATGTTGTTTCAGATCCCAGTAAGTTGGCCAAAAACATACATTGGAAAGTTTTCTTTGGCCGTCAAGGCCAATTCACACTGTCCGCCACGTCAACGTCACGTCACGGAACCGTCACGTCAAGTTGTATTCACACCGTCCGTCCGTATCCGTCACGTCAATTCGTCCATCTCAATACGCGATGTTGAAAGTGAGGTTATGAGTGGCGATCTGTTATGTAGAAAGTCATAGTTTAATACTAGAAAGGGGGAACAACAACTCTAAATGTTATTAACGGCCAAAGAAAACTTTACAGTGTATGTTTTGGCCAACTTACTGGGAACTGAAACAACATTTCAAAACATCGACATCTATTTTCAAGCGAAAAAATAAACATATGAAGACATCAAACCATACTTGTAAGAGCATAAATAGCGCCTGTATACTTTAAGCATTACGATTTGCTCGCTGACATTGTCAATACCGTCGTAAACAACTGAATTTTTGTCTTTCATTAGAACTGACATTTTCATTTAATGTGTTATTTAATGAAAAATGCGTAATCAAATTACAATCTTGTTCAAATAAACAGTTTGCTTCAGTCATTTCTGTTACAATGTTACGTAACATAAACCATTTTTTGGTTTCAGATATCCGACCTCGATTTTAGGGGGACACTCAATTGACAAAAATATTTAAGTCGTCATGAAACATTTGACGACGTACAACAACAACACAAAGATGAATAAGACACATTTGCATATAAACAGTGCAATCGTCGACTGCAACATGTAATTCGCATGACGAAATTAGGTTAACTTCCGATGTTAGCAGACGACCGTTCCGTCAAAACATTCTTCTCGAGAAAGCTTGACGGACGTTGACGTGACGTGACGGTCCGGTGACGGACAGTGTGAATGCCGCCATTAGAAATACATTGCGGAATGTTCTGACGGACGGTGACGTGACGTGACGTGACGGACAGTGTGAATTGGCCTTCAATAACGTTTAGTTGTTCCCTCAATTCTAGTGTTAAACTATGACTTTCTACATAACAGATCGACACTCATAACCTTACTTTAAACATCGCGTATTGAGATGGGCAAAATGACGTGACGGACACTGACGGGCAGTGTGAATACAACTTGACGTGACGGTGCCGTGACGTGACGTTGACGTGACGGACAGTGTGAATTAGGTTTTACCTGAGTGTAGTTCCCTGGTGGAAATTTGAGAAAATAGTACTACGAATTGTGATATGGGCAGTAAAAACGTAAAACACAAAATTAGTCACCACAACATTAATATTCATTAGCTTCCTGTGTCTTTTTTAACGAAAAATCCAGAACAACGTTTTTTGCTAAAGGCCAATTCACACTGTCCGTCACGTCAACGTCACGTCACGGAACCGTCACGTCAAGTTGTATTCATACTGTCCGTCCGTGTCCGTCACGTCTATTCGTCCATCTCAATACGCGATATTGAAAGTGAGGTTATGAGTGGCATTCTGTTATGTAGAAAGTCATAGTTTAATACTAGAAAGGGGGAACAACAACGCTAAATGTTATTAACGGCCAAAGAAAACTTTACAGTGTATGTTTTTGGCCAACTTACTGGGAACGAAAAACAACATTTCAAAACATCGACATCTATTTTCAAGCGAAAAAATAAACATATGAAGACATCAAACCATACTTGTAAGAGCATAAATAGCACCTGTATACTTTAAGCATTACGATTTGCTCGCTGACATTGTCAATACCGTCGTAAACAACTGAATTTTTGTCTTTCATTAGAACTGACATTTTCATTTAATGTGTTATTTAATGAAAAATGCGTAATCAAATTACAATCTTGTTCAAATAAACAGTTTGCTTCAGTCATTTCTGTTACAATGTTACGTAACATAAACCATTTTTTGGTTTCAGATATCCGACCTCGATTTTAGGGGGACACTCAATTGACAAAAATATTTAAGTCGTCATGAAACATTTGACGACGTACAACAACAACACAAAGATGAATAAGACACATTTGCATATAAACAGTGCAATCGTCGACTGCAACATGTAATTCGCATGACGAAAATAGGATAACTTCCGATGTTAGCAGACGGCCGTTCCGTCAAAACATACTTCTCGAGAAAGCTTGACGGTCGTTGACGTGACGTGACGGTCCGGTGACAGACAGTGTGAATGCCGCCATTAGAAATACATTGCGGAATGTTCTGACGGACGGTGACTTGACGTGATGTGACGGACAGTGTGAATTGGACTTAACCAGTCAGTGTTAGCACATGGAAGATATAGCAAAAATTTCTTTGATTTCAACAGTCAGATGTACAACAATAAACCAGTCCAACAATAATATACGAGTACTATGAGCACTTTAACAATACTTAAGGAACGGAACGCAGAGATGCCAGATTGGGGGATTTTTTCGCAATTTTGAGAAAAAATAATTATTGGGAGAAACGAAAGCCTTGGGGAAAACATTTTCACTTCTGAGGAAATTGGAAGAATTTTATCTGCGAAGGCTTGCAATTCAAACAACAAATATTTCATTTTCTGATTATTTCCTCAATCTCTTGCTATCTCTCAATCAAAAAATTTTTGTTTTGTTGTCTTCATGTTACTTGCAAATTTAAGTCAGGGGTTTATATAACCATAGTGCTCTCACTGTTTTGTCACTTTTGTCTAATAAGTAAAGTTATACAGATTTTATTGTTGTCTTAATTCAACATAAACGATAAGAAACATTACTGGCACCATTGAGATTATGTGATTTCATATCATGTGATTTCATTATTGTATCACACAAAGAAATATGTTTACGGTAATACATTGTGCAACTACAATTTTTAACCATAGAACGGTCGGACTGGGTCTGTGAGACCCACTAGTTGTAGTTTCACTGATTTTGTATTCTTATAATTGCTGATTTGACTCCAGTGGTCCGCTAGCTTCCTGAAACACCCGAGAGAAAGCGTTGACAGCTTGAATGAGGTTTTTCAATGTTTAGTCATTGTTTGGCAGTCTTTCAAAAAGCGTGCAGGTCTGTCAGACCCAGCCCGACCGTCTACATAACTAATTTCTGCCAGTGCAATCCCGCTTATATTTTGTTGTATCGTTGAGTTACCAGTTATTTTGCAGACTATTTGTGATCTCCTAACACCAAGCTATCAGTCAATAGTTTATAGTATAAAATGATACGAGAAAGTCTCTCGTACAGTGAAATATACAAAATTTTCTATGACAATGACAGTGAAGTAAATGATTCTGATGCGGACCCAGACTTTGAAATAAACAGTAATCATGAAAGCAATAGTGAAGTGGCGATGAAGAGGAATATGTTCAGCGTTCTGCCAGCACTGATGCACCTACTGTTGTTGCTTCAAGTACAGCTCATCTTTATGACTCATGTACGTCACCTATAAGCTTTTACAAAGGAAGGAACGGAGCAACTAAATGGAGAGAAAAACTTGTTTCCAACAAAGCGTTCATACAAGACGTCACAACATAGTTACCAAGCATTTGCCTGGAAGTATTCGAGCTGCGATGGATGTACATTCACTGTTAGAATCATGGCAGTTGTTTTTTTAGTAAGTCATCGATTGAAACTGTTCTTAGATCAACCAATATCTACATCGATTCAGTCCGAGACAAGTACAATAGTGATCCAAACATGGCTAGGCTTTACTTAGCCGGAACATTGCATGGCGGTAAAATGAATATTGAAGACTTCTGGAATACAGATGGGACAGAAATATAAATCTTTCGAGCAAGTATGTCATTGTAAACGTTCAGATTTTTTACTCGATGTATCGGGTTTGACAACATCCATACAAGGGAAGAAAGAAAAGCACAAGATAATCTTGCTGCCATAAGAACCATTCTTGATATGTTTGTCTCCAACTGCAATTCATATAATTCTCCATCAGAAAACGTTACTTTTGACGAAATGCTCGTTCCCTATAGAGGCAGGTGGAGTTCTAGGATGTATATCCCAAATAAACCTGCGAAGTATGGGATCAAGGTTTTCATCCTGGCTTGTTCTAATACGTACTATGTAAAACTTTTGGAAGTCTATGCAGGTGCACAGCCAGAAGGACCGGACAAAGTCAGTAACAAGGGAGACGACGTTGTTTTGCGTCTTGTAGACCCAGTGAAAGGGTCTGGAAGAAATCTGACAGTGGTTTACTTCTTACCCAATCGTCAAGAGGCTGTTACAAGAGAAGAATATAACTGTTGTTGGTACGTTAAAAAAGCAAAAGCCTGAAATTCCGATTGAGTTTTTACCCAAATAGTCTAAAGAAGTGTACTCAAGTATGTTTGGATTTCAGGAATACATCACATTGCTTTCATATGTACCAAAACGGAACAAATCAGTATTGCTTTTGTCATCAATGCATAATGATGATGAAATCGACTGTAACAGCGGCGGAAAGAAAAAGCCAAGTATAATAACGTACTACAACAAAACCAAGGCCAGCGTAGACGTTGTTGATGCTATGTGCGGTGAACACACAGTTACCAGAGGAACAAGACGCTGGCCTCTCTGTCTCTTTTTTCAGATGTTGAACATTTTAGCTCTGAATGGCTATATTGTGTTCAAAGCCTACGAAAATGCTTCAGTTAGAAGAAAGTATCTGAGAAAACTAGGGAAATCTTTCGTAACACCATATTTGAAAATGTACACAACCCAGGCAAACCTTCCGTGCCAAATTCGCATGCTTGCTTCTAACCTCTCCGGCACCCAAGAACAAGGCATAGTTGAACATCCACAACCAGGAAGAAGGGGAAGATGCTACGAATGCAAAGACAGCAAAACAAAATACTTTTGCAAGGTGTGGTTATGCTTGGCGCATGCAGAAATGTTTTGCGGTGAATGTTTTGAAAAGTGGCGATTTTTAGAGGCCTATACTTCACAAACTATTCATATGTTCACAATATCCATTTATGTAGTGATAATTCAACATTTTTGCTTCTTAGTTATTGTACTTATTCTCATTTATATTCATATTTCAATGAAATTTTCTTGTATATTCTGTTTACTAACATTTGGTGCTACAAAGTTGTATGTTTTCCAGTTTTATTTTATCATAATTATTGTATAATTCAGACAGGTAAAATAATGTCACTGTATCATTTAGTACTATCTGAATAAAATTAAAAAATTGTCATTTTATGAAACTAGACATTTCGTCATTTGTTAAAAGTGTTTTATATATTGGGTCTCTCAGACCCAGCCCGACCATTCATGAAACTTTTTTCGCTCGACCGTTCTAGGGTTAAGAGCAGTTAGTTTATATTTTGAATTGGTATAACGAAACTGAAAAGATATTTACATTATGACCCCATAACTGTGTATTTGGTTCTGAGTACTGTTATCTGTTTCTGAATTTACTTTACCATGTACTGTATTGATAAATCGATATAATAATGGATATACCACGAAGAAAGCAAATATGGTACCATCAAAGGATGCTTCTTTTTAATATTTCTGGTCATGTACTTTATTTTATTTACAAAATAAAATTTTTTTTCTATGTATTATGTTTTTTTTATATAAGTGTGGCTATTTTATGGCTCTGAACACGCAATTCCATCTCTTCAAGCTGCAAACACTTATAATAAATAATAATAAGGAGAAATAATTAGGTTCCAAATATTTGCCAAAAGTTGCCAAAATAGTGTCATTTTGGGAAATTTTTGTCTGCTATAGGGAAATTCCGAAAATACACTCTCAAAACACTGAACAGAAGTCAACAGAGTAGGTTCGTTCGAGTTGCGAGAAATTTACCAGTCATCGCTGTTTCTAACTACATCTACTGTGCACGTCCATCCTCTGTCAGTTGCAACTGCAAACGCCAGCTCGAATGCCTATTTCTGGTGTCTTGTGGTTTGGCCACCTGTAGCCTGTAGCGTTAGTTGGCTCATTTACTTTCTCACCTTCCTTATTTTATTTACTTATTTATTCATCCATATACAATAAAAGTGCGGCATGATCAGCCTGTAAGCTCCCACTACCCTACTCATAAAGCATTTATTAGAAGCTATAACTAAAGTCATTATTACTCCCTATCAGACCCTACACCATGTAATATCTTATGTCCAACAGTGACTAAGTATTTTAGACGAAAACATGTTGCATGTGTGTGTTGGAATGGCACACACCCTACAAAGTTAGTATCCGCTCAGTTGCGTTGAGATGTTAAATTTCAATTAGTGGTACTGTTTACAAACAATGAGCAATGAGTCACGGGAGTGAACAATTGATGGTGAACTGCTGACAGTTGACAACCAAAAATGTTTGCTAGCAAAGAGTTTAATTAAATGTGGGGGCATGACTGGTCTGACATAGTACATGTAAACAAACCAAGTGAAACAACAAAATTGTGACACCCGATATTCATTATGGAACTAAACAATGGCTAACTATAAAACTGAAGATATTTACATATTATCTACACAGTGTAAACTACAATGAATTATTCACAATGTATTTATGTGAAACTAAAAATAAACTATTTAAACGATATTTATATGAACGAAACTTAATGTAACATGTGATCTAACACTTACTAAAACTAATAGGGCTCTTATTGATCAATATACCTACAAACTATATTAATGAAACTAATAACTAAAACGATCCCTTATAGATACCTGGACTTCTTTAAAACGAAATTCACAGACTAGCTGAACCCCTGCTGCTTCCCATGCATAGGCTGGTTGGTCTGCACCAGTTGTTTCTTTTTAATCCTGATGAAGAATCCACATCTTAAGTTTCGTTATAGCTTGAAATTTGAGTTAACATCACATATTTTTGAGAATCAATTTTTTTCATCCTCTATTTTACCCCCTTATCACCCCCTCTCTAATTTAACCCCGTTGATGGTTGAAATTCCAAAAATACTGAAACACGTATTTTTTAACGTCTAACCAACTATAAAAATATCAATTTTTCAGCTGTAGCTTCAAAATTGTATCAATAGCTATGTGTTTTCAAAAAGAATTTTTGATTCTCTATTTAACCCTCTTCCTTGTTGAATTTCCAAAAATACTAAAAATCATGGATTTTTAATCCTGACCAAGATTCCATATCTGAAGTTTCGTAGTTGTAGCTTAAAATGCCGAAACACGTCTTTTAAATTCGAGCCCTGAATTAAAATCCTAAATTTTGTAGTTCTAATTTCAAAATTGCCTAAATAGCTACGTATTTTCAAAAAACGTTTCATTCCCTATTTCACCCCCTTACTGAAGGAATATCGAAAAATCGCTTCTTAAATGACGCTTACAGAGTAAGATCAACACCCTCCACAAATTTCAAGTTTCTATCTTCAGTGGTTTGGGCTGGGCAGCGATGAGTCAGTCAGTCAGTCAATCGGGACACTTCCTTATATATATAGAGAAGAAGATTACACTGAGAATTATAAAGAGAACTAAATAATATTGTCGTTCTAACCTAACAAACAGCTAACCAAATATATATATTTACTAGCTTGATACAAGATGTCAACTAAACAATGTGGAATATATATCAGAGAAGACAAGGCAATCTATCCGAGTATCATGCAAGGAGGTTCGAAATAATGGTAATAGTAACAAGAGTAGGAGAGAACACAGACAGATGATGGCTATAAGTAGAGGTCTTGAATGATAGCTTACAGAGGGCAGTAGTACATCTGTATATATCTATATAATTTTAGGCGTAAATAAGTTTGACCACCTTATATATCAGTTTGAGGTATTGTGGATTTTGTGTGAGATGCACTGCCTGGTGAGTCAGTGAGTCATGTGATACTTGATAAGCTTTAATTTTTAGATTTATTGTGCTATGGCACGTGGCGCCTGTTTGCGTCTTTGTCAGATATTTGCCAGATAGTATCTGAAATGAATTATTTCTGCCTCCACAATTCTGACCGTTCTTTTCTATGATTTTAGTCTGTGAGTATGTGAATATGAAAGTATGAATGTGTGAATTATAATGAATGCTAGAGGTGCATCAAAAGGAAAATTATATGCCTACCGATAGTATAATCTACTGTCTTGAAACTGAATAGGATGAGCTATTGAAGAATGTATGACAAGCATTCATTGAGTACACAAATCTCTACAGTCATTATAAAACTAACAGTCATGATTTAGTAAGGGAATGTAATAAAGTTAAGTACACTTTCCCAAGAAGGAGACCTAAAATAAAACACCCTGGAAGAGAATAATTTATTACCAAATATTTCTCTCTCTCGTTCCAAGCAAAATTTTCTACATATATTAATTGGTTAGCTGAAACAAATGAGGGGCCTAAGGAGTATCTTCTTATTGCACAAATAAAACTAAGTGATATAATAAAATATTTGAATTACACTTGTCCATTGTACTTAATTGGAGTACTTTAAGTCAGTTATTAGTAGTCTGTAAATACTTGTCCATCAAGTGAAATGTGTAAGTAATGACTTTATGGAAGCAGATTCTTAGTCTTCAGAATTTGATAGACACATAGGTCTATTTCAAACAGTCCACACAAACACTTCTCTAACTACTTACATCTCTAGTGTTAGGATAAGTTTCCTTCTCCATAGAAGTGGTTGGAGGGTGTTACAATTGGTCCAGTATCAGAGGGAGCACAAGAACACAAATTGAGTCAATTAATGTATCTGAAAGAGAAAAGATTTAAAAGGGAGTGTGATTTTCCTCTTTATTTTTTCTAGATATGATAACAATAGCAAGAAATTCATATTAATAGGAAAAGTTCGCTCAAATCAAATAAATAAAGTAATTTTACAATTGTATGTAATGTTTCAAATATAACTGCACTACACAATAATGAATGGGTGGAAAATAATGTAAATATTACTGTAAATAAACTTAAATGTTAATTATAGTCCGTTCACTGAGAGCTGGGACGAAACATAAGCAGTGTCACGTGAGTGACTACGATCGTTTCCAGAGAAAGCATTGCCACAGTGGAGTAGCCGAGCGGTCTAAAGCGTCTCGCTGCGGAGTGCGCGGTTGCTCGCCATGGAGGTTCGAGTCCTCCCTGGGGCATGGGTGTGTGTGTTGTCCTTAGGTTAGTTTACCTAGGTTTAAGTAGTTTGTAAGCTACGGACTGATGACCACGCAGTTGGGTCCGATAGATTTACAAACATTTGAACATTTTAGAGAAAGCATTCGGTGTTCAAGTGATACGAAGGGATGTACAAAAGCCTTGATGCACGCTTTGCAGCTGGTGGCGTCGGCTGGCTGCCGAGCTGACGTCATAGCGGACCCTGAGAAACTTAAACAACAATGTAACGAAATAAAGCACGACATGGAAGATACAAAGCCAGTTACAATAATGTTAAAAGTACGGTGAAACTGAGTTCATTCTGTCAAAACAGATTTGTTTTTATACAGGTTGCTAACAAAACGCTCCATTCAGACAAAATTTTTAATAATGTTACCAGTAATAATTAATGGTAAAGGACGGCGCAACAAGGTTGATTCTGTCAAACTCTCTCTCCTATACAATTTCCTCATTTGACTTTCAACTAAAAATTTGACACCGAGGCTGCACTTGTTCCAAGCTTCTGCAGTCATTGTTTTTACTGCTTCTTCTTGCAGTTCTTTAACTTCCGGCATTTTGTATGTGTCCTTCGCTGCAACATCGCCTTTGATTCTGGCCCACACTTACTCAATGGCGTTTAATTCACAGCGGTATGGAGGAATTCTAAGAAGAGTTTTTGCTGTATTCTTCGCCACTTCATCTATCGCTGATTCGTTGTGAGCTGTTCTGTAACTTTGAAATATATCGAAAAGTTATTTTTTCAACATACCATCTTCAAAATCGAGGTTTTTAGATTTCAGCCACTCTGATATTTCGTGCTTATTGGAATTTGCACTAGAAACTTTTTCTTTTCAACGATAATGGTACGGCACTTTATCAACAACAATACCTGCAAGCCGAGGAAGAACATCTTAAAACTAGTCTTTCAAGCGTCTTTAAAGATGAACTTAAGAGATCCTGAAATCGCTGCTGTACGTCATGCACTAACGAGCTCACACCTGCAATTGAGACAGCCACGCTGACTGTGCGCTCATGCCTTGTACACCACTCAACGGCAGCGCTGTGGTCACGCCCCTTGCAGTGTTTACAGTATGTCTCTTGTTTTGGTGAATGGAGTATAGCTAAGGAAGTGATATTAAAAGAACTGATAATATTATGTGTCAATATCCTAAGTAACCTTGTATCATTTGTTGTCACACTTTTTGATATGTAGATATTTACTGGAATAAGGAAAATAACAAGACAATTTAATTCATGAGATGTTTATAAAATTTAAGCAATGTACTTACCATACGACAATGTTAACTTGATTAAAATAATTTCATAAGGTCATATGTGAAAAACAATAATATTGTTGTAGGGAACT
The DNA here is from genome assembly GCA_026315105.1 of Locusta migratoria. Taxonomy (NCBI): domain Eukaryota; kingdom Metazoa; phylum Arthropoda; class Insecta; order Orthoptera; family Acrididae; genus Locusta; species Locusta migratoria. The sequence goes on along the minus strand of CM048744.1, from coordinate 814,540,594 downwards.
GGTTTAAAAAATCTTTTAGCAGAACTATTCAGCTAAAGGTCATAAAGTGAAGTTATAGTGAATATGAAGCGGTACTGCAGTACGCTCTATTCAAGCTCTATTGGGCTATCTTCTAGGATAAGCTGTAAAGTGAGTATTGCCTCTCATGTTCCTACATTTCTTTTGAACCCAAACTGATCTTCCCCGAGGACGGCTTATACCAGCTTTTCCATCCTTCTGTAAATAATTCGTGTTAATATTTCGCAACCATGACTTATTAAACTGATGGTTCTGTAGTTTTCGCACCTGTCTGCAACTGCTTTCTTTGAAATGGAGATTATAACATTTTTCTTATAGTCTGGGGGTACTTCGCCTGTCTCATACATCCTACACACCAGGTGAAACAGTTTTGTCATGGCTGGTTCTCCCAGAGACTTCAGTAGCTCTGAGGGAATGCCATCTACTCCAGGGGCCTTGTTTTGATTTTGGGTCTTTCAGTGCTCTGTCAAATTCATCTCTCAGTATAGTATCTCCTATTTCATCCTCATCTACTTCTTCTCCCCTTCCTACAATATTTCCTCTAAGTTCATTCCCATTGTAGAGCCTCTCTATATACTCTTCCCACCTTTCAGCTTTCCCTTCTCTGCTGAGAACTGGTTTTCCATCTGTGTTCTTGATATTCATAGAGCTGTTTTTCTTATCTCCAAATATCTCTTTTATTTTCCTGTAGGCTGTATCTATTTTTCCTCTATTTATACATTCTTCTACATCCTTGCATTATCATGATCAGATATTCCTGGTGTAGCCGTATTATATTCTACATTGTCTTCCTACTCATCATGTAGTTATGTTGTCCAAACAAGCTTCTAAACTTCTAGGTTTTCACTGAGGCAATAAAAATCGAGTGACTTTATTGTATTTAATAAGTGAGTAACAATTTACCTTTGTTCCCTTATATTGATGTTAATGTCACCAGTTATGAAGAATCTGTTCTGTTTGTATTTTGAAATTGTTAATATCACCATTCTTACTGGCGTTGGAGTGAGAGTATTACAATTTTGTATGTGTGCAGTACCACTGCTGCTGTCTCTAGACTTAAACCACTAACATCTATAACTGAGTATATTATCTCTAATATAGACTGATAACCACCATGTGCATTACATACTTCACAATAACTTGTGGTCAGTGAGTAACTAAATAGGACACACAGATCTATATCTGAACCGTTTAGTCAATTTCATTATCACATAGTATACTATACTTACTTTTTTCCAACCAGTATTGTAGTTGATTCAGTTTATCCCTGAATGACTGCATATTTATGTGTAGGAGTACTGTTTCATTTTTTGTACCCAGAGGGACATCACTTTCATTATATATTCTGGTTTTTGTCTGTATGGCTTCATAAATTATGTTTTTTTTTCTTAACTATTCCTTCTGTGGTTTACTCTAAGAAAAGGCATCTGTAATACGGTTGTGTTGAAGGTTGGGATTATGTTTAATATGTTTGTTCTTTTTACTTACTTACTTCTGTTAAATTAGTAAGTTCGCGAATTTCTGCAAATGTAGCATGTGGTTTGATTTATATATGTAATATTTTATTACTGTAATATTTATTATTCCATATATTAATAACAGAACTAGCAACGGATATAACTGTGAAATTCTCTTTCGTTAACTAAGACAAATAAACCTAGTTAAGTTACATCTTCTGTTTATTTTACCAAGTTTTAAGTACAGACGTTATAAATACATCTAACCATTCCGTCAGTGGTGACCCTGTCGAGGAATATTTCACCGTACCGAGTAAGCAAGAAATTATGGAAACACCAGCTGTATCACACCTGGTGGTCGTCTAACGCCCTTTTGACCCTACAATCCAATATTGCGGTTTGATCAAGCAGAGGCATGCTCTTCTTAAGCCGGAATAATAGCCGACAATTCTAAATTTTCCTCGGTAGTCAGCCAGCTCGACCAGCGATATACATTTAGTTTCAAGATATAACAACTTCTCCGAATGCATACGAAAGGCTTAAAACGGAGCTAAATGTCGTATATCTGCTTCACAGGAAAATCAGATTCGTCAGGTATTGACTCAAGATGGAATGGGCAACAGGAAGCCCTCTCAATATCTTAGTCATCTTCGCAACGAAGTTGACACTGCCACTGTTCCTGAGAATCTTCTGTGCACGATTCGGAGTAATCGTCTGCCGGCCCAGGTAAAGGCCATCATTGCTACGAAGTCGAAATTGTCTCTGGACGCGCTCACAGAACTTTCTGACCGCATTTGAGATGTTATCACACCGAGCTCTCAGGTCAGTGCAGTCACAGTTACTACTAGCAGTGTTACATCCACAGCCCCTACAATGTCGCATGCTGCATTTGATGCCCTGGCCGCAAAGATAGATCTCTTAAACACACAGGTGGCAACTTTGCTGCCGAGGTGGAGTAGCCGAGCGGTCTAAAGCGTCTCGCTGCGGAGCGCGCGGTTGCTCGCCGTGGAGGTTCGAGTCCTCCCTGGGGCATGGGTGTGTGTGTTGTCCTTAGGTTAGTTTACCTAGGTTTAAGTAGTTTGTAAGCTACAGACTGATGACCACGCAGTTTGGTCTGATAGATTTACAAACATTTGAATTTGGCAACTTTGCTTTCATGCGGTAATGTGAGCCAACATAGGGGGCGTAGCCGGAAGCGTTCAAAGAGCCGCCCCATTTCACATTCCACATCAGACTTCGACTCCACAGTTTGCTGGCAGCACTGCAAGTACAGGGGAGACGCGAAACAGTGTACATGCCCAAGTGAACGGCGGCCTGTCGTAGGCGCCATCGACGTCTCAGCACCTGCTTATCACGGACAGGACCTCAGGAAGGAAATATCTCAGATACAGGATGCTACCTGAGTATGCTACCGAGATATTCATCCCGTTCCGGCAGATGACACGTCGTCGCCGTACTCATTGAGGTGCAGGACATCTTGGCCTTACCACCGAGCACCGAGTGGTATACAACACTGAAGAACGCCTGAATCACATGGCTCTCGCAGTCAGAAGAAAACAGCTGGTGAAGTTACTGTGGACAGAGGAGTTAGAGGACCACATCCTTTCGCAGTTGTTACGCCGATTGTGTACGCTAGCCAGCATTGCCTTAGTGAGGATATTTTGAAGAATATTTGGATGTCGCAACTCCCTTAATATGCACAAAAGTACACTCACAGTGTGTGCTGGAGATCGAGACACGCTAGTATGGACGGCAGCCCAGATCGCAGAAACGTACCCATCTACTGCAGTAACACCTGTTAGTTCGTCGTCCGATTTTTGTATTAGCGCCATTGCAAACACAAATCACGAAGCTTTCTGCGCATGTCACAGCATTGCAGGTGTTGCAGTCGGGTCGGCGATTTCAACGACACCGCTCGCCCACCAAGCGCAGACAATCACCGGTGACAAAGAAGATCTGCTGGTAACATGAAAGGTTTGGACAGCAAGCACAAAAATGCACGCCACGTGACTGGAGGTGAGTGCTGACGGCGACTGGCTCTCCGAACGGCAGCCGTCGATTATTCATCAATGACCAGCATACTCAGCTCTAATTCTCGGTCGACACCGGCGCAGACGTGTCTGTCGAACAAGGCACTGCTAGCCGTCACGCAGCAGCTGAGCCTCACTGCTGCATGTCATACCCGAGAAGAACGGTGGGTGCCGCTCATGTGGTGATTACCGTCAGCTAAACGCAATGACAATTCGAGACCATTACATTCTGCCAAACATCAAAGCTTTTACATTTAACATTCATGGTAAATGTGTCGTTTCAACTTAGAATTTAGTGTGAGCGTGCTGTCAGTATCAGTAGCGGTTGCACAGGACATTCCTAAAACTGCTGCCATTGCTCTGTTTGATCTCTACAAATTTACAAGACTGTCATTCGGGTTGTACAACACTGCACAGACATCCCTGCACTTTATGGACACAGTGACGAGAAACCTGGACTTTTGCTAATGTATGCATAGATGATTTATTAGACATGTGCACTTCTGAAATCGAACACTTAGACATCTACATGCTTTCTGGCTACGCCATCCGAGTGTGTTTTTGGAGCTCCAGAACTTCGTTTCTGGGTTATGTGATTGACGCAAAAGGAGTTAGATCACCGCAGGGTAAAATTAACGCAATAATCAGTTATCTACAACCAGTAAATGCGCGTGATTTAAGACGATTTCTTGGCGTCGCTAACTTCTACCACGGTGGTGTAAGCAATAGTGCATTCTTAGCCACTCTTCTAAATGAACTTCTTCCGGGCCACTTAAAGATTGTGATAGACTGCCTTCGATGTATAAGAGTCAGAGACAGCATTTAACAATGTAAAGGTTGCTAATGCTGAGGCTGCTCACTTGGCATGCCAATTTCCTCGAGCACCGCCCGCTCTGACGATAGATGCATCGCTGACAGCGATAGGCGCCGCTATACAACAGTAGTTAGAGAACCAGTGGCAGCCTCTAGCACTCTACAGCAAGAAACTGACACCTTCGCAACAGAGCTGGACTATGCCCGACCGCGAACTGTACACGGAATATGCCTCCATAAAGAAATTTAGACATAAGCTCGAAGGTAGACACTTCATACTCATCACAGTCCACAAGCCTTTGACTTATGCGTTTCGGCAATAGACAAATAAGGCATCGCTATGATAACTATGGCACTTAGCCATAGGGCAGTTTACGACTGACATAGTCCGTGTCGAGGGAGAACTCAGTGTTCCATCAGACGTTCTCTATTACATCGAGTCGATCTCTACGATTTATTACGAGGCACTAGCTCAGACACTAAAGGGGCTGCTATCACAAGCATTCAGTCTTCACAAGCGTCGCATTTCAGTATCACAAAGCAACGCATTGTTGTCCTGTAATGTCTCCAAGGCGAAGCCACGACTATAGGCAGCAGGCGCTCGTGTCACTACACAATATTTCACTTAAAGGGGTCCCTGATACAACACAGCTAATAAAGATAATATTGGTACAGCTTAACATTGACAGTGACTGTAAGCCCCAAGTTGGCTGATGTGTGGTCTGCCACAACAAGATCATTCGCCACATCAGTGTGCCACTAGGCATATTTGTCCCATCTAACCAACGTTTTGACAATATGCATATATATATATATATATATATATATATATATATATATATATATATATATATATATATATATATAATTGGACCATTGCCGCCATAAAAACAGTGCACCTACTGCCTCAATGGCATAGACCCATACACACTGGCCTGAAGTGTTCCCAATGGTTGCAGTTACCGCCGAAAGCATCGCACTGACATTCTTCAGGGGAGGTATGGCTTGTTTCGATGTGCTGCCGCACATTACTGTTGATCAGGGCAGACATTAAGAATGTCACCTTTCAAGGGAGTCGCTGCACTGTTGGGTACATAGCACATTCGAACAACAGCCTATCATTCAGTATTCAACGACTTGGTCGAACGTCTGCATCGGCAGCTCAAAGCATCTCTTCAGTGCTACGAGCCACAGCGGTGGATAGAGACGCTGCCAGTCATGCTCTTAGACCTGTGTTCAAGCATCAAAGACAGTCTGGGAACGACAGCAGCTGACCTAGGCTATGGACAACCAACTTCTAATACATACAGGCCTTGCAGGTCAAATACACTACATACTATAAATGATGTGTCTCAGAGCTCTATTCTTGGCCCTCTCCTCTACCTTAAGTGCACCAATGACCTCCTAGAAGACATGCCTAATGTCAGCTCCTTCCTGTATGCTGACAACAAAAATACTCATATCTTATTTACCAGTAGAGTCGACATATTAGAAGATGCAGTTAATTAAACTACTGTTCAATTACAATCTTCGTTTGAATCAAACTGGCTACTCATAAATACTGTAGCATTAAATTTCATTTTTTTTAAATTATATCTGCGACACTTGTCCATAGCATCCATTCTCTCTGCCAGTAAACCTCTGATTATTTTGTTTTATAAGAGACTTTCAATTTTTTGAACGGCCTGGAGAGAAAACCGAATCACTCGTCATCTTTCGTCTTCTTGCTGTCGAATAGATTGGATGTCTCTCTTTTTGGATCAGTAAAGTTAAGTGCTGTCGGGCTTGGCTAGCACTTGGATGGGTTACCCTCTGGGTCTGCCGAGTGCTGTTGGCAAGCAGGGTGCACCCAGCCCTTGCGAGGTCAAACTGAGGAGCTACTTGATGGAGAAGTGGCGGCTCCAGTCTGGAAATCAGATGCAAAGGCCGGGAGTATGGGGCGCTGACTGCGCCCCCCTCCATACCGCATCCAGTGACGCCTGCGGGCAGAGGATGACACGGCGACCAGTCGGTACCTTTTGGGCCCTCACGGCCAATATGGGGCGGAGTTTAGTTTATATTTTGTGATGATATGGTTTTTAAGCCTGCATTCCAATGTTCAAACGTTTGTAAATCAAATGGACCTAACTAAGCCTGCATTAATTTTGATTTGTGTGAAATGAAGTCTGATGATTTTGCATTTTTAACCACTAATAGTAACTGCAATTAAACACAGTCATGAAACTTAACATACGAAGCTTACACAAACAAGCATCATTTTACAGTAAAAAAGGAAAGTAACTATCCAATACAGGTTCGACTCCAGTGCGATGGATCCAATACAATCTGAATTCTTCTGGCAAATAAAGAATCTATTCCGCCACTTTATTTTGTAATTATGATTTCTGGTGTTGTCTTTATACTAACCACTACTAACTCTAAATCCTGATGGCGGAACCTTTCATGTTTTTATCTGTGTCTCTCTCTCTCTTCAAAATTAATATTCATTGCAATAATTAACAGTTTGTTAGATGTCAATAATGGTACTTAACTTCAATCTTGATGACAACACCAGCCAAAAGGAAAAAATAAAAGAAAGTATCATTACAGAAGAATTTGTGTGTCTATGACAGGATTTCAACAGGTAAAAGTGAATTTTAATTTACATGAAATAAGTAATTTTATTGTGTAAAAAAATTGTAACACATAACCAATGCATGTTATCTAATCTCGATATTGTGTCTATTTTCATGCTCAACTGCTGACTGTACGCAATATAAAAATTATTACACCAGACATTGAACTAACATTTGGAGCCACACTGAAAGACTGCTCTCTGCCTCTTTTCATTTATCTCAATGTTTGCTCACCTCCCTTTGAAGTTATAGAGACTTTGCACTTGTTAGAATCTATTTTCAATTTAAAAACATATTGATTTATTGACTATAAGTTAAAGTATTAACTTGCATTGACATGTAGTTATGCTCCCCACCCTGCATTTACCCTGTGTGTGAGTGATACGCTTCTACTGCTTTCTGTGCTTGCCTCGTTTCGCCGCAGGGAGCTCTGCTGTGCGTCGTTCACTTATGCCTTGTTTCCACTCGCTAACGCTAAGAGCGTTGGTGTGTGCTCCGCGCCTGCCTCATTCACCCACTTCCCACTAGAAGTGCTGCTATTAGTCGCGCGAGCACCGATCGACCTCGCACAGGTAGCTAGACTCTTTATACGGTATGTCTCCGCCATGCTCTTTGGGAGCTTTGGCACGAGGATTCGTACGTATCGGAGTGGCGTCGTCACTCTGTCTTTTGTTTCGGCTTAGGTAAGATGTTTGTATGGTCTAAATGGTGAGCCACAGCTAGGTCCATGCTACTCTTTGTAGTAGTAATAAGTTACGTGTGCTTTAGGCATGTGTGAATTATGTTATTCTCGGGAATGTGGCGTATTCCTCTCGTGTATGTTTCCTGGTGTCACTTTGATTAATGTTAAAACTGTAAATGACTAGTGAGTTTTAGTTCTTTGTTCAACGTTTTCCAGCCCTTCAGGCGTTGAAATAATGCTACCTCTTACTATTTTCGTAATATCTTTATGCATCTTACTGGCTTCTTATCAGCTCACTCGTGTGTAAGGTTTGTGTGAAATTTAATGGGTCCTTCCAGGTATTGTAAGTGGAACAGAGTGCATGTAGTTATGAATATCGTAACTTGGCAGATGCGGCTTATCTGCCTGGTTGTGCATTGTGCTGTTTCATGTCGCAGCCTTCTGTGAGACTAAGTATCGCAGCTACGCGCTTGTGAATGATTGTGTCCCATGTCCTACCATACTCCTATTTCTTATATGTTTTACACCCTTGTTTTTGCTTATCTGACCTCTCTTGGTGTATGAACAAAATTAGTACGTAATAAATTGCAGTGGGATGCACTTTTATTGTGTGTTTAAAATCGGTGTTGCCTCCATTTCCATGTAAACTGGCAATAAACAAGCTTAGTTAAATTTTCCCTTGTTTTAATTTAACCTCAGATCCGTTTATTATGGTTTCCCTCTGCTTCCTGGAGAAAACCTCATGTATTCCGTTGCTCAAATCTCTTATCTTGGATCCCTTTTGCTAGGACTTGTTGGTTTTAAATAACTGCAGCTCTTTTATCTGGCGGTTTCCAGCGAGGATTAGTTATTTGAAAATTTAACAAACGTCTTTTATATCGCAGTTCCCTGCCAGGATCAGTTATTTGAAAATAACAAGCCGCTTTTAACACAAGCAGGAGAAATACAACTGCAGCCAACAGAGAGTTACTACACAGGTGCTTCTTATTTTCTCTTAGTCTATCGCGAGTAGGCAGTATCAAATTAGGTTTCTCTTTGGAAAAATCCACTTTTCAAAATTTAGTTTCGTTGTTAGATATTTGTTACAAATAATAATTTGGAGAAATGACCAATATGGCTGCTGAATCGATATAGTATCAAAGTGATCATTGCTTGTCTCTAACTCACAGCTTCTCGCATGTGTCGGACGATTGTTAATAGTGACAAAATTGTATCAGTGTTAAAACAGTGTAGATTAAAATTTTGTGTGTGAAGTGTGTAGGTTCCTCACTATTCGAAATTTTGATGAATTACTATTATAACCGTGGCGGATTAGCAGCGCGTACTGGAGCACTGTGCTATGGTGCATGCAGCCATTTGCCGTCGGCCATTCGAGTACCCCCCTTAGGCATGGGTGTTTGTATTGTCCTTAGGTTAGTTTACCTTAGTTTAAGTAGTTTTTAACCTATGGACTGCCGGCCACGTAGTTAATTCCAATAGATTTACAAACATTATTTTATTATTATGGTTAAAACCCGCAGGCAGATTATCACCATGTAGTCAGAACAAAATACTAATGTTTCACAGCAGTCCGCACAAAATATAGAGGATGGCTGCTGGTCAATTGAAATGATTCCACACACAGTGGAAGAAAATCTTGCAGGCACATCATTGTGAAACAGATTTTCCCACACAGACTGACCACCAATCCGCAAATATGCAAGAAGATTGGTTTAAGCGATTTGAGGTATTTTTGCCAACATGGCGCAACAACTTAAATAATTGCAAACATCTACAGAAGACGATCTAAACCAGGGGTGGCCAACCCGCGGCCTGTGGGCCACATGCGACCTGCAGGCCAATAAATTTTGGCCCGGGGTGCTGTTTCACATGAAAGAAAAATTTAACTATTATTTCATTTAAAACCTGCAAAGTAGCATTCCATTAAACGTCTTCCGTATCATACCGAATTACAATAAGTATTATTTCATTGATTCAACTATCATTAAATTTTCGTGTATATTCCTGTTCGGGAAGAAAACCACTATGGTCTGTTGAGCGGCATGTGGCTGAGGCGGTGGACGTTGCGAGAAGTAAGGGGATGGGAGAGGCAGCTAGTGGAATTCTGGGCGCCGTGCGACTGTCCTCCTTTTGAGAATTCCGTGGTGGCCAGCTTCCAGATTGCCGATGTGAGTTGAGGTTGGCGGTTCCGGAGACACGAGCATTGCCAGCGTGCCGTGTTGTGAGTGCAGGGAGAGGACCGCCGGAAAGAAGGGCAGCGCAATTGAAGAGAAGAGGGAAGAAGGCGCTCGGGTTTAGGAATCTATAACGTTCGGTTGTGGTGACTGCACGTTGAAGTCATGTAACGTGCACCTTCATTGCTGCCACATCAGCCCCAGCTTGTAGCACACCGAATACACAACAGCGTTTACAGCCCCTCTTCGATCAGTCAGAAGGTAGCAATTCGCTTCACTGTGTGACAGGCATCCTCCAGATTGATGTTGCATTCTTTGAATCGCAATCGTTTCAGCTACTGCATTAGCGTTTATTGTTCGGAAATAAATGTTTTATTCGTCTCCAGTCACTGAAGGGTAGTATCTGGTACACTGACAAGTTTACATGTAACTCTTTCATTTACCCTTATTTCGTTTAATATGTGAATAAGAAAATAAAAAAACATGAGTGAATGGTACTAAGAGCACAATTAGTAGCAGTTGTGACTTGAAACAGAGTAGTCTTTCAAGTAAAACCAGCTTTTATTTTTTTACAGTTGATCTATGATGTTTATATTTTATGTGTCCAGTTATGGCGGGTAATTACACCAGTCGACTTTAGCAATCGTCTTCTGCTTCAGTACCATCTTTCAATTTCAGTAGTACAAACTAAATAAATCTTTAATTGTAATAATGTTGTTTTACTGATGACGTTTAAGGATTCCGTATTACAAATGTACCGATGTGACCCTCCCCTGAAAGTTTATCCACCTGTTTTTCTGTGTTATTTCCAGCAACTAATAATGTTATAGACTTGAAATCATAACAAAAGCTGTCGAAATTTTAAAGAAAGGCTGCCAGGTTATTTATGATACATGAAGTTCAGAACTAAAATACAAATTTCCTAAAGCAGTTGAATATTACTACCAAAAATTCTCAAGATAAAAGACTATTAAGTTTCCCAAATACATATAATACCATACTTAAATGTAACACTGATAATTCGGCGAGCATTGTACCTCTGTGGTACCGCCATTTAGACTGAAAATATGTCATCTCCCCCCACTGGTTATAAAAAATATTGACCATTGAAATACCTGTCATGACCACTAAAGCACAGTAAATAACTAAGTGCGCTGTTAAGCGATTGTAAGAAAATCTCTGTTACCTTTCTCATGCTGAAAGGCTGCTCAAATTTTACCAAATATGCCGCGTTTTTGACAAATCTTCAATGTGACGAACAGTGAGGTGTGTATGTTGCATTCATTGAAGATTTGCGCATGCACATTGGAGATAAAATGATCTGCTACGAGAATAAAATGAAGAATCATAATTCAAACACAGTATTTTTTATTTATTTATGTATTTACATAATAAGCTTCTTTTCCTGAGCTTCACTGAACCAGTCAACATGCAGGACGCGCCTACAGTGATTTGCCGTGTTAAACAATTTCGGGGAACTTTAAGGTATGTTTTGTAGGGAGTTTTTGTGAGTTATTTTTGTACTTCACATAAAACATATATATTTACAAAAATTACAATACTTCGATTACCGCGTCATCTCTTGGACACTTTGACTTGTGGGGATAAAGTTATGTTATGATTGAAGACGTAAACTTGGTGTGGTGTCAACTAGCAAAGTAAGCGGACCTACCTAACATGATATGAATAAATAGGTACTCACCACGTAATTTATTGATAAAAAGTTTGGTAAAGTCATAAACTGAACATATGCCTAGTATATAATTAATTTAGTTTCTGTTAATGATTTTATGTTAGGAAGGTGCTTATGTTCATGTAAGTTGGATTCAATATTTGCCTTTGAGAATCAAATCTCACACTTGCATATCAATATTAATTCTAATCTGTTCGCTAAACAACTTTACTGAGACACTTGATTAAACAACATGCAAAACAATGAATATGTGCCTCTCTTTCAGTAAGTGGTAACTTCTGGTTAAGTGATAAATTTTAATGACATATGACAATCTTCATTTCATGTGAAACCACACTGAGGCATGCTCTGTGAAAGGGCACCTGATCCTGACGTCACACCATGCCACTTTGCTAGCGCCAAGACTGCGGCGCATTCCACCGACATCAATCGGCCTGCCACCTTGCATCACACCACCATGCCCATAAGTCAACAATCCAGGTGAACTGAGAACCATTCAATGCACCCCTGGTCCACCCACTGATGCTTTGCATTGAACAAAATAAAAATAAAGAAAAAAAACAATAATGTGTCACACACACACACACACACACACACACACACACACACACACACACACACATATATATATATATATATATATATATATATATATATATATATATATATATATATATATATATATATTATCTCACTTTATCAAACATACAGTAAAAGCTCATGCATTATCAAATAATCTGTTATAAAATGTATTATATTTATAAAAATAAAAATAAACAAAAAAGAAATGATTTTTGTCTTTGAGTAGGAACTGCACATTTGTCAACTCAAAGCCAGAGGAGACAAATGAAGCATTGCAATTAATATTTTTTATTAAAATTATAACAGCTACGCTTGTCACTAGCATCCATTCTCTCTGCCAGTAAAGCTCTGATTATTTTGTTTTATAAGTCACTTTCAATTCTTTTGAATGGGCTGGAGAGAAAAAGGAATCGCTCATCGTCTATCATCTTCTTCATCTTCTTGCTGTCGAATATATCGGACACCTCTCTTTTGGCCTCTTCATATTGATCATGTAAGTGTGAGCTAGAAACAATTAATTCCAATAAATTCATTAATTCGTTTGGAGTTAACATGTGATTTAACAGGAGTTCCTTCCCCATTTTTCATTAATTTTTGTAATCTTTGTCTCATTCATAAAATGGTTGACTATTAAGGTAGATCGCTTCTTGATTGTGGAAGAACATTCCAGATGGAAATTTAATTTATGCATATTTTGTGATGATATGGTTTCTAAGCCTGCATTAATTTTTGCTTTTTGTTAAACGCAGCCTCATGAATCCGCTGGTTGTGGTGTGAATATTGTGATGAGTGGCTTGATTTATCCTAAGAAGAGAGGTAGAGGTCTGTCTGGTGCATTTGAAATTTTTTTCTACCTCTGCACATTTGTCGTGTTGTTGGATGCGAATATAAGCATTCTATGAATCTTCTTTGGTTGACAAACCTTTTTCCCCTTGGTGGTACATGTAGATAATGCTTACGATTTGTCTGTTGGCGTTGTAAGATACCTTACACTGTTTCTGCAGTGTTATCGATGTGCACTAATGCATCTGTAGTTGATGATATGATTACCTAAACTACAATAAAGCATGTATTCTACAAGGTTAAACTAACTTGGTCTGGATGGTTAATAATACAGTAGACTGTTGCTACTATGAATAATTTCTGTATGGTTGGAGTGGTGTATACTATATATGTAATAAGAGCTGAATAACGAAGACAGTGTTCTGTCTCTCCATTGCATGTTTTTACCGGATTCTTAAAGATATAAATTAATAAAATGCAGCAACCAGTTGCTTGTGATTATTTATTTTTAACAACTGGTTTTGGGCGCTTCAGTGCCCTTCTTCTGGTCTCTTTTAGCTCTGAATCTGCTTCCCAGATCCTTGTGTGTTTTACTTCCGATAATACACAAGGATCTGGGAAGCAGATTCAGAGCTAACATATATAGACCGGAAGAAGGGCACTCAAGCGCTCAAAACCAGTCGTTAAAAATAAATAATCACAAAATCACAAGCAACTGGTTGCTGCAATTTTATTAACTTATAATATGAACAGTTGCTGAAATGGATAAAATACTTCTTAGAGATATGTTGTGTGGTCGTTAACGTATGCATCGCCTTCTATCTGGAAAACCCGGTCCATGATTGGTTCGATTCTCTGGTTAGTATAGTCCTGACCCTAAATAGAGGCGTTAATATTCGATTTTATCAGCTCCGTTTCTTCCTCTATACCCTTATCTAAGATTCATAGGCTCGCTTGGTAAGATACATGTTGTACTTAACTGTGTGGGGTCTAGCTGTCTGATCTATCGACATCTAGAATCGAAGGATGCGTTGTACCTCTCGCCCATATGGGTTTATTTGGTCTTTCACCTATAAATATCACTCAAAAGCATACTGGATGCGTTATACCTCTCGCCCATATGGGTTTTATTTGGTCTTTCACCTATAAATATCACTCAAAAGCATAATTAGCAGAACTAGTGGAGTCATACTAGAACATGATCCGTTGGTTGTGATGTGAATTTTTCTGCTCAGTAGCTTGATTTACCCTAAAACCGACATAGAGCTCGATCTGTTGCTTTTCTCGTTTTTCGAGCATCTGTTCAATTTTTTGTGTTGTTGGTTGCGACTATAAGCAATCTAGGAATATTCTTCTGCTTGTATAGTCTATGGGACTTAACTACGGGGTCATCAGTACCTAAACTTACAAACTACTTATGAACTAAGGACGGCACAAATATCCATGCCCGAGGGGGGATTCGAACCCCCGACCGTAGTGGCCGTGCAGACCGTGACTGAAACGCCTCAGTCCCCGCGGCCACCACGGCCGGCATTCTTCTACCGACAGACCCTTTTACCCTTTGGTGGTGTGTGTAGATGACCCTTGTGAATTGTCTGTTGGTGTTGTAAGATGCCTTATACTGCTTCTGCAGTGTTATCGATTTGCAATAATATGATTACCTAAAATACGATGTTGTTTGTATTCTACAAGGTTAAACTAAATTGGTCTGGATGGTTAATACTGTAGACTGTTGTTACTATGGGTATATTCGCTAATAATGTGGGTTAGTGTATACGATATATGTAATAAGAGTTGAGTAACGAAGTGAGTGTTCTGCCTCTCCATTGTGTGTTTTTATCAGGTTGTCAGAGGTAAGCTGTGTGGTCGTTAACGTCTGCATCGCCTTCTATCTGGGAGACATGGTCGATGATTCATTATTTAAAGCTTCCGGGCTGAGATGCCGGGGTCCATACATAAAACTTTCCCCTGACGTTTCGACCTCGTCTATGAAAGGCATCCTCGGAGGTAAAGCGGCGTACTGCAACGAGAACGCGAGTGAGCGTCGTATATATAGGCAAAACAGAGGGCGCTGCTGTCAGTCACGTGGTGTCGGCTGTGCTGTGGCCTCTGTTACAGCCAAACTCCTCGATTGAAATTAATCGATTGTCATGCTGTTGCTGCAGTGTTGACATCCATATCTTATCAAGTTTGAGACCTTCTTCTTTTTTGTTAAAATTATTTCGATGTTTAAAAATCTCAATGGCCTCTCTGTACAAACGCGCATAATAATGCGACGTCTTTGCTATGACGGACGCCTCGTTAAATTTTATTTCGTGGTCACCTTCTTGATACACATGTTCCGCTACAGCCGATTTATCAGTATGTCCGAGGTTGCAGTTCCTTTTGTGTTCGCCCAGAGGGGTGTTGACACTTCTTTTAGTTGTACCTATATAAACTTTTCCACAACTGTAGGGGATTGTATAGACACCTGGTGTATCCAGGGGGTGTCGCTTATTTTTTGCAGATCTTAAAAATTCTTTTATTTTCGTGGTTGGTCTGAAAACAGTTTCCACATCGTACTTGCTTAAAAATTTTCCAATACGATCAGGGACCTTACTGATAAATGGTAGGAAAACTTTCCCCTTGGGTTGTTGTCGTTCCTCTTCCGTTCTGGTTGTCAATCTAGGGCGTAGTGCACGATCTATCTCCCTGTCTGAATAGCCATTCTTCTTAAATGTCACTCTAAGATGTTCAATCTCATCGTCTAAGTGCTCTGGTTCACAAACTTTGTGGGACCTGTCACTAATGTCTTAATCATGCCTCTTGTTTTTGTCGTGGGTGGTGGTTAGAATCTTTTTGAATATAACGATCAGTGTGTGTGTCTTTTCTATAGACCTTATGACCCAATGATCCGTCCTCTCGACACTAATTAGTGGCGTTTATATTCTATTTTATCGTCTCTGTTTCATCCTCTATGCCCTGATCTAACATTCAAAGGATCGAGTGGTAAGATACATAAAAGTCCTTGCATGTAGAACTTATCTGGGTGGTGTCTAAATGTCTGAACTATAGACGTGATTTCCTTTTAAACAGAAAGACGTGTTTAGTTGTAGGAGACATACAACCTCGTGATGTATTTGGACTTAAATAGTTATCCAGCTACAATATTAGAGGTCTATTTACCTTAAAAAGGAATAGAAGTGGGTATGTTGTGTGTCTTTTATTTTATTTATTTTTTTCTTTCATAGCTCTGTGCAATTTTCACGATGCAGCATGTGACAAATAACGAGCTTGGATGGAGCTCTGATCTAAACTTTATCTTCTGTGCGTATAAATAATACATACAAACGTTACTTGTTATTTGGAGGAGGACGTAAGACGAATGGCCCTGGTTCTGTTGTGTAAGAAGACCTGTGTAACACATGGTTCTTCGTATAGAATGATCATGCAAAAAGCACATTTCGAGTATTATTTGTGTGCCTTGTTTTGTCCTAAAAAGGGTTGGATCATCGATCTGTGTGTCGCTCTGCCCTAAATAGTTAGAGTTGGATCTAATGTGTTGTAGTGCTGTATCGTTTTCACAATTTGGGGAACGAGTTAGATGCATTCTAGGTTTCTTCCCTCTGTGGAAGGAGTCTTTTACTTTTCTGCGGTATGTATAGACCAACCTTATGAGGTGTTTGCTGTAAATCATTTGATCTAGCTATTCTCGTTCTAGGGTTTACTAACCAGTAGCTGTTATCATGCGGTATATTAACAATTTCATAAGTTCCTTCGTACAATAACGACCACTTCCTATTTTTCCTTTTTATGGCACAAGAAGGATGCGTTCTCAGTAATATGAGATCACCTATTTGATAGTCTATAGTCTTGGAGATATTTCTGTCAAATTTCTTTTTTACGTATTGCTGCACTCACTTCTAAAGTACGCAAAACATTACTTATGATGGCTTGTCGGCCATATACATTGTTATATGTCTTGGTAGCAATAAGTAAGTCGTCCACATATACAGTCACTGTGTCAATTAAATCAGCTTTTAATACAGTGTCTAAAGCTTCAATAAAAACTCCGCCACTAACAGATAATCCAAAAGGCATAACACAGGAATGATATGATCGTCCAGCAAAAGTAAAAGCAGTAGATTTCCTTGATTCTTCATCTAATAAAATCTGCCAATAGACGTTAAATCAATTGAAGATAAAAACTGCATTCCATGAAATTTCTGTAGAAGTTAATCCAACTTTTCAGGAAGGGTTCTTGCAGGAACAATTATTTTATTTATTTCTCTTGCATCTAGTACGAGACGAACGCTATTATCTGCCTTATAAATTGCCAAACGAGGACTACAATATTCTGAATGAAAAGGTTCTATGATATTCCATTTTAACATTTTCTTTATTTCTGCCTTTAACTTTTCCTGTTTTGTCCTCGGTACCGAATAGGAAGACCTACAATAAACTTTGTGTGGCTATACATTAATGTGGTAAAAATATGCTTTAATTATACCAGGTTTTTCTTCAAAAAAATCAATATACTTCACTAACGATGAGGCTCGATCATCTTGTTGCTGCTCTGTGAGGTAACCAGATTCAGATACTTTTTCTAAAACAGTTTTATGTATTCTATTCACTGATTCTTCACTAATAAATTGGTTAGCAAGACTATCTTCCTCCATATAGCAAGCTGTAGGAGCCATACAATTAATCTTCAGATTACAGCATTTTATAGATTGTTTCTTCTCCACACCAGTTAAGGACAACTTTATCCGGCCACTTGAGCCACTTATAAATAAATAACCTGAAGAGAGGTAAATTTCTGCATCCCTTCCACATAAAATATTTAATCCCCAAATGCATGGTGTGGTCAGTTTAGGAATTATGAGGTATGTGCCATTAAGTACATCATCCTCTTACAGTTACTGCCACCCAGCATTGAGTCTTTACTCTTTGAAAACTTAAACCTAATGCTCCAGTCACCATACAAGATTGTACCGAAAGTGTGGGTACAGATACATTCTTTGAAATTAATTTATAAAAATTCTCACTTATTGCACAGATTGAAGATCCTGTATCAGTCACTATATCCACAGGTGCATAATAAATATTGGCACTAATTACAGCTTGAACAAGAGGTTGCTATTTCTTACATATGTTTGAAATGATTTCCAATCCATGGTGTACAACAGCAATCAGTTAGAATAAATATTCCTTCAAACCGTCTTGATTGAAAAGTACAAAACAGTTTGTGCAATCTAGACGGTTTGAAGGAATACATATGTTTGATGGTTCCTCATTTAAATCATCAAGTATATTCTGGCCATCATTGTATCTCAGTACGTTTATCTGAATGGTATCCGGTCCTTCCTTATTAATACAGACAGATCCAGGAAGGCAAAAACATGTTGGCACTAGTTTAACGGATTAGATGTAATCAGATTGATTCATCTTCTATAACTTCTATTAATCTTACTTGCTGATTAGTATTTTGGTTCTGCCTTGTAGTGTATTGAGAAGACTTCGTCGGTTGATCTCTCGGTTGTGAAGTGTTCTGTTGATGATCTCCACTCGAAGGTACATTTAATGGTGGTCCTGTAGGTAAATTGTTTGTGGTATCAAGTTTGGTGGAGAATTATTATACCATTGCCAGTTTGCCTAATTGTACTGATTCGGTGGATTTATGTTTCGAAAGTTTCCATCGTATGTCCGTTTTTATGATTCGGTATGGTTATTAAACTGCTGTCCATTATTTTGTGATTGAAAGTTTTGATTTAGTGGGTTTTCAAAGTTGTTGAAATTATTGTTGTGGTTATTATTATTCGAATTAGAAGAACTCCAGTTTCCATTATTATTGTGATTCTTATGTTTCCCATTTGGTTGGCCATTCTGGCACCAATTACGGTTACTAAATTTTGACTATTGTTTCCATTTCTATTTCCATTGTGATAATTTATACTATTTTCATTTCCGTTATTATTGTTGTTATCGTAATTATTATTATTATTATTGTTATTTTAGACACTGAAGCCCAAATTTCGATGCAGATTCTTTTTGTCGTCTTCAATTGGACCCAGTACATCTAATTGTGCTAGAAAAGTTTCTACGTCATGGTCGGGTACATACATTAATTTTTCTCGGAGTTCGATTGGAAGTCTTCCTTTTAAAATCTTTAAAACTTCACATGTAGGTATTGGGTTATCCCTATAGCGGGCTTTATTAATGTATTTTTCAAAATATTTTCGAAGTGTTCCTTTCTTCGGGTTATAAAATTCAGGGTAGTAAATTTCATTTCGCAAACGTTCCTGTTTGTTTCTTGAAAAATATCTTTTGGTAAACAATTGTTCAAATTACTCGGTAGATTCACAAGTTTCTATAATTTTGTTCGCCCAAAGCGTGGCCTCATCTACAATGTGTGACACAGAAAATTGCAGTTTACTATATTCATCCCAGTTGTATGGGAATACATTTCGGAAGCTTCGAATAAAAATAGTAGGATGTGTATCGTCTTTTTCTAATGAGAAAATCTGAAAATGTCAATTCTTTAATATTTTCAGATCTCTGCCGGAGTATGTAAAATTGTGCATCCATGGTTAAACGGCTCTCTATAATTACATGCAACCGGACTTCTAGGCAAATCACATCTGCTATACTTCGCGCACTGAAACTTCATAGTTCTGGTTCCAGTTGGTAATTGAGAAATATTACTTTCTGCTTTGGGCTCCGGAACTTCATGATTGTGAGGATCCGGTTGCGTGCATATGTTAGGTTGGCAATGTTGTGTTTCCCGTGTCCAGACGGGAATATCTTTACTAAAATTTTGCCCATTGCTGGAATGTTGTGCATGAACATGCTCCGAAGTATTTGCTTCATGTGAAGGGCTAATTTTATTATAATTACAGTTATTACTATTATTTTCATTATTATTTGACATTTTGTTAAAATTTGATTGCAGTTCATTTTCAATTTTTTGTTTTATGACGGTAGCCTGATTATCTAGCCAGTCCTGTAAATTACTGTTCATTCGTTTTGACGATTCGTGTAGGAAATTATTTATTGTCTCATTAGCATTTACTTGGAGGTTCTGGAATTTACTATTCAGTTCCTCAATCGTAGGTTGAGCTGTGTTCTGGAAATCTTTAATTTTATTTACATCAGTCTTTAATTCTTCTACCTTTTGGGGAACTTCTTCTAAAGATGTTTTAAATCCTTCTACGTCTGTTCGTAAGTTTTTAAATTCCTATATTAAGTGATTTGTTATTCTGTCGCGATGTGTATCTTGCTCTTCAATTTCGGCTTTTAGGTTAGTAGTGGTATTGTGTAGTTCTTGTTTTAAATGTTCGTTCTGTTCACACTGTCCATCCAATCGATGTTTTAAGAATTCATATTTTTTATGAGTTTCTGCTCGGAGATGGTTAATGGTTTCTTCCTGGCTTTTGAGTTGTTCATTTATCTATCTACAGTGTTTGTCTAACTTTTTTGTCTGTTCTTCCCGAACAAGTTGTATCTGTTTAGTCTGTTCATCTAATTTTTTGTTTATCTCATGGGTTTGTTTTTCTTAAGAAAGTTTGATTTGCTGATTCAGTTCTTGTGTTTGTCTAGTCTGTTCTTCTAATTTTTGCAAAATCAGTGCAAATGGATCTACCATGTTGGCGGTAAGGTTATTCGGATTCAAAATTTGAACTCGCGGAGATTCTGTTGTAAACTCGTGACTTCACAATGTGCTTGGTTGTGGATTGAAATTTCCAATAGATTGAGGTAACGACCTATCATCGTCATGTTCACCTAATTCTGGTTCAGAATAACATTCCTGGTCTATTTCATTCCTCACATTCAAATTGTCTTGTGATCGAGTTATCATTCGGTTTGTGGGTTCCATTTCTAACCCTAGTATCAAAGTTAAATTATGTTCAGTACCTAACACTGTCTTTACCACACAATTTAAAAGTTTACAATTCCTACACACTGAAATTCAAGTAAATCCTATCATACACAATCTTAACCTAAACACTTTCAGGAAATCAAAAATAAAACTACATACTACGATACACTGTTACAAACTACAATACAAAATATATTTTGCCTTGTGGGAATCAGTATTAGTTTTCAATTAATCTTTATTCTTTAAATGAAACTTAATTCTGTCTGTCAATCAATCTATTGTGCACATGAAACTTAATTCTGTCTGGCAATCAATCTATTGTGCACAAGGCAGATGTAATTAAATGCACTTCATTCCACAAGGCAAAATATTGAGTAAAAATGATGTCCTTACCTTATACTGTCGTAGTCGGTAGAACATTAATATCCCTTTTTTGCTCACAATTTCTTACTTTGGACAGAAATGTTCCATATAATGCTCGGAAGCATAAATATTATTATAGTAAGTTAGTCATGAAACAGAAAAATTATCAGGTTAGTACATATATATACTATAACATAAAACAAACTGATAATTATTTATTTCACAATAACTCGCAGTAATCTGCCACTTTCCACTTCTTTCACCTCTGGGAGTACTGCTCATGTGAAAAATACCGAGTAGCACCGTGGTTCAGAACCCACTTTAAACTGTAGGTCCCCC
Organism: Locusta migratoria; assembly: GCA_026315105.1. NCBI lineage: Eukaryota > Metazoa > Arthropoda > Insecta > Orthoptera > Acrididae > Locusta > Locusta migratoria. The sequence goes on along the minus strand of CM048744.1, from coordinate 814,519,187 downwards.
TATAACTGGCTGGGTAAGTCAGTACGAAGGTCGGAGGAAGGCAAAGGCATACCACCTCCAAACAGGACCATGCCTAGTAAAGCACTGTGGTGTTCAAACCAATCTTCAGATTGTTAACTGCTTTACCTTAATTAAAGTTTTTTGAAAGTTAATCACCATTTTACGATTCTGCAACAAGTCCAAGCATCACAGCAACAATTGTTAATATTGTCCAAAAATTGTACTATTTCATCCAGTTTTTCATTTCAGCAATCTTGATTGGGATTTCCATCTCTTCCTTGATCTTGGATTCTCAGCCGTCTTCTGAAGTAGATTCTTCGTCGATCTATCGGTATAATTTCTTAATGTCCGTTTTTTCAGTTTTCTTAAGTTTTCTTCTTATTTAGTCGAGCCCCACGTTCTAGGGCGACATTTTGTGACTGGGCGGCGACAGGGTTTGGTTTGGTGACTGGGGCGACAGTTGTGTTGACTTCGTTTTATGTTAGGGTTTTAACTTTGCGACTTTTAAGCTGTAGATTACGTTTTGATTGTAACAGTTATATTGGATGTATAGGTTCAAAATTCTATGTGTCACCTCAGTATGAAAATTAAGTAGGTAGACCTAGTACTTCTTTGCAGTTAATAAAATTTATATCTTTGTTAATCTATGAAATGCCAAAATGCTGCTTCACTTTATAGATGTTAAAATACTGTTTATTATTATCGCAATAGGCCTATTTCGGCTCTGTGGCCATCATCAGGCTATTAATCTAATCTAATCTGCGGACAAATATTTATGATTACAATGACTGAAGTAAAGATACTTACAATTTTAATACATTTTCCGTGACATATTATTTCAGACTCACTTCCATATAGCATCGTGGATGACTGCAATGATTGCAGTATACATGTTCTTTAGATGGTATATATATTACGTTAATCAGGTCTTAATTCTTTACAGCTAATCTGTCAGTTTGACATATCCTCCAGCGATGCTCTATGGTTACAGTTTGTTTATGACTGCATATAGTGTGATCTTTGGTAGTGTGGTGTGATCTTTATTATTTTATGGTATTACGATGTATATCTTTGTTTTATCTCGACTCCAAAATTTTAATAAAGTTGTCTAGATAATGTTTGTGTTGTAGTTCGGTTTGTTCATTTAAAATTTCATCAAGGCTTTCCTTCAAATGTGTATAAATTTCTATCTCTTCCAGGATGTTCATATGATAACCTTTTGGTGTGATATGAAATATTTTCATTGCGTCTGTAATTCGATCGGTTTCGTGATTTTCTGTTTTCAAATGATTAAAGAAAGCTGAAATATTTTTTTCGGAATTTCTTGTATGTTCTTTGTATCGAATTTCGAAAGTTCTGCCAGTTTGTCCTATATAAAATTTCTGACAATCCTTACAGTTAATTTTATATATGCCTGTTAATTGGTTTACTGGTATTTTTGTCTTAGTGGAATGGATTAAGGTTTTTATGTTATGTGTAGTTCTGTAGGCAAATCTGACTGTAGTATTTTTTAGTAATGCATTCAGCTCATCAGACGTTCGTCCTATATAAATGTGTGGTACGTATTTAATTTTTTGTTTTAAGGAAGTATCTTTCAATAGCTTAATGTCATTTTGAATTTTATTGGGTTTGTGTTTCGTGTGTTTGTCTTATAGTTTCTTTACTATACTTGGATTAAAATCATTTTTGTGGGCTATATAGGTTAGTATTGAAAGCTCTTTATTTATAACTGTTTCTTCTAATGGTAGGTTTATTAGTCTATTGATCATAGTGTTAAAATATGCATGTTTTTGTGCTTTGGGATGGCAAGAATTTGAGTTGATAATATTATCTGAAGTTGTTGGTTTTCTATATATGTCAAATTTCTGTACATTGTTCTTATTCCTAATTGTTAGGTCCAAGAAATTTATGGTTTTATCGTTTTCTGGCTCCATGGTAAATTTGATTTTAGTATGTAGGTTGTTCATTATTGTATATAGTTGTTGTATTTCAGTTTGTGACCCATCTATTAATAGGAGGGTATCGTCTACATAGCGGTAATAGTATATTATTTTATTTATTATTGGGTGATTAGAGTTGAAGAATTTTGCTTCCAATGTATTTAAAGAGATATCAGCTATGGTTCCTGCTATGCTACATCCCATTGCAACTCCATCTTTTCGGGTATATATATCATTGTTGAATTCAAAGTAATTTTGTTTTAATACCAATTTTAGTAAATCAATAATTTCATAAATTCCTGTGATTGGTATTTTTCTATACTTTAGTAAGTTTTCTTCAATGATGGTTATTGTTTCCTGGATTGGTATGTTGGTATAGAGATTGGTAATGTCAAATGACACAAATTTAGCGTTTTGTGGGATTTTTATATCTATTATATTATTGGCTAGTGTTCTTGAATTTTCTTATTGTGTATTGTTCGTTGTACGTGAAATACTTTTTAATCCATTTGTCCAACTTTTTACTAATTAAATATGTTGGACTTTCTATTGAGTTAACTACAGGTCGTATAAGAATTTCAGGTATTTTATGTATTTTTGGTTGTCCATGTAGTCTGGGTATTTTTGGGTTCATACATATACATGTTCTTTTTTCTATGTCATTCATTAGTGTGTTACATCTTTTGGTTACTTTTTTGGTTTCTGCTGTGAACTTGTTTGTGGGGTTTCTGTTCAGTTTGATAATATTGTTTGATGTGAAGAAGTCTTGTACTTTATGGATGTAGTCGTTTTTGTACATAATCACTAAACAATTGCCTTTATCAGATTTGGTTGCTATTGCATCATTAGCAATTAGTTTTTCATTTATGTTTTTCATTGTAGAGTGTTCTTTGTTCGTTTGTGTATTATATGTGTGTTTTTGGGTTAAAGCTTTTTCTGTTAAATGTGATGCTTTGACTGTTATTTCATTTTGTTCAAGAACTGACAATTTTGCTTTGTGAATAGCTAATTTTGTTGTTGCTATAACATTTTTCATTACCCTCTTATTTGGTTTTGGCTGAATATTGTACTTTATTCCTTTGTCTAGTAACAACTGTTCATCATTTGTGAAGCTGATATTAGTTAAATTTTTTGTTCTAGTGTAGAAATGGAATGGTGATGAATATTTTTCTGTTGCATTCATTACTGGATACTGTTTTGATATTATGAAACATTATTATGAATATTATATATATTCATATATATATCCCAATCAAAGTCCAAAGATAATGTTCGCTTTTGTGTATGATCATGATATAAGATTTTATATTAAATTTTAAATATTCTCACGTGTTTTTTCCTATCTTGGAATGAAACCAGATATAATACTTTAAGCTAAGAACTGAGAGATAGTCCCACTGAGAGCTGAGCACATAGAGAGCTAAGCACATAGAGAGCTAAACACATAGAGAGAGCTGAACACATAGAGCTAAACCCATAGAGAAAGTAACTCAACTTTGGGTACTATTTATAGTAGCAATCTGACAAATGATCTCTGATATACGAAATATTTTGACCTACGTATTCCATGGATACAATTACTCTGAATTACGCTGAAATAATTTGAATTTACTAAAAATTTTGAAAAACGAGAAAATTCTGCCTCTTAACAAATTATTCAAATTACGTAACGATGAAAAAGGTCAGAATACCGTGATTCTAATGCTATGGTCGTGATGTGGTGTTACAATCTGTAAGGTAATTAAGTGTGCTGAGGAGCGCTCCAACATCGAACTGATTACCTAAAATATGTAGTAGTTTGCATCTGCAACAGCTATTTGTTGTTAAGACTTATAGCTTTTCATGTAAAATTTTCGGTTTTGCGGGTCTATGGATCTAGAAGAGCAGTGCTTCGACTGCTCGAGTATTTGTTAGTTGGTCAGTTATTGGAGATGTACTTCTGTGCTGTTCTAGTCTATAGCTAAGCAAGCGTTCGTTTAAATAGGTGTTGTTTAGTCTGTAAAGGACTGCTCTTGGCGTTCGATAAAATATTCGGGTGTTGTATTAGATGGAAATGGTCTAGACCAGCGGTTGCCAACCCATGGGCCGTGGGCAGCCTGGCACTGGGCCCCTAGCGCTCGTCGAGTGTCGAAGACATCGTAAGAATAGGACGTGGGTTGAGAGGTTTCAAGGTCACTGAGTAAAAAATTGCATAAAAGTTAAATGTCATATACATCCTGTATGACATTAAGAGAAAAGGAGCATTCTGCCATGCCGAAATCTGCCTCAAAAAGCAGCTAAAACGTACTGTTAGTAATTTATTTTTTCACGTTGAAAATCAACATACAGTTCCTCACTCCTGTAGCAAAATCAGTCAACGATCCGCATCCTACTTTACCTTTGCAACCTCAAGGGTTTGTCAAGAAGTGAGCAACCTCTACAAGTACGCCAAAAATGTCAAAAATTCAAATATCACACCGTGACAAAAAAGTTTAGAAACCCCTGCTGAGAAGACACTGACAGCAGTATCTAAGTTTTTTCATGTTTATTTCACAGACTAGTTTCCTAAAATTGAGGACAAAATGCAATGGATCAGAACTCCATTTGAAGTGGATTAATTTAAAAAAATCGAAAATTTCACCTGGTGATCAAGACTTGTTAACTGAACTATCATGTGACCAGTCTTAAAAATTTTTTTAACAATGCCATAGGTCCCATTCTGAATAAGTGTTGGGAAAAATTGCCAAAATTGCTCTGAAACATTTGATGTGCTTTTCGACAACCTATTTACGTGAACGAGCGTTTTCAACTTTACATTCAATCTATTCCTGTACTTATTTTTCAAAAACTGTTGAGTGACTTGAGGGTTAAGTTAACCAGTTTTAATCCAAATATTGACTGTCTTTAAGTGAAAGTGTCAAATATCCCACTGAGTTTCTTTTTTTTTTAAATAAAAGATTCACTGATCAATTTTGATATTTCACGTACTTGTTGTAATAAGTAAATACCATATAAAATATTTTCTCTCGTATAATTTATTAGTATATTTTGCTAATAATACATACTGTGTGTGTGTGAGTGCACACGTGAGTGAAAAAATGTTCCTTTCGGAAATACAATTTGTAGCTCACAGATAGTAATGTAAAAGTTCGAAAGGTCGTCCTAACACTTCACTCGTCGTCTCTAAATATCTTTCCTCCTTTACCCTCAATCACATGGGCGTAGTGGGAGGGGGTTCCTGCGGTTTAAAACTTTACCGAAATGCTGACAAAGCCTACAAAAAAGGCCACCATTCTGTATCATGACAGAGCCTGCAAAAGCTAAAAAGCAGTTGCACTTGGACCGATTCCTTCATTTATTGCTACTTGAAGAAAGACATTCATAGATATCGGTGTGTTTCGCATGAAAAGCTGCACACTTGTGTAAAAATCGTGATCCTGTAGCGAAATACAAGCATTTGTCTGTGCTACTTTTACTTTTTATTTAGCTGATGGGCCTTCCAGATGTTTCTATGCAATGGGTGAGCCGCAAAGCAAAATAAGGTTGGGAACCGCTGGTCTAGACTATTTGTTTTTCGTTGTTAGGTGTAAGGATTAGATATATACATATAAGAAAAGAGATTGGTGTTGATCTGGATCGTGACTTGTTAGCTGTTCTATGTGTGTCAGTCATTTTTCCGATGTAGTTAGGTGTGTTACAGATGTTTATCGGGGGTATTGATTTGTTAGAAGGGAGAATACGATGACTGTTTGTGCTCGAGTGACTGTCAAACGTATGAGGTATGTAGTCTACTGACTAATAGAAAATGTTTCAGAAATACTGTCTGGTGGAGTATGCAGTGCAAAATGATGCATGATCAAATGGTTAGATGTTCGAGAGGGATCCACCGATGACGCATAGTTACCGAGTTTGTCGCCGCTTGGCAATTAGTTTAGAACTTCAGTAGAAAAGAGCTCGGATGGTTAGATCGTTTTGCTGTAGTTCGGTCGTTGGGTTGGAGATGGTTGTTGTTGCACAGTGTCGCAGGCTAGATGGGATAGAAATTAAGTAAAAAGTGTTTAAAATATGCGCTGCAGTACCTGTTTCCAATTTTGAATGATGTTGTGTTGCGATAGACATCTAAAGAAGTCGATTAGGATTATTGCTGATCATTTAACTTATACACGCGTAGTAAATTCGACAAGTTCGTCATGGAGAAAATGCGAAGTTACCATTTCTCCTATCTGGCGGCAGCGTTGTGAGAGTACTCGGAATACTGGAGAAACTCGGCAAGGAAGCACTAGAGAATCTCTAGCAAATCACTTGACTGTACCTTATAATAAAACCTCATTGATTTTATAACAAGTGTTTGTGGGATACTTTTACCTCCTCGTTTCGCATTACCAGGCTCAATGCTACAATATACACGTACGGATTGGATTGGAAATGAGGATTGGCAATATTTACAAAGTGCAGCCTTGTACTGTGTGTCAATCCCATCTATGTGGCCTCGGCTAACAAATTCCTTAGAGAGCAGTTGTGTTGTTGTCTTTTGCAAATTGTTTGTTTGCTTGGTTAATAAGAACACTGAAAATTGACTAGTGTTTCTATAAATCTAGAAAACTCCTCTGCCCAATAGGATGTTTGCGGTCTTTGACTCTCTTCTCCCACTGTGTGCTGTTGTTTTGGAGACCTAAGGCAGGGCCAGATCTAGGGGGGGAGGGGCAAAGGGGGCAGTTGCCCCGGCCGGCAGAATTTAGAGCGGCAAATTTTGACTGACTCCTTTTTTTTTTTTTTTTTTTTTTACAGAATGTATCTTTCTGGTATAATTTAATAAAAATAACCGACACAAAATTATTAAAAGTAACATGACTGCGAGAAATCCGAAATCATTCAATAAAACTAAAATTCATGGTTGCTGACTTCAGTGTTGCCCTGTCACAGGTGCTTCAGCTAATCAAACTTTAAAAATCTAGTAGATATTAGCCAGAATGAGGGAGACGTTTGCGTTATTGCATAAGTAAATGCACAATGTTTATTAATTTGCATAGATTTCCTTTGTCAGATAAATGAATATTCATATTTCATATCAAGGTAATATTTGTAGAACAGGTGAATTTGAATAACGTTCCAGTCCTTAAAAAAAATGTATTTCAGGTGCACACACTTCTTATTGAAAGTCAAAAGCATTAAGGATCTAGAGTCCTCTCTCGGTGGCCATAGAATTGATAGACATCTACACAGGATACTCTCTAAATCACATTTGACTGCCTGACAGAGGGTTCATCGAACTACTTTTATACTGTTTATCTCCCATTTCATTATCGAATAGCGCGCGGGAAGAAAGAACATCTGAATCTCTCTGTTCGAGCTCTGATTTCACGTATTTATTCGGATGATCTTTTCTACTTATGTAAGTGGGAGGAAACAATATATTTTCGCATTCAGAGGAGAATGTTGACGATTGTAGTTTCGTAAGTAGCCCACGTCACAGCGATAAACGCCTTTGTTCTAATGATTCCCATCCCACATCCTGTATCATTTCCGTGACGCTGTCTCCCCTGTATCACGACAATATAAACCAAGCCGCCCTTCTTTAGACTCTTTCGATGTCCTCCGACAAACCCACCTGATAAGTATCGCACACTGGGCAGGAAGACCAGATAAAACAGGAGGAATCATACTGTATTATTGCTGCTGTCCTTTTTCTAGCTAAGCAAAAGTCCTTTTAGAGGAACAAAAGAAGGTGGTGATTTTGGTGATTCACATAGCGGCAAATTTATAAATACAATTGATCTCATATCATACTATAGTGTCCCTCTTCGTCTGCATATTGAACGCCACAATAAAGGCCACATTAGCAATTTTTACAAAAATATGCAAGATGAGTTCCGTAACTTGATTGCTGACAAAATAAAACAAGATATAATTAAAGATATTTTAGCTACTAAATACTATTCACTGATGTTTGACTGCACTCCAGATATCAGTCACAATGCGCAGATGACACAAGTAATTCGATATGTCAAGTCGAATGACTCAGGTTGTGGAAAGTTTTTCTGACTTTTTTACAGTTACAGACAAAACGGGAGAAAGCCTCAGTCAAGAGATACTGCAAAAATTGGAACAGGATGGGTTGAACATTAAATACTGCAGGGGGCAGTCTTATGACAATGGGGCAAACATGGCTGGAAAGTACAAAGGGTTCCAGTCAAGAATACTTCAGAAGAATGAACTGGCCTATTTCGTACCATGTGATGCTCACTCTTTAAATTTAGTAGGAGGAAATTCAGCAGACATTCAGCAAGACTAGGTGATCTGCAAGAATAGATGCAGTTGAAGCTGTTTACAAGCATTTTTATAAAGTTTTGAAGGCCCTGGAAGAAACTGAAACTTATAAATTGTCAACACCAGAAACACAATCAGAGACAAGATCTATTTTAAAAAATATGAGAAAACTCAAATTCATTACTTTAATTTGTTTCTGGTATGCAATATTAAAATAAATTGCCCATGTTAATCAGTTTCTGCGAAGTTAATACTTTACATATGATAAAGCTGTTCGAAACATTCAAGGACTTTTGAGCTTTCACAAAACATCCCGGGATTCTTGTACCTCTGAAGCTATTTCTGAGGCCAAAGTGCCAGCAGACGATAATGAGGTATCAACGGTATTCTCGGAAAAAAAAAAGGATTCGAAGAAAGAAGAAAATGGCCGATGAGGTTTGTGAGGATGAAGTATCCAACATTCACAGAAAAAAATAAGAAATAATTGATAGAGCTTAGTACCAGGTTTACAGCACTTGAGAAAATTTGTGCAAAAAATCAGTTTTCAAATTTGAGAAATGGAAGTTGAGGACTTGAAGGCCAAGTCATCGGAACTGGCAGAAGATCTTAGCGAGGAAGAACTTGAAGTTGAAAGTTTCAGACAACATGCGCTGGCAGTAGACAAAGCCTTGCAAGATTCCACTGCATCATCAAGTTTAATTTATAAAAACAAATTGGTAGAGGGGTATCCCAAACTTACTACAGCGTTAAAATATATCTTACCATTCTAGTTTCCGTTTCGCCTGGAGAAAGAAGTTTCAGCAAGCTGAAACTAATTAAATACACTTAAGGAGCACGACTGCTTAACAAATCTGTGTATAATATCCATACAGCACAAATGAGCTGCTTATCTAAGCTATGATAATATCAAAAACAGTTTTGCAGCAAAAAAGCACCAAAAGCGAAATTTTGAATTGATTACTGTACGATGAGCAATCTTGTACTATTTTTGTATGTATTGAAATTGTTCTGTTTTCCTTTGCTCTTAATTCAGTCAATAAAATAAGTTCATGTTGTGAGATTGTGATATTTATTTAGAAATATGTAACCCAATTAGCGTCAAAAAGTCGATTCTTACAAGGGGGGGTGAAAGAAGGGGCGGCAAATTTAAGCTTGCCCCCCTTGGCAAATGTCCTAGATCTGTCTAAGTTGTGCTACTTTCGTCTTTAAGTTGTTAGATTAAACGTTTTTGCTTGTGTAATAGTATTCCGAGAGAGGATGATAGCTCAGACAACCTCATTGATGAATATTTTTACTTCTAGAGGGACTACTAAATTTCGTAGTTTTTAAGCATTGTCTACTATTATTATTAGGATGGAGCATCTGTCATCGTCTGTACTTTGACATAGGACTTTGAAATATGTGAGGTTTGTTGGTGTTTTGCAGTGATGGCTATAAATTTTTCTGGTGTTGCAGTGTGTAGGTTAGCATCCTACGCATCTTCTTTTGTGGTGCATTTGTCCAGGGGGTGGCAACAAGGTGGTGGAAAGGTAGTGGAAAGGTAGATCCGAGTTCGGTTTAGTGGAATGAAAAAAGAAATCACAGGAAAAGAGCTTAGAGGATGAATTTTTGTGAGTAAAGGGCTGGTCGATCTTGCTCTACAGAAATGAAAATGTGTTGTAAGTATGTTTGTTCCTAACTATCGGGTGGGTAAAGTACTATCTTGGGTCTGTGATTACTGTATTGTTGGGTGTGTTTTTGAAGAAGGGTATTGTTAGGTCAATGTTTTCGGAAATAAAAGTTTTAGTGTAGACGGTCGGAAATCGGTAAATTATTTCACGAATTTTTTTATTGTGACTCTCCGCTGTACAATAGGGTTTAAACGTCTTCAGGGCTGCTCGATTATAGGTATTTGACCTGTGCCAGATAAATGTTGTAAAGAATCGTTTGCATTGTAACAGAAAAAAGAGATTCCTCAGACGGGGATACGCGGGAGGTAGAATTAAACTACCCGAATTCTCGGAAGGCGGAGCTATACCTCGATCTTAGGAAACGGAACAGGGCATAATCACTAAAGAGAGAGAGTATTAAATTTCGTAACTCTCGGCCTAGCTCCGCTCCATCATAGTGCGTTTAAATAAATGCAATGCGCGGTATCCTTGTCAGAGTGGTGCGTCTGCAGAGGTCTTGCGTAGAAGGTTTTGATCATTTGGAGATGTAATTTAGGTGTTTTTGAGAGAGAAAGCTTAAAACGTTATGATTTTTTGTTTCAACATTTCGCGTATGTTAGTTTTATGTAGCCTGTCGAGAGAGCAGTGTGTGTATGTGTTTGTGTGCATTACTCCTCGCTCTGCGTTCTGGACGATTGTTAACGGTGCTTGCAGATGTATATTTAGATGCATTCCTAACAGCTTGGTGCTGTTATAAAGGTACAGTGGCGTAGCTATGTCACCATGGGCCCCGGGGCAAAATTGACATTGGGGCCCTCTTTAAACTAAAAATATACAGATGCAAAACTATTTTATCAATGGCTTCTTACCATCCACTGGAAGACACAATAAGGCAAACCTAAAGACTACTAAGCAAATTATTATGTGCCAGGCAGCAGATAATATTAATCATACTCACTAATATAATTATAATTATGAAAGTTAGTTTGTTATGCTTTCACGCGAAAATTACTGGGTGGATTTGGATGAAATTTTGCTTAGGGATAGAGCTGGACCTGGGTAGAACTAACAGATAAAACGAACCCATTGAATAGTTTTCGAAGTTGTTCCATACTAGGCGAATGAAGTCGCAGGCAGAATCTAGTAAAAATAAACAGGGAGGAAGTATTACTCAACCATGAAAACATAGCTCCCTGCCCTTGGGAACAGCCAAGTCAGAACTCGCGCGTCCGTGGTGACAGCAAGCAGACTGTTCTCAGTGCCGACAACTCACTGTCTTGCTGAACAACTGCGCTGTTAGCTCATTGGTCCGTACCGATCAGCCTAATTTCGTTGATATCCCAGTCAAAGAAGAAAAATATAGGAAGTATTCGTGTAGGATAGTTTCAGCAGAATGAACTTCCCGGATTTTGTTTGTTGAAACACTTTTGATTGAGCCATGCCCCTACCAGGCTTTATGAAGTATATTATGTTATTGTCTGGACAGTAAAAAGTAAAATAACTAAGTCGGCATCTTCGGTTATTATTATTATTATTATTCACCATTGTGACAAATTAATTATAACATTAAACATCTGATCCTTGAATGTGTCTCAATCGTTAAGTATCAGAATAAACAAATTGAGCAGATAGAAAAGTACCTTAAAAGGAGCGTGTACTGCTGAATTCTCACCATTATTTGAAACCACAGTGAAGTTCTTTTTGTTTTCTCATTTAGAATAACTGACAGGAATGCTTCGGAGGGTATAGTCAATTAGTAATGAAGACCGAATATTTCTTATGGTATGCGAAGGCACAGAATGCCGAACCCATTTCCCGCCTACCATTGCAACATAGTGTGTAGATAGGCCAGTAGGATCAAGCCTAAAAATTAGACAAATCGGAAATAATCGCCACAAAAGGTTCTGTTGTCTTAATGGATTCATTTGTGGCCCAATACATCCTAAGTTTTCCCCCTTGTGGAGTTGTGCAAAAGTGGTGGAGGGCAAAAATGTACCTGAAGAAGGGTATTTTTTCGGTTTTGTGATTATACCTCGTAAATGACTCACAATATCGAAAACATACTGAAATTAAACGTTGTAGGGCATGAAATTCAGCTTTGAATGAGGCAATCCGCATATTTTTTGTACCTCCTGTTTTCATTCTAGTGCTCTTCAAAATTGGACAAATTTTACATGTTCATGAAAATTTTCCATTTTCAGCTATTTTTTGTAATATCGTTGAAACTAACCCATCTATCAATAAAGTGGTTCACATAAGCTATGTAGATAAATAAATTCTGCGTTTGATGAGACCAAAAGAGCAATTGACCACACATTTCTGTACGGCTAAGTTTGTACTCTCATTGCTAAGCATTTAAGGTATGGTACTTTACATTTACAAATCTAGGTCTGTAGATCAGTTTTATGCAGATAACTCCGAAATATCATTACAATGAGTAAAGTTAGAACAGTAATTTATATTTTTTTTTCAAAGGGTAAATTCCGTGACAAGAAATGTAGTATCAACTTTGGGAATTCAATATTAAACGGCAAAACCTTTTTACACTGTGTTATTATGCATTTGTGTATATTTTCCACTGGGCAAGCCAGTGTAATAATGACAGAACTGTACCTTTTGTACTTCCTGAGATAATGGACCAGGAAGTTACCTCCAAATAATCTGAACACCGTTTGAGCAAATTTGAATGCAAATATATTTATGTATGTCACCTCTGATTTTAATTTAAAATGCACCATTAGAAAAAGCAGCTTTCGCTTTACTAGAATACTGTGCACAATGTGAGTGTGCAGTTGTCACGAGGCAGCCTCCTGCGTCCACCCACTGGGCGACACAGTTCACGGCCTTGGCGGGGCGCCTGGCGCCACCCGCGGACAAAAGGTCGGATCCGGACTAGTTAAAAGCTTTTTCAGTCCGGGTCTCGCCAGTTCCACCTTTCTGGTGGGGTGGATTCACGCCAAACGACGCAGTTTTTCACCCGCAGCGAACGACACGCTATGTCAGCTACGTGCAGCTTGCCGCGACGCCAGCCTGCCACCCGCCCTGCGATGCGTTTTAATAAGCCCGTCTCTGCCTGCATCACGAGAGCTTGCCGCCCTTCTGCCATAGTCACTGCTACCGTAAGTAAGAGCACCATGTTTTGCATATTACTATATACACTGCATATGACGAGTTGCGTCATCTTTCACATTCTATAACCATTCAACCCATAGAGCACCAAGGATAAACAAAAAGTATTCTATTAGAGAATAAGCTCCTCTTTCTAATGGTGTAGTTTAAATTAAAACCTCAGTTAACCTATATAATGATATTTGCCTCCAAATTGTGTCAAATGTAGTGTCTGATTTTTTTGTAGGTAACTGTCTGGTCCATTATCTGAGGAAGAACAAAAGATACAGTTTTGTCATTATTACACAGTGTAATTGTCGATTATCGTGGCAAAAAAAGTAATACTTCCGAATAAATTTAACGTAAACACCGCGCTATGTATATTTCCACGTTTGCTGTTACGTCATTGGCCTGTCATTCACGTGGAGTTTAAAGGATGCCCTCCTGAGTACACTGAAGTATGATGACGATAAGACAAATTGTGCCGCTATGCCAGCAATAATATCGGTACCGAAAAAAATCTCGCAACCCCAAAAATATTACTGTGTAAGGGTCTCTTATGTGGGAAGGAAACTGAAGCCATCGAAGGCAGTAATTACTATATTAACGCATCTGGTAATCTTTTAATTTTTTCCATCTGATGGACACAGCCATACATATCACCACTTGAGCTATTTTTTGCTTCACTGATGACGCGCCGATCAGTAATACAATCCACAAACTCATTCACGATCCATATTTTCTCTTCCTCTTGCACAAATTTCAGAGTGCAACTGGTTACAGCTATTCATTTGGTATCTATGATTAAGCAACGCTTCGTTGAGGGAATTCACTGGATAAATAAATGAGTTGCCGTAATAATAACGTCCTGTAACAATACATTGTAGAGACAGACATCATATTCAAATGTGGTCACACCGTGTATCGTCAAACACACTGCTGTAATTCAGCGCCATTCACTGTTATTTCGCAAAGATTGACAGCCACGGCAACTCCGACTTCAACCGACAACAAACGATGGCAGGGTCCACGTCTTAGCAGACAAGCAATAGACCTTAGTATGTTTGAATAATTTTTGGATTTCAAATCGTGCGTTTGAGTTTTGTTGGTCAGGATTCAAAATGTTAGAAGTCGAAAATCCTTCATTCAACTAAAATATTATATATAGTAGAACGTCTATTATCGGAAGTAGTTGGGGGACACGGATATTCGGAAAACCGGTTTATTCGAATAATCGAATTGTACACTTGTATTTGCCAATAAGAAGTAGTTACAATAACATTGTTTATACAGTATTGGCAAGCGCGCTATCCTTGACACGCCGCAACATTTGGAAGGCGCAGCTGTTGCTGTGAGCAGCTTTGATGCTGCCACTACTTCTGCCAACTGAAGTGTGCCGATTGTCTTACACAGCGACTGGCGGCTTGGTCGGTCAGCAGCGCCACAGGGTGGCGTCGTGTGTAGGCCCCATTAGAAGCAATGTTCCGCCAGCCGTGGGAAACTTGACTGAAGTTATGGGGAGATGATGCACGGTAGGATTGTAGACTTTAAAAAAAAAAAAAAAAATTCGACGCTGTACTGTAACTTTTTCTGAACGTCACGGACGCCGAGGGGCCCCTTGAGATCGAGGGCCCCGGGGCCCTGCCCCGGCTAGCCCTGTGATAGCTACGCCACTGTAAAGGTGGCTGACAATGACTTTCGTTAAAATGCCTTGTGTGTAACCTGCAGTGGTGGAAATCTTTAGTTTCTATGCAGAAGTTGTTGCATAGATAGTATAAACGAAGAGATAAGTTTATTTTGCTTATAGATCTAAGGTTGCGGTCGAGCTCCAAAACGGAACATTTATTTTCTTTTGCGTAACCCCAAATGTTTGACTCTGGTTAGAATTGTTTTTAAATTAGCTAGACATCGAACAGTATTTGTTAAGATGGATACGTAAGCTTGTGGCGTTCGTTACCGTTACATCCCGTTTATTATCTAACCTGTGCTATTGTTAAACACATCTTTCGGCTGTTGTATATGTAGTCTATGCGAAGATCTTGCAGAGAGAATGCTTAAAATAATAAAACGTAACATATTTTGTTCAAGCATTTAGCATCAGAATAATTGTCTCCTTTTTCCAATGTTAGTGTATCTCTATCAGTAATAACTTATCTAAAGAAAAAATTGCTAGGGCGCGGGTTCGCGTCCTGGACCGGATTACCTGGGGGTGGCAATTTTTAGGGCTGTTGGCGGGGGTAGTGGCGGGGGCGAGGGCGAGGGTAGGGCCGATTGGAGGTGGCTGCCCTTAAGTTACTGTTAAATTGATATGCAAAGTTAATACATAATGTTCTAATTGTTAATGCATAAATTAAATTGATATACAAAAAATAATGGGAAGCGGTGGTGGATGGCCTGGGTGTAGAGATGGGGGCAGCACTCGCACAAATGTCCACTTGTGGAGGGGGACATGTTCGATGTTACTCCAGGTTATTGTACTGTCTGAAGTATGCAATAATTGGGTCCTTTTTTCCAATGTTGGTGTACGTCTAAAAGTACTAACTTTTGCAAAAAAATAGTTCTAGGGGCGCGGGTTCGAGTCTCGGACCAGGTCACGTGGGGGTGGCATTCTTAAGGGCTGTCAGTGGGGTTGAGGTGGGGGTGGAGCTGTGATCACGCAAGTGCTAACTTGTGGAGACAGTTGCCCTTGTTACTGATAAAAATATAGGTTGTTACAATTAAATTGTTACGCAAATTTAATTTAATTAATTGGGGGCGGAGGTCTGGCAATTGGGCGTTTGCTGGGGGGAGGAGGGATGGGGGGGGGGAGTAACGGTACTTCGGCGATAAGGCAAGTGGCCGAGCGTGGAGACGTTACCTGGCGTTGATGACAACAAAAGACGGGGGAATCTCAGTGGATCCGAATCTGCTTTGCTACACTACTTACAATGCATTAAAATTTAGTCCACAATTCCTCTACATCCATTGTACCGGATCTAAACGATGTCCATTCATTTTCTACGTGTGATCCTAACAAATCCTTATTGGTTATTCCTAACAAAAACAAGCTCCTGGCCTTCTTGATTGGTTTATGAACTTTGGTCACCATTTACGCTTTGACGATATGATCACTAGCTCTTGTCTCTACACAGACATCTTTAATAATGTCAGGCCTGTTTGTAGCTATAAGATCTAAAATACTTCCATTGAATGTGGGGTGCCAGTTTATTTGCTCAAGACAGTTTTCGGAGAATGTATCCAAGAGTAGCTCACAAGACTGCTTGTCTGCACCACCTGAAATGTAACTAGAGAGGTTCCAATCTATACTCTTAAGGTTGAAGTCTCCCCAAACTAATATTACATGGCCCGGATACCTATGCACTACCTGTCATAGACTTTCTTTGAATGAGTAAAACTGCTAAAGCAGTGCTGGGGGAGGGGGCCGGTTAAATACACCCAACTATTACCTTTACATCTCTTAGTTCTGTTATACGTACCCAGATAACTTTACAGTTACTTTCAACCTCGACCTCAGTAGAAACAACACCTTTGGCCACGGTGATGACCACTCCCTCGCTAATTGTGTCTGATCTGTCTTTCCGATATACATTCCATGCCTCGCTAAATATTTCTGAACTTGCCACATCTTCATTTAGCCAGTTTTCGGTGCCTAAAACTATTTGAGCACAATAATTTCCATGCAGCGTGGCAAATGCGGGAACTTTGTTTTAATGCTTAGAAAGTTCACTGCTGATGTTTTGATATTAGAATTTTTGTGCTGAATTCGGCCTTAATTTGCAGTCTAAATGTTGACAGGCGAGTGTAAATCAGAGCCAGCGCCTAGCCTAAAAAGAAAACCATGTGAACTCCACAAGTATTCTGCTACCCAAGTACCCACTTCCTTTGTGTAGTGCACCGCTGATCTAAGGGCGTCCTACAATTCCCCATCTGATAACACAGATCTAGAAATCTGTGGCCATGATTATCACAGAGTCGGCGAAGCCTCTGGTTCAGATCCTCCACTCGACTCCAAACCAAAAGACCCTAATCAACTCTGGGAACAATGCTACAGATTGACAGTTCTGCTTGCACCGTGCATGCGAGGGCAGCAGCCTTCACCAGTTCCGCCAGTTGCCCATAGGAGCTGAGGATGTCCTCAGAACCCAAGAACCAAGCATCATTGGTGCTGACATGAGCCACGACGTGCAGTTGACCACAACCAATAGTCTCGACAGCTGCTAGTAAGGCCGCCTCCACATCTCAGATGAGGCCCCCGCCGGCAGACAATGTGCACCGAGTGCACATTGGACTTCTTTCCAGATCTCTACACTATCTGCCTAATGGGCTCCATCACATGCCTAACATTGAAGCTCCCAATAACTAATAATCCCCTCCCCCGGGGTCCCTGCTCGGAAAGGAGTGGCCACACATCCAATCACAGGACGAACGGGTATGGCCGGACAGCCAGCCTCCACATTGGCCTTTCCTCTCAAGTGACGCAAATGCCATTCAACCCGACCACGCCCATTCCACCTGCAGGTGTTTCGACAGCAGGGACAGAGGGCAAAACATAAGACACCTGAGGTGTCTCCCTAGATGCACCAGACTCCCCACCACCGCTGCACCATGAGACAGCAGCCTGAGGATGGCTGACCATAGGCAACAGCACACTCAGCTGTTCGCGAACTGCGGCCTGTTCCCCCTGCGTCTGCACACACCAGGCACACATCCTATCCATCCTATCGATACAATTGACTCTAGAGATTAGAAAACTAATCAACTTCTAACTAGTCTCCTCTCCAGGGGACACTACCTTGACGAAGCACTGTACGTGCGGGTGGAGAGGCTTGCACATCCATGTGAAGCAGAGGGCTGTACCGAAGGTAGAGAACCTACTGCCGGAAAGGCCTCAGCTGATGAATCTGACAAAGTGTGTCCCACAACGTCCCGTCTTCCTTATCCTCTCCCAGTCCTTTCCCAATTCCTTTCCCAACCCAAGGTGTGATGCAATCCGTGCCGAGGTGGGCGTGGCACATGGGTGGATGTGTCTCGAACGGAGCCTCAGGGATACCGGGCGACCTCCCTGAGTAAGTAGCCTTGCACCACGCGGGGTTATCGTGGTGTGGACCATATAAATCCCCAAATCTCGTGGGACTAAGATGAACACAAAGAAAGAAAGTATTTTAAAAGAATCTGAGGGGCAATCTGAGACCTCAGATACTCAGACATCGAGATCAGGACCGATGGAGTGACACTCCTACTTCTGAATCAGTGTCTAGACCTGAGCAAGAAGTGGGAACTGTAACAGAGAAGTTGGACCAGATTAGGATTAAGGCCATGTCTGGGGCTCAGAGGAGGAAACTTCACAAGGAACAGAAGCAAAAGGAAGGAAAAGAATGGCTTCCTAAGCATAAGTGGAGGGAATCAAAAGGGCTTAAGCCCAAGACCCCCAAAAAGAAACTGCCTCAAGTCAAAGGGGATACACAGACCCCCTCGACGTCAAAGACAGGTGGCAAGAGGGTTAGGGAGGAATCTAAGACTTCCTCCTCTCTGGACAAGCGTGATCCTGAAAGGTTGAGGCAGGAAATAGGAAAACAGACCTACAGTACTGCAGTCTCGGTCTTTAGAATGGCGGTTGTCCAAGAAGGATACCCACTGGTGAGCATCACCTCGCAGCAGGAGGAGCTCGTGCAGATGGCCCTCTTTGAAGAGATTCAGGGTGACGCTGGTCCAGGACCCAAATTCAGGACGGTCTATCTAGTCGCGGTGCCCTCATTTTTGTCTGCAAGGGGGAGCACTCAGCAGAATGGCTTAAGGACAAGGTGCCCATGATATCCCCATGGGAGGACACGAAGCTGCTGGTCAAGACAGCAACCGAACTCCTGAAGACCGCAAAGGTATCAATATGGGTACCAAAGATCCTTAAGGATGTCCCTCCAAAGACCCTGTTCGAAAAAATAAGGGTTCAGAACCCAAAAGTCTCGACAGAGGATTGGAGGGCAATTAACCAAAAGGTAGTTCCGGAAGGACGAACCCTGGTGGTGGAGGACGGAGAGAAGTCCTTGAAGGCAATGTGAGAGCAAGGCCTGAAACTGTTTTTAGGATTGTCGCAGGTCGCCGTCAGGGTAATCAAAGACCTTAAAGGCAATAATGGCAGCAAGATGGGGACTGGAAGTGCTGCAGATAAACCTGCAGCACAGTAAAGGGGCCACTGCTGCCCTGAGCCGTCGCCAGGGGGGACAGGAGGTGGACGTTGCCCTGATACAAGAACCCTATTTATACAAAGGGGGTGTATCGGGCCTCTGTGGTACTGGAGGTAAGCTGATTTATGCTAGAAATCTAAAAAACTCCAGAACATGCAGTTATGTTAGAAATGGAATACCTTTCATAACAATGATGGATTTTTGTTCCAGGGACCTGGTGACTATCAGGATGCAGCAACGTGAGGAAGATATCACGAGGGAAATTGTTTTGGCCTCAGCATACCTTCCTTACGAAGACAGCTCTCCTCCTTCTTTGGAAGTGAGGAGACTGACGGAAACCTGCCATTGGCAAGGTGACGAACTGTTGGTGGGATGTGATGCCAATGCCCACAATGTATCGTGGGGCAGCAAGGACACCAAGAGTAGAGGTGAGCACCTTCTTGAATTTCTCCTATCTAACAACTTGGAGATCCTGAATAGGGGTGATGAACCTACATTCAGGAATAGTAGAAGGGAAGAAGTAATTGACGTAACTTTTGGTTCCATGATGATGGGAAGTTACGTCGAACAGTGGCATTTGGTCCTGGAGCCATCCGCATCAGATCACATGTATATTAAATTCAAGGTTGAAATGAGAACCAGACAGACCATGGCCTATAGGAACCCCAGGAAAACGGACTGGGAGACATATACGAAAGACCTTGACTTCAGCCTATCGGAAATTAAAACTTCGATAAGGAATCCAGCAGAGTTTGAGGAAGTAGTAGAGGCTGTAACCTCTGCTATAGTGACCTCATACCAGGACAACTGCTCAATCACCAAGAAGTGCACAAATAGGAGTGTGCCTTGGTGGAATAATAACCTGGAAATACAAAGGAAACAGGTACGAAGACTGTTTAACCTTGCGAGGCGCAAAGGACAATGGGCAAAGTATCGTGAGGCCCTCGTCAAATACAACCTTGCCATCAGACGGGCAAAGGAGGCATCCTGGAAGGTATTCTGTGAGGAAGTGGAGGGCACGGCTGCTCAAGCGAAACTTCATAAAATCCTCACTACGGTACCAACTAATCCAGGAGGAACATTGAGGAAGGAGGATGGGGAGTATACAAAGACAGCACATGAAACGCTGGAACTGCTCCTCAAGACTCACTTTCCTCAATATACTCTGGGGGATAACTCAGACCAGAATGCGATTCCTGAGAGACAACGGTTCTCAGGTATTCGCAAAGAGGACTGGGATCTGGCCAAGGAGTTGTCGATTTCAGTAATGTCCGATGGGCGGTGGGAACATTTCAACCGTTCAAGTCACCTGGCCCCGATGGAATCTTTCCAGCTCTCCTGCAACACGCAGGAGAAACTCTTATTAGATTCCTATGTAGGTTATTCAGGGTTAGCCTAGCATCAGGAATCATTCCCATTGCCTGGAGGGCAGTGAAGGTTGTCTTCATTCCTAAACCAGGGAGAATTGATCATACCAAGGCCAAGGATATGAGACCAATCAGCCTGTCCTCCTTCATTCTTAAGACATTGGAAAAGCTGGATAATGTGCATGTTGGAGAAAGGAGGTTAAGTAGGGCTCCTCTACGTTCAAACAAACATGCATATCAGCCAGGTAAATCATGTGAGACAGCTCTCCACCAACTCGTTAGGACGGTGGAGAAAGCACTACACTTTCAGGAAATAGCCCTCTGTATCTTCCTAGACATCGAGGGGGCTTTTAGCAACACGTCCTTCGATTCCATGGTTAGGGCGGCAGGGGTGCATGACCTAGGGACCACTATATGTAGGTGGACTAGGGCCATGCTCAGTGGAAGAAAGGTAGAAACTACCATAATGGATGAAAAAATGGTAATCAACACCACTAGGGGTTGCCCGCAAGGAGGAGTTCTATCCCCTTTATTGTGGAATCTAGTGGTGAATGATCTCATTGGAGAATTAAACCCTAGGCAGTACTTTTGCCAAGGATAAGCAGATGATCTTGTCATAGTAATACTTGGCAGATTTGCTGACACAGTAAAGAATATGGCACAAGGTGCGTTGGACATTGTGCAAGACTGGTGCAGAAAACAGGATCTGGGGGTTAGTCCTAAGAAGACTGTTGTTGTACCATTCACAAAAAAGCACATCCAACATTCAAGTTGGGATCTAAAGCTTTTCAATGAAGTGCTACCTGTGAAGGGGACAGTGAAATATCTAGGGGTTGCCCTCGATGAGAAACTGACATGGACCCCTCACATCAGGAATATTTGCTCCAAGGCAAAAGGTACTCTTGTGAGTACCAGGAGAGCTTGTGGCAAAAATTGGGCCTGAGTCCCAAGGGTATGCACTGTATATACACCACAGTGATTAGACCCAGGATCACCTATGGGGCGGTCGTGTGGTGGAAGAAGGTAGAACAGCGGGGGGGAATAACTGAAGAGGACCCGGTTTACTGCTCAAGACAGTTTTCAGAGAATGTGTCCAAAAGTACCTCGCAAGACTGCTTGTCTGTACCGCCTCAAATGTAACTAGAGAGGTCCCAATCTATACTCTTAAGGTTGAAGTCACCTCCGACTAATATTACATGGCCCGGATACCTATGCACTACCTGGTGTAGGCTTTCCTTGAATGATTCTAAAACTGCTGCAGCAGCACTGGGGGCGCGATAATAACACCCAACTATTAACTTTACTTCTTTTAGACCTGTTATACGTGCCCAGATAACTTTTGGACACATTCTCCGAAAACTGTCTTAAGCAGTTAAACCGGCAACCCACGCGCAATGGAAATATTCTAGACCTTATAGTCACAAACAGGCCTGACCTTATTAACGATGTCTGTGTAGAGACAGGAATTAGTCATCATGATATCGTCATAGCGTCGATGGTAACCAAAGTTCATAAACCAATCAAGAAGGCTAGGAGCGTGTTTTTGTTGGGAAGAGCCGACCATCAAATGTTACGATCACACTTAGAAAATGAAAGGGTATCGTTTAATTCTGGGACTATGGATGTAGAGGAATTGTGGACTAAATTTAAGTGCATTGTTAATAAAGGGTTAGAGAAATATGTGCCAGTAAAGACGATTAAGGATGGAAAAGATCCACCATGGTATAATAATAATGTTAGAAAGCTGCTGAGAAAGCAAAGGCTGTTGCACTCTCGATTCAAAAAAGAACACGCAAATGATGACAGGCAAAAGTTAGTAGAGATTCGTGCGTCTATAAAAAGATCGATGCGTGAAGCATACAATAATTATCACAGCCATACCTTAGCAAAAGATCTTTCCGAGAACCCGAAAAAATTCTGGTCCTATGTAAAATCGATAAGCGGGTCAAAGCCCACTGTCCAGTCACTAGTTGATCATTCCGGGGCAGTAATAGAAGAAAGCAAACAGAAAGCTGAAGTTCTAAATTTAACCTTTAAGAAATCTTTCACGCAGGAGGACCGCACAAATATACCATCATTTGATCAACGTACTAATTCCGAAATGGGGGACATAGCAATAGGTATTTCCGGTGTAGAGAAGCAGCTGAGAGAGCTAAATACGAAAAAGTCTGCTGGTCCGGATGGAATACCAGTTCGGTTTTACAAAGACTATTCTGCGGCGTTGCCCCCCTACTTAGCTTGCATTTATAGCGAATCTTTAATTCAGTGCAAAGTTCCTAGTGATTGGAAAAAAGCGCAGGTGACTCCCGTTTATAAGAAAGGAAAGAGAACTGACCCATACAATTACAGGCCAATATCGTTGACATCAGTTTCATGTAGAATTTTGGAGCATATTCTCAGTTCGAATATAGTAAATTTCCTTGAAACGGAAAAGCTACTTTCCATGAATCAGCACGGGTTTAGGAAACATCGTTCATGTGAAACTCGGCTTGCCCTTTTCTCACATGACATCTTGCGAGCCATGGACGAAGGGCAACAGGCGGATTGTGTTTTTCTCGACTTCAAAAAGGCGTTCGACGCGGTGCCACACTGCAGACTGCTAACGAAGATACGAGCTTATGGAATAGGTTCACAGATTTTTGACTGGCTGGAAGACTTCCTAAGTAATACAACGCAGTACGTTGTTCTCGACGGCGAGTGTTCATCAGAGACGAGTGTATCGTCAGGTGTGCCCCAGGGGTGAGTGATAGGACCGCTATTATTTTCTATCTATATAAATGATGTGATGGACAGAGTAAGTTGTAATTTACAGCTGTTTGCTGATGATGCTGTGGTGTATGGGAGGGTGTCGTCTGTAACTGACTGTAATAGCATACAGGTTGACTTAGACAAAATTTCTAGTTGGTGCGAAGAATGGCAGCTAGCTCTCAATGTAGAAAAATGTAAGGTGATGCGCATGAGCAGAAAAAACAATCCTATAATGTTCGAATACAGCATTAGTAGTGAGCTTCTTGATGCTGTCGCGTCGTTCAAATATGTACGCGTAACATTGCAGAGCGATATGAAATGGAACGAGCATGTAAGGACAGTTGTGAGTAAGGCAGACAGCCGACTTCGGTTTATTGGGAGAATTTTGGGAAAATGTACTTCACCTGTAACGGAGACCGCATATAAAACGCTTGTATGGCCACGTCTTGAGTATTGCTCAAGTATTTGGGACCCGCAGCAGATCGGTTTGAAGGAAGATATAGAGGCGGTTCAGAGGCGAGCAGCTAGATTAGTTACCGGTAGGTTCGACCAATGCGCGAGTGTCACGGAAATGCTCCGGCAACTCAATTGGGGATCGCTGGAAGAAAGACGACGTTCTTTTCGTGAATTTCTATTAAGTAAATTTAGAGGGCCGGAATTTGAAGCTGAGTGTAGTGTGATCTTGTTGCCGCCTACTTACATTTCACGTAAAGATCACAAAGACAAGATAAGAGAAATTAGGGCTCGTACAGAGGCATATAGGCATTCTTTTTTTCCTCGTTCAATTTGGGAGTGGAATAGGAAAGGAAATGCCTAGTAGTGGTACAGTGTACCCTCCGCCACGCACCTTACGGTGAATTGCGGAGTATGTATGTAGATGTGGATGTAAATGTAGGATCTGTGATTACGGTGATGAAACTGCATCACATCTAATCTTCGAATGCATTGCATTGGAAAGTAAAAGGCACAGAACATTTGGGACAACCAGACCCGAAGAAATTGTGTCTAATAAAGAACTGGTAAAGGGACTCCTTGCACTGTTCAAGGACATTGGTTGGCTTTACTAGATATACAGGGAGCGATACCGCACATTAAACTTAGTTTCAGTGTGGGCAGTGGCAGGTTGGACCAACACTGTTTTGGCTTCCCTGAAAAAATCAAATCAAATCAAATCAAATCTAACTAGTCTGGTACTTTAATAAAGGCGGCTGGCTGCTGACTGAACTGTGGTCAGTGGTAACAATACTGTCAAAAGAACGAGACTGTCTCTCATTGCTTCCAAACTAAATAAGAAAATCTATGGAATACACTTATCAAACACACAGGAATAAAAGCTTTCTGAAAGCGAAATACGAAACAAAGAAGTTGTAAGTTGATACTTAAATTATTTAGCTTACAGCACAAATGAAACCTGCCAAGTATGTGACAAGAAACCTCTTAAAAAAACAGAAGCACTAATGAACATTAAGAAACTGATTGGCAACAAAATTACACAGAAATTAAATTATGATACTTAGCGCTCTGGGCGATGTGATAGCGACAACAGTTGGCAGTGGATTAACTGCTGTAGTAACAGCATCTGACCTGTTTTGAAATACGCAGTCACAGACGAAAACTATACACATCGGTATTTATCAAAATACACGAGAATAAACTCTTAAAACAATAACACAAATGCAATCTGCCAAGTATGTGAGAAGAAACCTCTTAAAAAACAGGAGCACTAACGGAAGTTAAAAATTTTATTGGCAACAAAACCTTTTTAGGTTACAAAGTGATTACATAATTTACAATAAGGAACACATTATTATAGTTTTTCTTTTACATAACTTACAATAACATACACACTATTAAGTTTTTCTTTTACATTGATAATTATCTCATTATACAACTTAATTGCTATCATCTGTGAATTTAGTCTCATTGTGCATATTCTCCAAGTTACTTTAGATGTATTTATCAACTGAATAATATGGCGTCTTTCTGAACCATACCTCGAGCACTGTCTTAAATTTACTTATTGTAAGGTTTTTTAGAGACTGCTAAATTTTATTATACAATTTAAGACCTAGTTTTTTGTGGCTGTTATGTATCAGAGACAGTCTTGAATACGGAATATTTAACATAGTATTGTTTCTAGTATTATGTGTATCATTATTTACTCTGACAGTAAATTTATGTATATTTTCTTTTATATAGATTAGATAACAGTACATGTAGAGACATGGTAGTGTCATTACAATGCGCTTGCAACCTCCCTATCGGTACTCACCAATACAAATTGGGCATTACATAACTCAGGGTAGTAAAAGGTTTATGGCTCGTTGTCTCTGTTCTGTGTAAACAAGATCAATACTTAATCTGTAGTTTAGCCAGTCTATCAATCTGCATATGACATGAAAATATATTTTAACAAACATAACTTAAACCTCTGAATAACCAACAAAATCGATTCTAAGATAAAGAAGTGATGCACTTACAAAGTAATTCTCTATAAATGGAGTTTATTACTATATTTGGACATGAGAATGCGGAGGTGGACCTACTTTATACATCGGTAAATAACTCAATATTTCCCCAACTATTGTTCTTGAAAGGCATAATAAGTATCATATGCACTCGACAGTAAAAGTTCCAAATTATACTTGTGCTCAAATGTTCAAATGTTTGTAACGCTTAAGAAACTTAACTGTGGGGTCATCAGTCCCTGAACTTACAAACTACTTATGAACTACCTTACAGTAAATATGACACAAACACAAATGCACAAGTGGGGATTCAAACCCCCAATGGTGGACGGCTGCGCGCACTGCAACGTAGCACTCCAGCACACGCGGCTAATCTGCTGTGGCTAATTATAACTCGTAAATCGAACAATTCAGATCCAAATTAATCCACGATTACAGTATTTTGTTATAAAACACAGGTTGTCATCACACGAGTACACGATTGCTGAATTATCACAGTTCCACAGCCCTACTACCGTGCATAGTTTACATTTTTCACCAGAGTCTAAGTTCTGCAGTCAAAGTCCTATACATTTTCTAAGTTCACACATGCCTAACTCATCAAATCACAAGTTTGTAACACAGCTTCAGACCGCCCAGCATCACAACCTCTCACCACCGCATCCAAGTTATGAGTCCCATCCCAAACAATCGAAATCATACTCTCTCTGCTCCCAAAATTGTATCCTTCCACGCATCCTAACGCCTCATCTTCAAAATATAATTTCCTTTTCAAAATATTATGCATTTGAATATCACAGAAGTAAATTCTCTGACTACCTCCCTACAAATGTTGTTTACATTTAACAAACAAATATATACTTAACAACACTAAAAATGGTTGAGACTGAAGCTCTTTGCTGAGGTAACCACCATCGAAAAATAGTTACAACATAAAACGAACGTCACTAATAATAATATTAAACATAATAAAATACATATATAAATGTGATGTGCTTTGCTGGGTTCATGTTTTATGTTTCTGTGGTGGAATCTTTGTTCTGACACAAGAATGTTACTACCTCAACGAAAAGCAGAACAAGAGAGTAAAACAAAGTTTATTCAAAGAATACGGAAATAACGTGGTGCGTCTTTTAAGATAGGTAGCGTGGTGCAATGCTGCCCATTTGCTTCTTAAACAGTTACTGATAAACGCTATGTATCATTAAATGTAAATTTAAGTCTTATGATACTGTTATTATAGGACTGAAATTTATTGGCTTTTTATCTGTAAGGGATCTTGAAATTATAATTGTAATTATGGCGTTTGATTCTCCCAAGTCTCCTGAATTCATTCAGTTAATTATATTTGTCATATGATCACTTCCTGATTTTATATGGATTTTTAGAGTAATGTGTGTGGCTTTATTGTATTTCAATTGCAATCTGGGATAGTCGCCCTTGGTAGTCCAAGACCGCCGTTTCCTATTTTTGAGCAGATTAGGGTTTTCCTAATGACCTGTATTCCATTCACTTGTTCCAAACTGGCAGCCGGCCAGCTGGGGAATGTAGTGGGGCACGGCCGTTAGGTTCAAAAGTAAAGTTCTTCAGTATGATCGTGTTGGACTTCGATCCTGGCCCTTCTACTACACTTGCAGTATAACTGAAACTTCACTGTCCAATTATAGAAAACAAATCTTGAAATGTTTCTTTCTAGGTCCTTGTGCAAGATAAGAGAAAACAAAACTGTTCCTAAAACAAAATACTTCAAAGTTCAAAATTTTGTATATAGTTCTTGCTGAAAATTCGCCATATGTTTTGTAAACCACAGATATTATTTGTTGGATCCGTTGACAAAATATATCGCTTTGAAAAATATGAACTCACTGTCTTTTAATCAATAAAATTATAGCTAAGTCCCTAAACTTACCTAAAGTCCAAAAACGACTCTGTAAATAACTTCATAATATATTTTCAGCACAATATATAAATGCTCGTTCTTCTAAACAGCTGAAATAACTGTCCTCTAAACACTGACACTTGAAGTAAAATTTAACGTTTTATTTTCTTAAGTCACAAATCCATATATAATATAACACAAAGTCTGATCTCTCTCCTAAGGACTCAACATAAGGACTGAAACTGTTTTTTTCTGAACTTACAGTCCTGAACAACTTATTTATTTCATTGTGATGGTTGGCAACGGAGGTCTTCGAACAGGATCTTCTTGAGCTGTGCGGCTATTGACCTGCGACAACTGGTGGCCAGCTATGTCATCTTTGGCTTCCACAGAGAAGACGCTGTTCTTGTAGATTGCTCCATTGTCTCTGCACATGAAACATAGGAAACAACGCACATTGCTTTAAGAAAATCATAACACAAAAATTATTATATTATAAATTATTGACAACATAAAAAACATATTTTTACCTGCAAAAACAGAGTTGATGTAAGGTAGTAGTGGGAATAATATTTCGTCCCACTACATACCCCATCCACAAGCTCAGCTTAGCAGGGAACAAAAATTGGGAAATAAATTTAAGCTACATAATAAATGTTCTCCTTTTCTTTCATTATAGTCAATCAGACATTTTACATGTTCATCGCAGTTCTTATGTCACCATATTCTAAGTAATATTCCTGTTACTTTTTCTGTTTGAATATAGAACAGTTTACAAGTTTATTAGTCATCAGTTCACTTATAAACCTTTGAATACCTTAACTTTTGTTTGCATTAAATGGTAATAATATACTGTAAAAGTAGTATATGAAGAAAAGTCTCATTACCTATTTTGATCTTTTAGAAATCACATGCCAGAAAAGTTCGTTATTTAATTTTTTCATAATACATCATTTTGTGGTAATGACATTACATTTTAGGTATAATACTTAGATTATATCTAGACAGAGCGTTCACATTATAATAGGTGAGAGTCAGTATGAAACAAACTTTTCATTATTGACCAAAGAAGAAAATTTCAATTACCATTTTGTTCCATTAAATTTCCTTTCTTTCCATAAGACGGGCTTCTCCTAATTCACATCCCTATAAAAGTTATATAATATTTCCCCCTTTCTTATTGTAAAGGTCAGAAAGAGATCAGTGGCATTTAACTTTAACAAACTTGGCACGGCTCTCCTTGGCTTTCAAAATATTAATAATCGATCATGGAAGCAGCATTTAAATATCTATGGGAAACATTTGTATGTACCTGGTTTGGTCTCATGCAAACATTTATAAAACGTTAAAAGTCGACAACAAGTGGTTGAAAATCGGATTCATTATACTAAATCACGGTGGATTCTTAAATTGCAGTCTGTTAGAAATCGATCTAGGTACTGGTTTTATATGAGATGTTGCGTGATCTGAGGCGACTAGCTGCAAACCCCGGAAGGTGGAACTCGGACCCATGTGGTTCCGAAAACCGATGAAATTGAATAAATTCAGATTCTGAAAAGAAAAGAAAATTAACTACAGCAAGAAACCCATAGAAATGCTTAGAATTATATAAGGAAGAATATGAAATACAGCTACTCGTGATAGTGGGCGATTACAGAGAAGAATGAGGTCCTGTCTCAGGAGAACCACAAAAATGAAATAATTACAGAGTCGGAAAAATAAGAATAAGAATTATGGCATGCAATCCATAGAAATGTTTAGAATTACATGAAGAAGCTATTGAAGGAGGCTGTACAAGGCTCAGAGAGAATTACTGACAAAGAAAGAGATCGTACTAAAAGTTGGAGAAGAAAAGGCGAAACGCGAAATATTAGTGGAAATCAAAATCAGAAGGATACCCACATAGTTACTTGTGTGATGGGCATGAAACAAACAAGAGTGGAAGCTGAAGACTTTGTTCTATGAACCAACCACATGGCACACATATCACTCACGGAAGGAAACGACGAGAAGATTTTTATATGCACTGTACAATAAATGAACATATCACCTATTAGAAATCCGGATCCACAAAGCTAGAAAGTATTTACACAGAGTTCATGCACCACCACATGATCACAAAAGGTTTTAACATACCAAGCCATTATCAAACAGCAACTAGAATCACACATACCGCGTTTCTCTATAGGAAATCACTGAACTGAAAAACGAGAACACATTTCCGCACACGATCGGAGAAAATATTCAAAAAAAGAAATGATTCTAAGTTCACTAATCTAGTCAATGAAACGTTATCATCTCCAGAAACAAGAGCAGAGCCAACCTTGCCTCACCAGACAACCAGTCCAGAATGAATCGCCTAGCGGGAACCGACCGGAAGCCAGAAAATCCAAGAAAAACCGGTGGTGGGAATGGAGAGTTAGTACACTCGTGCTGGAGTAGGTTCGCTAACTAAATCGCAACCAAAGGGTGTGGAAACCTCTTTGGTCATCTCGCAGCTATCTACTCGGAGCCAGAGAGAAGGATGCAAGGCGAGCTTTCACTCCCCACATTCCATCAGCCCTAGATTCTTGCACACACTTAAAAGTACAACTGCATATTCACACAGGGACAGTGGCGTAGCAGAGAAGCCGTACTTATGCCACATTAATGAATATAATAATGAATTATTAACATAACAAAATAAGAAAAACCTACCAATATTAACTAATATTTGAACACATGAAATAAAAATGCTATTCCTCAAGCCTTGAAAAGAGTTGGGTTCAAGTTTTAACAAAATGAAGTCTAGCGACAGTAGATAAATTATAACTTTACAGATATATACAAAAATATATGGAAGACGACAGACGGTCGTTTTTCATCAGCCCTTCATCAATTGAAAATTTTGATGTAGGCTGAGGTAATTACATTACATCATATACAGCAAACTTGTCAAAACTAACATGTAGTTGCCCTATGGGTGACAGCTGGAGACGTCACTCAAAAACAGCAAATACAACAAAAAATACACATTGAAAAATAAACGCCGGCCGCGGTGGCCGAGGTGACTGAGACGCTCCAGTCACGGTCAGCACGGCCACTACGGGCGGGGGTTCGAATCCCCCCTCGGGCATGGATATTTGTGCCGTCCTAGTTCGTAAGTAGTTCATAAGTAGCTTGTAAGTTTAGGGACTGATGACCACGTAGTTAAGTCCCGTAAGACTTACAACCATTTGAACATTGAAAAATAATAATTGCCGTAAAAACTAACAATGGAGATGCAGATGTGGGTTGTAAGACCACAGAATTGGGACAACATGTATAACAATGCAAACTTTACAAGGAAACATAGATAGATAAATCATAAATATAAAATATACATGAAGTAGAAACACACACACACACACACACACAAAATAAGATCACAATTTTGAATGGGTCATGTTATGCTAAAACAGTTCCTCAATAAAGAAATGGATAAAATGTTTTCAAAATCACTCCAAATTAGGAAAAAAGATATGTTCATGACAGAATTTTAAAGTCGCTGAGGGCGACCAGGGTCGATACAGGAAAAGGGCCTCTTATCAGGTGAATAGTAATTTGCACTCTCAGAGCGTTCACTGTTTCTACAACTCTCACGACTTTTCAACCTAATGTTGTCCTTCACATTGTCGTCCACTCAACACTGGTTTTTGAGTCAATAAACACTGTTCTCATTAGTTCGAACTGTCGACTAGGGTCTTTGAAGAGGGAGAGAGACAATCGTCTAGAAGGTACTTGGAGGACGCTAAAAACCACACACATATGAAGATACTTTTACTTTAGTGTCTCTTCCTCAGCTACTCAACTGCATCCGACGTGAGTAGGAGGATGTGGTTAGTGCACCTGTCCGCGAGGCCTGGTATTCCTTGTATGTGTGACAGGCGGCCTGACAAGTGCTTGGGTGGCTGCGAAGGTTGACCACCAGAAGAGATTAGCGGACCAGCGACTGGGATCAGGACGGCTAGGCACCAGCGACGGCGGCGCAGCTTGTGTGTTGCTGCTAATCACCCAACTCTTTTGTGCGCGCTGAGGGTTGGCAGCATTGACTGGCCGGCCGGTCGCGTAGTTTGTGTAGCCGGCTGTAATCGCTCAACCAGATGCAGATAGCAGTTTTGGGCAGGGCGGCCGCTTGTCTTCCGTTTCCCCATGGACCCTGCCAACTCCAAAGTCAGTCTCGCACCGCTGCCTGGCGCGAAGCAGGCGTGAAGTCCATGGACGCATGCCTCTGTCTTGGCCTCAGACACCCTCAGATATCTGACAACACTTTGGTGCACCATGTTACCACAGGACATATTAAACTTATGAGGAACTCCATCGTGTCACAAACATGGAGTGCCTTCTTATTTAAACAAAACATTTGACAAAAATACAAATAACATCAATAGAGGTTCATACAGAAACATTTTAAAATTAGAACTGTCATAGGTATATAACAAAAAAAATATTTAAATTAGCCATATGGCGACCAGAACGCCTAGGCCTTTAGCCCTTAATAAATATTTTAACATTAAGGTACAATGTTCATAGATATATACAAAAAATTCTTCTTCCCATGAATTGAAGGGCAAAACACAAAAATTGACATATTACGTTGAAATAACATAATAATAGTTTATCCTCTAACTTAATATCACATTGAACATAATATATTTATAATGAATAACTTAAACTTTAAGTCAGGACTCTCAGGGATAGTGTTAGTGAAGCAAAGCTATTTTTATTCATGCAGCACACAACGGTATGCAAAAAAAAAAAAAAAAAAAAAAAAAAAAAAAAAAAAAAAAAAAAAGAACTACCAAGCTTTATGCAGCTAATAAATTATTCTAGGGTAAAATTGA
Source organism: Locusta migratoria (assembly GCA_026315105.1). NCBI lineage: Eukaryota > Metazoa > Arthropoda > Insecta > Orthoptera > Acrididae > Locusta > Locusta migratoria. Next base: position 814,486,738 of record CM048744.1, on the reverse strand, counting down.
CTTACAATTTAACGTATCCTTACCACAATGCTGCAAAAACAAAAAATGGAGATTAGAGTTTTAATATCCTACTGATGTTAGAATTTCAGGTATCCTCACGGTACATGTACAGCAGACAGTCCTTGAGGTGGAGCTTGCGTTTGTTCAGCTCCTTTATTTTTTGTTTGTATTTCCTCACATCTGTGATTCTGCCCTCTTTTGAATGTGCGTCTGGCCTCTTCTATTGATCACGCTCTGCCCTTTAATTTACAAAATTGGCCTGTAAAACTTATCTGAAAAAAAAAGTTGGTTCTATTAATAAGCCAGGGTGTATATTGTCAATGAAATTTTGATGAACACCTTCGTTAGTTCTCTGCTGCGACCGTCTTCCGGTAGAATTGCACACCTCCTGTTATTCAAATGGACAATCCCTAGACAAAATTATCTAGACCCCGGAGCATCAACAGCATAGTGCATCTACGTGCAACTAAAATCCTATTAATTACAGCGTTGTCGCCTACCACGGCGTCTTATAAACATGCTACCTAACGGGGAGATTGCCGATATAAAACTTACAATAAAAGTGGCAAAGCACTTGCTACACAAGGCTAGTTTCACGCACAGTGAAGACGAGCACACACACACTTAAAACGATATACAGGGACTCAAATTACAATAAACAAGACATACACAAAATATACTCAAGAAAATACTTAACATGGCCTAAAGAACTTAGATTATGCACCATCAATCGTCACGATGGAGACAAAAACATAAAAGCATCGACAAAAAAAAGGACTATGTGAGGCAGGCATCCTTACAGCTAACAGAGACACTTCAACATGTCACACTAATAATTTTATATGTACGATACGGAGCGTCAAGGTAACGTACGTTGAACAGCCGACCAGATGGAACTGGCAAGTTGCTGTTATCCACCCCAATAGGGGCTTGTGCCTTATAGTACACAAAACACTCATACAACTTGAAGATGCGTTATGGTGAAATGAAATCGCACAACAAACACATACACATACGAAGGACACATATAACAAAATACACTATTAAAACAAACCGTTTAAAGAAAACACTACAAAAGACATACAAAATACAGCATAAATCTACAAACACAAATGACTTGGGTGGTAGGAATATCACTTAATTTACCTTAGCAAACAGAAAATTAAATAAAGCTTAGGACGTATATGATCCTTTCTGAACAGGTTGATCGAGTGACGATCAACTATAGCAAATTATTACTGTCTTGTGCTAGGTGCAGGATCCTCTGGTTTGTTATGACACGGATCAGCGAACCTAATCTCGACGTCTTCACTTGCCGGGTCACGTGGTTTTTGCGGGCCTTTATAGGATCAGTAGCCCTTATTTCCATTACCGAACTTTCACCGCTTGTCTTCTCGCTTACCACGGCAATTACCGTTCCCGTTCCTCCACTGTTGCTGATTCTCAGCGTTGGTAGGAGCGAATTCTGCGCTGCTATTGCTTTCCGCGCGGTCGTACCTAGCACTCTTAGCTCTATTGTCGCTCTGACTACTTCTCCTAGAAGAACCGTTGCCGTCTCTTCTAGGCCCGTAATATTTGTCCTATTCTAAGTCCTCCAGGTAAGCCTGAAAGGAATCAATGCCCTCCTTGCAGCTTCCTGCAAGGACGACATTGTGCATATTTCGTGGGAGCTTCGACGCGCAAATTCTTATCAATTCACGCGAAGGGTATGGGCAGTCGAGCTATTGATTTCTCTTCATCATACCTCGAAAGAATTCTCTGAGACTCCTGCAATTGCTGTTAGCAAAGTGGGGCATCACTAGAATGCTGCTTTTTATGTGTTCCTGTTGCCTCTCAAGTAGGCAGACAGGAAATGTTCCATAAAATCATCGTAGTAGCGGCAATATCTTAAGAGAGGTCGCATCTGCATGGCGGGCTCCCCCTCGATATATCCACACACATACTCGATTTTCGGTCCTTCTGGCCAGTTCGGAGGCAGAGAGTAATCGAATTGATCTAGCCATGCACGCCGGTGTATCCCGCTTGCAGAGTTTCAGAAGACCTCGTACAGTGAGAAAGTGGTTATAATCAAATGTCTGCACTGGCTCTCGCACAGGCAATCGACTCGGTCTTTCTCTTATGGGAGGACAGGCATACAGAGGTTCGACCTCTTCCTCCTTGAGAGCCGAATCATCTCCGCGATTGGAACGACAGGGCCAACCTCCACACAAACTGCGGCAGGCATTTTCTACTTGTGGGGGAGGAACGGAGACTTCCCAAATGACCACAAAAGGTTTTAACATACCAAGCCGTTATCAAACTGCAACTAGAAGCACACATACCGCGTTTATCTATTGGAAGTCACTGAACTGATAAACGAGAGCACATTTCCGCACATGATCGGAGAAAATATTCAAAAAAAGAAATGATTCTAAGTTCACCAATCTAGTCAATGAAACGTTATCATCTCCAGAAACAAGAGCAGAGCCAACCTTGCCTCACCAGACGACAAGCCCAAAATGAATCGCCAAGTGACCACCAGGGTGCGGGGAGCAACAGGAAGCCAGAAAATCCAAGAAAAAACAGTGGTGGGAACAGAGAGAGAGTACACTCGCACTGGAGTAGGTTCGCTAACTAGCTCGCAACCAAAGTATGTGGAAACCTCTTTGGTGACCTCAGGAGCTATCGACTCTGAGCCAGAGAAAACGATGTAAAGCGAGCTATCACTCCCCACATTCAAACAGCCCTAGATTCTTGCACACACTTAAAAGTACAACAACTGCACATTCACACAGGGACAGTGGCGTAGCGTAGAAGCCGTACTTATTCCACATTAATTAATACAATAATAAATTATTAACAGGACAAAATAAGAAAAACCTAGCAATATTAACTAATATTTTAACACATGAAATGAAAATGCTATTCCTCAAGCCTTGAAAAGAGTTGGGTTCAAGTTTTAACAAAATGAAGTCTAGCAACATTAAATAAATTATAACTTTACAGAAATAAACAAAAATATATGGCAGATGACAGATGGTCATCTTTCAAGGTAACTTCTCTATTTTCCCACGAGCCTAGCTGCGGATGACCATTGGTCCGAAATTTCATCAAATATTATAACTAGCAACCTTGCCCTCTTTTATCTACAGTTCAAGTTCTTAAATGAAGTACAAATATATCTCCTCTGTTCCTTATTTAACAACAAAAACCATATTAAAACTATAAGTATCTTCCTTTTATCTTTGAAGTGCCCTGTGATTCCTAGCTTAAACCTTATGACAAGTATGGATTGTTTTGTAGCTTTCTTAATGTGTTGGCTCTCACTAAGACATTATTCTAGCAAACATACTTGTCTTTTTTAGTTAAACTATAATTGTAACTTAATATTTATCATTACCCGATTATAAAATCTTCTAATAGTACCTCATTAAAAAAAGAAAATCGTTAAACATCACTATAATTATTGTTTGTCATCACCCAAATGGTTTCCTTTACGAAACCCATTTCACCATTATTTCCTAGGATAATCATAACGTTCACTTGACATTTGTTGTATTGCGTTTAAATTACTTAAGTTCTTCAATAACTGCAGATTGTTAAATGTTGATTATGCAAAACTAAGTTTTTGTGTAATGGTTCCATAAGTAAAATTTAACAAGTAACATTACCTTAAGTAAAATTTTTGGAAGGCGACGTCTAGAAATACATTATACAAAGATTATGTGGCACAATAAACTTATCCAAGTCATTAATCCTATACAGACTTATTTTTTCCTCAAAATATTAATAAATATGTATATACATAACAGTACAATTACTTATTCTTTATTATTCTTATAATTTTTAATTAATATTAGAGGTCATGAGTAAATCTATTTACTTATACCCTGAAAACTACGGTACGGCACTCTTTTGCCTTCGAACATTCCAGTGGGTCATTGATGTAGCATAACGTATCTATGAGAACTGTCAAGATTTCCAGTTTGGCCCCATGCAAACTCATTTAAGACATCTTACAATATTCTCGTGAGCCTTAGCTCCGGACGCCTCATGCTCCAAAATTTCTTCATGCAATAAAACTAACATCTATCCCTTAAAGTCTACAATCCGTGCTTCATATATAAAGATCAAATGTATCTCCAATACACCTCAGTTATGTTCTTTTGCATTACATTCATAAAATTTTATTAAAAAATATTCTATGAGGAAAATAATCCGTAATAGAGATTATTCATGTTGCCACTTTCTTATCGATTTATATAGTTATCCTTTAGATAAAAATACATCCTATGACATTCGCTTCTGCTGTTTAAACAATGAGGATATATTAAAGACCCCCACTCCAAACCTTCGCTCTTCCTTTTTATACAAACAAGATATATTTAAATAATATCCTGATATTCTCAACTTACTTACTTTACTCGTGGTAAGAGCGGTTTTACTTGATCTGCATTGAATAAACCTTTAATATTTCCTTACGTAGGATCCTGAATTAATAAATTTTTGGATGTAGTATCTTGTAAATTAATAAGGACCCTCAAAAGTAAAGAAGAATGTCTTACACTTTTCATCGACTTTAGAACTTTTTAAGTGATATCGTACCCACACTAGATCTCCAATGTGGAAAGAAGGTTTAATAGCATTTTTATTATGAAGTTTAGCCCTTCTTTCAGCTTCCTTAACAATTTTTTCATGAATTTCATTATGTGAAACGTGGTATTGCGTTTCGTTCACTGCCAGCCAAGGCAATGTTTTCAATAAAGGTTCGTCTATAATATGTTTACCTAAAATTTCTATAGGAGATAACCCAGTTGTTAGATGTGGTAGTTCATTTAATTTTGTTTTCAAATTCATCCATTAGTCTAGCCCATCTGGTATGCCTGGACGAACAATATTTTCGGCATAATCGTCCTAATTTTTTCATGACCCTTTCTACTAAGTTACTCTGTCGGTGGTATTTAGATATTAAAATATGTTTTATGATATATTGATTTACCATTTCCTTAAATTTATTACTAATAAAACCGCTGCCATTGTCAGTCATTAAGCATTTAGGAATACCGCATTTATAAAATAATCTCTAGTGAGACAATGTATTACACTAGCAGCGTTTGCCCTTTTCAGATTATACATTCATACATGTTTGGACCAATATTCCATAACAACAAACACATACTTGGAACTTCCTAAGCTTCGAGGAAGGGGACCAAGGAAATCCAACAAAAGGAGATCCCATAACCCTTGAGGAACTATGGAGTATAGTTTATATCGCTTAGGATTAATACCAACCTTAGACTTCTGGCAAATTTCACAAGATCTTATAACAGCTTTAACATTAAGAGACATATTTCTGATATAATAATATTTCATAAGATGTTTAATGCATTTATCTATATCGAAATGTCCATAGCCTTCATGAATATAGATAACTAAGTCGTTAATGACAGATTCAGAAACACAAATTTTCCATGTCAGATGTCCTACATGTGCTTTCCAGTATAGTAACTCGAAACAGTATAACCAATTACCTCATGTATTAACCACCTCTTGGCCATTTACAAGGTTTTTATAATCTTACTGAACTGAGAATCGGTTTTCTGACCTGTTTTAGTGGTCCTCACTATGTTCTTAACCATGTTCTTGTTTTCTTGAGTAATAAGGAAGTAAATATGGTAATTAGTACCAGGTTCTTCTGTAATACACATGTTATTCATAGCAACAGGGAGCCTCAACAAAGCGTCAGAAACTACGTTCTGAGACCCTTTAATATATCTCACTTCATATTGAAATTCTTCTAAGCGTAATACCCATCATAATAATCTATGATGTAGCAATCGACAATTATTTAAGCATACTAGAGCCTGATGGTCGGTATACCCAATAGTTTTCCTTTCGGCTAACATTCCTCTAAACCTCTGGAATCCCCAGACACCTGCAAGTACTTCTTTCTCAGTTACAAAATAATTTCTCTCGTGTTTATTTAGAATCCTACTAGCTAATGCAATTGGTCTGTATGAACTATTTTCATCATTTAACTCTCCTTGGATGATTACACAAGATAAACCATAATCAGAAGCATCTGTACACATACAAAAAACCTGGCTAAAATCTGGATGATATAACATATTGGCTTGTATTAAAGTATCGTTTAACCTTAAAAGCGGTTTGTTGATTTCAAGTAACTGATCCTGGCAGGGAACTGGCAGATAAAAGATGTTTGTTAAATTTCAGATCACGAATCCTGGCTGGAAACCTCCAGATAAAAGAGCTGCAGTTATTTAAAACTAACAAGTCCTAGCAAAAGGGATCCAAGATAAGAGATTTGCGCAACAAAATACATGAGGTTTCCTCCGGGAAGCAGAGGGAACCCATAATAATAAAACGGATCTGAGGTGAAATTACAAACAAGGGAAAATTTAACTAAGCTGGTTTATTGCCAGTTCACATGGAAATGGGGGAAACACCGATTTTAAATACACAATAAAAGTGCATCCCACTAATTTACAAGGTACTAATTTTGTTCACACACCAAGAGGGGTCAGATAAGCAAAAACGAGGATGTAAAACATAAACAGGAGGATTGGTAGGACACGGGACACAATCATTCACAAGCGCGTATCTGCGACACTTACTCTCACAGAAGACTGTGACATGAAACAGCACAATGCACAACCAGGCAGATAAGCCGAATCAGCCAAATCACGATATTCATAACCACGTGCACTCTGTCCCACTTCCAATACCCAGAAGGTGCCACTAAATTTTACACAAACCTTACACACGATTGAACTGATAAGAAGCCAGAAGGGTGTGGAAAGATATTACGGAAATAGTAAGAGGTAGCATTATTTCAACGCCTGAAGGGCTGGAAAACGTCGAACAAAGAATAGGTCTTTGTTTCACATGCCGTAACGGACACCAAACTAAAACTCACTAGTCATCATTTAGACATTTACCGTTTTAACAGAAATCAAAGTCACACTGGAAAACATACACGAGAGGAATACGCCACATTCCTGAGAATAACATAATTCACACACGCCTAAAGTACACGTAACTTGTTACTGCTACAAAGCGTAGCATGGACGTAGCTGTGGCTCACCATTTACACCTTAAAAACGTCTTACTTAAGCCGAAACCGGAGAGAAAGTGACGATGCTACTCCGATATGTTCGAATACTCGCGCCAAAGCTCCCAAAGAGCATGGCGGAGACATACCGTACTCGCGCAAAGAGCCTAGCTGACTGCGCGAGGTGGGTCGGTGCACGCGGGACTAATAGCAACGCCCCTAGTGGGAAGTGCCTGAACGAGGCAGGCGCGGAGTGCACGCCAACGCTCCTAGCGTTAGTTAGTGGAAACAAGGCATAAGCGAATGATGCACAGCAGGGATCTCTGCGGCAAAATGAGGCAAGCGCAGCACGCAGTAAAAGCGTATGACTCACACACAGAGTAAATACAGGGTGGGGAGCATAACTACATGTCATTGCAGGTTAATACTTTAACTTATAGTCAATAAATCAATAAGTTTTTAAATTGAAAATAGATTCTAACAAGTGCAAAGCCTCTATAACTTCAAAGGGAGGTGAGCAAACATTGAGATAAATGAAAAGAGGCAGAGAGCCGTCTTTCAACCTATTGAATATGTGCTCCTCTTCTTTTCCCCAAATCCATTCTGACTTTTGCTTTTAAAAATCGAGTAATTTAGGATTTACTATGTCTTGGCCTGTCTCCTTAGAAATCCTACCATCCCTAAAAATGATTTTAACTGTTTTCGATTTCGGGGACTCGGACATTTAGCGATAGCCTTGATGCATTCTGGATCTGGTCTTATACCTTCACTATTGACTATAAGTCCAAGAAATTTCATCTCTTCTTTTCCAAAATAGGATTTAGATAATTTTAAAGTAATACTTTTATCAATTAACCGCTTAAATAATTCCATTAAAATAGCAAGAAGTTCTTCCCAAGTTTTGGTCACTACGAATACATTGTCAACATGTACAATTATTTTCTTTAACAACTGTCGACCTAAGGCAGAATCCAATGCCCTAATAAAAGTTGCCACCGATATATTAAGTCCAAAACATAGCACCTTAAACTGATAAGACTTCCCTTCAAAAAGAAATGCAGTATATTCTCTGGAATCAGGATGTAATACAACTTGGTGGTAACCAGCTATTAAGTCCATACTACTCATGTAACGTGAGTCTGCAAGCTTTAAAAGTACTTCTTTCATGGGCAACGGTCTATCTCTTTCCATCTCAATAATTTTGTTTAGTTCTCTTGCATCTAAAACTAAATGGACTCCACCTGCAGCCTTTTTGACCACCCCATAATGGACTGTTAAAGGCACTACATGATCTTTCTATAACATCCCGCTCTATCATTTTATTTATCTCTCTATTAGCAGCTTCCATGCGGTCCACTGGGATGGAAAATAGCTTCTTAAAGAACGGTTTCGGATTTTTAATTTTAAGCTTACAAATATAATCTATGACACAACCAGGTTTATCAGAAAAAACTAATTTAAATTCTAATAACAAAGACACAATATTGTGCTTCTCTTGTTGTGATAGGAAACTGTTAGAATAACATTTGTCCTTTATTTCAACTTCGATATTCCTCTTAATGTTACACTGATATATTCCATATTTAAAATCATCACAATGTTGCCATAAATCAGTGGAACTTACATATTTAATCTGTAGAGTTTCATAACAGTCATCTATAATTTGCTGGTCATAAAATTTCAACAATATTATCTTCAGTATGAATGGTTAGCATAGAATTCTTAAGATCTAGTATAGCTTTATGTTTGCATAGCCAGTCAATACCTAGAATTAAGGTTATATTTAATTTATCCACAACAAGGAAAGAATGCGAAAAGAGCTGTTGCTTTATTACAAAAGTTAAATAAACCTCAGTGATGTTTTGGCTTTTCTTACCAGTAACACCTACAACTCTTACACCACTTACCGGTAATATTGGGCAATTCCAAAACTTCTTCTTAGCTTTAAATAATTCTTTAGAAAGAATACTGACTTCACTACCTGAATCAATTATAATATCCACTTCAGTATCCTTAAAATAACCTTTAATGACAGGTTTATAGTTCTTAGCCTTTTTTATATAATTGTCTTCCCAAAGCAAATAGTGTTGCCAACTATCTTCACTCTGGTGATGCAATGAAAAATTACAAATGGGTCATATAGAGCATCGTTCTGCTGTCCACTTTAGTTGACCCGCACTAAGGGGTGGTTCTAGTTTTCCATATTTTCTATTATAATATCACCTATTATATAGCCATCATCAGTTATTTGCTTCCTAACTGAATCACCACGTTGGTTACGTATCTTCCGTACTTTAGAACTACTCTCCAGGCCCATGGCAGTCTCTTTATCTCTTTAGTGTCTTTTAACATGGCAAAAACGGCTCTGATTATTATTATTATATTTACGGGATTGAGATTGGTTATTATTATTATGATTAAGCGGATTATTTCCTCTGTTAAGCCTAAGTTTCTCATCTTCCCGTTCTTTATTTAAATTCTAGAGCTGTTCCAAATAATTAAATGATTGAATAATTCACGTTCTATCATTTTTTTCCTTTACGTAATACGGCAATCTACTAATTAAAACCCGTATCAAATGCTCTTCCATTATAGGTTGTTCAATAAGTTTTACACGGTTTAAGTTCCATTCAAAATATTTCCTGAAACCTCCCCACTGCCTAGAATAATAAGGTGGATCTAGCAACTCTAACATTAAACGCTGCTGTTCACCTTTCGACCAATACATTTCTTTAAATTGATCTATAAAATCGTCCTAATTTTTAAATTCGTTTTTATGTAAAATGGCCCATTCGGTAGCATTCGCTTCCAAATGTCCAAGTACAAACTGTATTCTTTTGTTATTGTTCCATTAAGGAGGAAACGCATTTTCAAAAGCTTTCAAGAAAATCATTGGATGAAGCTCGCCTCCAGGTTTAAAGTTTGGAAATTTATTATCTGCCTTAGATTCTGTTGTTAAGTTTAATTCTTCCCATCATTCTTTGGAAGGTATTACAAGACTCGATTTTGCTTGCAATATCGAAGTCACATCGTCTTTGTTGGTATTTGAAATTTTCTCTGTACCAGTATTGTTAGCCTCTAAATTTCAAGGTCAGCGATCGTTCTGCAAAATGTTGGCAGACCTACTACTAGGAATGTTTTCTTGTTTATCGATCTCTGCTAAGCGTTTATTTAAGTATACGTTAGCGGCAGAAAAATACCACTTCCGTTTTGGACCAGAGACTATACACAGCAAGGATAGAATCATCGGCAGGATGTGACAGGCGCTATTTTAAATTGAGCTTATTTAGAAATTGTGAACATTAAACATTAAGAATGCAATTGTGATGCCTTTAAGAGTAATCACAAAAACGCTTACCTTATAAATAAATAATAATTTGTAGCAAATTAACAACGTAACTCTTCAAGTGTAGGTATAAATAATCCAAAGCATCTTTTTCAGTCATGTTGTTGCAGCATAATGGATAGCGTTGTTGGTATATTTATTATTATGGTATGTATTATGTATACGTGTACGTTCGAATCGTATCCTCTTCCAATATTCTTTTTTTTCGTCTTTACATTTTAAAATGAACTTCACTGATTGTATTAAAAGTGAGTCCTACGTTTCTGTCTTTTATTTACATTTAAAACTGATTAGAAAACAAAGGACGAAACAGTTATTTGGATAGTAATTTCCGAATATGTGACGATTTCCGAGTGTCTGTTTAGGGGAATACTGTCCTAATAACAAATCACTGTAAATGTACCGTAATAATATTTTCGGATGGGTAATATCACTTAACAAAGTACACTGAGAAGAATAAATATTTCTGTATTTGAGACTTGACAGTAGACATTATTCATTCGTGTGGGTCATGAATAAAGAAAACGTTGATACCCTAACACAGGTTTGTCTGTGTAATGTGATACAAATATTTTATGAGCAGCTTGTTATTCATCTGCAGGCTGTGCATTAAAATGTTTTATTGTGGGTACAAGGTAAATACAATCCAAACAATCTATTGGTATCGTCAATTATAAGATAAATAATGGTCGCAGCTACTGGAGCTTCAAGATACTGAGAAACACAGATGTTTAAAGGCGTTTCCCAAGTTCTTATCTATTGAACATTTTAAGCTTTTATGGCAGTTTGTTGACATGTTGTCCGTTGGCATCTGTCTCGAGATTTTCTGTCGAAGTTTGAGGTTAGTCAGACGTTTCGACCCACTATGAGCTGGTGACATTGACCAAGTGCGAGCCAATCTCAATCTAAATTGGTGGTGCGAAACGTAAGTTGTAAAATCAAACAAACGTTGGCTGGAAACTCCTAGACAGAAGCCAGCAGGGCCTATGTACAACATAGATTGTGGCTGGACACACGATTTAAAGAACGTTATTATTGAATATTTATTTTAAAAAAATAATTAGTTGAATAGTCACTGAAAGATACGTACTGTCTGTGAAACAGTTATTTTTCACTCGGACAGGAGAGAAAATTACGTAATACCTAAAGAAACACCAAGCTATTTCGCGAGTAATGAACAGACTGAAGTGAACACTACCCAAGTGTCAACACAAAATAGCATGATCGTCTGCTTTGTTTTCATTCTGAGCTGTCACTTGGCGTTGCGTAGCCTACTTAATGATCTTGAAGACACAGATACTATAATTCTGACTGCGAAATTACAGTCACTTCCGGTTGGTATTTTTCCGCCTCTAACGTCATGTGTTTATTTATCTGTTGGATGCTTATCTCTGTATGCGATAAACGATTCACTGACTCTGACTCTCTCAGCTGTGCGTAAATTGAATCCTATTACAGTTCTGCCACATCCCCTCCACAAGGGCAGAAGGAGGCGAGGCATGTTGTGCACATGACTAGTCTGCAGTAGCGCTTCCCAGCGGCAGAAAGCAAAAGCTTAACGCTGTCAGCTGTTGCTGTCTTATATTTTTATATTTTTGACGTCTGTAGCTCATGAATGTTCCTATTTTAGTGAAATTTCATAGTAGGTACTACCAAGGTTACGTTTCTCCATACTATCCCTACAATATGCTACATAAATTGCAAGCCTGAAGGAGTGGGACAGGTCTGAGTTACAAACAAAAATGATAGAATTGGAAAAGTGTAAACACTAATTCAGGCCTACCGGTACTGTAAATTTCATCTCATATATTATTTGATTTATGTTCTAATTACCATAGTCTCCACTACAGGAATAAAAAATTATGGTCTTTATCTGTCTGTGCTGACTGACTGCCACTGGTGTTTTTACTAATAAACAGTAAACTTAAATTCACACCTACACTATTGGCAACGAGTTTAAAGAGAATAAATGCATGTGACAACACACATTCTTTTATGCAAGTCGTCGAAGTGCCGTGCAATTTAATGACTTGCACCTGGCCAACGAGCCACACGAAATTATTATTATAGGAAGATGACTGTAGCCCACGTCTTTGATACGTATAATTATAAATGTTTCATAAATTATGTATTTAAAACGCACTTACAACAAATGAGACATTCTATATCAGATGGTGAGAAATATATATTTTTTATTTCAGAAACTTGGCATAAATTACACACGTCGGCTCTAATATTCGGATATCGGTATAAGAATGTTGTCAGCATCATTCTTTACATTTTCTTCGATGAAAAGACGTGAGAGGCTCTTTCACACTCAATTGACATTCATTACAAAACTAATGTTTTTTTTTCATGGGTAGTTAAATCACGAATAGAAGAATAAAGCATTGAATATTCCCGTTTCGTTTGAGGCTACTAAGGAAGGCAGTAATTCACTCTTGTGTTCAGACTGCTGTACAATATTTTCATGTTACTTTGCCGAGTCTGCTCTGGGAATGAAATTGACAATTCACACAACCTAACCTACACGTAAAATCACGCAATAACGCACGTAAACTGTAAACAAAAGTGACCGAAGCTTTTGCTGTCTGCCGCTTGGAAGCGCTACTGAAGACCAGTCGCGTGCTCAAGGGACTCCGCCTCCTTCTACACGTCTGGAGGGGGTTTGGCAGAACTGTAGTACGCTTCAATTTACGCTCTCAGCTGATCGCAATGTGAATGCTCACCGTCTGGTTTACTGTTGTTATATCTGACAGTTTCGAGATTAATACATATTTCAGAGACTAGCCCTTTAACGTTTTCAAGTTCAGTATGGTCTCTCTCAACTTGTTGAGTGAGAGAGTCTAATTTGGGGTTATCTATTGAAGAAATTTCTACCGTTTTAGCAGAAACTTCTTTAATAGATTCTAATAGCTCCTTACGTACGTTTTCAGTCTGATGAGAAATCTCTTCTGGTAGCTTAACATTGTTCTTCTCTATCTCTGTGGCTACAAAACATTAATGTTATCTAAACGTTGGGTTAATTCAGAGATATCTTTTCGCATTTGTACTTTTTCTTCCCACGATTCACGGATGTGCCTGAATTGTTCTAATAAATCCTTAAAATTTGAATTTACTCGGTTTTCCAATTTATTTACTTTCCTATTCAACACCCTTGCCTCTCTCCCAGACAAAGGTTGTCCCGGTTTCAGCTTTAGATGCTGCTGTTAGACCTGATAGTTTATTTTGCGTTTCAATCTGAGATGTTTCTATCTTTTGCCCTAGTTGATCTAAGCTGTGCCTGAATTGTTCTAATAAATCCTTAAAATTTGAATTTACTCAGTTTTCCAATTTATTTACTTTCCTATTCAACACCCTTGCCTCTCTCCCAGACAAAGGTTGTCCCAGTTGTTCGTCACCAGACACTTCACTCTCCGACATTATCAATATTATATTGTTCAGCTACCACACACGGAAATATGCTTTCACGAAGCCTATCGTTCACAACAGCACTGTCAACTTGAAACAGACTCACCGGGTATTGTATTACAGCACTATGATGTCGGTGGTCGGTAGGCTGTTATTGACTGTTAACAGCCTGTGATGCTGCTCTATTGTGATGTCGAAGGCTGCACCTCTGCGACTGGCAGGATGCGAACTTGAAGGCAGCAACATTGACCGCCATGACAGCGATGTTGGTGGCTCCTAGACGCGTTGCTGGAAATGCCGAAAAGTCTCACCAACAACAGCACTGCTACAAGGCTGAAACCACAACTTCTCAGTTGGTGGAGTAGACCTGTTTGCGTTTAAAAGAAAGAGGTTGTCAGGAACAGCTAGGTGCTGCTTTCCAACCGAAGCACCGTCTCGTTGAATCTCTGCGGGACCGTATTGACAGGCTGCTCTCGTCAGCTGTTCACGCTTGCAGACTCGCACCAGGCTGATACAGACCCCTTGAAGTTCTTCGGTGTGTCTTCTTTATAAGTTGAGGTTGTTCTTTTTCGCAATGATCTTGCACCTGTTTGCCAGGTTCCGCACTCAGGTCCTTTAGAAGTTGGTCGCCAAAAGTAAAGTTCGTCAGTATGATCGTGTTGGAAATCGATCCTGGCCCTTCAACTACTGTCAAAGTATAACTGAAACTTCACTATTCAACTATAGAAAAAATTCTTTAAAAGTTTCTTTCTAGGTCCTTGTGCAAGATAAAAGAAAATAAAACTGTTCCTAAAATAAAATACTTCAAAGTTCAAAATTTGGTACACAGTTCTTGCTGAAATTTCGTCAATAATTGTCCTCTAAACACTGACACTTGAAGTAACATTTAATGTTTTATTTTCTTAAGTCACAAATCCATATATAATATAACACAAAGTCTGATCTCTCTTCTAAGGACTCAACATAAAGACTGAAACTGTTTCTTTCTGAACATACAATCATGAACAACTTATGACAATAAATTTATTTCATTTATTTCATTGTGACAGTTGGCAACGGAGGTCTTCGAACAGGATCTTCTCGGGGCTGTGCGGCTGTCGACCTGTGATAACTGGTGGCCAGCTATGTCATCTTTTGGTTTCTGCAGAGAAGACGCTGTTCTCGTAGATTGCTCCATTGTCACCACACATGAAACATAGGAAAACAACACACATTTCTTTTAAAAAAATCATAACACAAAAATTATTATATTAAAAATTATTAACAACATAAAAAACATATTTTTACCTGCAAAAACTGAGCTGATGTAAGGTAGTAGCGGGAATAATATTTCGTCCCACTACAGGAACCCAACAGCCTGACAAAACCCGCCTTTCACAGGGAAACAATCAGCTTCCCCTGCATCTGTAATGTCACACACCTCCACTTGATATGATACATATGCCCGCCAAATTATCATGTCAAGTAGCACCAAAATGTTTGACCATTTTCTCTTAAATTAATATAAACATTAAAATTATTACCGACTAATGTGCTAGAACAAAGTGTATGAAACTGTAATGGCGTATGAACCAGCATACCATTTTCGCATCATATATAAGATTTAAACCTAAAGAAATATAAAATTATAAATTTTATTGCATATTAATTAAATGTTCAGAGAAGTGTGTCTCTATGGTGCAAAGCACACTAAATTCGTAGCAGAAATAAATTTTTATACGACATATAACTCATCACTCTGCCCTCATACTTTCCATGTTTACTTGAACTTTGATCAAACACAAGCCCAATTTCTTCTTTACATTACACAAATCTGCTTTTACTTCTGATTTTACATTACCCACTTCCGATTTTAACCCCGTTATCCACAAGTAAAATTAGCTTTCCAATGAACTTCCTTCTGTATCATCTGCATTCACAGCAACTGGACTACTAGTCCCAATATAGCTCTCTCCATTTATATATTCTCTCCCACAACTCAGGCTAACACATCCATTAATATTTTCGGAGTCACACACGCTTGGTGACTGCTTAATTACCGCCAATTCGTTACCGTAAGATCCAGTGCAGACTCACACACATTTACATCATTGACGTTGGTACTTAACCTTTCTGCCATGGGTCCTCTGCAACTGCCGCCGGCGTATGTTAACTGCCTCCTGGAACTCTCGTGGCCGTTGGCTACTGTGATGTCTGCACCAAGGAGTACTCGAAACCGCTGGACGCTGTCCACTGCGTCTGTGTGCACGATGTGAAGTTCTGTGCCACCCTATTTGTAACTCGCGCACCACATTCTTCTCCGGTCCGAATACCGATTCCTATTCCTCTCCTAACATCGTATCATAACAGGCACGAAACTGCTGCTGAACTATAAGACCGCTTACCCACTAGCGGTTTGGTCACGCGACTTGCGCGCTCGGTGTAACACGCAGTCGCATTAGGCCGTTCACACTGGCGGTTTGGCCGCGCACCCGCTGTGCAGCCGCCGGCCCCAGCGGCTTGTCGCGGCAATAGGGTATTTTCCTGTGTTAAACACATGGTTCGAATTATTGTTATTCTGAATGATTATAACATCCAGACAGCATTTTCGTCCATAATTCATACAAAACATCTGTTACTTTTACGTAATTAAAGCTTAAAAATCATCAAATTTC
The DNA here is from genome assembly GCA_026315105.1 of Locusta migratoria. Classification (NCBI taxonomy): domain Eukaryota; kingdom Metazoa; phylum Arthropoda; class Insecta; order Orthoptera; family Acrididae; genus Locusta; species Locusta migratoria. The sequence goes on along the minus strand of CM048744.1, from coordinate 814,470,276 downwards.
ACGATTAGATCACATGATCGAAAACGCTCCGTTATTGGCTGAAGTACTGGTGACGTCATAGAACACCTACAGCGGGGCAACTGGAAGTCGGAACTGTATTATTGTACGCGTTTCCTCTATTTTGCAGCTTTAAGTTCAGTTTTTATGCCACAATGGAAGATGGTTATGTGAAGGCTGATGGCGGAAACCTCCCTAAAGTTGATGCAATTATGGTGTCTTCATTCTTTAAAAACAATCCAAATTTTTACGTGCCAGAAATAAGAAACATGAAAACTGCATTGTAAGTAACGCATACCTACATTTTAAAGCTAATTATTTCGAGAGATAGTTTATGCCATTGGAAAAGTAACTGCCCTCGTAAATCAAAGATTTCACGACAAAATATTTGCGGTGACACGCGATTGCCTAATGGCGACGTCTCATGATTCTCGCTATTCAGCATCTGTTGCCAACATAGTCACAGTAAGCCGCCGGGATAGTTAGTAAAATTTAACCCAATAAAGCTTCAATAAAAACATATTTGTGTAACTAACACTTTTAATCGTATTTACACTTGCATATTACGAAAGTTACAAAGCTAAACAAATCGTCGCATTAAAGACATCTCCCATATACGTATATTACGATAGGGTAAGTTGTTGTAAAGTAACCAGAAGGGCGTTATCGATGTATAAAACGGTTGTTTGACTAAGATCTATTGGTGATAAAATTGCACTTACTGGAGATAAATAATCAATGATACACTTTTATAGTGGGCTGCGACAATATCTATGTTGTTCTTTCACCAAATATATTAGGAAACGGCTTCAATTACACATAAATCGTAGGCGTGTAACATTATTAAATTTTGCTTCGCAAATGTTAACATCAGGTCATTAACCTACACATAATACTACTTTACACCTTTGCAGTGGAAGAGAATGATACTAAACAGTTTAGTTTGCAAATGGAATAATATTGTTTACTTACATCAAAATGATCCTCACAGAAATTCACATATGAAGTAGCCGCTATTTCATTTGGATCTCTTCGCGCCAGTGTCAACCACTTTTTGCGTATCTTCTCATTTTTTGGTACTTGCAAGAACAAGTCTTGACAGATGTATTGGTACAGTGCAGAACTAAGCAATATTTGTAGATCATTATGCAAACGTTAACGCGCAAACACGAGACCTCGGTCCAAAAAATATTCAGGTATTTTTTTATTTTACGAGAGCAGCAGCAGCAGCGTGTTGTATGACGTCACAGGCATCACGTGACTCAAATGTAGCGTTTTAGCGGGCTTTCAAATTATTTGAATTTCATTTCTTTTTTTAAAAAAAGTACTGAAATCCACGAGGTAAAAAAGCATGTTCGGACCATAATATGACATAATTAACAATTTAAAACGATTTCCAGAAAACAATCAAATACCCTATTCGGCCGCGTCTGACCGTGGCCCATGAGAAAGTTGGCCACCGTCTGATCCTCTGCTTTCACACTTGGCGACCTTACAGCGGCGCGCCTGCGGGTTAACAGCCGCCTGATCGCCCCCCTCGCCAGTGTCATTGTTGAATCATGAGCGTCATGTGTATTGTTTTAAAGAATATTGTGCTATTTTTTGCTACCAAAATGACTTTTGACGCAGCGGCGCATTACTGTGCGCACTGGGGGACCGTGCTGCGGTGCATGCGGCCATTCGCCTTCGGGGGTTCGAATCCCCCCTCGGGCATGGATATTTGTGCCGTCCTTAGTGTTCATAAGTAGTTTGTAAGTTTAGGGACTGATGACCCCGTAGTTAAGTCCTGTAAGCTATACATACATTTGAACATTTTATTTGAATTAAACAGTATTGGAGAAAAAGGATGTGGCATGTATTATTGCCTTTATTTTTTATTAGAATACATCTCATATTTTTGGGAACATTTTGGGTGAACAGCACACTTGTCCTCTTACAATTTTTACGAGAAACAGTGTAGAGCGCAAACTTTGTTACAGTTATTATAAACAGTTATTACTGTACCTGCAGCCGTTCTGAAATAGTTCACGAATTTTTCAGTTTTCTCTTAATTCGTAAGAAATGGTGAAAACATGTCCGGGTTTCTCTCGAATAGTTAATATAGGATGTATCCGGTACTTTGTTTCGTGCAGACGGCGTCTGTATTTTCTTTTCAACAACAGAGAAGCAGCAGCTGCTCGTCAGAGTTCATTTCGTAACTGGCCAGCACCAGCACACAGACAGCTCTCGCTGCAGAGCTCCTGTGATGCGATTGAGACGTGTGCTCAGCAATTAAAACCAGTGGCGCGACTGAGCCGCAAAGCAGCCGCCAACTGCAGCGACTCACCGCAGCGACCAAGTTACCAGTGTGTAACTGCTCTATAGCTCTGAGCCCCCACACATCACTCAGTATGCCTTAGACTTTGCTTCTAAATGAGTGTACTGGAAAATTTACAGTAAGTATTTGAACAGAATTTCACTATAACGAGACGAAAAAGCTGTTGCTTTATTTCTCATCCAAGACGAAAAAAAAAACCATTTGCGACCTTCCTATCGGTACTCACCAAATAAGATAACTAATTAATCTGTAGTTTAGCCATTCTATCAATCTCAAGATGGTGACGTGAAAATATATTTAAAAAAAAAAAAAAAAAAAAAAAAAAAAAAAAAAAAAAAAAAAAAAAAAAAAAACAACAACAACAACAAAATGGATTCTAAGATAATGTTCTGAAGATATTCGTGTTAATAGTTTGCAACCATGATTTATTAAACTGATGATTCTGTAGTTTTCACACCTGTCTGCGCCTGCTTTCTTTGCAATGGGGATTATAACATTTTTCTTAAAGTCTGAAGGTACTTCGCCTGTCTCATACAACTTACATACCATTCCAGTTCGACTTAGGTCTTTCAGTGCTCTGTCAAATTCATCTCTCAGTATGGTATCTCCTATTTCATCCTCATCTACTTCTTCTCCCCTTCTTACAATATTGCATCTAAGTTCATTTCCTTCGTAGAACATCTCCTTATAGTCTTTCCAACTTTCAGCTTTCCCTTCTTTGCTGAGAACTTGTTTTCCATCTGTGTTCTTGATATTCATAGAGCTGTTTTTCTTATCGTAAAATATCTCTTTTATTTTCCTGTAGGCTGTATCTATTTTCCCCTTATTTATACATTCTTCTACATCCTTCCATTTGCCTTCTCGCCATTCCTGCTTAGCCATTTTGCACTTCCTGTCAATCTTATTTCTTAGTCACCTGTACTCCATTTTACCTGTTTCATTTAATGCATTTTTATATTTTCTCCTTTCATCGATTAAATTTAGTATGTCCTGTGAAAGCCAAGGAATTTTTGTAGGTCTTGCCTTCCTACCTATTTTGTCCTCTGTTGCCTTCAGTATTTCATCTCTCATTGCTACCCATTCCTCCTATACTGTTTTATTCCCCCCCCCCCCCCCCCATTTCTGTCAATTGTTGCCTAAAGCTCCCTTTGAAATTCCCAAGAACTTCAGGTTCCTTCAGTTTATCCAGGTCCCATCTCCTTATTTTCCTACCTTTCTGTAGGTTTTTCAGTTTCAGCCTACAATTCATGACCAATAAGTTATGGTCAGAGTTTATATCTAGCCCTGGGAAGGTCTTACAGTTTAAAATCTGCTTCCGAAATCTATGTCTTACCATTATAAAATCTATCTGGTATCTTCCGGTGTCTCTTGGTCTCTTCCATGTATACAACCTTCTTTCATGATTCTTAAACCAGGTGTTTGTTATAACTAAATTATGTTCCGCACAAAATTCTACCAGGCAGCTTCCTCTTTCATTCCTTTTGCCCAGACTATATTTACCTACTATCTTCCCTTTCCTTCCTTGTCCTACTACCGAATTCCAGTCTCCCATAACAATTAAGTTTTCCTCTCCCTTAATTGTCTGAATAATTTCCTTCAGCTCCTAACATATTTCTTCGATCTCCTCATCATCGGCAGAGCTAGTTGGCATATAAACCTTTTCTACTGTTGTCGGTGTTGGTTTCGTATCTATCTTGACTACGATAATGCTATCACTGTGTTGCTCATAGTAGTTTACCCGCATTCCTCTTTTCTTATTCATTATCAGACCTAATCCTGTAATACCCCAACTGATTTTGTATTTATAATCCTGTACTCACCTGACCAGAAATCCTGTTCCTCTTTCCACTGAACTTCACTAATCCCACTATATCTGACTTTAACCTACCCATTTCTCTTTTTAAATTAAGGGATCTACCATCCCATGCTCCGATCCATAGAATGCCAGTGTTATCTTTCCTGATGATCACATCCTCCTGAGTAGTCCCCGCCTGGAGATCCGAATGGGGGACTATTTTATCACATCCTCCTGAGTAGTCCCCGCCTGGAGATCCGAATGGGGGACTATTTTACCTCTGGAATATTTTACCGAAGAGGATGCCATCATCATATGTTCATACAGTAGAGATGCATGTCCTCGGGAAAAGTAACGGTTGTAGTTTCCCCTTGCTTTCAGCCATTCACAGTAATTGTGTGGCAAAGGCACATTAACTGATTTTACAAGGCCAGCTCAGTCAATCATCCAGACTGTTGCCCCTGTAACTAGTGAAAAGGATGCTGCCCCTCTTCAGCAACTACATGTTCGTCTGGCCTTTCCACAGATACCCCTCCACTGTGATTGCACCACTAGACTTTACCGCCGTCTAATACCGGAAGTGACGTAGTTCACAGACGTTACCACATCCCAAATTCTGATATACTTTGGATGAAATCCTCACAATCGCGTAAGCGGCCGACTGCGAACAGCGGACGAATTGAAGAGCGCCTCGGTGGCCATTGTGGTGGCAAACTTCCGCGCGAACTTTAAATGTGCATAAGACTCTTTTCATTACAGAGAGTATTCATTTGAGTTATGTCGCGAAAGCTATGTCTAATTGAAATATATAACTACAAAACAGCTTCAGACTCCTTGTATATACAGCAAATATAGTTTGTGTGTAAATTTATTATACATACGATGTAGAAATCCGCAAAAAGGGTTTCCTATTCCTAACGAAACCTAACTATAACGTGTAGTCTTTTAGCGTTCTAAGTGCAGCATATGAACGGAATTTATCGTTAGGCACGATTTTTTTGGCACTTTCTCGATATATTCTACGATTGTGAACTTTTGTACAAATATTAATTTTGGAAGAGTTTCACACTTTACGTCTTTGCTTTAGTGCTGTATTCTCCAATATTTACATATGTCATAGCATCAAAAAATCAAACAGGACTGCTTGAAAAAGCTAATGTTATAAATCGATTGTGAAAGTGAAATATGCCATCAGATACATAAATGAAAAATAGCTTCCTACCTTGTGCATACAGCAACCAGCCACTACCAAATTCTTTTAAGAACACGAAGTATGCCATAACTTTTTCTTAACTAATGCAGCTAACATTAGGGTAGGGTATCTAGCAAGAATATTAACATTTTTAATGCTGTAAGGCAAATACCTTACAGTAGCATGAACTGCTCAAAAGTCAATAACTATTGTCATAGGGTTCATCTTCACTAAGTGTATCCAGTATGGCTATGTGTCATTCATATATGGAACCAAACACAGTTCTGCAAACCCCTTTCAGTTGTTATACCAATATGTAAAGCAGACTGCCTTATTCTGCGTTACAAGTTACTAATATTAATTTCATAAACAAAAATTCGAACTGTAGTGAGGCAACTAATTTCATGACCCCAATAGTTATTTCACACAATCATAAAATGAAACCTTTTGGTCTTCCTGTCCACCAGTACTGCCTAAAGTAGCTCCTTTTTAAGAGCTTCCAGTATTGTAAAAGCCTGTTACGTATTTCATTCAATCCTATATTGTCTTGACTAACATTCTGTTAAGCAAGAGTAACTATCTCTGAACACAAGTAGTAGGACTACTTGTGTTCCTGAGCAATATAAATGGGAAGACAGCATTCGATCTTCTTATTCCTTTATTAAATTGATTTATGCATTTAAACGCTGAGCAGCTCTTCACCATTGTGTTTCATGTATGCAATAGTCAAACAATACAGACATGACTATCAGTTGTGTATATATCCCACATTAGGTATTTAATACATGATTTACCTGCTAACAATACTCATACTTATCTGACGTTTGCAACTACCATGGCGGCTGGGCGAAGGTTCAAATTATCCCGCGACAGCAGTGCCATTAGGGAGTCTAGTTAGTTTTACAAGACTTTGCTTTGGATTGTGTTTGGTATATGTAATATCCTTGAATACAATGTTTTCTCTTGTGTTTACTAGCGTCTAGAGCCTGCGAAATGTGATTTGAATTGTGAATACTGATACATGGTTGAGGGTACTAGTAGAAATAACGCACAATTATCGTTACTTCTACTCAATAGTAATGACGATATTAGTGGAATTTATCAGTAGGCGTATAGTGTATCACGTATACTCAAAACAGGAGGCAATGTTCAGGCTAGTAGCTAGAACATCGTCTGAATCATGCCGCAAACATTGAAAAGCAACTATGTAGTAAATTTCTGCTGATATCCGAAGGGCTATCGGTGTTTAATACAGTATTAAAGGCTATCCGTTGATATCGGAATGGTAGGCTTAATTTCGAAGCTCCAAAAAGAAGTGTGTGAAATACATCTGTATTATTAAAGTCGTGCTTAAATAACGTGGAAATTTCATATTCTAGTTAAAACTGTAAACTTAACGGTGGTTTTGATAAGTGTAGATTCTTGATATATAACAAAAACGACGTTATAGTTTTGTTTATATTCCCCTAAAAGATATTCTTTTTTAGGAAACTGGTAGTACAGTTCTTAATCAAGTTCTACATGAAATTTGAAAAACTGGTTGATTTCTGCAAAAATATTCTTCAGTTAATGACATCTTTTTCTTGAAGTGTAAGGGTAAATATGTTCTCCCAAACCCCCACTGTGTTTCTTTTTGTCACATTCAGCATTTCTTTATGCAGAATGTTAGGGAATAAATAGTTGATGTGTAAGCTTCATATAAGCGGAAGTTTTAAATGTCTCATACCTCATTACTATGCATTTTGGGGTCAATTGAAGTACGCGATACCACCTGTCAACTTGGTCTCCTGGTGTCAAATTGTTGTGTTGTTTGATGATTTTCTTTATTACGAATGTGAAATTACTTTTTACAATAAAAACTGACCAATTTATATTCACCCATCCACCTACCTGAGCTCCATGTTTTCATAAAAATCACTTGACACACTGAGCATCTGTAATGACAACAGCTTGGAAAAAGAAAGAAAACTTGCACTGTGGATATAGTAAAGTTTTATATTAGGGGTTTTTGTGTTTTTGCAGTGTTCCTTTCCGCAATTTTTTCGTTGGTATGCCCCCACCAATGATTCCATAGGTCAGACAGCTGGTATTGAATCATTCAGTATTGCCCATTTTATGCTGAATTCTAGAAAGGGTGACACTGATTTTCTTCATAGTGCAAATGTTGGCCACGCCTCTTTTAGTACAGCACTAAAATGGCAACCAGAAAATAGATAAACTGTTCCACCTTAAATTCACATCACCACTGTTCCACTCCATTCTTATTCTCTACATGCCCAGCCTGTAAGATTCTCAACATACAAATGGAACTCATATGAGTAATGCATATTCTGTAGTTAGTCTTCACAAATTTATCAGATAAACACCTAACAGTCATGAGATAACCAACCAGGTCTGACCTGTTCTACTGCACAATCATAACTATCTGTAAATACATAAAGGCCTACTAGATACAACAAAACCTCAACCTGATAATTGTGCACCTGACAGGACGTGACCTCTTTGAATGAAGAAACTGTAAAAACATGCCTTGTAGTATATATGTGTACTCCCTAAAGCAGCAAATGTCATGCTACGAAGTATGTGACTTAACAGTTGCAAAAAATAGCACATGTCATTAAAAATATACCTCCATAAGGTGCTAAATTTGCATACATAGCCTGTGTCCTAATGTGAACGTTGTACAGTGTGTGTGTATAACTGATGTGCTCAGTACAGTAGAAAATGTTAGGTCTACGGTCAAAAAGTAATTACCATGTGTAATTCATGTATTCTGTTTGAAAAGGCATTGCCATTGTTTTCTCACAGTAATGTCACAGAACAAAGTATCACTGTTAATCACACAAGTGTGGTCACTGAAGTAATGAATAAGATATACTAGCAGTTTTATAAGATTGGTGTGATATCACACTGTAAATTTTCATCAGAAGGATCCCTTAAACACTGGGCTTATGGTGTACTTTGAGATTGTTGACAGTCCTTACAGTTTTGGGTCATCTCCACATAACAATTCAGTAGGTGTTAAGTCCTTAAATAAATTTAATATAATGCATACCTTTACTCTTTAAAGTGCCTACTACATGGTAAGTAGCACACTGCATGATATTCCCCATAATTACATCAGAAGGTATCAAGCACTTTTCTGAAATTGTTTTGAGATGTATCTGTTGCCTCTTTTCCCTACACTCCCAAAAGTGAATAACACATTCTGACAAAAATATTGCAGAGCTGTACAATATCTCTTTGTTTAATGTAAGACAAAATGCCATTCTTCCTCCTACGTTATTGAGATCAGTGCATGACAATATAATCTCCATCATGGCCATTTCAACAAATTGGCTGAATACAGTTGAAACACGTCCACATAACGTGTTCCATTTAATTGACTCCCCATGACTAAATGTTGATGAGCTTCAGACATTTTTTTTTTTTTTTTTTTTTTTTTTTGAGTGTAGCAAGACACTTCACTCGCAATATTCGAGATACCAGGCATTATATATATTGATTTAGTTTTATTTGTATGTAAAATTCTTAGTGTCTGCTGTACATGAGGCAAAATAATAGTCGAATACTCGCCTTCTCTCTCTGCAGTAGCGTACGAAATGTCCAGGGCGCTCATAGTGGAAACACAGTGGAGTATTGCCTTCTGTCCTCCAGATGTCTGTTCTTCTGGGGGGCGTCATAGTTGCCAGGGAAGTTGGTTATGGCTGCGTTGGCCGGTTCATGGGCTGCCGTTTGGCGGCTGCAGTGGAAGTCATAGCGGGGCGACGCCATTCTTCACGTCGGGTGCAATTTTCGGAGCAGACAGGAGCTATTGCCTGATATACCTCTTCCTCAGCGGCGTCGGCTACCTCGTCACTTACAGGGCTTTCATCCATGGCCCTGCTCTGTTGCTCGCTGGGTCTAATAGTCCCGGCTGCCATAAATTGTTGTAATTCTTCTCTCACAATTTGTCGTATGAGAGAAGCGAAGTCATGCCGATCTTCCACAACGGCCATAGGAACTACATTCGGCAATCTGTCATAATTCTTTCGTTTGTTGCATCTCTTCAATAAGCTGGCACCACTTAATGAACTCTTCCGTCGTAGTGACATCTTTTATCAGAAGTGCTTGGTACATGTCTTTTGCAATACCCTTCATCAGGTGTGTGATTTTGTTCGCCTGAGTCATATTCGGATTCATTATGTTACACAGGGCCAAAACATTCTGTATGTACAATTGTGTTGGCTCACCATGTCATTGGGCCCGGATCTTCAGTTGTTCTTCTGCCGGGCGGATTTGTCGCTGGCGGTCTCCAAACGTCTTCTTAAGTTCCTCCTGGAACGTCTCCCAGTCATCAACTTGTCTTCATTGTTTTCAAACCATTTCTGGGCTGTTCTGTCCAGGTAGAAATAAACGTTGGTCAAGCACATCGTTTGATCCCACATGTTGTGCTTGGCGACTCGGTGGAACCCTTTTAGCCATTTGTTGGGGTCTTGTCCAGCGTCTCCAGAGAACACCGGCAGGTATCTGCAGCTGGCTTACCGCTGCTTTCGTGTCCATGGTTCTTCTTATGATACGGACTTTTGGAAGGATATACTCGGTAAATCCCTTGTATTCCGGTTCCAGTCTGTGTAAGCGACGGCTTTTAGATTGCCTAATCGGAGCCACGGTGATGCAGCTGTTGCACAGGATACCCGGCGCCTCCTCCAAACAATGTCGCTTTGAAGTGGAAACAGACTTGACTTCCAAAGCAAAGGAAAACAGTACTTATACTGAAAGCACACGTTTATTACGAACTTAACATACACGCAGCACCAACTGCCTCTCGGGCAGAGTGCTCTGCTATTTATACACAGACAGAATGTACCAGAAATTAGAAGAACAGTTAACATAAGAAACAAGTAGAATTTACAAGTGAACATAAGTAAGATGTAGAACCTCTCCGGGGGACACCACCTTGACGAAGCACTGTCCATGCGGGTGGAGAGGCTTGAACATCCGTGGGAAGCTGAGGGCTATACCGAAGGTAGAGAACCTACTGCCGGAAAGACCTAAGCTGATGGATGAGACTAAGAGTGTCCCACAACGTCCCATCTTCCTTATCCTCTCCCAGTCCTTTCCCATTTCCCTTCCCAACCCAAGGTGTGATGTGATCCATGCCGAGGGGTGCATGGCACATGGCTGGATGTGTCTCAAACGGAGCCTCAGGGATACCGGGCGACCTCTCTTAGTAAGTAGCCTTGCACCGCGCAGGGTTATCGTGGTGTGGACCATATAAATCCCCAAATCTCGTGAGACTAAGATGAACACGGAGAAAAAAAATATTTTAAAAGAATCTGAGGGGCACTCTGAGACCTCAGATACTCAGACATCGGGATCAGGACCGATGGAGTGCACTCCTACTTCTCAGTCAGGGTGTAGACCTGAGCAAGAAGTGGGAACTGTAACAGAGAAGTTGGACCAGATTAGGATGAAGGCCTTGTCTGGGGCTCAGAGGAGGAAACTTCTCAAGGAACAGAAGCAAAAGGAAGGAAAAAAATGGCTTTCTAAACATAAGTGGAGGGAATCAAAAGGGCTTGAGCCCAAGACCTCCAAAAAGAAACTGCCTCAGGTCGGAGGGGATACACAGAGCCCCTCGACGTCAAAGACAGGTGGCAAGAGGGTTAGGGAGAAATCTAAGACTCCCTCCTCTCTGGACAAGCGTGATCCTAAAAGGCTGAGGCAGGAAACAGACCTATAGTACTGCAGTCTCGGTCTTTAGAATGGTGGTTGTCCAAGAAGAATACCCACTGGTGAGCATCACCTTGCAGCAGGAGGAGCTCGTGGAGATGGCCCTCTTTGAAGAGATTGGGGGGACGCTGGTCCAGGACCCAAATTCAGGAGGGTCTATCTAGATCGCGGTGCCCTCATTTTTGTCTGTGAGGGGGAGCACTCAGCAGAATGGCTTAAGTACAAGGTGCCCAATGATATCCCCATGGGAGGATGCGAAGCTGCTGGTCAAGACAGCAGCTGAACTCCTGAAAACCGCAAAGGTATCAATATGGGTACCAAAGATCCTTAAGGATGTCTCTCCAAAGACTCTGTTCGAGAAAATAAGGGTCCAGAACCCAAAAGTCTCGAGAGAGGGTTGGAGGGTAATTAACCAAAAGGTAGTTCCGGAAGAACGAACCCTGGTGGTGGAGGTCGGAGAGAAGTCCCTGAAGGCATTGCGAGAGCAAGGCCTGAAACTGTTTTTAGGGTTCTTGCAGTTCACTGTCAGGGTAATCAAAGACCTTAAAGGCAATAATGGCAGCAAGATGGGGACTGGAAGTGCTGCAGATAAATCTGCAGCACAGTAAAGGGGCCACTGCCGCCCTGAGCCGTCGCCTGGGGAAACAGGAGGTGGACGTTGCCCTGATACAAGAACCCTATTTATACAAAGGGGGTGTATCGGGCCTCTGTGGTACTGGAGGTAAGCTGATTTATGCCAGAAATCTAAAAAACTCCAGAACATGCATTTATGTTAGAAATGGAATACCTTTCATAACAATGATGGATTTTTGTTCCAGGGATCTGGTGACCACCAGGATGCAGCAATGTGAGGAAGGTATCATGAGGGAAATTGTTTTGGCCTCAGCATACCTTCCTTACGAAGACAGCTCTCCTCCTTCTTTGGAAGTGAGGAGACTGACGGAAACCTGCCATTGGCAAGGTGACGAACTGGTGGTGGGATGTGATGCCAATGCCCACAATGTATCGTGGGGCAGCAAGGACACCAAGAGTAGAGGTGAGCACCTTCTTGAATTTCTCCTATCTAACAACTTGGAGATCCTGAATAGGGGTGATGAACCTACATTCAGGAATAGTAGAAGGGAAGAAGTAATTGACGTAACTTTTGGTTCCATGATGATGGGAAGTTACGTCAAACAGTGGCATTTGGTCCCGGAGCCATCCGCATCAGATCACATGTATATTAAATTCAAGGTTGAAATGAGAACCAGACAGACCATGGCCTATAGGAACCCCAGGAAAACGGACTGGGAGACATATACGAAAGACCTTAACTTCAGCCTATCGGAAATTAAAACTTCGATAAGGAATCCAGCAGAGTTTGAGGAAGTAGTAGAGGCTGTAACCTCTGCTATAGTGACCTCATACCAGGACAACTGCTCAATCACCAAGAAGTGCACAAATAGGAGTGTGCCTTGGTGGAATAATAACCTGGAAATACAAAGGAAACAGGTACGAAGACTGTTTAACCTTGCGAGGCGCAAAGGACAATGGGCAAAGTATCGTGAGGCCCTTGTCAAATACAACCTTGCCATCAGACGGGCAAAGGAGGCATCCTTGAAGGTATTCTGTGAGGAAGTGGAGGGCATGGCTGCTCAAGCGAGACTTCATAAAATCCTCACTACGGTACCAACTAATCCAGGAGGAACATTGAGGAAGGAGGATGGGGAGTATACAAAGACAGCACATGAAACGCTGGAACTGCTCCTCAAGACTCACTTTCCTCAATATACTCTGGAGGATAACTCAGACCAGAATGCGATTCCTGAGCGACAATGGTTCTCAGGTATTCGCAAAGAGGACTGGGATTTGGCCAAGGAGTGTGTTGATCTCAGTAAGGTCCGATGGGCGGTGGGAACATTTCAACCGTTCAAGTCACCTGGCCCCGATGGAATCTTTCCAGCTCTCCTGCAACACGCAGGAGAAAATCTTATTAGATTCCTATGTAGGTTATTCAGGGTTAGCCTAGCAGCAGGAATCATTCCCAATGCCTGGAGGGCAGTGAAGGTTGTCTTCATTCCTAAACCAGGGAGAATTGATCATACCAAGGCCAAGGATATGAGACCAATCAGCCTGTCCTCCTTCATTCTTAAGACATTGGAAAAGCTGGATAATGTGCATGTTGGAGAATGGAGGTTAAGTAGGGCTCCTCTACGTTCAAACCAACATGCATATCAGCCAGGTAAATCATGTGAGACAGCTCTCCACCAACTCGTTAGGACGGTGGAGAAAGCACTACACTTTCAGGAAATAGCCCTCTGTATCTTCCTAGACATCGAGGGGGCTTTTAGCAACACGTCCTTCGATTCCATGGTTAGGGCAGCAGGGGTGCATGACCTAGGGACCACTATATGTAGGTGGACTAGGGCCATGCTCAGTGGAAGAAAGGTAGAAACTACCATAATGGATGAAAAAATGGTAATCAACACCACTAGGGGTTGCCCGCAAGGAGGAGTTCTATCCCCTTTATTGTGGAATCTAGTGGTGAATGATCTCATTGGAGAATTAAACCCTAGGCAGTACTTTTGCCAAGGATATGCAGATGATCTTGTCATAGTAATACTTGGCAGATTTGCTGACACAGTAAAGAATATGGCACAAGGTGCGTTGGACATTGTGCAAGACTGGTGCAGAAAACAGGATCTGGGGGTTAGTCTTAATAAGACTGTTGTTGTACCATTCATAAAAAAGCACATCCAACATTCATGCTGGGATCTAAAGCTTTTCAATGAAGCGCTACCTGTGAAGGGGACAGTGAAATATCTAGGGGTTGCCCTCGATGAGAAACTGACATGGACCCCTCACATCAGGAATATTTGCTCCAAGGCAAAAGGTACTCTTGTGAGTACCAGGAGAGCTTGTGGCAAAAATTGGGCCTGAGTCCCAAGGGTATGCACTGGATATACACCACAGTGATTAGACCCACGATCACCTATGGGGCAGTCGTGTGGTGGAAGAAGGTAGAACAGCAGGTTGCTGCTAAGGAGCTTGGTAAGGTACAGAGATTAGCCTTCTTAGCCATAACAGGCGGAATTAGCAGCAAACCAACTGCTGGGATGGAAACCATGCTGGATATGCCCCCATTACACCTTTGGGTCAAGATGGAGGCAGTGGCTGGTGCATACAGTTCAAATCTGGCGACAACTGGAACTCTTTGGGATATCCAGAATCACACACAAAAATAGTGAATGAGATAAATATAGGAGAGGTTGGGGAAATGCCAGCCGACTATATTATAACCCCATACTGCTTCAACAAGCCTTTCAGTATAACAATTGGAAGCAGGGAGCAGTGGGAGAAAATAGTTCAACACCATACGGGGGATATTGTCTGGTTCACTGACGGGTCAAAATCGGACCAAGGCGTTGGGACCGGGGTATACGGGGTGCAGCCAAGACTGGAGGGCGTCATCTATCTAGGGAAACTGGCCTCAGTATTCCAGGCCGAAATCACTGCCATCAGGGCATGTGTGGAGGAGAATTTGCGTAGGTGCTACAAAGATCGTAGCATCTATATCTATTCAGACAGCCCGGCAGCCCTGAGATCACTGGCAGCTCCTGCAACAAGGTCTAAAATTGTTGCAGAATGTCACAGGGTTCTGGTGGAGCTAGGGGAAAGCAATGGAGTAAACCTATTGTGGGTCCCTGGCCACTCCGGGATCAGTGGCAACGAACATGCCGACAGATTAGCCAGGATGGGGGCAGAGACTCCATTTATTGGACCGGAACCTATCCTGACAATCGCCAAGGCAATGATCAAATTGGAGCTATGTAACTGGCTCAGAAGACAGCACGTAGAATATTGGACCAAAGTCTTTCAACAAAAACATGGCAAGGTAATGATGCCTGTGAGATTACCGCCCAATAGAAATACTGGTAATTAATAGCATTTGATAATTAAACAGTACGAAGTTTACTGCAAACATTGACCATGCCAATGCACTAAATGTTACACAATTTTAATCTTATTAATTAAGGTAGCAATGTATGTACACAGTTGGGTGACAACATTTATAGTTAGGCCATAGGTAGAAATTCTCCACGTTGAGATTTGCTGTGTGCTTGTAGCTGACGGGAGGCCAGCGAGCAGGCCGATGTTGGTGGCTTGTTCCAACTTAGGATTTTACAGTTCGTTTCCGGTGAGGGGAGAGAGGGACAATGGCGAGTGCCAGGCACAGTGCAGTGCACAAATATTGTAATACTACTGGCATTTGAAGTAATACGATGCAGTTAGGAACCTTTAAGGCCCTCATTACAAAATAGCCTGTTGATAAATAAACAATACATTAGCTGATATAGTCACATCTAACGTAATATATTTAATTGACAATGAAAAGTAATAAATTACCAACGAACACAAGACAGTTACACAACTAGCATGGCAATGTTTGTTTATAAAAATAATATATTAACTATTTCTCATTTTATTTTCAATTAATCTTTTGTATTTTATCTTGAAGTATTCAGTTAAATCACTTATCTGTGGTATAAGAAATTGCACAATTATGATAAACAGTACAAAGGATGTTTATATTAATATAAAAACGTAAGACAATATTTGTTTAATGTGTAGTGTAATTATTTTGATTTTAAGTAAAGTTTTAGAAATGTATTGGCTGAGTGCTGTACGTTGGCAAATAGGTTACAACAGCTTACATGGGGAAGTTGATGACGTAGGGGAAAAAACCCCGGGAGTTGAGTTTTGGCGCGCGCGCGCGCGAATGCAGGAAGTGAGGACTCCAGAGAGCACGTGGTGTGGCTGGCCTGGCGGGGGCCGCTCTGCCTCAGTCGGCATGTGGATCTCGAGGTGATGACTTGAGTTTTGTGTGTGGCAATCGCCACGTGTGGTTGCTCGTCGTAGACTGCACCAAGTTAAATCGAGTGCTACTGTGTGTTTGTGAATAATTAGCCGGTGCAACAAGGTGTGCATCGCATTAAATTAAAGTGACTGTGATTTGTTAATGTAACAAGTGTCGTCGCATAGGCATGAACATAAACGGTGTTTGAGACAGCCACGTGGTGTGAAATCAATTCACGACAAATATTCATTTTGTCTGGGGGCTCACGAGCTATAACTTTATTTGGTACATTTACCGACGTACAGACGCGACAGCCACAGGGTTCAAGTATTGTGAAATAAACAACATAAAGTGAACTGTCACGTGTTTTCTAAAATAGTAGTTAGTACACCCTTTTCTCTCATGAACTTGAACTTATTATGAATTTGTTTTGTTAATCATATGCAGGGAAGGAAAGCTGCTAACGTGTGATATCATCCCCTAGAAAACGAGCCAAACAGTCACA
Source organism: Locusta migratoria (assembly GCA_026315105.1). Lineage (NCBI taxonomy): Eukaryota > Metazoa > Arthropoda > Insecta > Orthoptera > Acrididae > Locusta > Locusta migratoria. The sequence continues at coordinate 814,453,921 of CM048744.1, read as the reverse complement.
ATAACAGTTCCAGTGTTTTTGCATGTTTAGGAATTTGGTTAGCAGCTGGTGGTTGTGAGTTTCAAAAATTAATCTTTCCCTATTTTAAACTCTCACCCCGACCTTCACCCTCGCATTTGGGGGCTCGTCCGGGATAAGTTCACGTTGGACTTGCTCGGATGGAGAGATTAGGGTGTGTATAGGACAGTGAACAGTTACGAACAGTTGCAAGCAGATACGCAATCGCGTCGCGCGGTTAACGACGGTTAGTGACGCAGAGTTCGGGCGCGGGCATCCGTAACTGGCGATCGACGGCGCATCGGACCGGCAGCAGTGAGCGGTGGCGCGTGGGTTCAACGCACTCAACTTTCATCTTCTGCAACGGACGGCAGTGATCGTGGGGACTTGGCAAGTCGTCAATGGAGCGTCGGTTCCCAGCAGCTTCGATTCTACAAAGGATAAGGGATGCAGTGAGGACATATTCCAGCCACAGCTGTTACAACAGACGGCAGCGAGCGTTGGGGACGTCGCAGCTCGTTGCAGCAACGTCTGGATTAAAAGATAAGTAAAGGAGCTGGCGCTATAAATTCTTGTGTGTTAATCAAGCTTTCTTGTGGCACACAAAATGGAGCAGATTTTTAAAAAACGCCAAGCGACGTAATTTCAGAGAGTAGCATACCACAAAGTCCAGAGAGGGTAAATATTGGGGGAATGTTGTTGACACCGGAGATGTTCGCAGCCATGTTAGCGAGTATTAGCTCAAATTTAGAATCAAAAATAGAAAATTCATACTCAAATTTAGCATCAAAGTTAGAATCAAAAATAGAAAATTCATACTCAAATTTAGAATCAAAAATAGAAAATTCAAACTTACATTTAGAATCAAATTTAAGATCAGAAGTAGAAACTGTAAAATCAGAAGTGGAAACTGTAAAATCGGAAGTAGAAACTGTAAAATCAGAATTGAAAGCAGACTTTAAGACAGACATTGGGGCACTACAAAATTCAATGTTTGCATTAAAGGCAGAAATAATCACAGACATTGACAAAAAGATAGGAAGTCTAACACAACGTTTTGAAAATAGTGAAAAGGAGATACATGCCAGAATTGGTGCTATTGAGTCCGAGGTAGGAGGCAAGTTGGATGATGTGAAACAAATATGTGATCACAGGAATGAGGGCACTATGCAGGCGTTGGGTGAGGTTGACAAGAGGATGGTGGCAGGTATTGAGGAAACAAAAACTTTGTTGTCAGGAAAATTAGAGAATACAGAATGTAACTTTAGGAAAAAGATAGAACAAGTAGTGACAGTAAACAATACTGTGATTGAGAAGGTGAACACTAGAATAAACAGTCTAGAATTGTGTACTGCAGCAGGAAACACTAATTGGTCCATGGTGCAGACACCTAATGGCAGAAAGTTTTCAGGGGTGGGTAATTATCATCCAGTAGATTTTTTGGCTGCATGCAAGGACCAATTTGTGCCTGGTATATCAGACCAGTGTAAAATGAAGTTAGCAAAGAGAATGCTTGACTGTTCTGCTCAAACGTGGGCAAATCAGTGTGCTGATAAATTTGTAACTTTTGAGGCGTTTGAAAAGTTGTTTTTAAATAAGTATTGGGGCGAGGCCAAGCAAGCTAAGATACAAAATGAATTCTTGAACGAAACAAACTATATGAAAGGGAACCCAGAATTTGAAGTAATCATTGAGGAGGAGCTGTTTATTCAAGATTTATTAGTCATAAAGGGACTTTGTTTAAATCTAATGTTAGGAAGTGATTTCCCGTGCAAATATGAAGCTCAGTTGAAGTATAAAGATAAAGTGTTAGAATTGAGTCTGGGGGAATGCATGAAGAGGGTGAAATTAAAAAATTTTATCAGTGATAAAGATTTAATGCCATGTTTACACAAGTAACTGTCATGAAGTATGACATTTAATGCATTGTAAATAGTAGGTTAACAATTTGTGTATATTTATTCTGTGGTCTGTGTCAGTATCTACTTGTGTGTTTAGATTTAAGCATTGGGGTCAAGTTAACAAGTAATCTTTGTAAATGTTTTTATTTTGTTGTTTGTGTTAAAACATGTGCTTGTATCAGATTTGCAGTTCAACAGTGGTACATGAGGTAAATGTGTATGTATGTATGCCAACACCAAAGGATAGAGGAAGTGGGAGTGTACTGTTTATGTGTGTGTATATGTGAGCAGGGCTGGATATGTGATGTGAGTTGTGGGGTGACTCGGAGAATGAGAAAGTGGTGGACATTGATGCAGGCAGTGGGGTATGTGGCTTAGATAAATTGTGATGAAAATGTCAGCTGACAGTGTTGCATATGTGGGTGTGACTGACCATATGGGTCAGAAGTGAGGAATGTATGTTTGTTGTGGCTGTTTTGGCTAATGGTGGGTTGGATTGAGAAATGTTTCAATGAGAGAAAGTGTATGCTCTTTAATGTCTGTTTCTTTGAGTGTTTGGTAGGTAACATGTCTAATAGGGAATGCTCTGTATTGTCATATCAAACTGATTCTGATAACACATTTTGTTTTCTTTAATGGCGCTCAACTGTTGACTGAACAATTTCTGCAACAACAGTTGAGGAGAACTATTTTTCTGTCTAGTATGAGTATCAATAGGGTTTGGTGATATTTTATTTAAAAATTTAGATGTTTTGTGATAAACTAATTTTGAGATTAGACTTTAACCTTAGATATTTTATTGTGGGGAGTACTTGTGAAAAGCACATGAGGCTGATGACAGGGATGCAAATTTAATCTCACACCAGCAAAAAAATAATTTTTTTTTGGTGCGAGGGGGTAGGATTTGTATTTATGCTTGTAGGTGTCATTTTGATAGAGAAAATTCTCTATGATAACATACTTTTGGTAGTATTATTTGAGCTTTAAGATATATTTTTGACATAGGCAGGTTGTTTTTTTATTTGGTGGAGTAATACTCCAAGTAGGCCACATATTCTCTTGTCTGTTTCACCTGAAGCTATGGCTGATGAGAGTGCAGGCATGGTGGTTTGGGTTAATCTGATAATGACTAACAACAGCCACTTTCAGTTCTTAATTCTGTTGATTTACATGTTACTGTACATGTCTCAATGCTTAGTTTCAATTACACCAAGTCTGGATGGCAGGGGGTGGGATACAAATCCAACCGAATCCTGGTGTCCAGACAAACTTTGTCTATGTTGACTCATGAGTGCCTTCTGCTCTTCCTGTTCCATGTAGGGTGCATATGACGTGTCTGAACAAGAACGCTTGATCCAGTGCCATGAATCTAAGCTGCAACAGCATGTTGGTGGAAATGATGGAGACATAGGACCGTACACCATGGACCAGAGTTGCTGCAACGATGACTCTGGGGTTCTCAGTGTCAAAGTGGTGAGAGATTTCCTTCAAACAAGTGGAGTGTACACCGTCAAAAGTTTTTATAGTGACAATTCTAGTTTTTCCATGTAGGACAAGGTTCTCTAAAGACTAAAGTTTAATAATATTATAAATTTGGTGCCAATACTGTATATAAACAACAGGCACACTTAAAATTCATGGATGTAATTAGTTATAAGGATCCTTTTCTTAAAAATATGCACACACTATAAGTGGTCTTAATGGTACAAATATTGGGAAATTATCTCACTGCCCTGTTTATTTTTATTTATCTATTTATTTATTTTTTGCATTAGTTGAGGTCATAATTGGCATAGTGTTTGAGCCAATCCGATTAAATAATTTTGTAATTTAAAAATTTTTGCTCATTTGAATGTATTAATTTTGGTGCTACTTGCGCCATCCTGCACATGGTTTGGATGCCGCAAGTGGGGGTATTGTGAGATTACCGCCCAATAGAAATACTGGTAATTAATAGCATTTGATAATTAAACAGTACGAAGTTTACTGCAAACATTGACCATGCCAATGCACTAAATGTTACACAATTTTAATCTTATTAATTAAGGTAGCAATGTATGTACACAGTTGGGTGACAACATTTATAGTTAGGCCATAGGTAGAAATTCTCCACGTTGAGATTTGCTGTGTGCTTGTAGCTGACGGGAGGCCAGCGAGCAGGCCGATGTTGGTGGCTTGTTCCAACTTAGGATTTTACAGTTCGTTTCCGGTGAGGGGAGAGAGGGACAATGGCGAGTGCCAGGCACAGTGCAGTGCACAAATATTGTAATACTACTGGCATTTGAAGTAATACGATGCAGTTAGGAACCTTTAAGGCCCTCATTACAAAATAGCCTGTTGATAAATAAACAATACATTAGCTGATATAGTCACATCTAACGTAATATATTTAATTGACAATGAAAAGTAATAAATTACCAACGAACACAAGACAGTTACACAACTAGCATGGCAATGTTTGTTTATAAAAATAATATATTAACTATTTCTCATTTTATTTTCAATTAATCTTTTGTATTTTATCTTGAAGTATTCAGTTAAATCACTTATCTGTGGTATAAGAAATTGCACAATTATGATAAACAGTACAAAGGATGTTTATATTAATATAAAAACGTAAGACAATATTTGTTTAATGTGTAGTGTAATTATTTTGATTTTAAGTAAAGTTTTAGAAATGTATTGGCTGAGTGCTGTACGTTGGCAAATAGGTTACAACAGCTTACATGGGGAAGTTGATGACGTAGGGGAAAAAACCCCGGGAGTTGAGTTTTGGCGCGCGCGCGCGAATGCAGGAAGTGAGGACTCCAGAGAGCACGTGGTGTGGCTGGCCTGGCGGGGGCCGCTCTGCCTCAGTCGGCATGTGGATCTCGAGGTGATGACTTGAGTTTTGTGTGTGGCAATCGCCACGTGTGGTTGCTCGTCGTAGACTGCACCAAGTTAAATCGAGTGCTACTGTGTGTTTGTGAATAATTAGCCGGTGCAACAAGGTGTGTATCGCATTAAATTAAAGTGACTGTGATTTGTTAATGTAACAAGTGTCGTCGCATAGGCATGAACATAAACGGTGTTTGAGACAACCACGTGGTGTGAAATCAATTCATGACAAATATTCATTTTGTCTGGGGGCTCACGAGCTATAACTTTATTTGGTACATTTACCAACGTACAGACGCGACAGCCACAGGGTTCAAGTATTGTGAAATAAACAACATAAAGTGAACTTTCACGTGTTTTCTAAAATAGTAGTTAGTACACCCTTTTCTCTCATGAACTTGAACTTATTATGAATTTGTTTTGTTAATCATATGCAGGGAAGGAAAGCTGCTAACGTGTGATATCATCCCCTAGAAAACGAGTCAAACAGTCACAATAACAGTTCCAGTGTTTTTGCATGTTTAGGAATTTGGTTAGCAGCTGGTGGTTGTGAGTTTCAAAAATTAATCTTTCCCTATTGTAAACTCTCACCCCGACCTTCACCCTCGCATGCCAAAGCCATGTTTTAAAAGAAGCTCTTCAATCCTGGACCTGAACAGGAGAGAGATTAGACTCGTGGTTGGATTGCTGACAGGCCATGGGAATTTAAAAAACACCTACATACAATGGGAATAACAGAAGAGGACCCTAAATGTAGGATCTGTGATGACGGCGATGAAACTGCATCACATCTAATCTTCGAATGCATTGCATTGGAGCGTAAAAAGTACAGAACATTTGGGACAACCAGACCCGAAGAAATTGTGTCTAATAAAGAACTGGTAAAGGGATTCCTTGCACTGTTCAAGGGCATTGGTTGGCTTTACTAGATATACAGGGAGCGATACAGCATAATAAATTTAGTTTCGGTGCGGGAAGTGGTTGGACCAAGACTGTTCTGGCTTCCCTGGAAACATGTAATCAAAGATGTAGAACATTCTGGAATTGTTAATTACAAAGAAATACATTTTTGCCGGTGGGTGGGATTGAACCAGCAACCTTCAGCACCACAGTCGGTGATACTATTCCCTGTGCCACACCAGCAGTCGGTTTACGGGATGTTTCGTGGCAATATATATTAATGATTTGCCATTCTATATCCATAAAGATGCAGAGCTGGTTCTTTTTGCTGATGATACAAGTATAGTTATCACACCTGACAGACAAGATCTAACTGAAGAAATTGTAAAAGACATCTTTCAGAAAATCATTAAGTGGTTCTCAGCAAATGGACTATCATTAAATTTTGATATAACACAGTACATACAGTTCCGTACAGTAAATGAAGTGACACAATTACTAAATATAGACTTTGATCAAAAATATGTACCAAAGGTAGAACATTCAAAATTTTTAAGTGTATGCATTGATGAGGGGTTGAATGAGGAAAAAAAATCACTTTGAAGATCTTCAGAAACGTTTGAGTTCAGCTACTTATGCTATTAGGGTAATTGCAAATTTTGGTGATATGCATCTCAGTAAATTAGCTTACTTAGCCTATTTTCGTTCTGTGATTTCTTATGGCATCATTTTCTGGGGTAATTCACCATTGAGTAAAAAAGTATTCATTGCAAGAAAGCGTGTAATCAGAATAATTGCTGGAGCCTATCCAAGATCATGATGCAGGCACTTATTTAAAGAGCTAGGGATTTTCACAGTAGCTTCACAGTATATATATTCACTTATGATATTTGTTATTAATAATCCCTTTCGAAATCAAAAGCAATAGCAATGTACATAACTACAACACTAGGACAAAGAATGATGTTCACTATTCAAGGTTAAATCTAGCTTTGGCACAGAAAGGGGTGAAGTCTTTGGTCACCTACCAAAGGGCATCAAAAGCCTGACATATAGCCAATGAGCATTTGAAAATAAATTAAAATAATTTCTGAATGGCAACTCCTTCTACACTGTAGATGAATATTTAGATATAAATTAGTAAATCTGAAAAAAATAATAAAAAATAAAATTGTGTCATGTAATATTTAGTACAAAGTAATAATTTGTAAAGACACCTTTCAGTAACCTGACACGTTCCACATTATTACGAAGTGTCGTATTGATGATCTAATCTAATCATACTGAGCGACAGAGCGTCTCTCCTGCAGAGTGTTGCAGTGTAGTTTATTGATCATCTCCGTAATGCTTTCATAATTACTAAATGATTATATAACTAAGCATGCTGCTCTCTGTTGGATCTTCTCTACTTCCTCTATCAACCCCACCTGGTACATATCCCACACCGGTGAGCAGTATTCAAGCAGTGGGTGAACAAGTGTACCATGACCTACTTTGTTTTTGGACTGCATTTCCTTAGGATTCTTCCAATGAATGTAAATCTGGCATCTTCATTACCGACGATTGATTTTATATGGCCGTTCCATTTTATATCAATCCTAATGCCTACTCCCAGATAATTTATGGAATTAACGGCTTCTGGTTGCTGACCTGCTATAGTGTAGCTAAATGATAAAGGATATTTCTTTCTATGTATTTGTAGCACGTTACACTTGTCTACATTGAGATTCAACTGCCATTCCCTTTACCAGGTTTCAGTTCGATGCAGATTCCCCAGCATGTCAATACAATTTTCCACTGTTACAACTTTTCTATATACTACAGCATCAACCACAAAAAGCCTCAGTGACCGTCCGATGTTAGCCACAAGGTCATTTACATATATCGTGAACAGCAATGGACCCATAACATTCCCCTGTGGCACACCTGACATCACTGTTACTTCGGAAGACTTCTCTCCACTGAGAATGACATGCTGCATTCTGTTATCTAGAAACTCTTCAATCCAATCACACAATTGGTCTGATAGACAATATGCTTTTACATTGTTCATTAAACGACTGTGGGGAACTGTATCAAACGCCTAGCAGAAGAAACACCACATCTACCTGAGAACCCGTGTCCTTGGCCCTCTGAGTCTCATTGATGAATAGTGCGAGCTGGGTTTCACACGATCGCCTTTTTGAAACCCATGCTGATTGCTAAAGAGCAGATTTCTAGTCTCCAGAAAAGTCATTATACTCGAACATAATACATATTCCAAAATTCTACAACTGACCAACATTAGTGATATAGGCCTATAGTTCTGCACATCTGTTTGACATCCCTTCTTGACAACTGGGATGACCTGCGCCATTTTCCAATCTTTTGGAACGGTATGCTCTTCTAGAGACCTACAGTACGCTACTGCAAGAAGGGGGGCAAGTTCCTTTGCGTACTCTGTATAAAATCGAACTTGTGTCCCAGCGGGTCCTGTGGCCTTTCCTCTATTGAGCGATTTTCATTATTTTTCTATCCCTCTGTCCAGTATTTTGATATCTGCCATTTTTTCATCTGTGTGACATTCTAGAGAAGGAACTATAGTGTAATCTTCCTCTGTGAAACAGCTTTGGAAAAAGACATTTAGTAATTCAGTCTTTACAGCCCCAGATGACATTTAAACTCTATTGTACAACGGACAGTTACAATAAAAAAATGCACGAAATAATTTACCGATTTCCGACCGTCTACACCAAAACGTTTTTTCTCGAAAGCACTAAGCTAACAACATTCTCCTTTGAAATGACACACGCCAATACAGCATGCACGGAACCGAGGTTGTACTTTACCTGCCCAATGATACACAGATTTTCACTTCTGTAGAGCAAGATCGACCAGCCCTTTGCCCAAAAATTCAAACTCCCAAGTTTCTATCCAGTAATCTCTTTTTTCGATCCACTAAACATAACTTAGATTTTTTTTAAGTTACAAGTAGCTGTCTACCGCAAACGAAGATACGTAGAATGTTAACCTATGCACCGCAACACTTGATCGTTAAAAGAACATGGTGTGTCTACACTTTTTTTTTTTTGTTACAGTACAACTGCGTACGTACAACGTAATGTTCGCAAACACTTGTATCGCACCCCAACGCCCGCGTAAATGGACCATAATATTTTACACATTACCATGCAAACGCAATGTACCAATCAACCAACCCTTAAGACCGCCACGTCCCAGAGTTCGCCAGATTTACAGACACACCAGTCAATTTTCGGTGTTCTTGTTAACTAAGCAAAAAACAACACGACTGCTCTCTAAGGAATTTGTTAGTCGAGACCACATGGATGGGAGTGTCAGACAGTACAGGGCTGCACTTTGTAAATGTCCATAAGTGTAGCCTATATTGTGGCCTCCAGTCCAGTAACGCCAAACGAAGAGGTAAAAGTATCCCACACAGTTCCCTTTTGTTAAAAAAAAAAAAAAATCCCAACGAAAATGTGTGGGATACCCAAATCCAGGATATGAAAGTCACATACCCGAAGCTGAAGATTTAGTTTAACATCTACTAGCCTCACTTTATAAAGTACAGTCAAATGATTTCCTAGAGAAGTTCTCCAGTGTATGCATGCCGAGTTTCTCCAGTATTCCGAGTGCTCTCGCAACGCCGCCGCCAGGTAGGAGAAATGGTAACTTCTCATTGTCTCCATGACGAACCTGTCGAATTCACTACACATGTATAAGTTAAAAGATCAGCAATACTTTACCATCGCACACCACTCGTACAGGGTGTCCAGAAAAGGGCTCCCTGATTTCAAAATTAAATATCTCGAAAACAAAAATCGATAGAGGAATGCAGTAAACGGTATGTTTATTGTGAAACCTGTAAGATGTTTATACAGCAGTGTGAAATAGTAGTTACAAAATCTGCTAACAGATGGCGCTGTACGCTGTACAGCTCATATCAGCATACATAAGTGAAAGAATCGTATGAAAACACTCTTTGCAAACAATAACATCACAATGTTTTCAAAATGTTCACCATTGGCACTACAGAGGTGGCGCAAACGAAGAATGAAATTCGCCATCACATTTCGTAGTGTCTCCACCGAAATGGATTCACATGCCACAGAGATCGCCGAATCAAGTCCGTCCAGCGTGGCGGGATGCTTCGGGTAGACCATGTATTTCACTGTGCCCCACAAAAAAAAAAAAAAAAAAAAAAATCACAGGGAGTCAAATCCGGCGAATATGGAAGGCAATCTATGCCTGCACCAGTAAATTAGGGATATTTCAAGCCAATGACTCGATTCCCGAAGTCTGCCCGAAGTAATCTGCAGATGCTCTGCTAAAGGACGAAACACGTCATTAATTAATAAAACAATTTGTAATCAAGACGGTTTTTTACTGAAGGAATGTTTAGTGTTATGTTCATAATCTTGTATTTCCGAAAGTTCTTGACCTAAAGCTTTGAAATTGTTGACACAACGTTCAAATAAAATATGTGCATGTTTTCATATACCAAATTTTTCAATATGTGTCATATATGAATTTATATAAACTTTATAATTGGGAAAAGTCTTTTATTAAAAATCACAAAAGTAACGCATTTATAGGTTATAAATAATATATTCAAGAAATGTGTACCTAAAAACCTTCCTGGGCTAGAATGCAACATTCAGTCAGAATTTCAAAGCAATGAATCAAGAACTTTCAGAGATTAACGGTTATACGCCTAACATTTTTATATATAGATGTGGGGACATAAGGATGGAAGTACACATGCCCCCTTTGATCGGTGAATATCGCTGCACATGTTTTCATTCATCACTGACTCACAGTTGCCACAACCCTTTACAGAATTAAAGCAATTGTCAGATCTTTCAGAGACAGGAGATGGACTGTAATAAAATTGACGTTGCTTTCCTAGCCATATTCATCCAAAAATTGAATATTACTTAAATCAGATCCAGCATTTACACTTGGATAATTCCTATGTGTTTAATTTGATAGCTGAAAATGTTCGTTAGTGTGGAGCTGCCTGGAATTTATTTAGAACTAACAGAAGAATCGAGGCATTCTGAAACAAAAATTCTAATCTGGCGCTTCTCACGTTTCACGGCAATGCATCAGCAGCAAGTATATTGTACACATACCTAATGTTGGACAGTACAATTTCTATATCAGAACAGTAGGGATGCTTAGAGAGCGACACGACGTCACACTGTCTCCCGGCTTTACAACGTGGTAGTCCGGGTGGGCTTAATTTAGCGTTGATATCGTAATTGTCGATGGCGTCTTCTCTTTTTATAACCAGCAGACCATCAAGAATGCAGAGAATGGAACCAATAACCCTTAACGTTTGAAAGAAAACACTCGTTTGTCTGCTCCAGTCCAATATACGATACACCTGTCTGAATAGGAATTAGAAGAGACAAAGTTAAATCGTATGGTAAATAATTAATTCTGGAAATAATTGCTTAGGCAAATTACCATCTGCATCGCGACTGAAATGACAGCCATTACACAAGTTTATATGTTACAATTAAATAATCAGTTTGCTGCAGTATTTCCACTGTTACAAAATACATGGCCCATTAGTTATTTGAATAAATACACTTCCCACTCCGAGACACAAGTATTTTACATGTTTTGGCCTCTTCACAAACAATGCCCGACAAATGAATATCGTTAAAGCGCTATTATGTATATTGTCTGACAAACAGTTAAATATAATTCGTGTGTAATAAGCAATAATAATAGGAAATTTACTTTTTCGTTCACAATGAGCTCATCTGAAGAGTAAATTGCAATGTCTCTCATAATTTACATCATGGAAAACCTATTTTCGTAATTCGTTGTTGTGCCGTGGATGAAGTGTGGGATATTGATGATGATTGTGATGATGCATGAGTGTGATGATTGATCAAGTGGCTTATAAAATGTGTATTACATGATGTCACACATAAACGAAGGAAATAACACTATCCGCTACCCATTATAATAGTTTTTTATATAATAATAATACTAGTATTATACTGAAACCATTATTTTTCCATACATCACCTTCATCTGTCGGTTGTTCAGTGGTCTCGTAGATCTCGAAGCTCGCCTGCCATTAATACATCACAAAATAATAGGATGTCGGATTCTAATGCGTCATGGAAACTTTCAATATGACATGTTTCATTTTTAACGTATATTTATTTATCCATTCTTGATGAAGTACAGAAGTAAGACTGCTTCACAACTCATTTCCATACTGACATAGGACTTTACATTACAACTCTGCAACTAACCTTAGTCTCAATTAGGACTGACTTAATACTGCTTCATTACTAACTGAGTTCTCGCCAATTCACGCATATTAATACATAATGTAGATTCTAGAACCTTCTAGAACACGGTAGTTACAATATTTAAATATAAAATAATTTGCTCTTGAAACAAATCAATCTTGCTTTACATAAAGATACACAAAATTATGACAAATGTAATAAAAATATTTCCACATCAAAATAAAATAATACAAAAGATCGTAAGTAAACAACAATTAGCACAGTGTTAATGTATGTTTACAATGTTGTTACGATTTTTAATAATTAAGAAATTTAGTTTGTTAGAAGACCCTAGTAATGCAAATGATAATGTGACTTGACAGAAGCGCCATAAGATGCTTATATATTATAAATATGGAATATTAGGGTATAATACCACAATCAAATATGGTATTATATACTTCAATTATTCAAACAAATGGGACCCTCCTGGCTAAATACATTACACCAATTAGGGCATGATTTCAGTCAGGACACATGACGAGACATTTCTTTACGCTAGCGGAAGGCACCGCTGGACATCGATTTCTGTTCACTCACTTTTTTTCCTTTTCTAAAGCCTGCGGGTCATCAGTCCCTAAACTTACAAACTACTTATGAACTGGCTTATACTAAAGACTACACAAACATACATGCCCAAGGGAGGATTCGAGCCCCCGACGGGGAACGGCCTCGCACATCGTAGCATATGAGACAGGGGAAATACCCTCCGACTTCAAGAAGAATATCGTAATTATAATTCCAAAGAAAGCAGGTGCAGACAAATGTGAAAATTACAGAACTATCAGTTTAATAAGTCATGGTTACAAAATACTAACACGAATTATTTACAGATGAATGGAAGCTCTTGTGGAATCTGACCTCGGAGAAGATCAGTTTGGATTTAGGAGGAATGTAGGAACATGGGATGCAATACTTACATTACGACTTATCTTAGAAGATAGGCTAAGGAAAGAGAAACCTACGTTTTTAGCGTTTACCGATTTGGGGAAGCTTTTGATAATCTCGACTGGAATGCACTATTCCAAATTCTGAAGGTAGCAGGTGTAAAATATAGGGAGCGAAGAGTTATATTCAACCTATACAAAAACCAGACAATGGTTGTTAGAGGTGAAGGGTAAGAAAGAGACGCCGAGGTTGGGAAGGGAGTAAGACAGGGTTGTAGCCTTTCTCCGATGTTGTTCAACATTGCGGTTTGCTGATGACATAGTAATTCTGTCAGAGACCGCAAAAGATCTTGAATTGCAATTGAATGGAATGGACAGTGTCTTGAAAGGAAGATATAAGATTGTTGGAAATGTGATCAATAATTTTTCGGTGCTTAATTAATTATTCTTTGATGATGATGATGCCGTACTTATTCGTTGCTAGTTTATTATCCTGTGTCTTTGTCACGTCTTGTAAAAATTGTTGTAAAATGTATTGCAGTTGCAAATATATACGAAAAAATCAGAATTTATCTTGAAAGATTTATTTTTCGCTGCGCTAGTTTTTTCAGCAGGTTATGGGCCCAGTACGAAATAGTTATACGAAAAATTATGAGGAGGCGTGAAGCTAAATTGTTCGACGAAATAGATCGCGAACGTGAAAAAAATGGGTACTGCACAAATACCTCAAATTGAAATTCTCGTAGGTCGTGAAAATTACGGGACCTGGAAATTTGCAGTGGAAGCATATTTGCGATTAGATTATTTATGGTGCGTAATATATGGTACATTAAAGTCTACCGATTCGCATTTTGCAGACAAAGATAGGAAAGCCAAATCAAAATTAATTTTGTTGGTGGATCCGGTAAATTACGTGCACATCGAAAATACTGCAAATGCACAAGAAGTCTGGAACAAGTTAAGGAAAGCTTTTGAAGACGGCGGATTGGCTAGAAGAGTCGGATTGCTCCGTGAATTAATTACCACTCAATTGAATCAGTGCAAAAATGTGGAAGACTACGTTAATAAAATAATATCTACATCTAATAGACTGAGAAATATAGGTTTCCAGATTGCTGACGACTGGGTTGGTACTTTATTACTTGCTGGATTACCAGAAAAATATACGCCCATGATAATGGGGTTAGAGAGTTCTGGTGTTCCCATAACAGGTCACAGTATCAAGGTAAAACTATTACAAGATGTGAGAGGTGAAACTGAAGATGAAACAGCATCAGCATTGTACTCTAAAAATAAAAAGAAGACACAAATCAAGTGCTATAGATGCCAGAAGATGGGTCATTTTGCTTCACAGTGCAAGGAAAGGATAAGTACTAGTGGTAGAAGGTATGTTTCCAATAACCATGAAAAGAAGTCTTCCAACCAAGGTAAGGTTCTTTCAATGCATTATTCTTTAAAAAGGGGGAATAATGAAGAAACGGAATGGATATTGGATTCAGGGGCATCACTGCATATAATTAAAATTAAATCTGTATTGTATGATGTCAAGGATACAACTAATATGGGTATATCTACAGCTGATGGGTCAAAATTGCAGTGTGAACTTGTTGGAAAAGTTGATCTTAGTATAGTGGTAAATAAAAAAAAATCACAAAATATTACTGCTCAAGGTGTGCATTATGTCAAAGATGTTACCACTAATTTGTTATCTGTTAGTGAGGTAGTAAGGAAAGGTAACAAGGTAATTTTTGATATTAAAGGAGCTCGAATAATTGACAGTTGTGGTAACATTGTAGCAACTGCAAGTAATGAAAAAGGAATTTTTAAATTAGACACTGTTAAGAATGTTAGTAGCAATGAAAGTCATTCAGTGTACAGTGCCAAAAGTGGTCTATGGCATAGGAGACTTGGCCATTTAAATAGAAAAGGTATGTCATTATTAAAGGATATGGCAACAGGTTGAGAAGACTATGATATGTGTAAGGATCCTTGTGAGATATGTATAGTGAGAAAACAGGCAAGAATCCCATTTAAACCCAGTCACAGTAAAACTCAAGAATTACTGCAGATAGTTCATACAGATGTGTGTGGTCCAATGGAGAGTGAATCTATTGGGGGAAATAATTATTTTATTATTTTTATTGATGATTATTCTAGGTATATTCATGTTTATTTTCTGAATTCTAAAGAACAAGTATGTGATATTTTTGAAGAATTCCGTATTTTGGTGGAAAGACAAACTGGAAAGAAAATAAAGACTGTCAGATCTGATAATGGGAAAGAATACATAAATCATAGATTTGAAGTACGTTTAAAGCAAGTTGGTATAAGACATCAGACCACTATACGATATAGCCCTGCACAAAATGGTGTTGCAGAATGAGCAAACAGAACAATAGTGGAAAAAGCGAGGAGTATGCGAAGTGATGCTGGCTTACCAAAAAAATTTTGGGCAGAGGCTGTATCAACAGCAGTGTATCTAATAAATCGTTCACCTACCACGGCTATCAAAAGTAAAACGCCATATGAGGTGTGGACAGGAAGAAAACCAGATTTAAATAATTTGAGAATTTTTGGCTGTAAAGCTATGGTACAAATTCCTAAACCACTAAGAAAGAAATGGGATATAAAATCCAGGAAATACATTTTTGTAGGGTATTGTGAAGAATCAAAGGGTTATCGTTTTTTTAATTCTATGAATAATAAGATAGTAACCAGTAGAGATGTTGCATTTCTTGAAAATTGTGAAGGTAGAACCAAGGAATGTACAACTGTTGGTGTAAATGAAAATAGCAGTATTGGAGAAGAGACAGAAATGGAAGAAGAAACTAATCAAGGCCCAACAGAGACAAGCTATGAGGAAGAAGAAGAACCAAGATGCGATCAAGATAAAGTAGGGAGTGATGAAGAGAAAGTAAGACATTCCTCTCGTACAAGGAAAGCAAAGAAGTATCCTGATTATGAAATGTATGTTGCCCAGTGTTTCAATGATGAACCGGAAACTGTTGAAGAAGCTATGAATAGTAAAGATTCTAAAAATTGGAAAGAAGCGATTGAGAAAGAATTGCAATCTTTAAATCAAAATGAAACATATGAATGGGTAAATATGCCTCAGAAGAAAAAACTCTTAAAACACAAGATGGATATTTAGTATAAAAAATCCTGAAAATGTAACAACCAAGTATAAAGCAAGATTAGTGGTTAAGGGATTTAATCAAAGGGAAGGTATAGATTACAAAGAAACATTTTCACCTGTTGTAAAATATTCTTCACTGAGGTATCTTTTAGCTTTAGCTGTGAAAGAAAATATGTTAATCCATCAAATGGATGTTAAAACCGCTTATCTAAATGGAATATTAGAAAGGAAATTTATGTAATGCCACCCAAAGAAGCTCAGAAATATTGTAAAGATAAATGAAAGGTTTGGAAGCTTAAAAAGAGCATCTATGGACTGAAACAAAGTGGGTACTGTTGGAATAAGTATTTGCATTCTACATTAGTTAAGATGGGAATGAAGCAGTCAAAGGCAGACCCCTGTATTTATATTAGGAAAAGTAAACAAGAATTAACCATAATGGCTATATGGGTAGATGATTTTTCATTTTAACTAGAGATGATAAGCAAATAATTGTTTTCAAAGAACAGCTACAAGAGAGGTTCAATATGCATGACTTGGGTGAAGCAAAACAATATTTGGGAATGAAAATTATAAAGCAGAGAAATGGAAACGAGCTTTGGAAAAATCAGTCTGCATATACCAAAAGGATTTTGAAAAGGTTTGGAATGGAAGACTGTAAACCAATTTCAACTCCAATGGGACCTAGGATAAAAATGATGATAAATGAAGAAGACACTGATTATACTCAAGTTACATCTTACTTAGAAGCTGTAGGGAGTCTTTTATATCTAGCTCAGACATCAAGGCCAGATATTGTTTTTGGAACAAATGTAGTAAGCAGATTCTGTAGTAATCCAAAAGAAAAACATTGGAAAGCAGTGAAGAGGATCTTCAGATATCTAAAGGGAACTGTAATTTATAAATTAATTTATTGTAAAGAAGGCAATGAAGAATTGGAATGTTACAGTGATGCAGACTGGGGTAATGAATTAGAAGATAGACACTCTATCTCTGGAAGCTGTTTAAAACTGATGGGATGCTTAGTATCCTGGATATGTAAAAGGCAAAGAACTGTAGTATTAAGTAGAGTAGAGGCAGAATATACGGCTTTATCTACTACTGTACAGGAAACTTTGTGGCTCAAAAACTTAATGAATGAAATTGAGGCTGATAATAATTCAAGGACAACAACAGTTTATTGTGATAATCAGGGAGCCATTAATTTAGCCAAAAACAATGTAACAAGCGCTAGAACAAAACACATAGATATCAGACATTATTTCATCAGGGATCACATTGAGAAGAAGAATACTGAAGTGAAATACCTAAGCTCTGAAGAAATGTTGGCTGATTTATTAACAAAACCATTGACCAAAGAGAGATTCCAGAAAATTGTAAGACAGTATGGCTTAATTGATGGGACTTTATATACAATACCGAAAAATCTTGCTCAAGGGGGAGTGTTGGAAATGTGATCAATAATTTTTCGGTGCTTAATTAATTATTCTTTGATGATGATGATGCTGTACTTATTCGTTGCTAATTTATTATTCTGTGTCTTTGTCACGTCTTGTAAAAAGTGTTGTAAATGTATTACAGTTGCAAATATATACGATAAAAATCAGAATTTATCGTGAAAGATTTATTTTTCGCTGTGCTAGTTTTTTCAACAAAGATGAACATTAACTAGAATAAAACGAAGGTAATGGAATGCAATGTCAGAAAATCAGGCGATGCTGAAGGAATTAGATTAGGCAATGAGACAATAAAAGTAGTAGATGAATTTTGTTCTTTGGATACCAAGATAAATTCTGACGGCTGAAGTAAAGAAGATATAAAATACAGAATGGCTATTGGAAGAAAAGCGTTTTTAACATCCAATATTAATTTAAATGTTAGAAAGTCCTTTCTGAAAGCATTTGTCTGGAGTGCAGCATTGTATGGGAGTGAAACGTGGACGATAAGGAGTTCAGATAAAAAGATGATAGAAGCTTTTGAAATGTGGTGCTACAGACGAATGATGAAAATTAGATGGGTAGATCACATAACTAATGAGGTGGTGCTTAACTGAATCGGGGAGAAAAGGAGTTTCTAGCATATCCTGAATAAGAAAAGCGATAGATTCGTTGGACTCATTCTGAGACATCAAGGAATTGTCAACTTAGAATTAGAAGGAAGCGTGTGGGATAAAAATCGTAGAGGGGGACCGAGGGACGAATATAGTAAGCAGATTCAAAAAGATGTAGGTTGCTGAACATATTCCCAGATGAAGAGACTTGCACAGGACAGGGTAGCGTGGAGAGCTGCATCAAACCAATCTACAGACTGAAGACCACAACAACAACAAAGCCCCTTTAATCAGTCTCAAACAACGAATATCATACGGAAAGTGTTTGTCAACTCGGTAATAATCAACGGAGTTCCAGGACCTGTAATACTAATGAAATATTCGCATGTTTTATCCCTTCTCTAGTGCAAGTGATATGGACTAAAACAAAAGTAGGACCTAAGTAACGCATTTCTGTGAAATCCAAGAATTTGTATTGCATTGGTTTGTAGATCTAGAAAGTATTTTCCATGTTCTTCTGATGGAGTTTGTAAACTTACATTAACTGTTATTTCATTTTTATTTATTGGCATATAGACGCTTTTTATTCCATCAGTTCCACCATTTTTTGGTTTGTGGAACTGAAATCGACACCTCAGATATTCATCCAACTGAATATTAGTATTTACGTTGAGTATTCATCTTCAGAACAATAGATAATACTGTCAGGAAAACTGACATCAACAACCCCATTAATGCAGGTATAAACCTGCATTTTGTGTCATAATTTATTAGACCTCTAAACTGGGTGTAGGGGTAAGAGCGGGAAGTGGACGTGAACGAGAAGTGATAGACTCAGCCTTGTTGAACACTTTCAGTAAGTAATAAAACTGTTGTGAAAGGAATGAAATCGTTCGTACGAAGATCAAATCATAAAGTTTAGCTGTGTTTAATTGGCAAATGATGGGTTCGTGTTATATGCAGAGTTGTCAATACTGTTCACTAACTGTTTAGCAATTCTTTCACAGACAGAACTTAATCTGCGATATATTGCGAAATAGTGACAATTTGCCGTTATCCATTGGTAGCATAAAAACAGTTACTGCAATTTCTATAACCATCTGATCAACTGTGCCATCATATTACGGCCTGATGTTTCTGATATGAATATTGTGAGAGCCTGTATTCATATAAAAACGGTCGGGGTAAGAAAAAAAAAGAAGGAAAAAAAAGACGAAGAAAAAGAAAAGAAATAAAAAACAATACTGTGTGACTGCAGCATACAATACACGCACTATGCTCTGCTTCGTTAAAACATAGTTATTTTAGATTTTGGTTTCTTCCTGCCCTGAATGTTCTGCACAGTCTAAAGGTTTTCAGTATATCAGCTGCTCGTTTTTGTTAGGGGATATAATGCGACTCTAATCAACGGGTGTTACATTTCATTTTTGCAATATTTGTAGGTTGGATGGCAGTTTGGTTTAAAGATAAATTAAGCTATACATTACTGTCCCTGATTCTATGTTTGATTAACAGAAGCTGTTCTTATTTTGAACTCCATATTATGAAGCTTTCCCAAAAATATTCACATTTTGAAAACAATGCTGCATTGATTTCTCTTCGTTTGTTTGCCTCTCTTCGTTCATTTGCGCCACTGACAGTGATATCAAGAAAGATATTTTCTCAGTCTATAATTGTAAAGAAAACTGACCCTTACATATAATGTTTTCAGTATAATGAATGAAAATGCTCGAAGAATTGTGAAACAGCACTAGTAAATGACTTTTGTTGTCATTGTGCTGCCAGTGAATCTGTATATTTTTATTAGTGACAACGATCGACTCATTAAAGCTAGTTACAGAATTGCGAGCAGGGCTCATTGAGATATACTTTAGGTGTTCGGACCCTCAGCAGGCGCGTGAGCCACAAGCTAAGTCTTTGTCGAGCTCGCTTGGCTATCACCTCAGCTCTTATTCTTCCTGTTGATAGTATGACTGAAGCTTGGCAAGATTGCAGTGTAAGTCTGTCAACGCTGGTACTGAGGTCTTACTTCCAGGTTCGCACAGAACTATTCTCATAAATGTACTTGATGTTTCCTGTAATTTCCGTTGAATAATCTGGTTTCTCAGTCGAGAGCCGACAGAAGGCTATTAGTTCATTGTTTTGGGTCCATAAAATTATTTACATGGCGAAATTCCAACTAATCTCGTCTCTTACGTTGCGAGTTACATCTTCTACTGATGTATGTGGCAGTAGGAAAGAAGTGGCGTGCACATCTCGTCGCTAGCTGTGAGGTAAAGTAGCCGTCTGCCACAGAGAGGTGGCTTTGGTCAAAAGTTTTTAGCTGTTTTCGTGACAGGAGTTGCACGACTCCACATCGAAAACAACAAGAAACTCCTTGTGGTTACTTGCTATATTCTCTCAGATTATGGGAAAGTCTGACAACATTCTGGTATGAAACTTCCTGGCAGATTAAAATTGTGTGCCGGAACCGGGACTCAAAACTGGCACCTTTGCCTTTCGCGGGCAAGCGCACTACCGACTGCGCTGTCCTGACACGACTCACGATGCCGCCTCACAACTTTACTTCCGCCAGTACCTCGCCTCCTACTTTCCAAACTTCACAGAAGTTCTCCTGCGAAACTTGCAAGACTAGCACTCCTGGAAGAAAGGATATGGTGGAGACATGGCTTAGCCACAGCCTAATTTTAATCTGCCAGAAAGTTTCATATCAGCCCACACTCCGCTGCAGAGTGAAAGTTTCATTCTGGAAACATTCTGGTAGCTTACCAAATCTGTCCCTGTATAATCGAACTGATTCCAAGCTAATTATGACGCCGATCGATGTTCGACCTGTATTTTCGTAGGGAAATAACTTTGTCGAAGGTTATTCGAGTAGATAGAGGAAAGATAAACATTTGAGGACATATGATCGAAAAAGTAGGTGAGGAATTGGTGACTTCAAAAGCACCCTATTTGATGTTTTGTTTGTGAAATCAACGGGAATTATTATAGTGTAGTACTAACACATGATGTACCTTTTATGGTCGTTTGTCCTTACATTGCGACTAAATGGTGCCTCAGTTGTTTGCAAAAAAAAAAAATAAAAAATAAAATAAAATAAAATAAAAAAAATAAAAAAAAATAAAAAAAAATAAATAAAAAATAAATAAATAATAATAAAAAATAAATAAATAAAAATAAAAATAAAAAATCTAAAATGGGCTCACCCAACGTTATGGTCGCACTTTGCTGAGTATAAAAATCTTTTAGTACTCAGTCATTAACTTCTTCTTAAAATGTCAGCATTAGAGCATCATAACTCGTCACTAGTAACAATCGTGAGTAGGAATCTAGATTGAGTGGCATGATGAAGTCAAGAAAAATGTGGTAAAAGTCACCCCTATGACCATTTATACAGATTCTACCTTACGGCGTTTAGATTACGTTCATATATCAGTCAGAAAAATTCAATATGTGACTGTAATATAAGAACTAGAATTTGAACTAAGGATATAACAGCCGGTAAATAAACTCACATCAGCGCACCACTGTCACTGAGTCCGCAGGCAGGAGCTGCGATGCGGCCGCTGGCCTGTGCCCACTACTCCCGAGAGTAAACAGTTTTGATGCACCAGCAGCGATCCCTTTTGTGTAATTATTTCTGGGACTTTTCACTGTTACATTTGAGGTTCTTCCACACTGATAACAAAGACAACCGATATGAAGTTAAAAAAATTAAATTAAAAAAAGAAATTGATGGTTGTTGGATTCAATATCGTGACTGCTTATATATACACTTGTAAGTGCGACTTTTACCACAAGACCACGCGTTCATACAGTATACAACTGCCTGGAGAAGGAAATAACACGTCCTCCTGATAGTACTGCATTCTACAGTGTTGCCAGATCGTGCATATCGCCGGACTTACAATTCTGAGGGGCGATCGAATTTATTGTCCACTCTGCACGACCGACTCGGACTTAGCCTGTGTGTCGGCCGGCCGGCGATCAATTTTTTTGTCTAAGACTGTACATACTCATCTAATGCATATTGTACGATGGCTTTGAACTTTGTCGACTGTTCCTCAACACTAGCTGTACTTGAGATAAAACTTCTGTAATGAGCCATCAAGTACTCTAAAATCTACTTTTTGTCACTTTATCTTAACAGAAAAATACCTCTACATTTTTTAACATTTCTATTTATGGCTGAAATTATCGATGCTGTAACCGCCTTATGATAGCTGATTCCCTGTTCTGCATTAACCGTTTCAAATAGTTCGGGTCTCTTTGTCACCAGAAGGTCTTATATGTTGTCGCCTCCAGTCGGTTCTCTGTTTAACTGCTCAAGGTAGTTTTAAGATAATTCACTTATACACGGGCCGCTGAAACATTGCACTGACGTTTCGCGTTACAGCGAGTTAAGTTGACTACACTGCTTTATCGACATTGCAACACTAGCCTCTATACGCAAAGCAGACGAAGCGTTCAGTTGCATCTCGTAAATGTAAGCTATTGAGCAATAAATGTGCATATAATAATTCGTTCTTGAGCAGCAATTAATTAACGGCATATTAATGAAGACCAGAGCACAATAATGCACACGCTTTCAATAACGGAGCAAAGCAATGTAGAAAATAAGCATTGAATCGTGACAGGTACGAAATAAACAATAATCAAGATAGTAACTTCTCCCTCTACGTTTTATAATCAGAATGCTTTTCACTTACCAATTTACGGCGACAATGGTACAATTACATCCAGCTCCCGATCTTCACTGTTGTCATCACTGCCAAAATCGTCGTCATCACCAAGACAAATCCTTAACCGTTCCTGATTACTGATGATCCCTTCCATTGTTTGCGCTTCACGAATCAGCTTTTCAACGTGCTCGACCCTTTTTTCCAAGATGCCACATTGGAAACAGCTTGCCGGCCGCGGTGGCCGAGGTGACTGAGGCGCTCCAGTCACGGTCAGCATGGCCACTATGGTCAGGGGTTCGAATCCCCCCTCGGGCATGGATATTTGTGCCGTCCTAGTTCGTAAGTAGTTCATAAGTAGTTTGTAAGTTTAGGGACTGATGACCCCGTAGTTAAGTCCCATAAGCTTAACAAATATTTTGTTTTGGAAACAGCTTCATGTAACAGCTGTTCCACTTCTGTTATTGTGAAAGACTTAGTGTTCCTTTAGTAATTCTTCACGTCACTCCATACCAATTTTATAGGGTTAAAACGGCAGTGAAAGGGGGGTAGATTAATTACATTGTGACGCTGCTCATTTGCGATTTCGTCTACTGCATATGTGGATGTAATATGCATATTTTGTTTCAAGAGCGATTATAAAAGAAGTTTTGACATTGACATATCTGCTGCAATATTTCTTTCTTGTAACCACTGCACCATAACTTCTTTCCGGTCGTCTGAAGCGATAATGAACATCCTGCTCAGAGAATAAGCTTCTAAGTTTTCATTCATACGAAATTGAGAACTTACTCAGAAAACGACATGGTAATTGTCAGATACAGCAAAGGACCTAGAAGAGCAATTGAACGGAATGGACAGTGTGCTGAAAGGTGCATATAAGATGAACATTAACAAGAGTAAAACTAGGGTAATGGAGTGCAGTGTAAGAAAATCAGGTGTTGCTGAAGGAATTAGATTAGGTAACGAAACAATAAAGGAGGTAGATGAGTTTTGTTACTTGGGCAGTAAAATAACAAATGATGGTCGCAGTACAGAGGATATAAAATGCAGAATGGCAATGGGTAGAAAGGCGTTCTTGAAAAAGAGAAATTTGTTTACAGTGAATATTGTTTTAAGTGTGAGGAAGTCCTTTCTGAAGGCATTTGTATGGAGTGTTGCCTTGTATGGGAGTGAAACATGGACGATAAACAGTGTGGACAGAAAGAGGATAGAGGCTTTTGAAATGTGGTGCTACAGAAGAATGCTGAATATTACGTGGGTGGATCGCGTAACTAATGAGGAGGTACTGAACAGAATTGGGGAGAAAAGAAATTTATGGCATACCTTGACTAAAAGAAGGGATAGATTGGTAGGACACATTCTTAAACATCAAGGAATTGTGAATTTAGCGTTGGAGGGAAGTGTGTGGGGTAAAAACCGCAGAGGAAGACCACGGGAAGGATACAGTAAACAGATTCAGACAGATGTAGGTTGCCGTTCTTATGTTGAGATTAAGAGGCTTGCTCAGGGTAGGGTATCATGGAGAGCTGCATCAAACCAGTCTCTGGACTGAAGACCACAACAACAACAACTCAGAAAACGTCACTAGACAAACATCTTTTCGGTGACATTATCCAATTACTTGAACTCGGAAAGTCACAGTAAAACAAATCGCAGCGAAAAAAAGCCCACACAACATAAATACGATACATAACTTTGTTTACGTTAGAACTGAACAAAGCCAGCAACGCGGGAATGTTGACGTCACAGCTCGTGACCACTGGAAGTGTTTATCGTGCTGTGATTGGATCGTTCCTAGCGACTAGCGCCTCGCGCTTCTTGCTCTTCACTTGGTATTTGTAAACATCAAGTGCAAAGTTTCAGTGGTGCGGGTATGAAACAGTTTCACAGGATGCTTTGTCCGTGCTACCCATCATAAACTGTTGAGTCTCCCTGTCTATATCCGGTAAATTAAAATCTCCCCCCAAAACTGTAACATGATCGGGAAATGTACTCGAAATATTTTCCAAATTTTCCTTCAGGTGTTCGGCCACAACAGCTGCTGAGCCAGGAGGCCTATAGAAACATCCAATTACCATCTTCGAGCCTGCTTTAACCGTGACCTTCAACCAAATTATTTCACATTTCGGATCTCCGTCAATTTCCTTCGATACTAGTGCACTTTTTACCGCTATAAACACGCCTCCCCCTTCACTGTCCAGCCTATCTCTGTGGTATACATTGCAATGTGAGTTTAGAATCTCATTTTGTTTACATCTGGTTTCAGCCAACTTTCCGTCCCTAGTACTATGTGGACACTGTTGATACGTTTTCCTGCATCGCTGAATATCACGCCTGAGAACAATGCACGCACAGAGATGACATGTGGGGCAGTGGGCGGCTCACTGCCTCCCCAGTCGCTGAACAGCTGCCCCACTGCACATGCGCGTACGCTGGCGCTCCACCACACGTATCGTACAACAAGTAGCTCCCGGCTCAGCGTTAAGAGCTGCAGCTACTCCACTGCAGAAACGCGAATTGCAAGAGGAGCTTCTGCGTTTCCATAAAAAAAAGGGATAGTTTAACAGTAAAATCTAAGTTCTTGTTCACTTTTCATTTTTAAAATTTGTATGGGTGAGTGGTGCTTACCTAGCATACCCAGAATGCACACCTCTGCACTGCACACTGGCATTTCTTCTCTTCTTACTACCCGTTCAGGGATATTATTCTTTCTTATCTTTTCTTGGCAGCATTTTAAACAATAACAGAGTTTTTGCTTAAGACTGACATTTGCATAATTAAATGGAACACTGTTTTACAGTTATAACACACTAATCCTTTTATTACATGCTTCGCACTGTAGCAGACAGAAGTGATCCGTTGCTCTTGCATGTGTTGTTTAGAAGACGTTGCTGGCGCATGCACCATTTCAGTTACGCGTATTTTGGCACTGGCGCTCCTTCTTCTGGCGATTTCTTTTATGATATAGCACATCAATCACACATTATCACAATAAGGGCTGAATGTTTCATATACTAGGCACTTCTCCGCATAATTTTTAAGTTCGTTTGCAGGACTAACACATACTCGATCTTCATTTGGCGCCATTGAGTTGCAATATATAGAAGCAAAAATAACTGCATATATATTTGATAACACTTCTAAAATTGAACTATATCTGTGTTGACCGTACCTCACACAATTTTGTAATTGTCTACAGGCAAATAAAATCAATTCAATTCAATGTGCATACTCTTAGTAAAACAAGCAAGTTAAAAAAGTTTCAAGTGGCTATTTCTTTAATTTGCTTCCTTCTGGTATATTCCCCTGCATCTTCGATCTATTGCAAGATGGTTTTCTTGGCAGTACAAATAAATAACCGATGGATATGGGCAAGTTTGTGTTGTGTGTGGACCACTGCATCTTTTGCATCATGCCTGTCCTCTGCATTGTTTGCTGCTGTGGCCATATTATAGACATTTAAAACATTTTCTCACTGTTGGTAGGTAAGGTTCAACATTACATCTCGCTCTATGAATGTACACAAATGCTGGTAAACTTTGATTATCAAGGGTTAAAACACAAGTCTGACGTTTCCATAGCATATCAACTCCATTTTGTTTTACTCGTTTTGTAAATCTTTGTACCTTTAATAATTTGAATTCACTACATTAACCTCTAGTATCTCCTCTTCCCTTAGTGAGAGGTCAACATCCCTAATTACAACTTGCTTGTTTACTATATGGGTTGGAATATACATGTCTCAATTATTCTATTTGAATACTTTTACCTGAACTAATATGTTTGCTAACTCACCTTTTTTGAGGTCTATTTTAACACGATTCTTGCCAATAGATGAAATATTAACGATGTCTGATTTAAGATTGGGTGCTTTTGTATAAATTTGCTTACCCATCGACACTGGGTGAAGTTTACCAATATTTTTGTAGAGACTTTCTGCGTGAACATAAGGACCCGTATCTGTTTTCTTGTATCTATTGTGTGGTGTGTGTCGTTCCAGCATAATTATTTGTGGTCTCTTCTGTGAGTTTTCACTGTAATTACTTCCTCAGTTAAGACTTGCTGTGTTTTGTTTGATCTTTTCTTTATTTATTTTAAATGTGTTTATTTCCGTCAACAGTTGCTATAAAATTGTTTCATAACATGTTTCGATCACTTGGATCATCTTCAGATCTTATAGTTGCGTCCGCAACTCGTCTGGCTGACGCCTGCTTCCTGCTTCCATTGGAAGCTTCGGTAGGATTTTCTCTTGTTGTTTGACCCCATTTCTTATATTAACTGTCGTTTTATCGGTAACATAGTGCATCTCCAGATTGTGTGCCGTCTCTTGAAAATGTACTTCGATTGTGTTATGTAATGCATTAGAGGGTACCTTACCTGAGCCGTGTATCGCTGCTGTTATTGATCTTTTATCTGGCAACATTTTTTCCGTCTCTGTTTGTCGTTTTCTTGATGACACGATGTCCTGAATGTCCATGTCAATATCGTCTTCTTGCGAGGCTTGCGCTACATTGGCAACTGTCGCCAGAGTGTTAGATTTTCGAACATATTGTCACATGGAAGCAGGCTTGACTTCGAAGGCAGGGTTGTCAACTGAACACAGCACTTATACTGAAAGCAGGTTTATTGGCAGAGTGGTCTGCTATTTATACACAAACAGAATGTACCAGAAATTAGAAAAATAGTTAACATAAGAAACATGTAGAAATTACAAGTGAACATAAGAAACATCTTGAACATTCTGGAAATGGTAATTACAAAGAAATAAATTTTTGTCGGTGGACCGGATTGAACCAGCGACCTTCACCACTTCACCACCGCAATCAGTGGTGCCATGCCATGCCAGCAGTCAGCAGCCCTGAAAAAACAGCGACCCAAAGTTAGGTTCCCTTTGAAGCCAGCTGGAATGTCCTGGATCTGATCTTGTCGTGGGTCCTCTGTATGACAGTTCTGGAGAATCTTTTCCTTCTGCACGATTACCGGCAACAGACGTTCCTGTTGTGGCTTCATCACTATCATTATCGTCCTTAGAGTCCTTGAACAAAAAGCCATTTCGCCTATCTGCTCTTCAGGATCGTAGTAAGGTTTCATGCGGAGGACATGAACAATGTCTCTTTGTTTTTGTTGTTTCGACGATGGCTCATAATCCTCAACTTCGTATGTGACGTCTGACAGGCGGCGTATGACACGATACGGACCAAAGTATCGCTTCAATAATTTTCTGATAGTCCAACTTTCTGTACAGGGGTAAAAATCGATACCAGATCTCTGGGGCTGTACGCAACAGATCGGTGTTTATCGTTATACCGCTGACGGTCCTTCTCCGGGGCATCCAATGTCCGCATGCGAGCCACGTGTCTTGCTTCTTCGACCTTGGTGATGACCTGTTTCACATAGTCATCCTGAGTGTCGTCCGGCTGGAACGGGAACAGTGTATCCTTTTTCGTCTCAGCTTCACGTCCATGGAGCAGGAGAAATGGCGTGAAGCCTATGGTGTCTTGTCTTGCGGTATTATAAGCAAATGTGGCAGTTTTGTATCTCAATTCTTCTGCTCAACATTGACGTACATCGACACGATATCTGCTAAGCGTTGTTAAAACGTTCTGTAAGACCATTCGCTTGATGATGGTATGTGGTTGTCATTCTGTGGATAATGTCACAATGTGACATTATTAGTTTTGACTGGAATACTTTTCCGAGGTCAGATATCATTACACGTGGTGCTCCATGCTTCAAAATAATGTCTTCTACAAGGTATTTTGCGATCTCTGGAGCTTCTGCAGTTGGCACAGGTTTGGGGACAGCGTAGCATTTGAGGTAGTCAGTGCAGACTATTATCCATCAGTTACCCGTTGGAAACTGTGCCATCCTTCCTAAAAGGTCGATTCCAACTCGGTGGAATGGAGCTTCTGCAGGTGGAATTGGTACGAGATGCCTTGGAGGTAATTACAGCACATGCTTCTGTCTCTGCCTCTCCTTACAGTGACTCACATAGTGCTTGGCGGGTTGGTAGAGACCTTTCCAGTAATACCTGCGTCTGATTCTGTCTGGGGTCTTCACGAATCCCAAATGACCAAATATTGGAGCATCATGGAAATACTTGAGAATAGCTGGCTGGAGGTAAGCTGGGATGGCCAGTAGCCATTTGGGGCCCAGTGGATCGTAGTTGTTCTCATACAATGTCCCGTTTATAAGTTGTAACTCTCCATTGGTCGGTTCTCCTTTCTCCAAGGCCTCTGTCATTTTTAATAGTGCTGGATCTTCCCTCTGTTCAGCTGTAACGTCACCTAATTCAGCGCGGACTGAAATTTCATTCGTGCTGTTGTGTTCCACTAATGGATTCCTAGAAAGGCAGTTGGCATTCTTGTGTTTGTACCTGTTCCTGAATACCACTGTGACGTCGTACTCTTGAAGTCTTATTGCCCATCTAGCTAGTCGACCCGATGGATCCTTTAAGCTAGTCAGCCAACACAAAGAATAGTGATCTGACACGAAAGTGAATGGTTTGCTGAATAAATACGGCCAGAACTTGTTGGTAGCCCAGATAACTGTGAGACATTCTTTCTTAATGTTCAAATGTTTGTATAGGTTATGGGACTTAACTATGGGTTCATCAGTCCCTAAACTTACAAACTACTTATCAACTAGCTTATCCTAAGGATGGCACAAATATCCATGCCCGAGGGGGGATTCGAACCCCCAACTGTAGTGGCCGTGCAGACCGTGACTGGAGCACTCAGTCCCCTTGGCCACCGCGGTCAGCACGTTCTTTCTTAGTTGTAGAGAAGTTTATCTCTGACTCTGACAGTACTCTTGATGCATAGGCTATCACCTTTTCAGCACCTTCCTGAACTTGTACAAGCACTGCACCAATCCCATAACCACTGCCATCTGTGTGAAGTTCAGTTTCCGCATTCTCGTCGTACAAGGCTAGAACTGGCGTGGACGTTAGAGCCTCCTTAAGTGCCCGGAAAGCAATTTCTTTTGTCTCATTCCAGTAAAATTTGGCGTCTCCCTGCAGAAGGTCTTGCAATGGACGTGCCTTGTTACAAAATTCTTTTATGAAACGTCGGTAGTATGAGTACAGCCCGAGAAAACTTCTCACATCATGAATGTGCCCTTACTTTATCAGGACAGACATCATCTCCATTGACTAAGTGCCCCAGAATTTTTATCTGTTTGGCGAAGAAGAGGCACTTATTTGGACTGAAGCGTAGTCCTGCAGTCTGAATACACTTCAACAGAGTTGACAGGCAACTCACATGTTCTTCAAATGTTTTCGAGAAAACGACATTGTCATCTTAA
This sequence comes from Locusta migratoria, assembly GCA_026315105.1. NCBI lineage: Eukaryota > Metazoa > Arthropoda > Insecta > Orthoptera > Acrididae > Locusta > Locusta migratoria. The sequence goes on along the minus strand of CM048744.1, from coordinate 814,423,866 downwards.
TAGCAAAGATACGTCATCCACTTATGGTGTCGGAACGAGTTGCCCATAATGCGTTTGAATGTGGCCAGAGCATTACATAATCCAAATGGCATTACTTTGAATTCATGGAGGCCATCAGGTGTAATAAAAGCCGTCTTTTCCCTGTCAGCTTTGTCAACCTTGAATTGTCAGTAACATGACTGCATGTCCATAGTTGAGAAGTACAGTACTGGCCATTAAAATTGCCACACCAAGAAGAAATGCAGATGATAAACGGGTACTCATTGGACAAATATATTATACTAGAATTTACATTTGATTACATTTTCACGCAATTGGGTTCATAGATCCTGAGAAATCTCTACTCAGAACAACCACCTCTGCCTGTAATGACGGCCTTGATACGCCTGGGCATTGAGCCAAACAGAGCTTGGAAGTCGTGTACAGGTACAGATGCCCCTACAGCTTCAACACGATACCACAGTTCATCAAGAATAGTGACTGGTGTATTGTGACGAGCCAATTGCTCAGCCACCATCCAGACGTTTTCAGTTGGTGAAAGATCTGGAGAATGTATTGGCCAGGGCCACAGTCGAACATTTTTCCGTATCCAGAAAGACCTGTACAGGATCTACAACATGTGGTCGTACATTATCTTATACATCTACATCTATATACATATTCCGCAATCCACCATAAGGTGCGTGGCGGAGTGTACACTGTACCACTAGTAGGCATTTCCTTTCCTATTCCACTCCCAAATAGAAAGAGGAAAAAAAGGACGCCTATATGCTCCCGTTCGAGCCCTAATTTCTCTTATCTTGTCTTTGTGATCTTTACGCGAAATATAAGTAGGCGGCAGCAAGATCGTACTACATTCAGCTTCAAATTCCAGCCCTCTAAATTTCCTCAACCAAACGTCACGAAAAGGGCGGCGTCTTTCCTCCAGCGATTTCCAATTGAGTTCCCGGAGCATTTCATGACAGTCGTACATTGGTCGAACCTACCAGTAACAAACCTGGTTGCTCGCTTCTGAACTGCCTCCATGTCTTCCTTTAAGCTGATCTGCTGTGGGTCCCAAACACTTGAGCAATACTCAGAAAGTTGTCGTACAAGTGTTTTGTAAGCGGTCTCCTTTACAGTTGAAGTACATTTCTTTTGTCTCATTCCAGTAAAACTTGACGCCTCCCTGCAGAAGGTCTTGCAATGGACGTTCCTTGTTACAAAATTCTTTTATGAAACGTCGGTAGTATGAGCACAGCCCGAGAAAACTTCTCACATCATGAATGTGCCCTTACTTTATCAGGACAGACATCATCTCCGTTGACTAGGTGCCCCAGAATTTTTATCTGTTTGGCGACGAAGAGGCACTTATTTGGACTGAAGCGTAGTCCTGCAGTCTGAATACACTTCAACAGAGTTGATACAACTCACATGTTCTTCAAATGTTTTCGAGAAAACGACATTGTCATCTTAATAGCAAAGATACGTCATCCACTTATGGTGTCGGAACAAGTTGTCCATAATGCGTTTGAATGTGGCCAGAGCATTACATAATCCAAATGGCATTACTTTGAATTCATGGAGGCCATCAGGTGCAATAAAAGCCATCTTTTCCCTGTCAGCTTCGTCAACCTTGAATTGTCAGTAACATGTCTGCATGTCCATAGTTGAGAAGTACACTACTGGCCATTAAAATTGCCACACCAAGAAGAAATGCAGATGATAAACGGGTACTCATTGGACAAATATATTATACTAGAATTTACATTTGATTACATTTTCACGCAATTGGGTTCATAGATCCTGAGAAATCTCTACCCAGAACAACCACCTCTGCCTGTAATGACGGCCTTGATACGCCTGGGCATTGAGCCAAACAGAGCTTGGAAGTCGTGTACAGGTACAGATGCCCCTGCAGCTTCAACACGATACCACAGTTTATCAAGAATAGTGACTGGTGTATTGTGACGAGCCAATTGCTCAGCCACCATCCAGACGTTTTCAGTTGGTGAAAGATCTGGAGAATGTACTGGCCAGGGCCACAGTCGAACATTTTTCCGTATCCAGAAAGACCTGTACAGGATCTACAACATGTGGTCGTACATTATCCTATACATCTACATCTATATACATATTCCACAATCCACCATAAGGTGCGTGGCAGAGTGTACACTGTACCACTAGTAGGCATTTCCTTTCCTATTCCACTCCCAAATAGAAAGAGGAAAAAAAGGACGCCTATATGCCCCCGTTCGAGCCCTAATTTCTCTTGTCTTTGTGATCTTTACGCGAAATATAAGTAGGCGGCAGCAAGATCGTACTACATTCAGCTTCAAATTCCAGTCCTCTAAATTTCCTCAACCAAACGTCACGAAAAGGGCGTCGTCTTTCCTCCAGCGATTTCCAATTGAGTTCCCGGAGCATTTCATGACAGTCGTACATTGGTCGAACCTACCAGTAACAAACCTGGCTGCTCGCTTCTGAACTGCCTCCATGTCTTCCTTTAAGCTGATCTGCTGTGGGTCCCAAACACTTGAGCAATACTCAGAAAGTTGTCGTACAAGCGTTTTGTAAGCGGTCTCCTTTACAGTTGAAGTACATCTTCCCAAAATTCCCACAATAAACCGAAGTCGGCTGTCCGCCTTACTAACAACTGACCTTACACGTTCATTCCATTTCATATCGCTATTGAATGTTATGCCTAGATATTTCATATATCGTCTTTCATATATTTTTTGTATATTTCTGTAAAGTTATACTTAGTCCAAATGACTGTGTGTGACACGCTACGGTAGAAGCTTTTCCCAAAGAGTGCTTTGTCGGAGTCAAAGTCTGTGGTCGGAGTAGATCACAGTTCGGTATATCGAAAAGTGGCTAGTGTTGTCGACTTATGAAGAGCGCATTGAAAATGGTTTGTTTTGTATATGCGAGATAGTGTGTGTATGTTGTGCGTGATGTGAAAAATGTGGTCTTAATAGTAGACGTATTTCTATCAGAGGATTTGATTGATAGGTGGATTTGGAAAGATGGTTACGAACTCATTAGTATTAACTCAAGTGTTTACATAATTTGTATTGTGAGAGTGTTCAATGTTTGACCCAATGGAATCGGAAATGATCTGCATTGTTAAGGTAAGTTTACTCTATTGTGGCTCGATCATTCTGAAGTTATTACACCAATGCAGTACAATTTTTGTCATGCCAGATCGGAAATTTCGTTTATAACAGGACTCAACTGTAGGACCGGCATGTATACTTACTGTTGACAACGTAGCTGCTGCAGTGTATATGTTTCCTTTGTTTCCAAGTATCTAATGGTTATGCGGAAGTCACTTTCGTGTAGGCAAAATACCGTTATTGTTATTTACGATATCTATTTTATGATAATGGTTCACATATACCCTGCGAATGTAAAAGAGACCACCAAAACATTCTGGAAGTTATTTATCGTCAACAAAAATCTAGCTGAATCTAGATTCGACACTTTATAAGTTCATCCTGATAGGCCTAACGTGGTTTACAACAACAAACCATTCACGGTAAAAATGAATCGATTCTCCCAACATCTAAAGAGACCTTACTGTTATTATCTGAGAAACATGAGCTTAGCCGCCTTAATAATTTAGTAAGAATTTGTAGTTGTGTAAACAGTGCAGTAGGCCTAGCTATTTTTTCCTGTTCAGTTTTGCTGTAAATGTTTTGTCCTGTATAGGGAAAATGGTAGGCTAAGATTTTAGATGCTTGACTTGTTTGTTTGTCTTGGTTGCACAGAAGGAAACAAATGAATAAATATACAGTGGCCAAGTGACATACAAAGGGTATGAGCAGATCACCATCCAGTCTTTGGCATCGTATCTGTCCCTTATCTCTTCTTTTGCTTATGTGTATCACCGTGGTTCGAATTCCACATTAAACTGTGTGTGTCCACATAACTGGCTGGGTGGGTCAGGTCAGAGGGTGGCATTGGTATAGGCCTACCACCAAGTAAAGCACCACAGTGTTCAAACCAGTCTTCATATTTATAAATGCTTTGCCATTTTTACTTAATTGTTCATACAGTGTAGGGTTTTCAAGCAGATAGGCCTACAGTGTAAAATGTGAGTTCATGGTTTTGTCTGTGGCATGTGAGTTCATGGTTTTGTCTATGGCCATTTTACACATATATGAGGCAGTGGGCCTATGTATAGTAACAACCATACCATTTCACTGTTTTGAAGCTACAGTCACAGGAATTATCATTCAGATTGTGTACTTGCAGAACATCCAGCCATGCTATCTATTGTATACACCACAGTGTCATGTTGGTACATCTGGTTGTTATGGTGTTTGTTGACTGGTTTGACACAGCTTTTCTCAATAGTTAACAGTATACAAGTCTCTTTATGTCTGAGAACTGTAACCTACATCCATTTCAACTTGTTTACCATACTCTGATTAATATACTATCTCAATAGATGATAGATAGCAACTCACTGTAAAGACAATCGCTGAGCTGCAAACATGCACACAACTTATGGCCGTCATCAGGAAAAGATTTGCATTTATTCACTTGGACATTTCTCAAGCACACAACCACCACCTGGCTGCTACAACACAACAAACATCTTGACAATGAGTGAGGAGCAGAAAGGGTGGGGACGGAACATTCAGCATTGCATGATGGATTGTTGGGCTCCAACATCTTTACCTAGATTTTCCATTGTTAGTTTTAATTAAAATACTTAAAACATCTCTACCTCCATGTTTGAGGTTGCGTTTGTTCTGACGCAGCTGCGTCAGTAGAAACGCAGCTTCCAGCATGGAGGTCAGATGTTTTAAGTATTTTAATTGGTTTTAAGCATTGATAATGACCACACAGTGGTTTAAATCTAGATTTGCAAACAAATAAAAATATATATTTTTTACAACTGATTGCTGAAAGAATTACCACAAATCAAATACAGTCGTGGAGCACCAATTCCAACATGGAATCAAGTCTGACAGCTAGTTTAAAATTTTTGTAAACTGGTATTACATTGTGTTGGAATATCTTTACAAATATGTGCATATTGTCACCTGTGACAAAATTACTGTCACACCTGTGACACCATTTCCGGATGAAATACGGTTAATCCCAAAAAATTAATGGGTTTAGGAGTTAATATGCTATTTTCTTAACTTTATCATTTGTTTTGTGACAGGTGCGACTATTCCCTGTCACATTCGAAAAGAGAGAAAAATTGAAAGAGAGCTTATCCAAATAAAATATTCAGTGTAGGATATCAAGGAAGCCTGTTGTTACATAGCAAGTTGTTCACTATTGTATCTAATCAGTTCAGACAATATCACAGAGTTTCTTGATGTTCATGGAGTTTGTTCAATTGCAATTTTTGGGATTGAATTTGATAACTAAATATCTTAAAAACAAACTGAGTTTCGGTTAATTAATTTTGAAGTATTGTTAGTGCATTCATGTGCCTAAATCTCTACTTTCCTGATCTTCTAAAAATGTCCAAATATTAAATTTTCACCACACAGCAATTTTCATTACAAATGATCAATGTAGTATTTTTTAATTAAGTATTGAGACTTGTTAGGTGGATGTTTGAGGGTAATTGGATCAGGATGTGTTGTAAAAAGTAATTAAAGATTCATAACAATGAAAATAAATCTCAATTACCAATGATCAATGTTTCCAACAATTAGTAACTTTAAGTAAAATTGTGCGGCTTTGTAGATTGATGGGTGAATGTACATAGATTATGTTTTATTGTAAAATTCAAGATGACATGTCATTGGCTACATGAAATTTGGTGCTGTACCAACCTATGATAACATCAGAAACAATGGTGACATTCACCTTGACTGTGATGTTGACTTCAGCCTAATCTCTTTCCAATACACCATTTGCTATTTGTTCTTCGAAGTCACATGCACTGTCTGATAGAATTACAATGTCATTGCCAAATGTCATGTCTTATTGGGATTTCGGCTACTGTTTCTTTTTGATTCCCTATGGAAGACCCCAATTTCGTCAGGCCCATTGTTTCGGGGAAAGTGCTCGACTGGAAACCGAAGAAGCAAGGGTTCAAAACCCGGCCGGATATCTCATTTCAGTCTGCATTTTAACCCATCCTTCACCTCTCGACAATGTGAGGAGTCACTAGAAATGACAGGTGGTTTGGATTCCATGTTAAGCTGTAGGTCCCTTTTTCCCTATCGGAAAACTAGGGTAGGCTAGGGACACATGAGTCGCCAAAGTGACGTCCAATTCAAAGACTTGCACCAGGCCAATGTGCCACACAAAATTGTTATTACACCAATATTGAGACTGCACATTGCACAATCCACCCACATAGCATTTCTTATTCCGTCACTGGCTGGGCTACCTGTGAGAGCAGACTTGTCATTTACCATTGCGCAGACTTTTACATTGGTTTGACTGCAAACCAGCTGTCTGTCACGACGAATGGCCACTGTTAAACTGTGGCAAAAGCAAGACGGACTGTGCTGTGGCTCAGCATTCAGTACGAGTACAACACGCTCAATTGTAATAGCCACTTTACAACCTGAGCCATCTGGATCCCCACCACCAGATCTTTTGTGTGTCTCCTTTCTTTGTATTGTGTTGTCCTGTCACCTCGACACCCCAACACTGTGCTCTTTGGTATATATTAATCAGAATGCAGGTGCTGTCACTGTGGCACCACCTGAGGAACTTGCCGCTCCATCCTGAACGTGGTCCAGCATTGGGTCGAAACTAGTCGGAAAAAAATAATCAGTTTAGTACTGTAGGCCAAAATTATCGTAAGGCTACTGTTCCCTAAAGAGAGAAAAAAAAATTAAAAAAAAAAGTCCCTTTAATTGATTCTTATATTTTATGGTTTCACAGTCTCTCCCCTCCCCCTCCTCCCCAAACACACACACACACACACACACACACACACACATACACACACACACACACACACACACCTTCCTTTGCTTGCCATCCTGCCCCTTTCCTTCACTGCATCTCAAGCTGATTGTCACATTCCCGCCTATCAGAGAATTTATAATCCACCATGCAATGTGAGACTTTCGCCATGCAACACTGGACTTTACGTCTCCAACCTTGTCCAGCACCTTCCCTCTCCACACCATCCTTTACTCACTATGCTGGAGCAGTCAGGCGTCGTGGACATGTGTGCTTCAGCTATGTGTGAGTGATTGTGTGAATGCTTGCATTATATTCTCTGATGAAGACAATGGCCGAAAATTTAGGTCTAAGTTGTGTGATAGTCTATTTTACATGCCTGTGTGCAGCTCGGCAATCATCTTTACTGTGAGTTGCATCTGTCCTTTATTACTGACATGGATTTACCGTTATTAAATTTTTATACAATGCAGAATTAGAAGACATAGAAAACATTTCTGGTAGGAAAAATATGTAAAACAATAGAGATGATTTAACTTAGCGAGCAAAAAAGCACAGGTTCGTTGATACAGACACAAATAAAAACACACACAAATGCTAAGCTTTTGCAACACATGATTGCTTCATCAGAAAAGAGGAAGGAAGGAGGGGTAAAAAGGAAAGGATGTGGGTTTTAAGGGAGTGGGTGAGGAGTTATTCCAAACCCGGGAATGGGGAAAGTGACAGGTAAACAAACACACACATATTCACGCTAACACATCGAGGCAGACGTATGTAAAAAGCCCGTCTGCCTATGAGCAGTGTGGCTCGGTAGCACAGTGGTAGAATGCCAGACTATGAACCCGAAGGTCTCGGTTTTGGTCCCCGTTAGGTCCTGGGATTTTTATCTGTCACTTTCCACTTCTTTCACGTCTGGTAATGTTGCTGGTGTGAATATCGAGTAGCACCATCAGAGTAGTGCAGCAACTAAAATCAGCAAGAACAAGTCTTCTGTTCCGGACTGTATACCCATTAGATTTCTATCTGATTATGCTGAAGCGATAGTTCCTTACTTAACAGCCATATACAACCGCTCTCTCAAAGAAGGATTTATACCAAAAGATTGGAAGGTTGCATAGATCACAACTATAGTCAAGAAAGGCAGTAGGAGTAACCCACTAAACTGCAGGCCTATTTCATTGACGTCAATTTGCAGCAGGGTTTTGGAACATATCCTGTATTCAAATATTATGAATTACCTCGAACAGAATGATCTATTGACCCAAGGTCAACACGGATTTAGAAAATATCGTTCATGCGAAACACAACTAGCTCTTTATTAACACAAAGTGATGGGCGCTATCGACAAGGGTTCACAAATCAATTCCATATTTCTTGATTTCCAGAAGGCTTTTGACACCATACCTCACAAACGGCTTTCTATCAAATTGCGTGGTTATGGTATATCGCCCCAAATTTGCGATTGAATAGGGGATTTCCCATCAGAGAGGACACAGTTGGTAGTAATCAATGGTAAGGCATCGACTAAAACAGAGGTGATATCGGGCGTTCCACAGGGTGGTGTTATTGGTCCTCTGCTGTTCCTTATTTACATAAACGATTTACGGGAAAATCTAAGTAGCTCTCTTAGGTTGTTTGCGGATGACGCCATCATTTACCGTCTAGTAAAATGATCTGAAGATCAAAACCAACTGCAAAACGATCTCAATAAGATATCACTATGGTGTAAAAATTGGCAATTGACTCTAAATAATGAGAAGTGTGAAGTCGTCCACATGAGTACGAAAAGAAATCCATTAAACTTTGTTTATAAGATAAATCAATCAAAAGTGAAGGCCGTAAACTCCTCAAAATACCTAGGAATTACTATTACTTTGGACCTAAACTGGAAAGAACACGTAGATAATTTCTTGGGAAAGGCGAACCAGAGGCTGTGTTTTATTGGCAGAACCCTTGAAAGATGCAACAGAACTACAAAAAAAATTGCATACACTACGCTTGCCCGTCCATTTTTGGAGTATTGCTGCCCAGTGTGGGATTCTTATCGGGTGGGTTTGACGGATGACATCGAAAGAGTCCAGAGAAGGGCAGCACGTTTCGTATTGTCACGATACAGGGGAGACAGCATTACAGATATGATACAGGATCTGGGATGGGAATCATTACAACAACGGCGCTTATTGCTGTGGAATGGGATATTTATGAAACTCCAGTCGCCAACATTCTCCTCCGAATGCAGAAATATATTGTTGACTCCCGCTTACATAGGTAGAAATGACCGTCAGAATAAAATACGAGAAATCAGAGCTTGCATGGATAGATTCAGGTGTTCTTTCTTCCCGTGCGCTGTTCAAGAATGGAATGGGAGATAAATAGTATAATGGTGGTTCGATGAACCTTCTGTCAGGCACTTAAATGTGATTTGCAGAGTACCGGTATCCCATGTAGATGTAGAACTGTAGGTGCCCCCATAACTGGCCAGGTAAGTCAGTTCGAAGGTCAGAGCAAGACAATGGCATACACCTCGAAACAGGACCATGCCTAGTAAAGCACTGTGGTGTTCAAACCAATCTTCCAATAGTTGGCTGCTTTACCCGTTGCCTATGATACACATCTGTGTGGGCTCAGCTTGATTACTATTAGACTCTGAAAGGTTATAAATAAAAGTGTCTGGGTGCCCTTCCTGTCATCACCCAATTACCCCTTGTAATGGAATGTATAACCCCATGTTTTTGTGTGTAGTGTTAACCAAGTGAAAGAGTGAGAATATTTTCTAAATCCCTCTTGAGTTATGTAACTGAGACAGGACTTTGGTACCAGCTTGATATTCGCCAAGAGTTGGTTTTGGAAAACCCCTTAGAAACACATTCAGATTAGCTAGCACTCTGTTCCGGTCTTAGAATATGACACTTCATTCTCCAACTGTCTTCCAGTAACTTACAAAAGTGAGGGAAAGTTCGAAACTTTTGTAAAAATGCTAGACATGAGTATTTTTGCTCTCTTTTTACCCAAAGTATTAAATCTGTCATTTTTATTATGTTGTGCCAATATTGATTAATGTGTTAGATTGAAGAAAATTCTGACAGCTGCGTTTGTATCTTTTTAATTGATAAAATGACCATTTTCAGTGTTTCACTGGTACCATTTTCAGACTGCTGTAACTGTTGCTAGTTATAGTAAATCTAAAAGGGGTGGCCTTTATCTTCAGTATCTGTAAATTTCTTGTGCCCATGCATGATGGGTATTAAACGACTGCTTTCTTATTTGTTGCTGCATTCATGCCATTACACATAGAAATTCCACTGACACCAACATGAAGACAGTATTGAATGAGACCTAGTAGAGAACAGATGTTTAAAGTTATGAGACATTGTTGTTTATTTTTCAGGAATATCCACTGCGGAATTACTTTCATCAGGACAATTAAGTACAGTTATATATATCACCGTTACAATTGAGCTCTTCTAACAATGCTTCTCACATACCAGAGTTGTTGTTGTTGATATGGTCTTCAGCCCTGAGGCTGGTTTGATGCAGCTCTCCACAATGCCCGATCCTGAGCAAGCCTCTTCAACTCCACATAAGAACGGCAACATACATCTGCCTGAATCTGCTTACTGTATCCATCTCTTTGTCTTCCTCTGCAGTTTTCACCCAACAAACTTCCCTCCAACACTAAATTTACAATTCCTTCATGTCTAAGAATGTGTCCTACCAATCGATTCCTTCTTTTAGTCAAGGTATGCCAGAAATTCCTTTTTTTCCCCAATTCTGTTCAGTACCTTCTCATTAGTTTCACGATTCACCCAGCCAATCTTCAGCATTCTTCTGTAGCACCACATTTCAAAAACCTCTATCCTCTTCCTGTCTGCACTATTTATCATCCATGTTTCACTCCCATACAAGGCAACACTCCACACAAATGCCTTCAGAAAGGACTTCCTTAGGATTAAATCAATATTCGATGTTAACAAATTATTCTTTTTCAAGAACACTTTTCTACCCATTGCCATTCTGCATTTTATATCCTCTGTGCTGCGACCATCATTTGTTATTTTACTGCCCAAGTAACAAAACTCATCTACCTTCTTTATTGAATCGATACCTAGGCCTAATCTAATTCCTACAGAATCACCTGAGTTTCTTAGACCGCACTCCATTACCGTAGTTTTGCTCTTGTTAATCTTCATCTTATATGCACCTTCCAGCACACTGTCCATTCTGTTCAATTGCTCTTCCAGGTCCTTTGCTGTATCTGACAGAATTGCTATGTCGTCGGTAAATCACAATGTTTTTAATTATTCGCCCTGAACTTTAATTCCTTCTCCAAATTTCTCCTTGCTTTTCTTTATAGCTTGCTCAATGTACAAATTGAATAACATTGGAGAAAGGCTACAACTCTGTCTTACTACCTTCCCAACCACTGCATCCCTTTCATGCCCTTCAACTCAGACAACCGCTGTTGGTTTTTGTACAAGTTGTAAATAACCTCATGCTCCCTATATTTTACTCCTGCTTGCTTCAGAACTTGAAAGAGTTTATTCCAATCACCATTGTCAGCCTTCTCCTAATCTACAAAAGCTAGAAATGTAGGTTTGCCTTTTCTTAATCTATCTTCTAGGATAAGCTGTAAAGTGAGTATTGCCTCCCATGTTCCTACATTTCTCTTGAACCCAAACTGATCTTCCTCGAGGTTGGCATCTACTAGCTTTTCCATTCTTCTGTAAATAATTTGTGTTAATATTTTGTAACCATAACTTATTAAACTGATGGTTCTGTAGTTTTCACACCCGTCTGTGCCTGCTTTCTTTGGAATGGGGATTAAAACATTTTTCTTAAAGTCTGAGGCTACTTCACCTGTCTCATACATCTTACACACCAGGTGAAACAGTTTTGTCATGGCTGGTTCTCACAGAGACTTCAGTACCTCTTAGGGAATGTCATACCAGAGTACTCTTTTGTATAAGCCTAACTGTTTTCTCACTACGGGTGAAGTACATCTATGTGTAAATAGCAGTTAGAAATGGGGGTTTACCAACAGAAGATGCTAAATGAGAAGCATTGTTAGAAGAGTTTGTGACAGTGAATTATATTCAACACTAGAAGTACCAGACTTTTCCATACCCCTAGTAGTACCATGTGTGTCATTTTTGACCCATTGTAACAATCATTTTATTGTTATTTTGCTGGCATTTTGGGTTTCACAATGGTGGTATTACATTCAAGAAGACTCTTGGGAGCAATAAAAATATAATTTGTCCTCTAATATGCATAGTTCACAATCAGAAGTAAATATTATTTTACTTAAATTTTACTGAAGAAATTCTTGTCTTCCATCAAACATCATTAAAACAAGTAAATAAAATATCTTTACAGTGTGTATCTATATAAAAAATTGAAACAGGCTCAAAACATGTGCAGGGTGATCAATCCTCAGTGCAACTGCCTTTGCGGCGTGTGACTTGCCGGCGATGGCAGCTGCGATGACCGCTTAGCGGGCCGCGTGACTTCTGCACAAAATTTAATACGGATTGGCATGCAAGTTATTTCTGACATACATAACACACACATTAAGAAAGACAAGTTTATTACTCACCTGTATTATGCAAGGAGGTGCTGGAACTCTCTCCCTTCGTTGTTCGAGCATTGCTGACACCTGCTGAGGAAGTTGCTCATTACACTCTGAAGTTCCATCTCAGAAATTGCATTGATTTCATGACAAATGTTTGTTTTCATTTCATCTAAAGTATGGGGATTTGATTTGTACACTTTCTCTTTTATTGCTCCCCACAGATAAAATTTGAACGTTGTTAAATCGGGAGGAGGAGGAAGCCAAATGTTCTTAGTGATAAATCTTTCACCAAACACATTACCAATTATCCGTAATGAAAAATTGCAGTATGTGCCGGTGCGGAGTCTTGCTGAAATGTCACGAAGGCATGTTCTATTTCAGTTAATTGGGCAAATAAAGGCCGCAATATGTTTTCAACATACCTGACACTATTAATTGTTTCCTGAAAAAATATAGGGCCTGTTATTCTCTCTCCGCTAACAGCGCACCACAGTCCAATTTTTTGATCATGTAGGGGCTGTTCATGAATTAATTTAGGTTTTTCCTATCTCCAGTAACGATTATTTTGCAAATTAACATATCCACTTAGGTGGAACGATGATTCGTCAGAAAAGAAATTTAAGTTCGGGTCAATTTCTCTGTCATGCCCCTTTTTCGGTTAAATTGTACGACACTTCTTGTCGGGCTCCAGTGGTTATGTTGGTACCAATGGTTAATGGCGGCAACTCAGATGACCCGTAAATGTTTTGTCTTGACAATGTCAATTAAAACGAAATTTTTTCTGAATGGATATGGGTATATACAAGAACCTGTCAACCATAGATCAGGTACAGTATTAATTTTGCTGCGAGTGAAACGAGCAGCAATAACATTTACTCTGTAGCTCGTAAAAAAAATTAACTTAATTCTACACTTCATTGTTCATCTGTTGCCAAAATAAGCACTGGAGCACGGCGAGAAGCGTCGTAAACTTTTCCCCCTTTTTCAGAATCAATGTGTGTAATGAGCAACTTCCTCAGCAGCTGTCATAAATGCTTAAACAATGAAGGGAGACAGTTCCATCACCTCCTTGCGTAATACAGGTGAATAATAAACTGTTCTTTCTAAGTGTTTGTGTTATGTATGTCAGAAATAACTTGCGTGCCAACCCATATTAAATTTAGTGCGGACTTCGCACAGCCTGCGAAGCGGGCGTCGCAGCTACCATTGCCGGCAAGTTGCACGCCGCAGAGGCGGTTGTGCTGTGGATCGATCACCCTGTAGTTTATATGACTACTAACAGTATTTTTACTTTTTTTTTTTTTTTTTAGATATAAGGCAAATGCCAAGTATTAGTAAACATGCAACATGTTTTCTTCCTTATCGTAACCAAGTGTTCAATATTGGGCCTATAACAAAAGCAGTTTCAGTCTATTATTGTGTTTGGAAATATTTAGGAATAAATAGCTATTTGGCAGCATCATCTAAACAGGAGTGGGCGTACAGTTGAGACGTTACCCAAGTGTTTTGGCTTGGCAGCTTTCGCACATATATTTGTTGCACTTGAAACATAGGTTCAGTGTTTTATTATCCTTTTATTGTTTGTAGGAATTCTGAATTTGAAAATGCCTACTATTTTTGTATAAGCCAAATGCTTGTGAGGGGAGTTTGGCTCCCCTCTGCAGTTTGTAAGGGGCAGCAAGCTCATCTGTTACTCTGCCAATACATTCTCGCCTTGTCGTCTTCCTACTTGTACATAACTTAAAAATTGGGTAAGTACTAATCAGTGTATGGTCCCAGTTTCTAGGAGTTTTCTCTCGGTATTGTTATTGACCTGACATCCAGTACGCTTGTTACCTAGAGTAAAGAGATTCATAAACCTGATACCTAAGTAACAGAACAAAGAAAGACGTACAGTGTACTGTACACATATTGATTCAAAAACTTAGGTAGAATGGTATATATTTACATTGTGCAAGAAGAGATTAAGCATTGTCAGGTGTTTCCTATTATTTTCCGCTGTTCATCTGATACATCTGAAATACTTAATCACCATGTTCTACTGTGACAAAATCGTTGTCCTCTTCTGCGCTTATCTCGCTACCGGATTTGCCTCTTGATTGCTTTGGTGAAATAATAATGATAATTTCGTGTGGCTCGTTGGCCTGGTGCAAGTCTTTCAAATGGATGCCACTTGCATGTTCCATGGCCTTGTAACAACAGCTTACATGGCTTTGCCACACATCTACAGTGAACGACTGAAAGCAAGGGGGAAACTACAGTCGTTACTTTTCCTGACAGCATGCAGCTCTACTGTATGAATATATGACAATGGCGTCTGCTTGGGTAAAATATCACAGAGGTAAAATAATCGCACATTCGGATCTCCAGTCGGGGACTACTTAGGAGGATGTCATCAAGTAAAACAAAATGAGCATTTCACAGACTGGAGTGTGGACTGTTCTATCCCTTAATTGGTCAGGTTAAGTTAGAAAATCTGAAAAGAGAAATGGATAGGTTAAAGTTAGATATGGTGGGGATTAGTGAAGTTCTGTGGCAGGATGAACAGGATGTCTGACCAGGTGAGTATAGGGTTGTAAATATACAAGATCAGTTTGGGGGGGGGGGGGGGGAAGAGGACACAGTAGTAGGTCTGATAATGATCAAGAAAATAGGAATGTGAGTAATTTGCTATGAACAACATAGTGAATGTGTTATTGTAGCAAAGATAGACACACAGCCAACACTGACTACAGTAATACAAGTGTATATGAAATTAGTTCTGCCGAGGATGAAGAGAGCGAAGAAATGTATGAGCAGATAGAAGAAATTATTCTGACAGTTAAGGGAGGGGAAAACTTGGTTTTGATGGGCGACTGGAAAAATATAATAATTCCCACTCCAAAGAAAGCAGGTGCAGACATGTGAAAATTACACAACCATCCCTTTAATATGTCATGGTTGCAAAATTTTAGCAAGAATTATTCACAGACGAATGGAAAGGCTCATAAATGATGACCTCGGGAAAGATCAATTCGGGTTCAGGAGGAATGTAGAGAGACATGGGAGACAATACTCACAACTTATCTTAAAAGTTATGATAAGGGAAGGCAAACCTACATTTCTAGTTTTGTGGAATTGGAGAAAGCTTTCAACAATGTCAATTTGTGAAATGTAGATAGTGGAGAATTTCAGTATATGTGAGACTACGTCGTCTTGCCATCTTAGCTTCAATGGCAGAAACTCATGAAAATATACAACTAGCTGATGTCGCTGCTACCACGAAAGCCTCAGCCGACATGGCTTGATAAAAGACAAAGATACACAGAGAGGAAACCTCTGTAAAGGTGATGTGCCTGAAATTTGCAGTTGTATCATAGAACTATTAGTAGTGCCTCAGACAGCTAGGCTTAGGTGTGATTATTCTGTGACTCCATTGTATCACTTCAAAGGTCTGAATGTCACCCGGCCTACAAATTTTTAGTATTTCACTTTATATTTGACGCAAAATGTCATAATATACTCCAACATTTCATGAATGACATTCAGGCATGCCAAGAAATTATTTCATCTGTAAAAACTGGTGTTACTGATGACAAATTGTGTGAATGTGTTTGGGTCAAAAATAACCCACATGGTGCTTCTAGTGTTAACTGCCTTGATGAAAGTGATTCCAGAGCAGATACCCCTGTAGCGGTTATGGACTGTGCAGAAACTGACTAGTGTGCTAAATCTTCAGACTGTGATGAAGAAAATACAGTTATCCATGGTAAGAACAGTCAGTGCTGGAACAACAGTTTCTCAAGAAAGAGGCAAATTAGTTGACAGTGACATTGTAGTGAATGTTCCAGATGTGATGAATTCGAAGTCAGGGAAAGGACTTTCGCACTCCCATTTTTCTCCTCCACCAAATAAATGTATATACTGTTAAAATGCCATTGAAATTCTTTGATGACTGTATGCAGTTAAATGTGATAAATGACCACAGAACTAGCGATGTGTTCTAATACTTCACTGCACTTATTCTGCAGGATATTGCTGGGAATAGTTGAGCTCTGACTGGCCCTTACAGTGAACTGCCATGGATGGTGAGTAGAGTGTCCTTTGCATTTGTGCATGTATACACGCTGAAATTGTAACATAATTAAAATATTTTGCAACTGCTGCTTCTGAAAATACACTCTAGTTAACTTTTCTAAAAATTGATAGTTACTTGTAAAATTAAGATAGTAAGTAGGAATGCAATGCTTTGTTGAAATCTTCTTAAGATATCAGTTTCATTTATTTTATTTGATTGCCATAGATTTATATGAGAACATATCTCTGAACATTGAATGAATTATTTTTTTACAATTTATTTTTTTGTACCAAGTACATTGTTTTTGACATATAAATAACAGAAAATCATTAGTTCAACATATAAACAAAATAGTACCGGTAAATACTTTGCCAAGATCACAGTAGCACTTTTATTTGTAAAGATGACTCATTTTGGTCTGATGGTTTATTACACTTTTGGAGTCTTTGAAGTGCATGGCATGTCATGTTTGATATAGGTCCTATTGTATGTACAATGTTGAACTGTTGAAGTCCATGTGTATTGACAGGCAAGAATAGTCATATGGTGTTGCATGTTACTTTATATACTGTGGTCAGAATCTATATCTGTTCCTGGATATGTCTTACATATTGTTTAATACCTGGTTCCGAAATCTATGTCTTACCATTAAAAATCTATCTGGTGCTTTGCAGTGTCTCCTGCTTCTTCCACATATACAGCCTTCATTCATGATTTTTGAACCAAGTGTTTGTGAATATATTAACTTGCGTGTGAGGATTTTGCTCACAGCAATTTTAAAACAATCAATATTTTACCAATTTTAAATAGTCAAATATTTGTGTTTTCTTATAAACACAACTAGAAATACTTATTTAGACATATTAAGTATATTACAAACTGTTCTTTGACTGTCAGAAAAATGCTATACACACGATCGATCGCGTAACTTTTAAAGGTGCGAGTTCTCATGGGTTAAGATGGCACACCAGAGGCATCATTCACAAAAAATTATTTTGTCAACTTACGTACACCACAACATGCAGTAAGCAGCTATTAGCCTAGATCCATTTTTCTCTAGAAAACCAGCCAATAGCAGTTACTATAAAACTGGTCAGAATAAAAGTATTTCTAGCTGTGAACAGCTAATCAACCAGTCAACATTAGCCTGTTTTAGTGAACAACCAGTTGGGGAAACTTATTTAATCACCATTAGACTGTTTTATGGCCGTGGATTGTTTAATAAAAGTGCTGTTTACATGTGTTGTAAAGAAACATTTAGTAATAGTTTATAAAAAATGGATTTAAAGTCAAAATTGTGTTGTTGCAATCCATTTAGGGAAGTAAGTCATGCAAGAGTACTGCGGCATAGTGGCCAAGCGCATTGAGGCACTATGTTCTGACGTGCAAGGCTGTTCACCATTGGTCGTTCGAACCCCCTCTTGGGCATGGATATTTGTGTCATCTTTAGTATAAGGTAGTTCAAAGTAGTTTGTAAATTTAGGGTCTGATGATCCTGCAGTAAAGTCCCTTAAGCTGAACAAACATTTGAACATGCAAGAGTGCAGAAGAATTTAAGGAATGTTCATGAGTGGATGATAAACAAATGTCCTGACGTATTTTTAGGTGGAAAAATTTTCAGTAAATGTAGAAAGAAAATATCAGAAATCCAACAAGCACTGCCGATGTTGCCTCAGTTGAGCCAGGTACTTCCAGAGAAGATTTAAGTGAAGATGAAATTGCTTCAGATCTGGCACTCTATTCTTTAAATAGCAGCCTTCAGTATTTAGGTGAACCTCCTGTAAAGAAAAAGAGGCTTCAGAGTGAGAAAAAGTACCCAAAGCAAAAACTGAAAAGTAAAGAGAGGGGGGGGGGGGAATTATGCTTCTGTGTTGGAGCCTACTTATGTGGTACAACTGGAAAAAAGAAGAGTGAAAATGGAGAAAGTGAAATCACCGTCCAGCTGAAAGATGTTTCACAATTCAGACCGTATGTGCGACAAAATACAAATTATCACTGTACTTCCAAAGAGTTAGAGTATAACTGTAGTTTTTGGCTATAAATTGTGATAATTACAGACCTGGTGAGTGTGTGTGTGTGGGGGGGGGGGGGGGCGCTCAGACGCATGCGTGTGTGCACCTTGTACTTTGTGTGTTACAGTTATTGGAGAAATGAAGAAATAAAAACACTTGTTGTGTCTTTTTTGGGAGTGCAGAAAACATATGACAGTGTCCCTAGAATAAAATTGTTGGAAAATTTGAGAAGGGTTTAATCCAAGAAAAATATGGACAAACCTGGTTATAAAAATTATATAAAATACATAAAAACACAAAAGCAATTATTTAAATGGGAACAAGGTTACCAGAAGTATTCTCATTGACAAAGGCTGTGGAATATCACCTATGCTGTTTAACATTTGCTTGAAACTGGCACTACATGGTTGTACAGCAAATGCCCAGGCATGGAAATGAAGATTGATGATGCCAATCGTCTTTACTCTCTCTTTTTTTGGTTGACTACATAATTTTTTTATAAAGATGAAAGGGATATGGAATACATGCTGACTCAGCTTGATGTGGAGTATAACAAATTGTAGAATAAAATTGGACAAGATGGAGTGTAGGTGTACTGAACAAAATTTGGTGAAAACCGACATGGGAGAAGGATAATTGAAATCCTGCAGAAGCTACCAGATATTTGGAAACAATAATAGAAAACTCTGGTACATGTGTTCCAGTATAGCAGTGAGGAAGTAGGTGCTGTGGCTTTGCATAGAAAAGTTAGAAATTTAGAACAATGGATTTGGCATACATGGCAAGATGACAGCAGTTAATGAGCCAAGGTAGGCTACAAGTGGAACTGAATGAGCATAACATTCCCCATAATAAACACTGTGGAGAATGGAGCATTGCAGAGTTATTGTCACGAATAGGTTACCGAGGAAGATTTAAGTTGTCAGGTACCAACCATTAGGTTTAATGATAATTGTTATGAAAATTGTTCAAAATTAAGAGTTAATTATTGGAGTGGTTCAAATTCCAATTTTCACTTTTAAATAACAAATCAATGTCATTTGTTTTCCATTGGTGAAACTCCGATCCTTTCAAGTTCTTTCATGTGTTGTCATCGACAAAAATAGACTAGTTCTGAATGACACCTTCTAGCATGTCCCTGTGGAAATCACCAGGATTAAACTTGAAAACTGTATAAGATGGCATATGTCACGAATCCATAAAGATGTGCCATTGTGGACTCTAGCTCTAGCCACGTGCTGAGATAGCTGGTAAAAGGTAAAGCAGTCAACAATCCGAAGATTGGTTTGCCTTACAAGGCATGGTCCTGTTTGGAGGTGGTATGCCGTTGCCTTCCTCCGCCCTTCAAACTTATCCATCCAGTTATAGAGGGACATACAGTTTAACGTGGGTTCCGAACCACGGTGCTACTCGGTATTTTTCACATGAGCAGTACTGCCAGAGGTGAAAGAAGTGGAAAGGGACAGATAAAAATCCTAGGACCTGGTGGGGATCGAACCCGTGACCTTTGGATTTGTGGTCTGGCACTCTACCAATGTGCAACCTATAGGTGATATACCCAAAAGGAAGCTGAAGAACTTTGCATCTCTGGAATACTTCTTGGCTCAGTTTACGAGTGTCTACTGAGATTAAAGGACTAGTAGAAGACTTCAGTTATTTTCAGTTTTATCCTTTGGAAGATGTACTTCATGAACAAGCAGATATCACATTGCATAACATTTCCCAATTGGAGAATTCCTTGGACAAAAAACTTTGTGCAGGATTGTCCTAAGCAATTGAGATCTCTGTCAGTGCCCCAAAGTGATGCAGCCTCTGAAAGAGTTTGTAACATTGTGCGTAAAAATAAAACAGAATTCTATCAAACTCTTAGCACATCAACATTGAATTCATTAGTAGTGGGAAAAAATGATTGCATCAAAACAACATATGTAATCAGTTAACATTTACCGAAAAGCAGTTTAGTAATGCCAAGAAAGTGACTAGGCTGCACTATTCAAGTTTTAAAAGCTCCACTGTCACTTTATGTTCATCTCTCCCAGTGCTGGAACTTTCACAAATGATTCAAAAAATAGGGATGATGATTTCATTAGGACCAGTAACATGCTGGAAGAAGAGGATGTGGATGGAGATGTCAAAATTTGACAATTTTTTAAAACTTTTTAACCTGCACACTCACCGAAATATCTCGACCTGCACTCTTACTCTATGATTTTATGTTATCTTGTGTTTGTGTGCAATTTTTTATGAGTAGATAAAATTAATCTGGAAATCACAAAATCTAAGATGTTGAGTTGAGGGAGAAAATAATTAGCTATGAAGTTTAATCCCCCCCACCCACACTCATTCCTACTGTACATATCAGTATGATGTAGTAATATGCTGGTCCTATCTCTCTGCAATCTTACTGAAACTGTTTTCACAATTTTTTCCCCCTCCCCTCTCATACATACTAGGTCGCATTACTATTTGCCAAAGTTGGAACCTCTGCACTTAGGAGGAGGAGCCAGGCACCAACATTAAACAGAAATAAAGGACGAGGTGAGGGGAATGGAAGAGGTCTGTGGAGGTAAATAATGGCTGATTACTAGGGGGGAATAGTGAAGGAGAAGAGGAAGAGGTGTGACTTGGAAGTATGCCCATTCATCCATATGTATCAATGTGGCAAGGTGTGCACTTGTATTAAAAAATCATATCAATTTTAGTATTGGGTATAGACTTTTTAGTATGTGTTAAATTAATGGACAAAATGCAGACAGTGTGAAGTACCTAACAACTGAGCTGAATTCATATCCAATTTTGTTTCAGATAAGCCGTATGCCAGGCAGCCTGGTGTTGCCGTGCCAACTGATGATGGACAGGCCCAGCAACTGCCAGGTGAGGAGCTTATGTCTTCTTTCTAATGTGAATCTGTATGCTACTTTGTGGAGGTGTTTCAAGAATATTTGTCGGCTACCTAAGGCTATGTTGCCACTTATTTAAGATAATTGAGATGCTCAGAATTCATGTACACCAGACTACATGCACAAAGTTGCTGTCTTGCTAGATGCTTATAGTGCACTTCTTATACTTCTTCTGCATAATGAATGCTAATTCCACTGCTATCTAATAATGTTTGTTTGTCCCTTATGTCAAAATGAACTTTCCACGAGTTTATGGAGGGTTGTTAAAAACACTCTTTTAAGAAAGAAAAAATCTTGTCAAAGAAAATAAAGAACAAAGGATAGTACAGTCATCTGTGCAGTTCCTTTACTTGAGGTTTGAGTCAGATCTCCGTCACCATGAAAGAAAGTTCCATTCGAGAGATTCATCTGATAACCACAAGACAGATAGGTCCTACTAACTGCAGTATTGACGACTTTTCTGTTCAAAGAAAGTGGATATTTGAGAAAATAATAGACTCAGTTATGGGATTCAATTTTTGTATCAAGACATATTTTCAGTCATTCATTACTTCATTTCATGCAAAGAAAAAACTTGAACTGAGGATACAGTTCCATTCATCAGATTTAAGGGTATTGGAACTTGTACCGACAGATTGAAAATTTACAGTTGCCAGTGTCACCAATTTCACTCTTAAAATACATTGCAATCGTCCAGTAGATGGCACATTATGCTCCCTTTCATTCTGCAGACATGGGTCATAAGTATGATTTGGGTAATTTGCACCTCCAGTATATACAGTTTCAAACAGTAAATGGCATGACACTATTAATAAATTTAGGCTTTGAACATAAATCAGTAGCTAAGGTAGAATATTCAAAATTTTTAGGTGTTTGCATTGACAAGGGACTGAATTGGAAGAAACACATTGAAGATCTCCTGAAATATTTGATTTCAGCTACTTATGCTATTAGAGTCATTGCAAAATTTGGTGTTATACATCTCAGTAAATTAGCTTACTGTGCCTATTTTCACTCACTGCTTTCATGTGGGATCATATTCTGGGGCAATTCAACATTGAGTAAAAACGTATTCATTGCACAAAAGCGTGCAATCAGAATAATTGCTGGAGCCCACCCAAGAGCATCCTGCAGACATTTATTTAGGGATCTTGGGATCTTCACTGTAGCTTTTATATATATATATATATATATATATATATATATATATATATATATATATATATATACACACACACACATGAAATTTGTTATTAACAATCCGACCCAATTCAAAAGTAATAGCAGTGTGCATAGCTACAACACTAGGAAAAATGATGATATTCACTATTCAAGGTTAAATCTAACTTTGGCTCAGACAGAGGTGAATTATGCCGCCAAAAAGTCTTTGGTCACTTACCAAGTAGCATCAAAAGTCTGACAGATAGGCAACTAGTATTTAGAAACTAATTCCTGAATGGCAAGTCCTTCTACAATGTAGATGAATTTTTAGATAAAACTTTAAAAAATAATTTTAAAAAAATGTAATAAAAGTCCTTAAAACATTGATTGTCAAGTGTAGATAACATTTACTAAACTGACACGTTCCACATCATTACAAAATGTCGTGTATATATATATGATCTATGGGGCAAGTATTAATCTAATCTAAGCTAACCTCCAGTTGTGGGAGAGAGGAAATTGTGACTGAAATTGCATCTGATGTAGTCTTGGAGGAAATACAAACTTCAATAACTAGCTAGCTAGACAGAATACATCTATTAACTTATCTATATTGTATCTGTATTGTTAAGCATTGAGATGATGTAAGGGTGAACAAAATTGAAGAAAGTTCAAATTTATGTATTCTTTTGTACTAGTTAAGATGATGTGATGTTGCTTGTAATGAGTGATGCCTATTGTAGTGTCCTAAAAATCTGCAATGGTGATTTAATATGCATAGATGCTTCTTGGTCTCAGTAATTATGGTTATGAACTTCTGACTTTACTCCAATAGATGAACTGGAGCAAGGGTTTCCATATTTTTGTTCGATACCAAATAGAACAGACTGTATGTATTTTCAGTACTAAATAGAACAGACTAGACAGTGTTGTCTGTATTTCTTGAGAAAGTGTACCACCAATGTACTCATGTCTGACATGGCAGATTCTTGTAGCACACTGTTCATTAAATATTAAATTTAAAAATTTATAATTCCATATTTGTATTTACTTTTGTCTTGCTCACCTCACACCATGGAAGCGTAATTACAGTGACAAGAGAAGAACAGTTTTTTGTTCTCTTTATTGTTAATGATCAAAGATAACAGAGAATACCAATTAGCTTAATATAGAGCAGAAACATACAAATACAAATAGTAATTTGTCATGTCTCCACATTCTCATAGAATGTGTGGTATGCTGTCGTGAGTGTGCCAAAGTAGAGACTGGCTGGCATGTTGGTAGGTACGAAGAGCCTCTCTGGGGGGCTCAGCATTTAATTGCTGTGGAGGGGCAGATCTGGGATCCGTGAGCTGGGGACTAGTAAGCATTGTCAGTTGTGTTGAGACTGTAACTTCAGCAGCCACAGTGTGATGCAGTGGTGGAATGTTGTGTGCCTCAGAGAATGGGTGTCTTGGCTTGACTGACTGGGTTGCTAGGAAGGAAATTACTTCTACACAAAATCCTGAGGTACAGGATGAGGTGGCGCAGTGGTGACACACTTGAACCTCATTTGAGAGGGTGGTGGTTCAAATCCACCTCGAGCCATCTAGATTTAGGTTTTTCACGATTTCCCTAAATCGCTCCAGGCAAATGCCGGGATGTCTCCTTTAAAAGGGCAGGGCCGGTTTGCTTTTCTGTCCTTACCCAAAAACCCAAGTATTAGCCTTGTCACAAATGACCATTCTGTCGATAGGACGTTAAAAACTAAGCTTCTTTCCTTCAATCTCAAGGTGTGCTACATGTTGATGGGACGCATGGCTGTTGAGGTGGAAGAATTGCTAGCAAGCAACTTCTGGGGATACTGCCAAGCCTCACTTGTATAAAGCATTCCTAGGCTTGTGGAACTCTTGTCTAGATCGACATTTATTTCCCTAGCTGCTTGTGAGACCGAGATGGATCCTTGACTGTTTCATTTTCACCTCCCAGTGGGAGGGGTACCAACACCCAATCAAAAAAGAGATATCAGATTCCCAATTCTCTGGAGATTAGATAGATAGATAGATAGATAGAGAGAGAGAGAGAGAGAGAGAGAGAGAGAGAGAGAGGGGGGGGGGGGTTAACTTACCAATTCAAGCTTTAGCAACTGTTAGTTGCTTCATCAGGAAAAGAGGAAGGAAGGAGGGGTAAAAGGGGAGGATGCGGGTTTTAAGGGAGTGGATGAGGAGTCATTCCAATTCTAGAAGTAGAAGGACTTCCCTTAGGGGAAAAAAAGGAAAGGTATACAAACGCCTTTCCTTTTTTCCCCTAAGGTAAGTCCTTCCACTCTCAGGATTGGAATTACTCCTCATCTACTCCCTTAAAACCTGCATCCTTTCCTTTTCCCCTCCCTTCCTTCCTCTTTTCCTGATAATACAACAAATGGTTGCGAAAGCATGAATATTTGTGTTTGTGTGTGTTTTTATTTGTGTATCTCTCTATGAGCCTGTGCTTTGGGTAAGTTAAAAGATCTCCACTTTTTATACATATTTTACCTACCAGGAATGTTAGTGTGCATTGTAACAGAACACAGGCTGTTAGCCACAGTGTGTTTTCCGTCATTAAGAGAACAGAAGGTTGTTTGAAAAAGTTTCACCCTTTTATATACAGGAGGGTTTGGAAGGACAAACTGGCAATTTAAAAATATGTGAAATTATTACGGAATGGTAACCTATTGGTTGAGATATGAAACTTCTAACATGATGTGAATTTCCAGAAATCAAAGAGCTCTGGAGTGTACCAAATATAAACAGAGCTACGTAGAACCTTGAACTGCAATGAAGGTCTAATCTTTAGAAATCTGGTTGACATTCTGTTAGAGGAACTGGAGGAGGAATGGACTGCCAAAGTCAGAATATTGTGAAAAGGGTAGAGATGGAGTGCTTACAAAGTCTGAGTCCTTCATTCTCACTTTCAGTAGTCCCGGGCTCCCATGCAATGGTGGTCTGTCCTTGTTTAAAGGTGTGGCCATAAGTTCCTAAACCATTGTGTCAGTGTTCGGGCACACCATCCTGGAGTACAGGGGAGAAGGCATTTGCAGAAGATGTGGTGAAGCGTCGCATGAAGGAGTCGATTGCACACCACCTTTAAAATGTATAAACTGTGCTGGGGACCACCCTGTTTGGAGCAATGATTGCAGGGTCTACCAAGAGGAGACGAAACTACAAGAAATTAAGACAACTAAGCGAATCTCTGATGCCGAGGCTAAAAATGCATTCAAGGCCATGCAGCCTTCTCTATTTGTAACCTCTTTCAAAACAATCTGGGGCAACCATATCGCTCCGAAACCAAACCTGCGCCTAGTTCATTATCCTCGCCTGGGCAGAAAGAGAGAGTGAAACTGCAACCTCCATGATAGTTGGCTCCCATTCTACAGTGGAACAATGGAATGGGTTCAGGACTCACATAGAGAAAATAAAACTACTAAGACAGGCATATCCTTGTGTTTACAAGAAACTTATTTTACAGCTTCTGAAAACCCTCTACCAAGGGGCTATACTCTGTTCGCAAGGATGACCTTACTGGCTAGGGGGCCAAAGAAGGAGTTGCTGTTTTTGTCATATATACACATTTCTCCTTTGGTCTTTTCATCGGTTGCCAATCTCTGAGCCGTGGCATTGGGTTTGAGGATCACAGTTTCCTCATTGTATTTACATCCCCTGAGGCTCTCACTAATCTCACATAGCTCCCTGGCCCATATCTTCTACTGGGAGACTTGAACGTACACACTGTATTAGACTCTGCTTGCTCTAGGGGTCGGGCTGTAGAGAGCCCCATGACTTCCCAGGAACTCTGCATCCTGTACATGGGCAATCCCAAATGAGGGTGCCTCTACGGCAGTGATTCCCAAAGTGGTCTATATAGACAGGGGTCTATTACAACCAGCAAGAGGTCCTCGTCAGCAGAAAAATAATATGGGGTCTATTCGTTGTACATGGCGGTCCATGGTAGTGGCTCACATTTTGGAAGATCACAACCAAAATTCAGAATGCTTAAGTGTGATCTTTTGTATGTCAATGTTCACTTCACTGGCTAAGGGAGAGAGTGGAGGAATTCTGTATTTTTGGTCTTCTGCTGCAGGCACGTAGTCAGATTTTATTTATTTATGGGACGGGAGGGGGCAGATTAGACAAATATGAAGAATTGGGTGGTGCGAATTTTTGCAGTTTCCCAATTTGTCACAGACAAACTGTGAAGATGATGATATTTCAACCTAAGTTCAACATTTAAATGCCCTTCACACAGACTTTGAGAAGACGTTTGAGGATGTTTTGAGTATGTAAATATCGCAGTGGATTATCAATCCATATTGTAATGTAGAAGAGACGGACTTTAAGAAGAAATCATTGGAATAAGCACTAATGAAGAACTTACGGTCCAATTTACAAATGAATATCAGCAATTCTGCCTCCAGAGAGACATACCTGTTACTTATCATTTATCATGGACTATCACAAGAACGTTTTTATAGCTTTCCCAACTTCATATCTGGTGGAAAGAGGTTTCAGTATTGTTGTCAGTCAGCTTACAAAAAGAAGAAACAGGCTGGAAATAACTGAAAGAGGAGATTTACGAGTAAACCTAAGAAGACAGAAACCAAACATTGATAATTTACTAAAAAAGAATCGGCCACATCCCTCCCATTAAATGCCTGTATGTATCAGTTTTGTTAAAAATACATTTGTGTCATTTAAATAAATCAATAAATTTATTCCATATTGGGTGCCAAAACACATTTCAAGTTAGAAATTCGTAAAAAATTAAGTACACAAAAGGCAGGGGGTCTACACAGTGCAGAAAAAGTTGGAAAGGGGTCTGCGAGACAAAAAAAGTTTGGGGACCCTGCTCTACAGAGTCATTCTCAGCCATTGACCTTTCTTTCTGCTCTCTAGAGCTTGCAGACACTGCTCAGTGGGAAGCAACAGTGATCACTACCCTGTGTTTGAACACAGAGATTACATCCACGATTGGGTGTACCACATGACAAAAGTAATCTTCCATGCTGCTGACTTTTCTGTTTCTAAGTCTTCAGGCTGTCTTTAGAGGCCCCTATTCCTCAGTGGACATACGAGTGCTACACAGCAATCGGAGCCCGGGTGTGTGGCCCTTAGAGGCTTCAAGGGTGCTTCAACAGCTGACAACTTTACAGCATTTTACTTTTCAAGAGCCAGGGCTCGGCTTGGCGTATTGTTGAGGAGAGCAAGAAAAAGTCAATTGCTAGCTTTCCCGAGTTTTGTCAACTGTTTCACTAGCTTCATAACAGTATGGGAAGCCATCAGGAGGATTTCTAGTAAAATCAGTCACTTACCTCTCACAGCTGTGCTGGAACAGGGGTGTCTCAAACAACACCCTGAGGCATCGCCCACACAATAACAGAGAATTTCACAGACACTTGTGCCACATTATAGCCAGGGTCTAACATCCCAGCGATTTTGTATGAGCACGGGGAGTGGCACGGTCGTGGACTTCAGCTCTGACAGTGCTGTCATTTCTCCATGTGAGAGCTGTATTCTGTACTGTGTGCTTCGGCAGCTGCCATAAACATAGAAAGGAAATCATCTGTGAATGTTTTAATTTGATATGGCAGGATGGCCATTTCCCCAACTCATAGAGGGAGGAAATGATCAAACACTTCTTAGTAGTTATCGGAGTGTCGCCATAATGAGCTGTGTAGGAAAGACTGTGTAATGAATGGTTAATTATTACCTTGTAAAGAATGGTTAATTATTACCTGGTCTTAGTGATGGAGATCAGCAGTTACTTACCAATTCTCAGTTCGGATTCAAGAGATACCGCTCCACTGTCGACAACCTGACCCTGTTAGAATTTGCATTTTTACACAATCACATCGGGTGTAAAGCACCCCATCGGTTTTGGCAACTATACTTTATTTCCCGTAACTTTCAATTGCTGAGTTGTAGTCCAGGAAAACGCACTTCAGGCTCATGCATAAGCTAAGATAATCTTGCTGTAGCTGTTTAATTTTTTACATAAAATAGTAATAATAAAGGAGGTCCAGCTGCACTATGCCTGTAATTGTCTTCTGAAAGTTAGGCTTTGAAGGCAATCTGAAGTCATCTCCTATCATAAATTATTGGTGAGTGTGACACATTCTTTAAATAAATACTTGTAACAGTGAAGTTTCTTGTAGAAATACTGTCATTCTTTATTTTTTATAATCCAACTGAAAATTAGTAACAAACTATACTAACAAACAATGCTCTCGGAACTGATTCAATTAAGAATGAAGACAAAAGCTGTTCACATAGATTAATTACAATTGTCAAAGAATACTTATATCTTAATATTCTATGGACTTCTCTGAATGTACACTGTGCAATTGCCAACTGCTGGTCAAATTTGCAACAAAGACAGATTCTCGCACTAGCACTGCTTCACTAAGATGCTCTAATGCAATTTAATGCTTTGATAAGCTCAAGTCGATCCAGGAGAAAAATGTAGTTTTATCTTGTAAAATTACAGTTTCCCCCACGCAGAGTTGAGATATCGAGCTTCATCGACGCAGTTATTATTTAACACAAACACCCATTGAATGTCCCCTCAGAGGCTCAGCATTAATTTGCCGAGTACGGGCTCAGTGAACTAGGGGTCCGGAGCTGGGGACTCGTAAGCGCCACTGGTCTTATAGACCGTAAGCCCCGGGCAAGCTTCAGCAACCACCTTGTGGTGCAGCGGTGGAACGTCGTTGTGTGTTGTGGGGAGCGGGGATCTGAGCTTTATTGCCCAGATAGTGAGGATGCTGTGTGCTGACGGGATACACGGCTGTCGAGGTCAAACCGTCACTAACGATCGACCTCAGGGGATACTGCCACATCTCAGTTGAATAAGGCTTACCCAGGAGAGCGGGTTTCTGCCTGGATGGACTGTTTTTCCTTAGCTGCTTGTGGGACTGAGATTGAGTCTTCACGTGTTTTTAACCCCAGCAGGATGGGTGTACTGTCAGGGGGTACTCGCACTCTCATATCCAAGCGGTTGAGGGAGGCCAGTCCTCCTGAGACAAAAACAGGGCTTATGGAGTCATTAACAATAATGTGTTTGTGGTTATTAAGGGGAAAGAGGGTACTTTTGAATAGGCCTCTCTTTTCTACATTAATAAGGGACTGGAAGGTCTTACAGGTACATTAAAGTCTATTAAGAGGCTGTGGAGTGGGGCTTCGTTAGTTGAGATGACCAGAGCAAAGCAGGTGGACCTTGTTCTTCACCAAGCGAAATTGGGTGAATATAACATCATTGTAGAATTACACAACACCCTAAATTCCATCAAAGGAGTGGTCACTTGCCGTGATATTATGGATATTGACACGGCAGAATTAAAACGGGAGTGGGCATCTCAGGGTGTAATAGACATTCGGCAAAGGACACGAAGGAACAATGGAGTGATAGAGAGAACCACTACCTTTATTGTTACTTTCAATTCCCTGTCATTGCCAGAACATCTTAAGACAGGGTTTCTACGTCTCAAAGTTACGCCTTTTATACCGAACCCTATGAGGTGTTTTACGTGCCAGAGTTTCGTTCATACGACACAGAAATGTGGTGGTCAACCAACCTGTGGGAGGTGTCGGCAGGCAGCCTACGAATCTGGGGTCGACTGCCCTGTTCAGCAATTTGTCTAAACTGCTCGGCAAGCCACCCAGTATGGAGTTACAATTGCCCTATTTTTGCGGAAGAACAAAAAATACAGGAGATAAAGGTGAAAAAACGCATTCCGTTTGTTGACGCCAAAAAAGAATTTAAAGTGTCACAGCCTCCTGTGTTTCCGATCTCCTATGCCTAACTACTCCAGAAACCCTAATGCCCGATTGATGCCTCAATGCAGACCGTCCCCATTTTCATCAGCACAACTTCCATCTGCATCTGTACATAATAAATTCGGGCTAGTCAAAACTGTAATACATGCCGATCCAGTGGAAGTGAAAGACGAGATAGCTTTGGCAATCACTGAGAAGACACCCCCACAGGAACGTGCCATTCCAAAGGAGTGCGCTCCCCAACAGCAGGGAGCTCCCCAGAAGCAGGGTGCCTCACAACCTGCCCTTTATTCATCTTCTTCCAACAAGAAGCAATCAAAGAAGGCATCTCGACATTCGATCGAAAGCCTCCCCGGACATCGTCGGACATCATTATGGCATCCCTAACCGATAATGAGACTATCGTAATGGAGTCGGGTACCTCATCACCGGAATCAGTCAGCCTTTCTGCCACTGCCAGCTCAAACAGTGCCTCACCATCTCGACATAAAGATGGGGAGAAACTAGACCTGCACCGCTAAAATGGCTACCGTACTCCAATGGAATGTTAATGGATTCAGGGCTCATTTGGAAGAATTACACTTTCTTATGAAGTACAGACCATTCTGTGTCTCCCTTCAGGAGACATATTTCAAACAGTATGATGCACCTGAACTTAGAGGCTACCACCTCTACAGAAAGGACGACCTGACTGGTGATAGTGCGTAAGGCGGTGTAGCAGTGTTCACCGAGGACACATTCCGTTCTACGCCTCTGCCCTTAACTACAACGCTGCAGGCAGTTGCAGTCCGTGTGTTGGCACATATCGACATTACAGTGTGTTCTCTGTATTTACCACCAGGAGAACCTCTTGTCGGTGCCCTCTTGACACAGCTCATAGATGACCTTTCCTGCCCCTTTCTCCTTTTAGGCTTCAATGCACATAATGCATTATTGGGGTCTAACACCACTTGCTGCAGGGGTCGAATCGTTGAGCGTGTGATACAGTCGACAGAAGTAATTTTATTGATCACAGTTAAAGCCACAAACTTCAGCGTTGCTATGGGTACGTCTTCCGCCATTGAGCTCACCTGTTCACCAGCTCTTGCGGACATTGCCCAGTGGGATGTTGATGATGACCTTCTTGGCAGTGATTGCCACCCTATCTGGCTAAATCTGCCAGATGGAATGGATTGTGCCAGGCAGCCGCCGAGGTGGCTCATCAGAAAAGCTGACTGGCAGCTTTTTAAACAATTGGCTGTTACAGAGTGGCACAAAGGCGTTCAGAACTGGTGGGTGGATCACTTTACAGCCGTGATTCGGACCTCTGCCGACGCGTCGATCTCCAGATCGAAGGCCAAATTTAAGAGGCAGACTGTTCCTCACTGGCACGAGGAGTGTCGTTGTGCAATTAGGAACAGGGGGGCAGCTGTTCGACAATTCCATCAGTGCAAATTTCCGAGTGGTGAGGTCTCAGATGAGACGAATTATTCGAGAGAGCGAGAAGAGGTCTTGCCGAAAGTTCCTGAATTCTATCAATAGGTCCGCATCAGCGAGGATCTTGATGCGGAACTCCTGACCACCAATAGCAGCTGTACGAGGGCAAGGACACCTCCTGACATCACCTAGGGAAATTGCTCAGGTAACGGCAGAATCATTTTACACCATCACATCAGATTTAGCCAGCTGTACAGGAGAGGGTTGGTTTTGATTTCCAGGTCACCAACACTGAGGAATATAACCAACCATTCTCACTGTGGGAGCTGCAGTCTGTGTTAACAGTAACTTGTGTTAGCGCTCCTGGCATCGACGAAATAACGTACAGCATTTTGCAACAGCTGGAACCGCAACCGAAGCAGGTCCTCCTTCAGCTTTTTAACAAAATCTAATTGACAGTAGACTTTCCCAGCTCGCGAAAGAGTCTATTTTAATCCCTATTTTAAAATCAAGGAAAGATCGGACTGACGCTGGTAGTTATCGTATCGTAAGCCTCACCAGCTGTATAGGAAAGATATTGGACCATATGGTTAACTGATGCCTAGAGTGGATTCTGCAAAACAGGTCCCTACTCAGCCACTACCAATGCGGATTCAGAAGGTACCGTTCAACACTTCATAAAGAACATGATCTTGCTTGAACGAGAAATTCAACAAGCTTTCCTCCGTAAGCAACACTTGATTGGTGTGTTCTTTTATCTGGAAAAAGCCTACGATACTACCTGGAAGCATAACGTTTTACAGCAGCTCCGTGAGTGGGGTTTTCGTGGGTGTCTACAACTTTTATTCGGTCTTTGCTTTTGGACATGTATTTTAGATACGGAGTTGAGAGTGTCTTGTCTGACTGTTTTAATCAAGAGAACGGTGTCCCCCAAGGGAATGCCTTCGCCATTGCTATCAATAGTATTATGTCCACTGTATAAAGGCCAGTACAGTGTTCCCTCTTTGTGGACGATTTATCCATATTCTGTGCATCCTTCTCCGTAGCAATGGCTGCTCGTCAATTGCATCTGACGATCAGACGGTTGGAAGAATGGTCAAACAGAACAGGTTTTAAGTTTTCACTGGAGAAGACCGTTTGTGTCGATTTTAACTGCTCCCGTTCTCTTTTTAATTTCCCCGTTCTCAAACTAGGGGGCACTGCTCTCACTTTTAAGGACAAGGTGAAATATCTCGGCCATACTTTGGATGAAGAGCTCACTTGGTTGCCACACCTTAAGGACTTAAAATTGCGATGCATCAAGGCTTAAAATCTCCATAAGTGTGTTAGCCGTCGGTTCCGGGAGCCGACAGGGCACGTCTCATCCAATTTTACAAATCATTAGTGCGACCCCGTCTCAACTATGGATGCCAGGTTTTTTCTTATCTGAAAATGCTGGACTCGGTACACCATGAAGGTATCAGGTTGTTAACAGGTGCATACCACACGAGCCAGGTTGTTAGCCTATGTGCAGAGGCCAATGAGCTACGTCAAGCATACCTATCTATGTCTGTTCCTAACTCCCTAGCGTCCTTCAGTGATGAACAGCAGCCATTGGAACATTTGTTCTGTAACAGTCCATAGGCGACAGGGCTATTTTAGATCCACACAAAGGAAAACGTTAATTTGCTACGGTTGCAAGGGATTCAGGTCCAACGCCAGGGGTGCAGTGGGAGATCTCCCTGGCTACTTCGGAGGCCCAGGGTGCTTTTAGAGTTTACTCTCTACAGGTAGACTTATACTTCAGACACCTGTTATAAAATTAAATTTCTTGAAATTTTAAATCACCATTCTGATTTTATTACCGTATACACAGACAGGTCCAAGCAGGGTGATCATATCAGTTGCTCTGTCGTGTTCCCTGATGTTATCCTTCGGATAGGGATCCCAGAACAGTTTGTTGTTTATTACGCGGAACTGTTTGCTATCCTGAGGTCACTAGAACAGATAAGAAGGTACCGAGGTGTGAAGTTCCCGATCTGCTCAGACTCCCACAGTGCCCTCCTTGCTGCCGACCATATGTATCCAGCAGATTGGATGGTTCAGGACATACAGGACGTTCTCCTTTCACTGCAACAATACCACAAGGAGGTAATCTTATGTCGGGTTCCTGGGCACACAGGGATCCAGGGAAGCGAGCTGGCCGATGTGGCGGCTCAGGAGACACGCGCCCTCCCCCCTGCCGTATGCTGTTCTGTCCCACTGAAGTCTGTTACCTCATTTGTGACAAAGAAAACCATGATTTTGTGGGAGGATCAGTGGCCAGATGTGGCGGATAATAAATTACGCGCTCTAAAATCTTTGGTCCGTCCGTGACGTCCCTTGACGAACTGATGAAGTTGCCTTCACTCGTCTTGGAATTGGACACTGCCCGTTGACACATCATTTTCTTTTACACCGTGAGGAACTGCTAGTGCGCGACAGATGTAGAATGTGACTGTCGATATGACATAGTTTGACAGAATTTTATGTGCTGGTATGAGGGCAAATTTCAGTCTCTCGAAGGACCTAAAATCTTATTTTAGGTGATGATGAGCCATCTGTGTGTCACTGTTTTTAAGATTTTGTGTGTTGTCTGGACTCTTCCCAAAATATCGGATGTGAGATTTTAATGTGTGTCAGAGTAGCTTGGTCACCCTTTTTTTTAAGTAGTCACTGGTTCACAAACATCTGTCAATATTTTCTCTCTATATGCGGTCCCTTTGTTGTTTTAAGACATCCCTACAACTTCGGTTGTACATTTAAATTTTGTAAGTTCATACGACTTGCACCATTTTATTTCCATCTGTTTATGTTGGAACATGGGCACTGATGACCTCACTGTTGAGTGCCCTAAAACACCAATCATCGTCAACAACAACAATAACAACATTGTATGTGCTTCCTTGTTCCATCATATTTTCTCTAGAGATCAACCTTGTTTAGAATAGTGACAAACTATCCTTTCTACCAACGCACTATCACCAGTCAGGTCGTACTTTCTGTAGAGGTGGTAGCCTCTAAGTACAGGTGCATCACACTGTTTGAAATATGTCTCTTGAAGGGAGACACAGAATAGTCTGTACTTCATAAGAAAGTGTAATTCTTCCAAATGAGCCCTGAATCCATTCACATTCCATTGGAGTACGGTAGCCATTTTAGCGGTGCAGGTTTAGTTTCCCCCATCTTTATGTCGAGATGGTGAGGCACTATTTGAGTGAGCAGTGGCAGAAGGGCTGACTGATTCCGGTGTTGAGGTACCCAACTCCATTACGATAGCCTCGTCATCAGTTAGTGATGCCATAAAGATGTTGGTAAGTACCTTTTTTTTCTTTTTCAACTGTGTCAAAGTGTAAGTGAAATCATAGCCCCTGTATTGTCCTTCGAATCTACAGTTCAGAAGCACTAAATAAATTTATAGTTGTACATTCGATATATATCATTTCAGGCCGAACTACTTATTTATGATTCAGCCATCGTCTTATTTGCAGAAATATATGGTATGCATTGTGGATAAGGGCCTGAAAGACAGGTGCTCTTGTAGAGTAGTATCAATGGGAAAGAAAATTTTGGAGATTGGAGTCAAAGAAGAATAGAAGATAGTTCCAGAAAGACAGGAACTCTTCCCATGTCTCTTCAGTGCTCATCTGCAACACCAGAGGTCACATGATATCACCCAAGTTGTTCGTTGACCCACTACAGAATGGACGTTGCAGCAGCACCTTCGGAAGCCCAAAGTAAAAATTCAAATCCCCACTATGGCGTGCCAAGCTGAGGAATAAATGACGCTTGTTTGTGCTGTGTGCATGTGTATGTGTAATTGTATGTGTGTAAACCCCACTACAAATGAAAGAACCTCCCCTAGAAAATCAAGTAATAACCCTTTGCCATGTTATTACATATGGAAGTATCACAAAAGTATCAAATTACCCTGTATAAAAGTTACCTAATAACATTTGACTACTTTCTTAGAAGTCTGTCTCTTCTAAGTAGAGACAAACAAATTCATTCTGCCTCTCTATCAGAAACCCATCAGAATACAAAATCAAAACATAATATCTTACAGTTAAACAGTAAAACCCCGTTTTTACACTTTTCTAGGGACTACAATGAAATGTTGTAAAATGTGGGAAACAATGTTATAAATGGTAAAATATGCTTACTGGATCATCCACACATTTTTGTAGTTTATTTGTGATATATGTATATAATAGGCATCAAAATATTCACCAAGAAGTTTATTTATTATGCAATAAAGGTTATCCAAATTTTTTGCATTTTAAGTGCCAGGCGGAACTGGAACTGATAACTTTATAGGAAGTAGAAATTTGTGACGTAATTTCGTTCCTCATAATCGACTTAGTCAGCAAACTTTTAACTGGCATTAAATATTTACATAGTAAAACGGCACAAGTCCCATTCTTTATGTATTTTTCGATGTTTCGTACAACAATATTCAAGAATTTGTTGTGTTCTCAAGTGCAAGTATATGCGTAAGTAGGGTCGGCACCTCCCACTATAATCACTTTTTATGTTATAATATACTGTGGCCCCTTAAATATCCAGAAAAACATACACAAGTTTTAAACCATCAGTCTCACCGTTTATAAAACGTCACAAAAATACTTAGATCTATATTTGCATTTCACAAGAATAAATTCTCGAAACACGTAATGAAAAGTATGAAAAACTACCATTTGCATTAACAAAGCCAATCTGACAATCGGCATGGTGGCTGATGGACTACTATACTCCCTTCAGCCACCGTGTTTTGAATCGACTAGGCGTGTACTGCAAACAACGAAAAGAAACTTCACTGCTTAACATTTAAAAACACTACACTAAAAACACTACACCAATTTCAAGGCGAAAACCGTGCCAGCGTAATTTTTTTTTCTTCAAGACTGTGGTTTCAAAAAGCGCAAAACACAGGAAAAGTGTAAATGTGTTAATGCAAAAATGGGGGCGAATTAACATTGTGAACATAGAAAATTTGACGGGACCGACAAATGTAAAATCTGGGGTTTTACTGTGTAATTGAAAAGTCATTCAGGATTTTGTTTTTGTCAAGTAAGAAATTGATGCTTCACATCTGGATTCTATTTTTGTCAAATCTCAAATATCTAGTGTCTGCTATATGACTGCAAAATAAATATGTTCTCTTGAGGTTTTCGATGAGACACTGCACGTATCTGAGAGGCGGGCAGTTGGAAAGAAAAGTATCAGAATGTCATTCGGCTTTGTTTTTCTGTAATTGTGCTAAGTTCGTTATTCTACACTACTTACTCTGGCAAGTGAAAACAATGACAATCCTGTAAGGTTCCGAAGTTTGGGGGGAAAAAAGTGTAACTCAGTCATCTATCAAAACTTTATTGGTTGTATTCATAGGTGGCATGCTGAATCGTAGGTTATATCTTGAATTTCTTGTCATTCTCCTTGACCTGAAAGCTGGTGGGCATACTTCCTTGGCAGTGCTCTTATATCTGTTAGCTTTAATTTAATTTACAAACTCTTGACCGAGTCATCTTCTAAGTGGTGGTCCATCCACAATTCCTTCAGATGTCTTGTTGAACTGCAATGGATGGCAGAGTAGATGGCATACTGTGTTGTTTCTTCTAGCAGTGACTGCTCTGAGTAGGCTTCTTGTCTCTCCTGCACTTACCAACACTCCTTTGTTTGAGATGGTATCAGTGAATGGCATCTTCAGCATTTTTCTCTGGTACCACACCTTGATGACTTGTAAGTCTTCACTTTCCTACCTTTTCCAGTGCCCAGTTTTCTGCCTTGCCCCATACAAGTTACATACTCCAGGTACACACCCTTAAGTATTGTTACCCAGTAGTCAAAGAGCCACTGTTTGATACCAGAAGTATTCTTTTCTGGGTAAGAGATTCTTTTATCGGGGTTATTTTAAGCGTTACCATCCACTGTACTTCTGTCACCCGATATGATAAAACTTATGAGACAGTTTAAGACAATAATTTTTTGCCTTGAAGGTGCATAACTGCATTGTTTTCCATTATTTGTCTACTTTCTAAATTTGCACTTGCTTTTGTTCACTTTTCTGTTAAGATTTGATTCATCAGGTGAATAACCTTTTGTAGTTTGTCTTTGCTTCTATGTTTTGATGTCACAGATATGCTCTTAAGAATAACAGAAAAGCGGGATTTTTATTATGAAGTGGTAAGTGGTCTTAAGATGTGGTTTATGCTTCCTTCTGTGCGTGTCTTAAAAAAAACCATAAACATATAACCAGAGAGACCAAGCTCATCTTGAGCCTTAAAATTCTTTCCTCTAAACTTTTGTGACACAGGCAAAAAAGGTGGGAAGTGATCATGGTACAAAAAGTATAGTAAGATGGCTTATAGAGTAGAGATGTAGATTAATTTAAAATTTACTCCTTCTGACATATCTGCAGTCATTTCGCGTAGGACAAACATTACTACCACTGTGTCGTTATCGATTGGTTCCAGGAAGGGGACCAGCAGTGACAGTGCCGGGGTTGCCAGAGCATTATGCTCAGATGTCGACGTACCGTTCTTGTGCTGCCATACTGGCAGATCCGGGAACGAAGGATGAAATTAAACTGAAGGCAGCCCAAGAAATCAGTGAAAATTTTGAGGTAAGGCACTATGCATTGTGTGCACTACTGCATGTTATTAAAACACATAAAATTATTTTCTTTCTTAACAACAGTTTTTAATAGTTCATATGTACACTCAGGAAAATAGAAACACTGAAATTGGGTAATTGTACACTACACAATCGATGCACCAGTAAAAATATCTGTGGAGTAGACAGGACATAATACAGTATGAGAGTAAGTAACCAATTACGAACAATAGAGATGCTGAGCAGTCTGTAGACACCTGGAAATGCTGGTGAATTGCTTGGCTTGCAGGTGTAAAGGATGCCTTACACTGTTGCAGCCCGGCTGGGGTGGGTGTTGTGCAGATGGAAGTAGTGTGGCTGCAAGATAACAAATTTGGAGGGGGGAGATTGTGAGGGTGAAGGTCGGGGGTGAGAGTTTAAAATAGGGAAAGATTAATTTCTAAAACTCACAACCACCAGCTGCGAACCAAATTCCTAAACATGCAAAAACACTGGAACTGTTATTGTGACTGTTTGACTCGTTTTCTAGGGGATGATATCACATGTTCGCAGCTTTCCTTCCCTGCATATGATCAACAAAACAAATTCATAATAAAATCAAGTTCATGAGAGAAAAGGGTGTACTAACTACTATTTTTGAAAACACGTGAAAGTTCACTTTATGTTGTTTATTTCACAATATTTGAACCCTGTGGCTGATACGTCTGTACGTCGACACATTTACCAAATTAAGTTATAGCTCGTGAGCCCCCAGACAAAATGAATATTTGTCGCGAATTGTTTTCACACCACGTGGCTCAAACACCGTTTATGTTCATGCCTATGCGACGACACGTGTTACATTAACAAATCACAGTCACTTTAATTCAATGCGATGCACACCTTGTTCCGCCGGCTAAATATTCACAAACACACAGTAGCACTCGATTCAACTTGGTGCAGTCTACGACGAGCACCCACACGTGGCGATTGCCACACATAAATCTATAACCTCCACCTCGAGGTCCACATACCGACTGATGCAGAGCGACGCCGCCCGGCCAGCTCACCACTTGCTCCGGAGTCCCCACTTCCTGCACTCGCGCGCGCGCGCGAGCCAAAAGCTCAACTGCCGGGGTTTTTTCCTGTACGTCATCAACTTCCGCATGTGAGCTGTTCTAACCGATTTGCCAACGTACAGCGCTCAGCCAATACATTTCTAAAACTTTACTTAAAATCAAAATAATTACACTACCCATTAAATAAATATTTTCTTACGTTTTTATATTAATATAAACATCCTTTGTACTGTTTATCATAATCGTGCAATTTCTTATATCACAGATAAGTGATTTAACTGAATACTTCAAGATAAAAATACACAAGATTAATTGAAAATAAAATGAGAAATAGTTAATATATTATTTTTATAAACAAACATTGCCATGCTAGTTGTGGAACTGTCTTGTATTCATTGGTAATTTATTACTTTTCATTGTCAATTAAACATATTATGCCAGATATGACTATATCAGCTAATGTATTGTTTATTTATCAACAGGCTATTTTGTAATGAGGGCCTTAAAGGTTCCTAACTGCATCGTATTACTTCAAATGGCAGTAGTATTACAATATTTCTGCATTGCACTGTGCCTGGCACTCGCCATTGTCCCTCTCTCCCCTCACTGGAAACGAACTGGAAAATCCTAAGTTGGAACAAGCCACCAATGTCGGCCTGCTCGCTGGCCTCCCGTCAGCTACAAGCACACAGCAAATCTCAACATGGAGAATTTCTACCTTTGGCCTAACTATAAATGTTGTCATCCAATTGCGTACTTACATTGCTACTATAATTAATAAGATTAAAATTGTGTAACATTTAGTTCATTGGCATGGTCAATGTTTGCAGTGAACTTCATACTGTTAAATTATCAAAAGCTATTAATTACAAGTATTTCTATTGGGCTGTAATCTCACAAGATGTTAAAATTAACTGATAACTAAATACAGTTCATTATAGAATACATCCTATACTTCTAATAATGGAAAGTCCAGGTTAGAATTAACAATATAGAAATAAGGACAGTTTACAACTCACCGCGAAGACATGGTGACGATGCTGTGACAGGCTCATAAAAAGACACACACGTACGACACTTTCAGCTATCGGCCACGGCCTTCTTCAGAAAATAGAATTCACGCGATCATATGGGCACACGACAAAGTTGCACGACCATCATCTCCGGCTGCTGCACTTCGAAGTGCCCGTCACAGTTTGTTACCACATCTTTGCGGTGAGTTTTAACCTGTCCTTATTACTATATTGTTACATCCTATACTTCTGCGGAGGATGGAGTGGTCGAGCTCTGATTTTACAAATATAACTGAGTCAGGCTGGAAACAACAGAATTTATCCTCCAACTATTTTCAGTAGTTTACCAAATAATATGCGAATATGTGAACCTGAAATAATTGGATGTAGTCCACAACATTGACTGAAGCACAGAGGATAATGATTTTATTCGCATTTTAATGTAACGAGAGTAGGTTCAACTCGTCTCAAAAATGCTCTCTGAGCTACCGGTGGGCATATGGTAAACACGATTGCATTCACTCGTACGGCTGTGAGGGTTCAGCCACAGTCTTTGACAGGAAAACAGAGCACACACATGTTCACGCAATCACAAAGGCTCAACTCGAGCCACGTTCAGATGCTGTGAGACTTTAAATTGTGTGAGTGGGGCACCTTTTCTGCCTGCCTGCCTGTCTGCAGCATAATGATCGTCGCGGTGAGTTACAACTTACCCCCACGTAGTATCGATTCTAGGGGGACCGTAGACCCCCGTATAGGTTTAGGTTCACCCGTACCACACCGATGCTCGAAGTCGGGCAGTTTTTATTTCATCGAAGTTTATTTGGTACTTATACGTCCCTACACGACTTACTTTCGCAGTATCGCTCGCCTCTGGCTTTGGCGCGCTAGGGGAGTCGACACGTCGCCTGTCGTAACGGTGCCGCCGGAGAACGTGCCGCGGCATCATCTCCCGCAGTGCCCATCTCGGTACACACAGCCGAACAGTGAGGTGCTGTTAGCTGGAATGTGTAGGGGACAGAAACTGGCAGCTGGCGACACTACGTCTGTACGGTGAGGCAGCCTGCAACCCGGGAGAGCTGGCCTCCTCGTAGAGCAGACAACCGCCAGACTCTGAGAATGATGGGTTTTCCCCTCTACAAGTTAACCAAATGCTTACGACTTTCTTCCCACTTTTGCACACCTGACTGACATCATCCTTAGTTTAACGTTTTCAGAGGCTACTCTGTTAAACACTTTGAACTCCGTCTTCGATTCTCCACCTGCAAACTCGTTAGTCTCTGCGCCGATACATTATATACCCGTCTGCCTCTTGTGAGTGATCTGTCAGCTCGACGACTCGAGGAAATTTCATTTCTGACCGAATTATCAGTTTTTTGCGCGACACAATATTCCTAGCTGGATCTTACATTGATTTGTAAACGGGGGGGGGGGGGGGGGTGATTCCTCTGGAAATCCTGGAAAACCTGAGTTCCTCAGGAATTATATTTTATGTGGAACTTGAGGGATTTTGCGTGTTTCAAAACATCACGGACTTCAGTGTTTTTTATCGATGTGCCATTTGTACCACTTGTGATAATTGGCACTTCGGTACTGTTAGAATTGTAATAAGTGTATTGTTAAGTAATAAAGTTATGCTTGTGCTTGATAAGTTGACAAATTGTGTGGAGAATTATGGGAATGGCCTTGCCCCTACATTGTTAACGTTGCAGGGGTGAGGAGTGGTGGAGGTAAGACCGCGACTGCTGCTTCTAAATAGCAGCGTGTGCTGTACACATATATTAACATTTGCTGCGCTCAGCGATAGAGATCTTTCGAGTAGAGCTGAGTAGGCTTGCTTACAGCAACACCAGCAGAATCCTTAACTTACTGATGACTTAAGCTACAGTCATAAAAACATTTAGAGTTTTAAGAACATTAGCTACATTTTGGACTTCAATCACCATATCATCTGTACAACTGTTCCAAATGTGTCTTTTCAACATTAGATCTGGAATCAGAATAAAAATATAAACACTGTATTTTCCAGCGTATAAGACACACTTTTTCTTACAAAAACTGTATGTGTCTTATATGCTGGTTGCCAGTTAAGGTAGGTACCTACGAGTTTGATTTCTTTTTGAGGATTTAAAAAATAAATAAATAGCACAAAAAAAGTTGTGAAATCCTGGAAATAATGTTTTATGTGGGAAAATTTGCTTTTTGGCCCTCTCTTACATTTTCATATTTGATATATGCACATAATATGCACCAAAATTTATTATGTAGTGAAGGATATCTGAATTTTGTACTGCTTTTAGTACCAAGTGTAACTGATACTGGTAACTTAACAGGAAATAGAAACTTTCAATGTAATTTCATTCATCGTAATCCATTTTTTTGCCAATCCTGTAATGGTGTCATTCATTATTTGAATAATGAAACACTGCTCACGTATTTGTCCATATCTGGCCTGACGATATTTGAGAATTTATTCGCATTCTCAAATGCAAACATGTACACAACTATTTTTTGTAATGTTTGTGCAGTGTCTTTGCGTCTCATAGTTGTCGTATTTTTGAGGTTATAACATGCTGTGCCACATACAGTACACCGACCAATACTCTGACGTGAACTGTCCCTCATTCTCACAGTTTATGGAATGTCACAAGAATATTTGTGCTTTACAATAAATTCTCAAAACACGTCACTTTATCCACGAAAACCCTCTACTCATTGTGCGAACTGATAATCGGTGGAGTGTCTCAGTTTTCTGATGGGAGCAATCGTAAACAGTGCCACCTAGGTGTCATTAATGTCGTAAACCTTTACGTCAACCATCACGCCATAGTCGACGTAGTGATAGGCAAAATATCTGTTTGAATAAGTGCAAACTGTCAAGAAACTTGACTGCATAAACTTTATGAACACTACTTGAAGGCACTGCCTTAGATATTTGATGTACATGAACAAATGTATTATGATTATATTGCAATAAATATATTAATGTGCGATCTATTATTTTTCCTAAAAAACAGGAAAAAATGTTGGGTGAATGTTACACGCTAGTGCGTCTTATATGCCGGCAAATATGTTATCCTGTGTTAACTAAAATTTTTGTAGCAGCGTACTGTGTACAATAGGAAATCAGCTAGATTTGTGTTCACATGTAGTTGACAAAGTCATAGTATAACAATACATCAGTCAGCAAAGCATGCAAAAAGTACAATAAAAAGATAAAGCAGCACACAATGGTGTGATCCAATGCTAACAAAGCACAACGAAATGTCACAACCTTCGTCATTAAATTAAAATTATATTCCCTTGTTCTTCTTCGTCCCTTTCAAGATTTT
Source organism: Locusta migratoria (assembly GCA_026315105.1). Taxonomy (NCBI): domain Eukaryota; kingdom Metazoa; phylum Arthropoda; class Insecta; order Orthoptera; family Acrididae; genus Locusta; species Locusta migratoria. The sequence goes on along the minus strand of CM048744.1, from coordinate 814,380,049 downwards.
GCAGCGTAGCTATAATCAATGTATAAAGGGTACTATCCTTCATGTTACTGCTCATTTAAAGTTTAAAATGTTTTTAAATTTTCCTGTTGAAATAACTTACTACCCTAGTAGTATCTATAACTGGCATAAGACGCTTAACATCATACTCTTGTCTGTTACCTGATATTTTATATATTTCTGTATGCTGTTTTTGCATTTTTATTGGTTATTCAGCTTATATACCTTATGTGTAAAAATACTTTCTAATTTTTATTTTATTTGCATAAAAAATTAGTGGAACATCTAACTAATAGAGGGCATTAGTAACACCCATCCCTACAGCGCCGCTGCATGTCGTTTGTAAGCAGCGTGCTTATTTCAAACTTTGACACTGCAATTTTATGTTTTATCACTTGGTTCATAAAACCATCCATTCTTGTGGACACGCGACCTTACGTTGGCATGTATGAAAAAATTGTTGAAATGTCTTGGTCACAGTTAGCTTTATTTCATGACGCGTTTCGAGAACATCATCATCAGACTGTGGTACAAAAGAAGAAAATTACATTTTTGGATGTATATAGGACGTAATAATGATATCTATAAGGAGTATAAACCATATTAATACATGTATACTTACAAAAGATTTTAAAAACGATGGGAATTACACCATCTTGGTATAGATTCCTGATTACAAATTTAAAATTTAAAATACCATCATGGATGTCTGGTGAAGGTGTTCAACCAGACTTACATGCTCAACTGTGGTGAGAGGGGGGAAACACCATAACAGGTAACCTAGGCCCCATTCGCCACCAGATGGCGCAGGGTTGGCATTGAAAGTTACATGAATAAAGCTATACATAAAACATCTTGGGCATACTATACTGTGTGCAGTCATAGAAACTGTGAAAGTTGCTTGAATAAAACTACACATAAAACATCTTGGGAACAATATACTGTGAGCAGTCACAAAAAATGTGAAAGACATTTCTACGAAAATGTGTTAAGTCATATAAAAATATATATAACCGTGAAAGACATTTCTACAAAATGAGTTAAGTCATATAAAATTATACAAAATACCAATTCAAGCACATCAAAACCATTAACGGGACAGGGCGCACGACAAGGGAGGCGTGGGAGGGCCAAAGGATAGGATTTGGCGTTGCCAAATACAGCACAAAACACATGACAAATGTTAAAAAATACGCATCCCGGCCACTGCGACGTTACAGTGACACAGCCGCTCATCACAGGCTACAAGCTAACATTGCAGAATAATCTTTCACAAGTACCAGGTAGAAAATTATATGAAGGGGCAATATGTCATATAACATTTATGTGCCATGATGTCGAGACAACTAACAAAGTCCGACAATATGAGTACAATGAAGGTTTAAAACCGAAACTAATGACAAAATAGGCATTATACAAGTACCATTGAATCACAACAAATTTCGTATAATTGTACCTTATTCAAATGTATGCCTCAACACATCTGTCCACTAGATATGTCACATTTCCTATTGGTCATTGTATCTTACAACATATGTTTCATCTAATATGTGAGACTACTATAGTCTTTAGAATTGTACCTTATTCTAATGTATGCCTCAACACAGCTGTCCACTGGACATGTCTCATGTGTCCTATTGTTCATTGTATCTTACAGCATATATTATGTTTTATGTAACATGTAATATTTTTTGTAAAAAATCAACTTAAAAAAATCACCACACCTCATCCACCTACCACTTATACGAAAATTGTTGTGATTCAATGGTACTTGTATAATGCCTATTTTGTCATTAGTTTCGGTTTTAAACCTTGATTGTACTCATATTGTCGGACTTTGTTAGTTGTCTCGACATCATGGCACATAAATGTTATATGACATATTGCCCCTTCATATAATTTTCTACCTGGTACTTGTGAAAGACTATTCTGCAATGTTAGCTTGTAGCCTGTGATGAGCGGCTGTGTCACTGTAACGTCGCAGTGGCCGGGATGCGTATTTTTTAACATTTGTCATGTGTTTTGTGCTGTATTTGGCAACGCCAAATCCTATCCTTTGGCCCTCCCACGCCTCCCTTGTCGTGCGCCCTGTCCCGTTAATGGTTTTGATGTGCTTGAATTGGTGTTTTGTATAATTTTATATGACTTAACTCATTTTGTAGAAATGTCTTTCACGGTTATATATATTTTTATATGACTTAACACATTTTCGTAGAAATGTCTTTCACATTTTTTATGATTGCTCACAGTATATTGTTCCCAAGATGTTTTATGTGTAGTTTTATTCACGCAACTTTCACAGTTTCTATGACTGCACACAGTATAGTACGCCCAAGATGTTTTATGTATAGCTTTATTCACGTAACTTTCAATGCCAACCCTGCGCCATCTGGTGGCGAATGGGGCCTAGGTTACCTGTTATGGTGTTTCCCCCCTCTCACCACAGTTGAGCATGTAAGTCTGGTTGAACACCTTCACCAGACATCCATGATGGTATTTTAAATTTTAAATTTGTAATCAGGAATCTATACCAAGATGGTGTAATTCCCATCGTTTTTAAAATCTTTTGTAAGTATACATGTATTAATATGGTTTATACTCCTTATAGATATCATTATTACGTCCTATATACATCCAAAAATGTAATTTTCTTCTTTTGTACCACAGTCTGATGATGATGTTCTCGAAACGCGTCATGAAATAAAGCTAACTGTGACCAAGACATTTCAACAATTTTTTCATACAATTTTATGTTTACCGTTGCAGTTACATTCAGGGCATTCATATGCTCGGTATGTATGTTGTCTGTATATTATATTTAATATTGTATTCCAGTTCATTTTGTATTAGTTTGTAATTCCATACTGATCTTTGTTCTTGTTCTATAGTTTGAAGGACACTGAAGATGATCACTAGGTAATTGAAATCGATTTGTGTTTTTTTTTTTAAATAAAATGTTAACGGCCAATGCTGCGAAATACATCTGGTGTGTTCGTAGTTGATTAACTTTTGTGTTGAGGGAAAGCATAATATTTATTTTCAGTTTGTTCTCTTTTTTGCCTTACTGTGCAAAACTATACACAGCCAATTGCATTTTATTTCATAATATTCTCTTAGTGTTTCTGTGGGCTGTTATTTTTGTTTTCTTGGAACGTGCTCTCCTCAAACTTTCAGATCAGGTGTTTCCAGTTTCTTTAGTTTTTCAGATTGACAAGATATCCTCTTACGAATATGTGATGAAAATTTTTCAAACTGTTTTTTCCTGCTATGTTATCACTGCTTCTTTCAGATCCTCGTTTACTTTTGTAATGCATTTGAAAGTGTAAATTTTTGCTTTACTCATTATGTTCGAATATTTCAAATTCATTTACTGTTAGTATTTTGGATGTTAATATGAAGATATGATCATGCATAAGAATTACAGTATCCTGATTATTAATATTACTATTATTATTTTCAAGACTATCCTGATGCATCCTGCATACCAATCATTTCTTGACTATACATTGAAGATATTTATAAAAATCCTTCAGGAAGGGGAAACACATTTTATTGCTGAGTACAGTATTCAGGTAAGTGAAACAAGAATTTTATCACTTGCTGTTGGTCAGTAAGACATTTTTTTGCTACAATGGAAATGATGGAATAACTGTACTCTTTATTTGTAGCAAGTGCGGAAACTTATATTGGAAGTGATACACAGGCTTCCAACAAATGAAGTTTTGAGGCCATATGTGAAGTCTATAATCTCGTTAATGATGCGGCTTCTGGAGATTGAAAATGAAGAGAATGTCTTGGTTTGTTTGAGGATAATTATTGAGCTGCATAAGCAGTATCGTCCTGTGTTTAATGCAGAAGTAAGTGGTATGCCATCTTACACATTTGAATGCGATGCAAATTTGTCACAATCGTAACATTTTTATGCATTCGTTGATGGTCTTAGTTTATTAAATTGTTATCAATTTCTTTTCTAGATTCAGAACTTTTTACACTTTGTTAAATCTATATATCGAGAACTACCAAATCATATGCCCAAAATATTTGAACCTCGTGCTGCTATAAGAGTTTCTGATATATCAGAAATAAATGTGGAAGCACTATTGAAGGAAACATTTACAATGACTGTCATCCAGTGTGATAAGAAGTCAGATGAAATGACTGTAACGGTAAGATACTGAATTTTAAATTTAATGCAGAAGGGGATGTACATGTTTCTGTGGAATGAACTGTTCACCAGCCTTACAGTGTAAAATTGATGTTTTAATTTTACTTGATTGGTTTTCAGAGTGGTAAGTGAATTTTAATACTGTGGCAGTTGAATATTAGTATGTTTTTATAATTTCATACATGAAAGGGAAACAGTGATTGAGAAAGGGGTGAGACATTGTTGTAACCCATCCTCAATGGTAATACGCCTGTAATTGAGCCAAATAAAAATTTGGAAATGAATTAAAGTTCAGGGAGAAGAAATAAAAATTCAGCAGTTTACTGATGGTATTACAATGGTGTCTTCAAAAACGATTTTGAAATGAACATCAACAAAATTGAAATAAAACTAATGCAGTGGAGTGCAATTAAATCTAAATGTTGGAAAACTTAGCAACACATTATAAAGCTGATTGCTTAATACCAAAAAGGCACGTAGATGCCCCATCCTTCATCAGGAAAATAACATTCACACAATCAGACACATGACCACCATCTCTGGTTGCTACAGCTATGTCTTTTCCATGTGCCCACCTGCAGCTCTTTATGGAAAGTTGGTACCTATCCTCATACTATTGACATTAAAGGCTTGGACTTTACACTGTTAAACATTAGGAAATAATTTTTAAGGTATTGCTCTGGTATGTAACCCTGTACAGGAGTGAAGTTGTTCAGAACAGAAGAAAATATAAGCTTTTGAAAGGTGGTGTTACATTAGAATACTAAAGATTAGATTGTATTGAGGTAAAATAATAATAATAATAATAATAATAATAATTATACTACAACTTTAGTAATAGAAGGTATAGGTTGACAAGATTTGTCCTGATGCATCAAGGAATAGTCATTTTGGTATTGGAGGGTAAGAATAGTGGAGGGGGATGAAGAGGTGAGTTCTGTAAGCAGGTCCAGGGAGAGGAAGGAGCCCCTACCTCCAGAGGGCTCACCACTCTTTGGTGAGTAAGTGCTCGGCTACCATGGCGCCCTAGCCTTTGCAGCATTCCTTCCTTTCCGTGCTGCACAACTTCTCTCCTGCTATTCTTTTCCCCTCTCTAGGGGATGGAGTCTTGCGCCTCCTTTGGGAAACCAGAAATCTGCAGTAGTTTTGTATTTGAGTGGATTTTTCTTTCACACTCTTTCCTCTCTTCTTCCTTATCTTGCCTATTTTTCCTCCACTTCAGCATTTGAGGTTGCTCTTCTCTTCTTTCTTCCTACGTGTGCGTTCCCGAAGGCTGCCCACACATTTGATGCGTAAAAGGCTTGGCGGCCCCGGCTTGGCGTGTAGGGTTCGTGCATACCCCCTGGTGAAGGCCAGGCCCAGGGAGGGGTGATTGCCTGAGCTGCAACCTTCCCGATGTGCCGATCGGCCCCTCCGTTGGAATTCAGAAGGTGTGGACGATCACCTGAGGTGGGTGTGCTCCATTTGAAGGGGGCCCCTAGTAGGAAGGAGTGCGCCATGAGAGACACTGGCAATCACGGGGTATATCTTTGCAATGGAATTCCAAAAGAGAAAATACAAGGACATGATGAAAGAGTCTCAGGATTCCAAAAATTTGACCACTCTCCTGACTGCACCTCGATACCTCGTAGTAAAACGTACCGAAGAGGTCAAAGTTTTTGTATGGTTAATCCATTCATCACCCGAAAAGGCGTTGATGCAATCACAGGCTCAGTGAAGTCCTGCAAACATATGTGCAATGGTACCTTATTGATTGAAACAGAAAGTGCATTTCAGGCTTAGAGGTTTTTAACGTCACCCTTACCTGGCGCAAGTGGAGGCCCACTGTACTCTGAACTACTCTTGAGGGGTTGTATACAGTAATCTACTCGATGGTTTGACCGAGGAGGAAATCAAGGATTACCTCTCCAATCAGGGCGTCACAGTGGTGTGTAGGGTCATGACTAGAGTCAACAGTGGATTGGTACCGTAGCTCAAATTGCGTAATCTCCTCACCAATGCACATTGTGGTTTTCGTAAGCACCGTTCAGCTGTCAATCATCTAGTCACACTGTCAACTCATATTATGAATAATTTTCTGCAGAAGCGTCAAACAGTGGCTGTATTTTTCGATTTGGAAAAGGCATATGACACCTGCTGGATGATGGGTATCCTTCATACTGCACACATGGGGTCTCCTGGGTTCCCAGCCAGCCTTTATTCAGGAATTCTTAAAAGACCGTGTGTTTCTTATGCGTGTGGGTTTAGTCCTTTCAAACACTTTCCTGCAGGAGAACAGTGTACCTCGAGGCTCAGTGTTGAGTGTCGTCCTATTCGTCATAGCAATTAATCCTATTATGGACTGTCTTACACAATCTCTTCGTTGATGACTTTGCAATTTACTGCAGCTCTCAACGGACCTGTCTTCTTGAACGGCGTCTTCAGCAGTGTCTCGACCGTCCTTACTTCTGGAGCATCAACGACGGTTTTCGCTTCTACACAGACAAGACAGTCTGTATGAACTTCTGATGGCGTATAGAATTCCTCCCGCCTTCCCTCCATCATGGACCAGCTGTTCTTCCGTTCATAGACCCTACAAAATTCTTGAGACTAACATTCGACAGGAAACTTTGTTGGTCCTCCCATGTCTCTCACTTGGGAGCTCGCTGTAACTGTTCACGTAATGTTCTCAGAGTGTTGAGCGGTACCTCATGGGGAGCGGATCGGACCACCCTCCTCCGCTTGTACTGCTCCCTTGTCCACTCGAAAGTAGATTACGGATGCATTGTCTATTCATCAGCTCGACCATCTATCTTACGTCGCCTTAACATGATCCACAACAAAGGACGTGTTTAGAAGTTTAGCTACTGGGGCATTCTACACAAGCTCTGTAGAGAGTCTCTTTACTGAATCGCTGCTGTCGTACCGGAGGGAGGTCCTCCTTAGTTGTTATGCGAGTCTGTTGACATCTATGCGTGGCTACCCATCCTATGCAGCTGTTTTTGAGGATTCCCTTGATCGTCACTATGCAGTGAGTCCTTCTTCTCTAATACCTCCTGGAGTCCATTTTCATAAACTTCTTCAGCAACTTGAATTTAGACTCCCAGCTACACTCATGACGGGAGCCTTGTTCTGTTCTAAGGTCCTTTGGTGACTTTGACCACCATTTGCTTCCCAAAGACTCTACCGCTGACCTCGGCTATTGCTGCATGTTTGTAGCTCTTCTCTCACAGCTTACAGACAGTATCTTCATTTATACTGATGGTTCCAAGACTAACTATGGTGTCGTGTGTGCCGTTGTGCTTGGTGACTTTTCTTGCCAGAATACTATTCGATCTTTACAGCGGAGGTCTTTGCCATTTATCGGGCCACTCGGTACATATGTCTGCCTTGGAAGAGGAGTCATTCCAATCCCGGGAGTGGACGGACTTTCCTTAGGGAAAAAAAAGGAAAGGTAAACGAGTGCGCACACACCCACACACATACACACGCAAACACACCAAGGCAGACATTTGTAGAAATGGACACTTCCCACTGACACCAACCTTTCAGAACTCCAGAGATGGGAACTTGTCCTTCAACATATTCTCTCTTCTCATTGCCCACCAGGCCTCAACCTTCGTTAGTTTCAAATTTCCGTCCAACATTCTGCAACATCTTTGCCTCTAATCTCTTGACAGAGTGTCTGCCTCGACTGGCATCTCTGTTCAACCTCTTTGCATTTTGCATATGTCTGCTTTGGTGTCTGTGCGTGTATATGTGCGTGGGTGTGTGTGTTCGTTTACCTATCCTTTTTCCCCCAAGGTAATTCTTTTTGTCCCGGGATTGGAATGACTCCTTACCCAATCCCTTAAAACCCCCATCCTTTCCTTTTCCCCTCTCCTTCCCTGCTCTTTCTGAAGAAGCAACCTTAGGTTGTGAAAGCTCCATTGTGTGTGTGTGTGTGTGTGTGTGTGTGTGTGTGTTTATTTTTATTTGTGTATCAACGAACCGGTGCCTTTTCGCCTGGTACGCCCAACTTTCTGTAGTGGATGGGTCGAACCCCAGTTTTACCAGATCGAATCCGAATGCCGAATCTTAAATAAAACATGCTGAATTCTGAACCCAAATCGAATCTTCCGAATCTTGAATCCAAATAATCTGTCAACTGAAGTACATGTATTTGAAAAAACTACTCTATCACAGCCAGTGATGGAGATAAAGCCTTCTGGGGTGGATCTCAAATGACAAAATTATATTAAAATTTAAGAAACTAAAATTTCATTTTAAATCTTAAGGATTTTTTAACACCCCCCCTCCCCCCTAAAAGAAATTTTAATGAACATATTGAGTTATGATGTTTAGATGCTGTACAAGATAATAAGAAACTTCCTTCACTCTATTATAACCTGTTTCATTTTGATGAAATAAAAAATAATTGCATAATGAAGTCCTAGAAAGGAAAGGATTACGTATTTTTTTCTTTTTTCAAAGGGGAAGAGTGAAAAATAAAACTTGGAAAGATGAGTGGATATTTTGGAAGTTGGAAAAATAGATTCTTGAAATATAGGATGTGTAAATGTTAAATAATTTTATAGTAACATATCAGGCATCCCATGAGTGACAGACAGGACATTCAGACACAGAGAAATCTGGGTTTATTCGACATGTGTGTACTTGTTATTGCCATGAAGACATTTCAGAACTGAGAAAAGTACTTAACACTCAGAATGCGCAGTCCAGAGGATTAAACATGGGTATTTTGTAGATTTATTTATTCTTTCAAACATTTAAGATCACGTAACTTGTATGCACAGAATTTATATTTGTAGAAAATTGAAAAATCAGTACTAGAAGTCAGTCACCGTGCTTCATTTCTAACCAGTTCCACGGAAAGAAGTAGACATGAATCATAAAAAGAAGGAGAAAAAAGTAGATTTTCAAATGGCAATGCTGAAAAGATCTCAAGGATGACGATAAAAAAAAAGAAGAAGAAGAATCCAATATTTTTTCTAATTTCCCTGAAACATTTTAAATTCTCTGACATTTACCTGAATATTATTTATTTACAGCTTATCTATCATGTTGAAGAAATAATTTTTTTCTGTAATTACACCATGTAGAAGAAGCACTTACAAAAGACATTAAGAGTCCCTTGACCTATAAATCTCTACAGAAGCAAAGTTAATGTCAATGTCACATGACTTGCAATATGCAAATGTATCCCCCTTTTTACATTTCATTAACCAGCCCTGGTTAATGGATTCATCCCATTCTGATCTGCAATTTGAGAGTACTTGGCTTTCTTCTTAGCACCCTGACTCACGGTCACTGATCATTTCACACAAAACAACATAAAACATAACACAACATAAAAGAATCACTACCATGTGCACTAGTAATTTGAATAACTCAGTTCACCTATCTACTTTTTTTTTAGGCCCATCACTTATGCACAGTGATCATTTCACACTAGCATTTGACAATGGCTGCAGTGCTCTTGTTTGCGGAGGTAGGCGAAACGAGGTAGTTTCGACCTGACCTGACCTCTTGTGTTTTACACAACCACTTATGAAACCACCCCACCTAACACCTCTACGTCATAATGTCCGCATAGCAAGAGCGACTTGTCTGTGACTCTTATGGGAATCCCCTTTCATTCCTCAACGCGTAGAGGTACTATGCAGTGTGTTTCTCATGAGAGACCGCATGAAAATCACTTCACCATGATAATGAAGATGACTGACTGCATTCCTTATCGACTGTGAATAACGCTAAGGGGTAAAAAAGTAAAATTAAAAAATATAAATTAGTAGTTTTTCATGGATATTAAAAAAGATTTTGCAACCAGCCAAAAATAGATAAAAGAAAGGAGATCTCCTTCTAAAGAAGTAGACATGGCAACACTGTTTCTAACTATTCCCATTCAGTATAATAATAATACAAATGCAAACATTAATGATTATATTTGCGCATGCTAAGCGTGCCTGTGTAGCGCTGCTTATATTAGACTGGAAAAGTTACTTGTGGCGGCTCCTATCCCCATTTATCAGAACTATTCAAAGTGAGGTCGTTTCGTTTTATGACATCGTGTCTTTCACTGGATCTATGGAAAGTAAAGTAAATAACGCAAACGAAAGCGCTCTGTTATGCAAAGTAAACTACAGCATTTGTAACTGAAGGTTCCCATATAACACTTTGCATTCAGGATTCGGTAGTATTCGGCCATTATCCATAGAATCTCGAATCCGAAGTCAGTGTGCTAGATTCGGCAAATAATGTATTCGGCTGAACTACTCTGACACAACCCTTGCATGACATTGTCTCTGCTTGTTGTATCCCCACCCTTATCTTCCCTCTCCACTCCCGCCCCCGTCCTCCGCTCCTTCCTTCTCACTCCTCCCATCCCTTCTGCTTGCCGAAAGTCAGACTGTGTTGGGGGACCAGAGATGGCTGACATGTGTGGATGAGTGTGCCTGAGTGATTGTGTGGATGAATGCGCTCTCTCTGAGGAAGGCCGTGGCCGAAAATTTAGAATTGTGTGTCTTTTATTTGTGTCTGTCGGCAGTTCAACATTCATCTTTACGGTGAGTTGTTCCCTATACACATTTGTACTATTAACAGGACCTGAACTATTTCACACAAGACATGAATAGAAGCCTACAGAAGAAATCTGAAGATCAGATGGGTAGGTCAGATGCACCAACCACTCTCTTTCATAATTGAGGGAGGTGTGGGGTGTAAAAAGAAATTGAAGTGGATGTTAATGTTATGTAGTTGCTTGCATAGGATAGAGTATATCATACCTGCCCTTGTCTGATTTGATTGATTGTATTTTCTTCTTGTTGGCAGTATAATTTAATACCAAGAGCAGTCATGTCCCTGAAAGTTCTACAGGAACTGCCGATAATAGTTGTGCTCATGTATCAACTGTACAAGCAGCAGGTGCATCAAGACGTGGCTGACTTCATTCCACTGATAATGACTACCATATCTCTCCAGCCGACCCAGCAACAGAGGTATTCACTGTGTGTGCAGTTGTTCCCTCCTTATGTTTAAGTTACGATTTTTGAAATTTTTATTTCATCCTTAAAATATGTTTTCTGTTTGTGTGAAAAATTGATCATTTTTAGCTGCAAGTATTTATTTAAAACAAATGAGTTTTTTCTTACACAGGATGAGTCCCTCCTTTAATAAAGAAGTTTTTGTGGATTTCATGGGAGCCCAAATAAAAACACTGTCATTTTTGGCATATATTATTAGAATTTACCAAGAAGTTGTAGCTCAGCATGCAAGTCAGATGGTAAAAGGAATGCTTTCACTTCTTACTTTGTGCCCTATGGAGGTTGCTAATTTACGAAAGGAACTGATGATAGCAGCTCGTCACATCTTAGCGACAGATCTGCGAACCAGTAAGTACAGTTACATTAGTGGTGTTCTTTTGTTGCTATAAGAAAGTTTTAATGCAGTTTGGTAGAGCTATAAGAAGGTAGAAGGGTACTTACAGTAAGATAGATCAGAATGGGATCTGTAGAATGGATGAAATAGTTTGTGGCTTTTTGCTTTACGAGTTTGTCCTGCCAGATTATTACAAAGCTTTGTCACTCATCATCATCATCACAGTGAAAGAATTGAAAATGTTGTTTTGGCTCATATAATTGTGGACCCTCTCTGTTAGTACCCCAAAGGAATTTTCTGCAGTGAATGCAGGTCAGAAGGAGGTGGATCTCAATGGCGGAACTGTGCTGATCTGCATGATGATGCACATCTCTGCACAGACTGTGCCACAAAGCAACTCTTGGATTTACTCAGTTGGGTCTTCATCAACTGCAACATTTGTGACCACAATCTGGCATATTCGCAATTTCACCTTCTCGCCTCAGCGAAGATTTTTTATGGGTGGAAATATATTATACTATTGCAAGAACCAAAGCACTGTCAAACAGTGGAATGATGAAGCAATTGGCAACGATTTTGTAAATTGTAAGGCTATTCCCTTGCAACTATGTTGAAAAATAGTATTTCATGCGCATTTCTTTTTTCTTTATTCATAAGTGTACTGCATTTTTTTCTTTTTTTAGTTTTTAATAATTGAATACTCATTTTTGAATTATAGGATTTTATTATTTAACAACAGTGGAAGTTCCAGTAAGAAATGTTAATAACAACTCACCGTAAAGACAAACGTTGAGCTGCCGACAGGCACAAATAAAGGAAACACAAACAGAAACACAATTCTAAATTTCCGGCTGCAGCCATCCTCAGAAAGAGATCACTCATCCACACAATCACTCAGGCACACTCATCCAAACATGTCAGACATTTCTGGCCTCCTAACACTGTCTGACTACGCGAAAAGCGGAAGGGATGGGAGGGGGGAGTGGGAAAGAATGGAGGAGGCGGGGAAGTGGAGAGAGAAGATAAGGATGAGTGTGTGTGTGTGTGTGTGTGTGTGTGTGTGTGTGTGTGTGTGTGTGTGTGTGTATATATATATATATATTAAAAACAGGAAGCACACAGTAGGGAAAGGGGCATGAATCGTAAGGAAATGTAGGATGTGAGGGGGAGAGGGACTGTGGGGCATGGAATGTTGGATGTTACAGTATCTGAGGTTGAGGCCAGGATGTTTGCGGGACTGTAGGATTTAGGATGTGCTGTAGGGATAACTCCCATCTCCGCAGTTCAGAAAAGCTGGTGGAGGGAGCGGGGGGGGGGGGGGGGGGAGATCCAGACTTTTCTGAACTGCGGAGAGGTAGCTGAGCGGTCTGGAGTGCCACATTGAGAATTGTGCGGCCTCCCTCGTTGGAGGTTCGAATCCTCCCTCGGCTGTGGATGTTTGTGTTGTCTTTAGTATAAGTAGTTTGTAAATTTAGGGAATGATGACCCCACAGTTAAGTCCCATAAGCTTAACAAACATTTGAACTGTGGAGATGGGAATTATCCCTACAGCACATCCTACCATCCTGGCCTCAACCTCAGATAACCTAACATCCTACATTCCATGCCCTGCAGTCCCCCTCCCTCTCACATCCTACATTTCCATTCATGCTCCTTTCCCTGCTGTGTGCTTCCTTATACATACACACAAATATTATACAGGAAAAAATTCCTAGTAGGAAAAATATAGAAAAAAGTAAGTGGTTTACTTACCAGGTAAAAGAGCACAGGTACGCTGACAGTAACACACACACACATACATACACACACACACACACACACACACACACACACACAAATGCTGAGCTTTTGCAACCCTGGGTTGCTTTTTCAGAAAAAGAGCAGGGAAGGAGACGGTAAAGGAAAGGATTTGGGTTCTAAGGGAGCGGATGAGGAGTCATTCCAATCCTGGAGGAGGAAAGACTTACCTTGGGGGGGAAAAAGGATAGGTAAACACACACACACACACACACACACACACACACACACACACATGCATACACACACACACACACACACACACACACACACACACACACACACCAAGGCAGACATATGTCTGTCTGCGTGCCTATATATATACCGGGTGATCATATAGTCAGTTTAAGTTTGAAAAATTAATAAATCATGGAATAATGTAAATAGAGAGGAAAAAATTGATGCACATGTTTGGAATGACATGGGGTTTTACTAGAACAAAATAAAAAAAATAAATAAATAAAAGTCTGGCAGATGGCGCTGGACAGCAAAACGTCAGTCACTGCGCATGAAAATCATGTCTAAAAGGAACTGTAATGAGAGAGAGAGAGAGAGAGAGAGAATCAGATGCACCAGCAGTCACAGCATGTTGACATTACCTGAAAATGTGCTTTTAGTGAAGCTGTATTATTAAAATGGGGAATGTGCTAGTTCAGCATTACGAACCTATCGCCATAGGAAGAGGAATCGAATGGGTCAAGGTCCGTTGACAAATGCAGCTGTGGTGAGAATGATTTCGAAGTTTGAAGACACGGGTTGTTTTGGCGATAGACCCTGTAGTGGTCGATCGAGAACAAGGTGTAATGCTGCTGAGACAGTTCAGGAAGAAATTGAGACTGTAGCAGGTTTGTCAATGCACGGGGAAGTCAGCACTCATGCAGTTGCACGTTGCACTGGCATTCCATACACTATTGTTTGGTTGGAACTTAGGTGTACCCTCTGATGCTATCCTTACAAAATCCATTGGCATCATGAACTGTTACCTGGCAATTTAGTGAAGCGGAGAGCATTTGTAGAGTGGGAGTTTCAAAAGATGGCGGAAGATGTCGATTGATAGAGTAATGTGTAGTGGACTGACAAAGCTCATTTCACGCTCTGAGGGTCTGTCAACGTCCACAACTGCAGAATTTGGGCTACCGAAAATCCTAGAACTGTCATGGAAACTCCATTGCATGACGAGAAAGTCACGGTATGTGTTGGATTTACCACATCTACCATTATCGGGCCTTTTTTCTTTGAGGAACTGCGCGATTCTGGTTTTGTAACTGCTGCCGTGACAGGTGGGAGGTACACCGATATGTTACACAATCGCATCATCTCCAGCCTGGCTGATAAAACACCTGCTGGAACCTACAATTTTTATGCAGGTTGGCGCTCTACCCCATATTGCTAGACGCGTGAAAGATCTCTTGTGCGTATCTTTTGGTGATGATGATCGTGTGCTCAGTCGCTATTTTCGTCATGCTTGGCCTCCCAGGTCCCCAGACCTCAGTTTGTGTGATTTTTGGCTTTGGGGTTACCTGAAGTCACAAGTGTATCGTGATCTACCGACATTTCTAGGGATGCTGAAAGACAACATCTGACGCCAATGCCTCACCATAACTCCAGACATGCTTTACAGTGCTGTTCACAACATTATTCCTCAACTACAGCTACTGTTGAGGAATGATGTTGAACATATTGAGCATTTCCTTTAAAGAACATCATCTTTACTTTGTCTTAATTTGTTATGCTAATTATTGCTATTCTGATCAGATGAAGTGCCATCTGTTGGACATTTTTTGAACTTTTGTTTTTTATTTTTATTTTTTATTTTTCGTTCTAATAAAACCCCATGATATTCCAAGCATGTGTGTCAATTTTTACCTCTCTATCTACATCATTCCGTGATTTATTAAGTTTTCAAATTTATACTGACTTTTTGATCACCCTCCCACTTCCAGCTCCACCCCCCCCCCCCCCCCTCAAACCTCTAAATCCTGATCCACACAATCCCAATTGAGTAGTCAACCTCTCTTCTAAACCTCTCTCCCAATCTGAAACCTCTGTCCTATCCAAAGGCTTCACCATTAGCCCTACTCCCATTTGAACCAGACAACCCTTGTCAAAGATTTACTATCCTGTACTTGTAGTCTTTGCTGGAGATATCGCTTTGCCACGTTGAAAAATAATACTACTCCTAATGATCCAGTTCCCCAAGTTATCATTCAAATTGAACCCTGCCTTGAACAGTTCCGTACTCCGTCACAGCGAGACCCACCCTCTCTTCCTCAAAATCACCCTCTTCAAACCTTCCAGGAATTTCTCACTTCCAACCTTGCCTCTCAGTCTTTCCTGAAAAACCTTAATCCAACTCTCAACATTACTGCAGCTGAATCCTGGGCTAACCGTGACCTGAAGGCTGACCATTCCATTGTCATTCTCCCAGCCGACAAGGGATCCATGAATGTGGTGCTTGATTGGTGGGAGTATGTGACTGAGGGACTGCATCAGCTTTCAGACAACACTACCTACAAAGTTTGTCAAGGCAATCCCATTCCTGATGTCCAGGCAGAGACTCAAGGAATCCTCAGATCCTTAGGCCCCCTGCAATACCTTTCGTCTGAGTCCATCAACCTCATGACCCCGCACCTCTACCTTCTGCCTAATTCCTAAGATTCTCAAACCTAATCATACAGGCCGCTCCATTATGGCCAGTTACCAAGCCCCCACAGAACAAAGCTCTGCCTACATAGACAAACCCATTATGTGCAGTCTTCAATCCTTCATCAAAGCCCCCAACCACTTTCTAGACCGCCTGAAATCCTTACCCAACCTGTTACCTCTGGAAACCATCCTTGTAACCATTGATGCTACTTCCTTATACACAAACATCCCCTACACCCAGGGCCTCGCTGCAATGGAGTATTTCCTTTCTCGCCAAACACCTGCAACGTTACTTAAAACCTCTTTCCTTATTACCCTAACCCACAACTTGTTCACCTTTGAGGGCCAGACATACCAACAACTAAAGGGAACAGTCATGGGAACCAGAATGGCCCCCTCATAAGCAAACACATTTATGGGATGCTTACAGGAAGCCTTCCTGGATACCCAAGCCTGTCAACCCAAATTTTGGTATAGATTCATTGATGACATCATCATGATCTGGACTCAAAGTGAAGAACAACTCGAGAATTTCCTCTCAAACCTCAACACCTTTGGTCCCATCAAATTCACCTGGTCCTATTCCAGATCCCATGCCACTTTCCTCGATGTCGACCTCCATCTGTCCAACGGCCAACTTCACACATCCATCCACATCAAACCCACCAATAAACAACAGTGCCTCCATTATGACAGCTGCCATCCAGTCCACATCAAAGGTTCCCTTCCCTACAGCTTAGGTCTTCGTGGCAAAAGTGTCTGATCCAGTCCCGAATCACTGAACCAGTACACCAATAACCTAATAACAGCTTTCACATCCCGCAGCTATCCTCCTGATCTGGTACAGAAGCAAATTGCCAGGACCACTTCCTCATCACCCCAAACCTAGAACCTTCCACAGAGGAACACCAAAAGTGCCACTCTTGTTACTGAATACTTTCCAGGACTGGATCGGACTCTGAATGTGGCTCTCCAGCAAGGATACGACTTCCTTAAATCCTGCCCCAAAATGAGATCCATCCTTCATGACATCTTCCCCACTCCACCAAGAGTGTCTTTCCGCCGCTCACCTAACCTTCGTAACCTCCTAGTTCATCCCTATGAAATCACCAAACCACCTTCCCTACCCTCCGACTCCTACCCATGTAACCGCTCCCATTGTAAAACCCGCCCTATGCACCCTCCCACCACCACTTACTCCAGTCCCGTAACCCGTAAGGTGTACATGATTAAGGGCAGAGCCACTTGCGATAGCACCCACATGATTTACCAACTGACATGCCTGCACTGTGAAATGTTCTGTATGGGAATGACCAGCAACAAACTGTCCATTCGCATGAACGGTCACAGGCAGACAGAGTTTGTTTGTAATGAGGATCACCCTGTGGCTAAGCATGCCTCAGTGCACGGCCAGCACATCTTTGCACAGTGTTACACCATCTGGGTTATCTGGCTACATCAGTCTTTCAGAACTCCGGAGATGGGAACTTGCCCTTCAGCATATTCTCTCTTTCCATTACCCACCTGGTCTCAACCTTCGCTAAATTCAAATTCCTGCCCACCATTCTATAATATCTTTGCCTCTGTTTTCTGAACAGAGCCTTTACCTCAACTGGTATCTCTGTCCAACTTCTTTGCTTTCTACAAAGTCTGTCTTGGTGTTTTTGCGTGATTATGGGTGTGGGTGTGTTTGTTTACCTTTACTTTTTTCCACTAAGGTAAGTCCTTCCACTCCCGGGATTGGAATGACTCCTCATCCATTCTCTTAAAACCCACATCCTTACTTTTTCCCCCTCGTTCCATCCTCTTCTCCTGATGAAGTGGCCAACGGTTCCGAAAGCATTAATCTTTGTGTTTGTGTGTGTTTCTTATTTGTGTTTTGTATCTGTCAACGAGCCTGTGCTTTGGGTAAGTTAAACAATCTCTCTTTTTTTATATATATCCTCTGGTCCTTCCCCCTGCTCCCTCCCATCTCTTCCGCTTGTGCCGTGTAGTCAGACTGTGTTGAGATGGCTGACTTGGGTGGATTAGTGTGCCTGTGTGATTGTGTGGATGAGTGTTCTCGTTCTGAGATAGGCCGCAGCCGAAAATTTAGAATTGTGTGTCTGTTTGTATGTCTTTTTATTTGTGTCTATCGGTGGCTCAATGTTAGTCTTTATGGTGGATTTCATTATTTCATACTTCATCTGATTGCAGTTAGAATAATAAATGTAAGATAATCTTGTAATTTCTTTGCACTGTTCAGAAACATATTTTAATGCAGTGATTTAGGTATGTTCAATTTTCTATATTTGGTGACATTTGGAAATAAGTTTTCAAGGAACCCAGGCGCAATTTGTTTTTTCTGCTCAGCCGCCATCTTGTCTCCCAATGCTGTGGCCTCGAATAGCCTCCTCTTCAGTTGTATTCAAGACATTGACAAGGCAACATTGACCCTGCAGGTCTGTAACTGTTACTTTTTCGATTGTTTTGTTGAAAAACAAGGCTGGGATCCAAATGGACCCTACGTGGTAGTCCATGTAATAAAATTGGACACATAATGTAATTTTTTTTCTCCTTTTCGATTTTCAATCTTTCTAGCTATGTAAGAGTAATTTTCACTGTCTGCATTATGGATGAAACTGGGAATGAAAAACAGTTTTTTTGGCCCATACTGGTGTTTCGGAAAGGTTTATTTTTATCAACCTGAATGGAAAATTGTCTTCTTTCAAGTTTTCCTTTGTTGAGAAAATGCCAAGTCACTCTGGAGGTCCTTGGTTTATCGGTGAGGAACAAATATTAGCAGAGTGGGAGAGCAAGAGAAAGAAGAGCCACTTGGAAACAAAAATATTGAAGAAACTGACAGTGAAGTGGACGACGAAATTTTGCCAAATGACAATAGAGTGTGTTAAGAGTTCCTTGTTGCTGCTGAAGAAACTGGGGTTATCTTAAAACAGCCAGATGTAAACGACTATGAAGATAGAGACTTTGTTTAGGAGTTGGATGGAAAGACAATTTGGACAACGTTAACACTGAGAAAACCCAGAACCAAAAGTCTTCAAAGAAATGTTCCTACTGATCTTCCTGGTGCAGTAGGGGCTGCCATTACAGGCAAAGCAGCTCTTTTCTTTTTAAAATTGTTTATGTGTGAAGATATTCAAAAAATTCTACTTCACACTACAAGGAAATTGGTACATGACAGGCATTGGCCCCAAAGTTAGAGAGATTTTCTGGACCCACTGATGACATAGAGGTGAAAGGACTTCTTGGATTTATTTTTCTTTGTGTGGCTACCAAGAACAGTGATTTGAATGTCGATGGTCTGTATTCCCGAAAATTTGGTCTTCCATTTTTCAGTTTCAAATAAGATTCAAATTCTATCTTTAACATTTGAGATTTGATTCTAAACAAACAACCAATGAGAGAAGAAGAAATGATAAATTAGCAATGCCAACTGTGCGAAACATTACACCCATTCCGAATACATGACTGTCGATGAAACTCTTCTTAGTTTCAGAGGAAGATGTCCTAAAAAAAATATGATAAATATGGACTGAAGATTGTGTCACTTTACGACACTCACCCATTTTATTTTTGTTTGTGGTGGGATACCTTACATTGAAAAAAATACAATTCAGGGGTAAGGCTTCCTTCTTTTGCCAATAAGCTATGTCATTCGCCTGTGTGAAAACACACAAAATACAATCACAAAGTCACAGCTGAATACTGGTTTGCATCGTACTAATTGGCTATGTAGGTTACTAAAAGTAACCTAACATTTGTTGGCACCGTACGGAAAAAGAAAAGAGAGAAATACCTCCGGGACTGCTAGCTGTTGAAGGATTAGATCCCATGACATCCAGATTTGTTTACCAGACTAACACAATGCTCATCTGCTTATGTGAGAAAAAGAACAAAAATGTAATACTTTTATCTGCAATGCATGACTTAGGAACTGTAAATCCTGATACATGGAGACTTGAAGTCATTGAATTCTATAAGAAGACGAAAGGGAGAGTTGATTGCTTTGTCAGAATGTGCCACTTTCACACAACAAAGAAATACTCTCGTCGTTGGTGAATGCGATATTTTTATGGCATACTCGATATGTTGGGAGCAAACAGCTGGTTTTATTCACCTTAGCTGGAAGTAAATTGTCTCGACAAGAATTTTGAAAATTCTTGCCTACAGCTTGGCTGAACCTCACATGAAGCAAGGCCAAGGTAATGAGAGGACCAGCAAAACCCAATGTTTCAAAATATGGACTGTTCTTGGAACCAAGGAAGATCGCCCAGTCTCTGCTACGTCATCCCTCAAGAAACTTAGACGCCGCATATGTGACAGAAAAAAGGATAAAAAAACAAACAACACTTGTACCAAATGTAACTGTCCAGTTTGCAAGGAACATGAAAAACTAAGTCAATTATGTTTTATGTGTGATGCTGCAGATTTAGAAAGTGAATCTGGAGAAAACTGATTCTGTGATGGAAGTCTGCACAATTTGTTTGTATTGTTCAAGTTTATACATTTTTCTTAGGCTATTCTCAATTCAGTGTCATTCAAGTTTATATCTCTTTCATGTGTTAATAAAAATACAGCAGTTTTGTTTTAGTTTTCATTTTATATTTCTACAATCTAACAACTTCCATACCATTTCCTTGTATTGTTGGTTTTCTGAAATGGCGGAATGCCACATTCCATGCATTTTCAGTGTTATAAGCCACAGTTTTGCATCCTGAGGCTTGAAATTTTAAGGGTATTCTCTTAGGCATCCCTGAATGTGTTGTATGATGTTTTGATGCTGATCCTATGCATTTATGCGACCACAGCACCAAAAATGTGAGTGGGGTCCGGGCGGACCTCACATGTTCGACAGTGTTCCACTCTTCCACGTGTTTGATGGCAGGTTAAAAAGTCCTTAGCAAAATATGTTATCGGTTCTCTAGTTGTTGAGACAGTAATATGACTTGGGTCGATTGGAACTCCCAAAAAACAGCTCAGTTCATATATACAATACTAGGAACAAAAATGATCTACACAAGGACTTAAAAACACTTACTTTAGTTCAAAAAGGGGTCCACTACTCAGGAATACACATTTTCAATAATTTACCATCAAGTATAAAAATTTAGCTAGAAATAAAGATCAGTTTAAGGGGAACCTAAAAGACTTTCTAGTGGCCAACTCCTACTCCATTAGTGAATTTCTAAATTGTACCAAATGATGCATGTATCGGTATTCATACTATATTAGTATTATTATATTATCAGCTCAAAAAAAAGTATTTATCTGTAGTTATAAGTATTATCTATTATTCAGCTTTTTTTTTTGACATGTTCCACATCCACGAGGATCTCCTCAACATGGATGTACAGAACGAAAAACAAATCTAATCTAATCTAAGAGAAGGCAATTAGTGCTAAAGCAGCTTCATAAAAAACAGGGCTGTTAGATTTTAGAAGCTTTCGGTGAAGTGTGTGTGTGTGTGTGTGTGTGTGTGTGTGTGTGTGTGTGTGTGTGTGCGCGCGCGCGCGCGCGTTTGTGTGTACAAATATACACTTGTACTTTTCTGTGTCTGGTGAGTAGTTTATAATATCTGACATTCTTCTTTCTGCTGATAAGTGCCTTCTCTTTAAATGTGCATTTCTGTGACTCAAATATGACATCTGTGTGATGATTAACAATCCATCTTTTACAAGATATGTTCTGTAATGTAATCATCCCTGAAATGTCTATTTTTATTTTCGTAGCTGTAATTGGCTATATTTCTGGACTTCTGAACAACTAAAATTAAAAAGAAAGAACACTAAATGCTTCACACAATGGAAAGAACAAAGGTAACTGCCGACTAAAATGTTGTCCAATAGGTACAAAAATGAGATTGAAAACTTGTAGAATGTAGTTGTTCATATGTGTGGAGAAAGGAGACTGTTGGAAAGAATAACAGTGACATAAGTCTTGATCTGCACTTGTATTCTGTAAGTCAATTAGTGTTGTGTGGCAGAAGCTATTTCAAAACACCAGTAAAGAATGATAAGGGGGAAGGAGAACTGTAGATAAATCTCTATATGGGCTGCAGTTTCTCTGATTTTCTAACTGTGCTCAATTTAAGATATCCACGGTTTGAAGCTACACTTACTCCAACCATTCTTGGAACACAAATTCTTATAATTTAACAGCAAGCCTCCTCACCTCTCCTACATTGACTGCAACTTGATTTTATTGACTATTGCCATGATGCTATAACACACACTAAATCATTGCATGACGAAATGTTTGGTTGTGTACTGTATCTTCCAACCTCTTCTGATGTATCAACCAGGTGGGGACACAGACTGGAGAGTAATACCCATAGTTACTGTTTCCAGTGAATTGTTGACAATAATGTAACTGAACAGTGCCTAATCTCTCCGAGTATTTGATTCACGTTCAGGATCGGCAGTCAGTCCTCGTGCCAGTAGTCGATACTGTGCTGGACTTAACTTGCATTTTCATACAGTCTTCTGCTTTTGTAAGATTCATGTAAAAGACAGTGTCTTCCAGTAATACAGTCACCGAGCCTTGATGATTACTAACTAGATGAAGTGTAAAAAGTAATGACCCTATAACATTAAGGTGAGTGACTGCCTTTATTGTTTATATTATTTGTACCCAAATAGATGATCAACTGCTACTTTGTACTGGAAGTACTTACATTTCGCGTAAAGATCACAAAGACAAGATAAGAGAAATTAGGGCTCGTACGGAGGCATATAGGCATTCTTTCTTTCCTCGTTCAATTTGGGAGTGGAATAGGAAAAGAAATGCCTAGTAGTGGTACAGTGTACCCTCCGCCACGCACCTTACGGTGAATTGCGGAGTATGTATGTAGATGTAGAAGTTATTTGGCACTCTCGTGTGTTTTGTCTGGCCACTGTCAGCCTTAGCGAATTAGTACAGAAACTCAAAAGTGATTGTCGTGTTGCCATTTAATATATCGGTTGACGGGTGAAGAAGTGGTTGCCAGCACATCACAGGGAGTGCCGGATACTCTTCCTACTCCTCACAGAGGGGCAAGAGCATAAATTAGTTTAAGTGCTCGTCTAGTGCCAGCAATAAAGAGTACTGCGGCTCGGCAGCTCGTTCCCTGGTCGCACGTCTGTGCTCTCTGTCTGTATGCGGAGCTGAGAAAGTGTGTTATGACTTTGAAACACTGACCGTCAACCGATTGTACTTCCAGAATTTGTGCCCATAATGGAGCGTCTATTTGACGAAAATGTCCTCCTGGGCAAGGGCTTCACTACTCACGAAACACTGCGGCCACTGGCGTACAGCACCCTGGCCGACTTGGTGCACCACGTGCGGCAGCACCTGCCGTTTGCCGATCTGGAGCGCGCTGTCCACCTCTTCTCGCGCAACGTCCAGGACGATTCGCTGCCCACCAGGTAACTGCATTTTAACTCTAAAGCTTGTTAATGTGTACTTAAAAAATTGATCTTTATATTTGAATGTCTTTGTTGGCCTTTGCTCTATTGCAAGATTACTGACTACACAATTCAACAATTTGCAGGTAATCTTGAAAGTTTAACATGTTACTAGTTTGTCTTTTTTCCTCCAAAGAGGCTTCTCCACTCACCTGCAGATCTAGTATGCTTGGGAGAAAGGCGATGTTGGAAAGAATGTCTTATCTGTAGCCTGAAATATTATTAAAGAATTTCTTTAGTAAGAGAGACCTTACACACCATTTAGATGCAGAAAATTTGATACAGAATTTGGATCATCTTAAGGTACATTTTATGGAGAATGGGCATACTGATCAACTAATGGACCAGTGGGTGATCTGTTAGAGGATAGTTGTAAATCTGTTGATTTTTTACCTTTTGCTGGTTGAATGTCCCTTAAAGAGGCTCACTGAGCTGTTGACGGGTACGAAAACTAGACTATGACATTCACACAACTTAAATTTTTGGCCATGGCCTTCATAAAAAAAGAAACGCATCAAGTCACACAATTACTCTGACAACTACACACACACACACACACACACACACACACACACACACACACACACATACAACCACCGTGTTTTTCCACTCCAGCCTCCAGTGGAGGGAGAAGGATGCTGGGTAAGGTTCGGGATGGAAAGTTCCGTGTTGCATGACGGATTGTAAAGGCTCTGATAGGCGGGAATTTGAACTGCGGCAATGAATTCAGTGAAGGGAAGGGGCAGGAAAGGATAAAAGGGAGGTTTAGAGGAATACTGAGAGGAAGTGGGGGGATTTGAAACAATAAAAATAATAAGGAAAAATGAAACTAGGAAAAATAGGAACTCATTTGAAACAATGAAAATACTAAGGAAAAATGAAACTAGGGAAAATAGGAACTGATAAGTTCACAGGAAGTAATAAATTGTGACAGTGTTTTTCATTATCATTGATGTTTTCGACAAATCTTTAAGTATGTCATTCATATCTAAATATTTATCAAATTGCATATTCGAGAATTTATATACGTACTTAAGTGAAATGTATAGACAAGTAATTTTTTGACATTTGCTTGCATAGTGTCTGCACCTCGCACTGTAGCCATCTTTTTGAGGTTGTAACATATTTAGCCCCCTCCACACACACACACACACACACACACACACACACACACACACACACCTACCACCATCACCATCACCACCACCACCACCACCACCTTTGAATGGACATTGTTTAGTTCAGGTACGGTGGACGGAGAGGAGTTATGGGCAAAATTTAAATGCATTGTACATAAAGCTCTGGAGAAATGTGTGCTGACAAAGTGGATTAACGATGGCAAAGACCCACTGTGTCAGTGTTGACACATATGCAGCAGTGCCAACTTGTAAGAAAATGTAGTATTGTGCATGAAAATCATATGATTTTGCCTATCCTTATACATGTATTTGATGTTTTTATAATATGTGTAGATTACACTTGTGCAATTTTTTGTAGTTGTTGTCCCCTAAGTGCTATTGTTTTCATTTCTCATTTTAGTATACAAACAATGTCCTGTAAGCTGTTGCTGAACTTGGTTGACTGCATAAGGCATCGAAGTGAAATTGAAAGTGGTAGAGGCAGGGAGCTGCTGTTGAGGATGCTAGAGACCTTCATCATCAAATTCAAGAATATTTCGAAACATCAGCTGCCGACACTGTTAAATAAATGGTAAGAGTCTTTCTAATAGATTATGAATTGTTCACCTTAGAATTTTGTGTGTTTCTCAGAGGGTCATTGGAATTTGATTTACCTGGAAAGTAGACATAATAGAGGATCATTATAAAGTTATAAACAAGCTGTTGCAGAGCTGTTTGTTCAAGGTGAAACAGGAGGCAGAGAAACACTTCTGTATTGGTAACTCAAGTTTTGTGATTATAATGTGAAGCTAAAAGTACCATTTGTCCATACTGTAGCAATTGTACTTGACCATAATGTGCACTGTTACTTGAGGCAACTCGTCAAAATTGAAATAAATTTCAAAATATCCATGTCGGATACGAACTACAACTGTAGCATAAATTGACGGATCCTTTATGGATGTTTTTTTATTAATCCAAAACTAGTTTTAGTGAACGTTTAATGCTAAGTGTAGCATAAATGATGTCATGTATAAAAAAGTCAGTGCCCAATGCATAACTTGGTTACACTTACACCTACAATAAAAACACAAACCACCATGACAGCGTAAACCTACACTTAGTGGAAGATAATAAATGTTCCTGTAAAGTTTCCACTGAAGATGAGCCTGCAGTGGCTCAAAAACTAGTTCTGGATTAATAAAAAATATCCATAAAGATAACAGGTAGCATTTCTTTTAACGAAAATAATCCGGCAATTGAAATAAATTTGTGATCACTTCATATAATGACTGCATTCTGCATTAATTTCCTTTCTCCAATTAATGAATCATTTTTGCCTGA
The DNA here is from genome assembly GCA_026315105.1 of Locusta migratoria. NCBI lineage: Eukaryota > Metazoa > Arthropoda > Insecta > Orthoptera > Acrididae > Locusta > Locusta migratoria. Next base: position 814,354,184 of record CM048744.1, on the reverse strand, counting down.
CTATATTAATGGCATATATATTGTTACATTTATAGTGTGTTATCTGACAGAAGACGATTGTAACTTCTAAGAAAAATTAATAGGTCATATACTGTGTGCCCCTCATATTTTGTGGAGTGATATTCATGATAACGAGCGAAGGTTGGGTCGTTTCTGCCTCCACCACCCTTTCCTCTCTCTGATACAGTTGTCTCTATCCATCACTCGTAAAAGATAATTATAACAGCACTACCATACCATAAAACACCATTGAATTACTTAACACATTCACAACTGGCTTAAGTCAGCCTGGATAGGGCAGCTGGACTGCTGTTTTTAACAAGTTTTTCGAAAATTATGTCATTCGAACCACAAATTCAATAGTTGGGTTTGCTATTTCATTTGACACCATGTAATTATTTTAAAATATTAAATTTGCAGGTACACAAAATTTTCAGTAAATAATGTTTGCATCCCCTTCCCCCGCCAAATAATGATAATAATAATAATAATAATAATAATAATAATAACTTGTACATATGTTTCTTACAAATAATCAGCTTCTCCTTCTGAACCCGAATCATCTGTTTCCTCTTCTAGGACATTGAAAACATCGTTCTTATCTAAATTCGCCATGTCGAGAATGTGCAGAGTGTGAACACTCGGCAGACGGCAGTGTAGATATCAGACAAAAGCAGTGTTGGGCTCAACAGAGAGTGGGAAATACAAAGCCCTTTCATTGTGTGCAAGTAGTTAAAACTCAACTCACTATGTGGCAGCATGATGCAGAGGTCTTTCCTCCTCCGTTTTACGCAGTTACCGACAGAGGGCAGGTTCAATGTTTGTTTGTAAATCTATCGGACCAGATTGCGTGCTCATCAGTCCGTAGCTTACAAACTACTTAAACTAAGGTAAACTAACCTAAGGACAACACATACACCCATGCCCCAGGGAGGACTCGAATCTCCGACGGCGAACACCCGCGCGATCCGCAGCGAGGTGCCTTAGAGCGCTCGGCTACTCCGCCACGGCAGAGGGCAGGTCGTGAATGGTACTTGCAAATCTTTTGTGTCTCAAGAGTCAGACTAGGGCGCTGTCCACCTCTCTGACTACCACCAAACAAGTCTAGCTCGGACACCGTTCAGAGTGTGTTAAATATTCATCAAAAGAGAGAGATTGGCTTGCCTGTTCTTACCTCAGTCCTGTACCGCCCATAGTCACATGAGAAATAAAAAGAAAATGGAGATAAAAAAATAGGATGAGCTTTTGGAACTGTGTTCCTTCATCAGGCAGGAGAGGAGGGAAGAAAAAGGCAACAGAAGGGGAAGGTTAAACCCTAGGCCATGAGGAGATGCCGGGTGATAGTGGATGCATTACTGAAGCAAACTATTCGTTTTCAGAACATTCTGGGCTACTGTTGGGCAACAGAACTATTTCACATCATTGTTTATGAATATTCAGGACTTACTTAAAGATGAAATACACTGTAATAATTGAAAGGAGAGTTTAAAAATTATATCTTGTCATGTACAAGTGTTTTCTTGGTTCATTTTTTAATATTTTCATTTCACACTTTCAAACTCTTCCCATATTGTGTGAATTACAATCAACAGATACTTCTTTCCATGTATTTACCTTTTAGTCCATAGTATCTTTGTGTGTTTTTCCCCCTATTGTGTCCGTATATCACCCCAAAATAATTTCTAGAAATAAATCTTATTTCATATTGGTAGAAGCTTTAAAACCACCCTTTTTCTGTTTACTTCTAGCCACCTTTACAACAGGAAAGCTTTGATAACAAATATTGTGTAGCAATCAATATGTGTTGTGGTCGAGGTGCAATAATCACTTCGATAACTAATTTTAGCAGTGTAGCCAAGTATCTTCCAGGCTGACTAAGATTGACATTGAACCAGCTTCGGCATATCGAGTTTAAGCCGAGCACTGAACAGAGTTTAACTTCTGGAGTAATGTTAGATTTGATCTCGAGTTGACGGTGTTTGTAATATCAGCCCTTTTTGTTGCTCTTACAGGTAAAATGATCACTAAGCCGCTAACAGGTACGTTGAATAGACAGACAGACTGACACAACTTTAAATTTTTAGCCACAGCCTTCATCAGGAAATATACACACATGTTCACACTATCACTCAAACATAACTTCAATCATCCATGTCAAAATTTGTATGAATGTGATTTTCTATTCTACCGTCCTGTCTGAAGCTCGACAATTGTCTCCACAGGGGGTTGCTAGCAATCCTCTATTATTGACATTCCAACATGGATTTTCAACAGTTTAAAATAAGTTAGTATTCAACGTAAATCATAAATTAACAACTGCCATCCCTCAAGATTAAACTCATAATTTCATCAGAAAGTTTTGTTGATAAATTACTACTCTCAGTTACCTCTTATAGTCCAAGTTGTCCAGTGAACCTTGAAATCTTGAAACCCGGGAAAAAACCTGGAATTTTCAAAATTCCACTTTCATTTTCCCAGATTTGCGTTTTCCTGCCTTTTTACACAATTTTTTTGTCAGTTCACAATTTCAATTCGCCCTGGCTTTTGCGTTTAGATATTCTCATTTTCCCCCGCAATTTACGTCTTATGAAACCATGTCCGAGGAGTAAAAACTTACATAATTGACCTAAATTGAAGCTGGCATGATTGTCGCTTTCAAGATGTGTTTAAAACGTTAAGCAGTAAAGTTATGTGACAGTTTTTGCGTTTATTGGTATGCATAGTTCATGTTTTATTGTTTATAGTTCGCGCTAGGTTGCAATATGGTGCAATGACTCATGGGCGTGACTGTATTTTACGATTGCTCCCATCAGCCTTCGCACCTACTGTTTATTCAAATGTAGTTTTTCACGCTTATTATGACGAGTTTCAAGAATGAGTTTATTCTCATCGTGAACTGAAAATATTTTTGTAACTACAGTAGTTTTGTGACATTTCATGAACAATGTGAACAATAGTTTGATTATGTGTGGTTTTTTTTGCACATGGGAAGAGGTAAAGCAATTTATAACTTCAAAAAGACAGTACGGTGCAAGAGATATTTGCGCTAGACAACGCGATTAAATTCTCAAAATTCATCAACCAAAGCATTAAAAGCGTGAAAAGATTTCCAAGTGGTGCATTGTTTTAAGAATTTAAAGAATGAATGACACAGCCTTCACAAAAACATCGATTATGGAGGAATAAAATTATGTCAAATATTTCCTATTAAGTTACCAGTTTCAGTTACGCTTTGACATTCAGATAATGTTTATTACATAATAAAAACAGGCCCTGCCTAGTATTTTGATGTCTATTACGTTATATACGGTATAAAAACTACGAAAATGCAAATGCGACCATATAAGCAAATTTTAGCCCTAAAAAGTTAGGCCTATTTCCTATATTTTACACCATTTTTTAAAAATTCCCTGAAAAACGTTAAATCGGAGTTCCACTTTATTTATATTTTACACTTATGCCAGTAGTTTATTAATTTGAATAACATATTGTAGCATAACAATAACATAGCAAATTGATCTATTACAGTCAAGTTTTCTGTTTGTGAGAAAGGAATGTGGCAAGTGAAGAAATTCCAAGACAATGCACACTGTTAATTTGACTGAATTTGCCCAGTTTATAAACAATGCTAGTAAATAAAATAAAATTTTTCTCAAGTTTTATACATTAATTTTTGGTTTGAATTTTTAATGGATATACCACGACAATGATAATTATGAATTAAGGAACATAATTGTTGATCTTTGTGTACATTTTGGATCACTGGCGGCTTCTTTGTGTATAAAAAATGCTTTCCTTCAAATACATTCATATATTCGGAACTTCTGATTTGTAAGCAGTTGAAGATACTTACAGAAATTGTCAAAGAATTATAATTGTTTGTACTTCTTATGTTAAGTTAATAAATGGTGAACCTGGAAGAAAATGATTGTTCCTTGAAAAACCTGGAATTTAAAAATTACTTATCACTGGACACCCGGTAGTCATATTGTCTTTAAGTATCATTGAAATATATCTGAAAATATAAAGTACATTATAGAAAAGATAATAGGCAATCCATTCCTGTCAATAGGTGTGATTTGATGAAGGGTGTGCTTTCAGTTGACTTGCAGGATTGTTTTTCTATTTTATGTTTCAACAACTGACCCAAGCACTGAGAGTTGTCTGTCAGGTGTACTCCCTATGGTTGGAGTCTACCTAGTTTTTGAACAGTACAACTCACAGCAAGACAGTTGCATCATATGTTGAAATATTGGCTGGGGGAGAGAGAGAGAGAGAGAGAGAGAGAGCTAGCTTTGCTGAACGCATGAAAGCACACCATTCATAAGTCACACCAAGAAGACAGGATTTAACTTTACTAGGTCTTCAAAGTATTCACATTGGCAAATGTCAGCTGTAAGAGCTTACACATGACACCTACTTTGTGACATTCCTGGGTGATTACTCACAATTGTGTTCGATTTCTTCCTCTACGACACTAACCACATTTTGCAAGCAATAAAAATAAATTTCGTTTGCAGCAAAACTCCACTGCCACTCACTACACCACTCGGACCCGTGCCCGGTGCAACGAACACTAACGTTGCAGCCCTCCTGAAAGTGCAGCCCGGTGTCAACGTGTCGGCGGGAACGTCGCAGCCCGCAGGTGCTGCCGCAGCCGCTGCCGCAGCGAATGCGCCCGCCACTACTGGCGTCCCGGCTGTCGCTCCCACTGCCACGGCTGGGACTGCCGGTGCTACTGTTGCGACGGGGGCGGCGGCAGGGGTGCCAACGAATGCCCCGTTCATCCCACTGATGGGCTCGGTACCCGGGACACCGGGCTCGGCGAATCCCGCTGCGACCTTTGCCAGAGGGTTCCCCAAGGAAGCCACCGCCCAACAGTACTCTGCAGCGGCAGTGAGCGCGTCCGCTGCCAATGCGTTCTCCGAACTGACTAAGGCTCTTGCTAATTCGGATGGTGAGTCATTATTACTCGTACTTCTTCATTTCTTTGGTACTACTTCTTTTTGTGTACAATTTCAGTATTTCATCTGTATGAGGAGATCTTCAGTAGATGTAAACAAGAAAACTTACACTATTTTGAAAAAGATATTTTGCTACTTAACTATGTAGACCTTGTGATGAGTTCCAGACAGCACTGTAGAGAGGCTTTTCGATAAATTTCAATTGGAGAAATTTTTCATATATGTGTGAGAGTCTGTCTATTTATGTCAAAGTCTTTTTGGGCCAAAACCTGAACATTCTCGAGAAGCGTATTAACTGTGCTCGTCTGCAATTTGTTGTGGCGTCTGTCTGGTAAGTAGCGGGCTATCCTCTGTAAAAATTGTTTATAATCCTTCCTGGACATTCACATGTTATATATATTTACAAAAAGGAAATTGGGAAAGAGATCTGCTAATGTCCGTTCCATACTCTTGAGTGAAGTGATACTTCGGGATGTTGAAAAAAGTTTTAAAAAATCTTTTCATGTAAGGGTCGATAGCAAACTCTTCACAAAAATAACAATACTTTTTTACATATAAATGTGGTTTACTTACCAGGCGAAAAAGCACAGGTACGTAGATAGAAACACAAATAAACAACCACACCTACATATGTTGGGCATTTACAACCCTGGGTTGCTTCTTAAGAAAAATATCAGAGAAGGAGAGGGAAAAGGAAAGGATGTGGGTCTTAAGGGAGTGGGTGAGGAGCCCCGGGAGTGGAAGGGCTTGCCTTTTCCCGTAAGGAAAGTGCTTCCGCTCCTTGGGTTGGAATGACTCCTTACCCACACCCTTAAAACCCACATCCTTTCCTTTTTTCCCTCTCCTTCCTTCCTCTTTTCTGATGAAGCAAGCTCGCGTTGCGAAAGCTTAGCTTTTGTGTGTGGGAAAATCTAAATCTGTGGATGGGTATTTAAACCTTTCGGTGTGTCTTCTGATCAAACCTAGTATACTGTTTACCTCAGCCAGAGAATTATTTTTGCTCATCAGGGGTGGCTGAACAGTTTGTTTTAGCACAGTGAAAGGTGTTTTGAAAGGAACTCAAATTTTAGCTGCACAAATAGTGTACTATCGAAGTTCATAGTGGCCCACACTTGCTTCCTGTTATTGTTCTGCTACAACTGATGTGGATCCCAGTAATTGTCTGATAAGTCCATAAATTCAACTGGAATATTTTTATAGCCTCAAATCAACACTAATAATCTGAATGGTTTACCCCCACTCCATATAAAATCTATAATTTATATGATCAACAGTTTTATATTTCTTGTTATTTACATTAGTTTTGACAGTTTGGATATAAATTTGTAATAATTAATAAATTGTTACATTTGTTATTTTACAGGGAAGCTGCCGACAGAAAAGGAGGAAAAGAAATTTGGGTTTCCTCAGACTCAGGGCAGTAACTACACAGTAACAGACTGTCGGGCACTTGTAAAAACTTTAGTATGTGGTGCAAAGACAATTACATGGGGCTGTGCAGCTTGCAAGGTGAGTGAGGTTTGTTGGAGAAGAACATTTTTAAAACTGCTCCAGATATGGTGGCAAACATAATTTTATTTTTCAGGCTTTTACATTTAATTTAGTAGGCTAAAGACAAAGCTGAAAGCTCACTTTTGGCATACATTTCCACAACTCCTGTAGTCTAGACATGTTATGACTCGGGCACTGATTTAAATGTTTTGTTGCTGGGGTTGTAATAAAGAATCACACTACACTGACTTGAAATGACCAATTTTAGATGCTAAAAGTTAATTTACAATAGAAAGCTTGTAATTCAACTGCCACATATATATGATTTTTTAGATCTTGAATAGGGTTCAGACAAGTCAAAGAAGTGTTTGTGGCTACCGTATATTTCTGCAGATAAGTCGATGGCTGAATCATTAAAAAAGGGCCCCAAAAACTGAGGTCGTCTTATCTGACGGTACAAAAAAAAAAATTAGATTGAAATTTAGTCTGAAATTGGTAATTTCACAGATGTGTTTGCATACTGCAGTTTCTACATCCAAACTATATATATCGAAGCGGTTAAATATCGTAACGATATGTATCGAACAGGCGAATGTTATGATTTTTTATTAATATGTCATGATTTTAAAGGATGTGGTTAGGCAGGAATCTAACAGTACAACTTTCTGGGTAATTTACAAGAAAGCTTACACTCGGAGTAGCTCGGCCTGAAATGATATATATCGAATGTACAACTGTAAATCAATTTAGTGTAAAGAAAGAAAAGAAAAAAAGAAAAAAACCTTGTTTAATCTATACCTAACCTTAATGCTACTCTACAGATAACTTTTTTGAAAGTGAAAGTTAGGTTAGGTATAGGACAAACAAGAATTTTTTTTTAGCGCTAACCTCCGGTTCAGGAACATTCGCTTATTCCATACATATCATTGCGAAACTTATTGATTTGATATATATCGTTTAGAGATCAAAACTGCGCTATGCAGCACATCTGTGATATTACGGTGATGAAATTTACACCGTGGAGGGAACATTTAGGAAAACAAAGTTTTGTGCAATTTTTTAAAAAAATATTTGCTTTATGAGCTTTATTAATGTATTGAGTGGACAAGGGTACACACGATAACCTATATACCATAAAGCAGGAAAAGAATTAATTATTTACAATATCGCTTTTAAAAAATAATTTCTCAATGTATCCAGAGTTGCTTTGAAACGATTCGAGTAAATGTACGTACGGAGTAGCGTAAATACTTCGGAGCTATACGCAACAATTGCAGCTTCCTTCGAAATCCTTTATCTTCTGTTCTTGGGCAATTTCGTGTGCATCGACGCGATTACATGTAGTCTCGGCGAAAGAAATTCCTTTTTTGTTTTTCAGCTTCGCGGTGTAAAAAACAACATGCTTCTTCCCGTTCGGATACAACGTAACACTACACGCACAAAAGTTCAAAACCAGACCGCAAACACTGCAACAAAGGGTGAAATCCAGGTGTACCAATCACGAAAACTACTTTTGACGGCTTCTAACGGCATTTTTCGGAACTTCCTGAAGCTTTGTCTCTGGGTCGTCTTATCTGCGGAATTATACTGTACTAATACTATAAAGTTATTGATTTCAGACAATTTAGCTAATGTTCTACCAATCTACAAATAGCAAAATTAGACCATGGAAAGTACACAGAATTCTTACGCTCTTATGCAAGGATATTCACTATCACTACTAATATTTATTGTTTTTATAGACCAGACATTGAAATTGTATTGTATTGTATATTTATTCGTCCTGTGAAATCATACATTGTACAGTGGTACATAATGATATAGGAGAAGTCATAGAATGTATATAGTAGATTTTAAATACAATAAAATTAGCTAAGCTATACATAAAAAGCACATAAATGGCAGTTTTTCCCCCCAAGGTAAGTCTTTCCTGTCCCGGAATTGGAATGACTCCTTACCCAAAGAAAGACCAAGCTTCAAAGTTAGTTTTTCATATTTATTATAGTTCTTTCATAAATTATAACTTAGGAAATAATAATATCAAAAGTTGTAATTATCCTTAAAGATATCACAGATGGTTCTACACCTTCGGCCGCAGCCTTCCTCAGAAACAGAATATTTATACACACACATCAGCCATCTCTGGCCCAACAGACTGTGTTGGGTGGCCAGAGATGGTTGACATGTGTGGATGAGAGTGCCTGAGTGATTGTGTGGGTGAGTGATCTCTTTCTGAGGAAGGCCGTGGCCAAAAATTTAGAATAGTGTGTGTGTTTGTGTGTCTTTTATTTGTGTCTGTTGACGGCTCAACATTCATCTTGACGGTATGTTGTTCCCTATCTACGTATTATTATTAACATTCTTACTGTACCTTCCATTGTTGGTGGTTCTACACCAGTTGATAAAATCTTTATCCTTTCAAAGAATTGATAAGAACGAAAATGTATATTCACCTGGAGAACGTATATTTTCAGCTGAGAAAAAGTGTATATTCAACAGTAGAATCTGGATTTTTCTGTCTTATCATCTACTCTCTGATGTAACTTCATTTTCATTGTCCTGTTTTCTGTGATTTTCCAATTAAAATTGATTTGCATTGCAGAACACTTTCAACCCACCTATAAAGCCTTTAGACACAACTGTTTTTTCATCTACTTCAAGCAAATTGATGTAAAATTTCACTTGTATTTGTATTTTCCTTCCCAGGTACCAGGTATTGAAGGTGCAACACAAGGAAAACTATTTCATCCAAAAGAAACTCTACTGTTTATACGTCTTGTTAAGTGGGGAATGAAAGCTCTTGATATATACACACTTAGTGCAAATCCAATGTTACCAGGTCTCATTTTGCCCGCTGTTCAGAGGAATGCTCCTAATCAAACAGTTCGCTCAAAAGAAGAGAAAGAAGTATTGGAGCATTTTTCAGGAGTTGTAAGTATTTTCATGGTCATATAAACTTCTAAATAACAAATTTGTGTAGTATAAATGACTTTATACTGTACCCAGCATTAGGTTTCTTCGCCTTCCATTTAGGAACAAATTGTGGGAATAATGAGAATAGGGAAAAACTTCTCTACAAGCAGTGGATGTTATGGAACTCACGTGAGGGAGGGGGGGTTATTTACTCCTCATACATTACCCAATAATGAACCACAGACATTGCTGAAGTGGGGTGGCTTGTGTTCCCCAATGATACAGGTAGCAGTGCCATAGGTGCGGCCACAGTGGAGGGGTATCTGTGGAGAGGCCAGACAAATGTGTGGTTCTTGAAGAGGGGCAGCAGTCTTTTCAATAGTTACAAAGACAACAGTCTGGGTGGTTGACTGATGTGACCGTCTAACATCAGATAACAAGGATTTGCCTTGCAGTTACTGTGAATGGCTGAGAGCAAGGGGAAACTGCAGTCATTAATTTTTCCAATGACATACAGCTCTACTGTATGAGTATATGATGGTGTCTTCATGGGTAAAATATTCCGGAGGTAAAATAATCCACCATTCAGATCTCCTGGCGGGGACTAATCGGGAGGATGTCATCATCAAGTAAAATAAAACAGACATTCTACAGATTGAAACATGGATTGTTCTATCCCTTAAACGGGTAGGTAAGTTAGAAAATTTGAAAAGAGAAATGGATAGGTTAAAGTTAGATATAGTGGGATGATTACTGAAGTTTGGTGGTATGATGAACAGGATTTCTTGTCATGTGAGTACAGTATTATAAATGCAAAATCAGTTAGTGGTAACACAGGAGTAGGTCTGACAATGAAAAAGAAAGTAGGAATTACTATGAACAGCATGGTGAATGCATTATCAAACAAAGGTAAACATGAAGCTAACACTGACCACAGTGGTACAAGATTATATGCCATCAAAGAAATGTATGAGGAGATAAAAGAAATTATTCAGACAGTTAAGGGAGTGGAAAATTTGTTTGTGATGGGGGATTCGGTAGTAGGAAAGGGAAGAGAAGGAAATGTAGCTGTTGAATATGAACTGGGGGAATTACCTTTCCCTTCCATTCCCATCCTTTCTTCTTCCCTTCTCTCCCACCTTATGAAGGAACTGTGTTCCGAAAGCTTGTCCTGTTTGTCCCCTTTTCTCTGCTTCTTCATTTGTGTTACTATCGGCAGTACAGCACAGAGGTAAGTAATGGCCAGCCAATCTATCTTGTGTGAACAATATTTAAACTATATACTGAGTAAGCTATAAAACAATACAAGTAAAATGTGGAGAGGGAATTAAAGTTTAGGGAGAAGAAATAAAATCTTGTGGTTTGCTGATGACTTAATAATTTTGTCCGAGACAGCAAAGGACCTGGAAGAGCAATTAAACGGAATCGACAGTGTCTTGAAAGGAGGGTATAAGATGCATATTGACAAGAGTAAAACAAGGGTAATGGAATGCAGTGTAAGAAAATCAGCTGATGGTGAGGGGTTTAGATTAGTAGATGAGTTTTGTTATTTGGGCAGCAAAATAACTTCTGATGGCTGAAGTAAAGTAGATATGAAAACAGTTTACACCTTAACATTTTGATCAATACAAACCGGAAAAATAACATTAACAAATGAGGCAGTTTCAGACATATTGGTACTGTGTACTGTTATGCATGGATCGATTATTAGTTGAACATGCACTACTTTGTTTTTACGTTATTGAAATGGGTGTAGCTCCTGCCTGACAAGTAAGGTAGTCTCATGTACAATTTACTGAGCATGGATACTTTATACACACACACACACACACACACACACACACACACACCTGTCCCTGGTAGGATGCCAAGATTCTGCAAGCATTTTTAAAATCAGGAATCCTCTGTGAGTTTGTATTGTTTGTGTGTGTAACTAAGCTATGCTTGTATTTTGATTTACAGCTGATAGCAGATGTTAATTATTTATTTCTATTTACAGTTCTCTATGATGAATCCCTTGACTTTCAATGAAGTGTTCTCAACTACAATAGACTTTGTAGTGGATCGAATCTACAAGAATTCAGCACTGCAAGTTGTTGCAAACTCTTTTCTTGCAAATCCAACCACGTCACCTGTGTTTGCTACTGTTCTACTTGAGTACCTCTTGAAAAGGATGGAGGAGATGGGAAATGGCATGGAGAAGAGCAACTTGTACTTGAAACTTTTCAAGTTGGTGTTTGGAAGTGTTTCTTTGTTTCCGGAGGAGAACAAACACATGCTCAGGCCTCACCTGCATAAAATTGTTAACAGGTGTGTTTATTATTTGTCATTAATAGTTTCTATTTTTAAACCCCCTTCCCTTATTGCCTAATTTGCAATTATTTGTAGGCGAGTCCTGCAGATAAGGAATGTGCATTTTAATCCCAGTTTACAGATTCTCCTGATTGCTGAGCAATTACTTTAAGTGAACTCCAGCCTGAATTCACAAATCCAGTAATTCATTTAGAGTAAGATTATTTAGGCTTACGGCTGCAGAGACAATAAAAGAAAAACCCTGTCATTTTAGTTGTTGCCACTGCGATTGGCGATACTTGACATTTAGTGTAACTAATTTTCTAAAAGCAGTTTATGATTTTAAAAAAATGCCTTGTTAATAAGAAATCATTTAATGATTAATATTCAGTGTTAAAGAAATTGTGATTTATTTTGTATTCTGAATTTACTACAAAGGAGATGGATTGTACCATTGAAATTAACATACCATATTTATTCAAATCTAAGCTGCACCTTTTTCCCATTTTTTTTGGGATCCAAAAAAACCGTCTGCGGCTTAGAATAGAGTTCAAACCAAATGGAAGTAATGAAAAATGACACTAAGAGTAATCACAATTAACTTTTGTCATAGAATATCAGCAGCATTAGACATAAATTGCAGACTCAAAGATAAATAGGTCTACTGCCAGCAAAACTTCTCCGCTAATAAAAATACAAATTAAAATTTTTTTAGAAGATGAGTATAGTTTTTTTCTGAGTTTCAACCACTGAACCAATGCCATGCAACTGAAACGATGTAATGAAGGGAAGATAAATTCAGTATTGCTCATCTTGCAATGCAGCAACATTTCAAGTATTTGTAGCCACAAGAAATTAATATCCTAACTTGGGAACACCAAACATGCACAAGTCTTTAGAATTTTTGCACAAGTTGGTAGCTGTGAGTATCTCATGATTTTTGGTTAGGTATTTATGCAGGAACCTAGTAGCACAGCTTTAAAATGTACAGTTTTACAACTCAGGAATGTTCGCATGTGTTTCAGCATATTTCACCCAACCAGTGAGAGACAAGAGAAGATGGAATGAATTTATAGCTGAAAGTAAAGTAATTATTCGGTTCGTTGTTTTTGGCAGTGTGTATTAGTGATTCTCATAATTCTGTGTGATAATGGCGACATTACATACTGATCCACTGATGGTCTACCTGTTCCTAATCATTTGAAACATCAATTATTCATCATTAAGATTTCTTGGTGGAGCATTGTGCTGAAACGAAGTTTTCTTCTTGCATACTTGAAATTTCATATTTAATAATTTTTCTTGGAAATGTGGTAGCTGTCTTCTGTTTCATTTGAAGCATGAGACATCTGACACATTCACACACTTGCTTGTCAGAAATATGTTGATGTGTTTCTACAAATATTTTCTGATTTTGCAATTCTTCATTAGGTTGAATATAATAGCACTGCGAAAGTAAATAAAAAATCCACATTTTTATTTATTGTTTATTTTATTTTCTTACATTCGGAAAGACTCAATGGTAATCTGTAATGACAGATATATATCTGTGGCTTGGATCTAAAAGGGCCAATGTCCAAAATCTTAGTTTTACGGTATAAGCTTCTGAATATTTTCTGTCATTTTCTGAAAAATATTAACAACATATTTGGGGCTCTTTTTTCCTATCATTATGGTAAATCAACTTAACAAAAGCTTACTTTTCAATAATAAATTTCTAGAATTTTAACTTCATAATTGAACGATTTAAGGGGACATTGGCCTTTTTGAATATCATGAACACTCTGAAATTATTTGACATTGGTACTTTGAACGTCAGGATCAGGTACACTGAATAACCAGAAACAGTAAATTTTAAGATAAATACTTACTTGTATTCATTAATTAAATTAATTTATTGATTCCTCAAGAATTTAAAAATTGACAGCAACTGTTATGTATTCCAGAGATCACATTTTATCACCGTAAATCATGAAAACACTTTTTAGTCTCATAATAATTTACATTTCTTAATGTCAGATAAATATCATTTTCTTATACTATGGTTGATACTGTAAAATGGGAGAGAAAAAATATATCACTCGTTTCTGTCATCAACACCATCCTCATCCTCCCCTTTGTAAGATATCAGTTCATCTGACTGTGTATTGGCTCTCAGGTGATTGATGAACTGCATGTAGAATGGACGACTGCTTACATTGATGTATGGAAGGAGATCCCTTAAGTGCTTCAATTTCTTTTCTGAAATGGATATGATGGCATCAGAAATAGATGTAAGTTTTGACATAGACAAGCTTTGAGTTTTCTTTCTTTTCAGATCTATAATCTAGAATGATGGTTCTTCTGAGGAGTAACTGTGTTTGTATGATACAATTCCTGGCATACCTGAGTGATACTTCATCCATTTTATCTTGTTCCAAACAATAGGACTCCCTTCTGTGTTAATTTTCTTGTGCAGGTAATGACTTCTCATTAAGTCTTTGAAGTTGTAGAAGTCCTTTTGTTCTAGCTCTATTGCAGTTAAGTGTGGCTTTTGGGGAATCATGTAATTAATTTGGCCCAGTCGCTTGGCAGTTATACTTCAGCAGTTGTTGTTTTCTTTGTTTTCTCAATGGCTGCGTGAATAGAGTCTGCTTCCAAGTAAGTATGTCCAACCTCAAGAAACTTGTGGTTGATTTCCAAATGTCTTCCCTGAATCCTGAATTCTTCCACTACTCTCAGAAACTTGATGACAGTGAAAATATTTCTGTTTTGTTCGGTACACAAAGCACTATACTGGTGTACCTCAACAATTTTGTCATCCAGTTTCATCAAATAATCATAGAGACAGGAAGCTATTTCTTGCCCACCTCTTCCTGCCACTTTTTCATTCCAAATGTAACATACTGGAGAACATTCTCTAAGTCTCTTTACATAGATGGTCAAGTTGAAGGTCCAAAGTTGTCTTTTGTAAAATGCCACACCACAGCATAAAAACGGAGTGGATAGACATTTCTGCAAATCAAAGGCCAGGGTTACTACACTGGAATTCTGCTCAGCTTTCTTTTTATCACTGTCTTTCTGATCGTAAGCAGCCTGGCCTAAATCCAAATGTTGCTGCTGTTCCACTTCAACCTTACAACGTTCAGCATCATCAGTACAATTCTTGAGAAACATGACACTTCTTCGGTTTGTGGAAGCTAATAATGAAACAGGTCACAAAAACTCTTCGATAACACGCTTCACTTCTTGGCTTCATACCTTTGGTTTGACAAAATTCTTGATAGAGCCGGTACATTGCTGAAATACTCAAGTCTGGAGATAAATATTTTTTAGAAGAATGAGATCGAGAATAATGGCTTTCGTAGGAAGGAAACATGTTAATGTGTTCCTCTATTAAATCATTGTCGTCAGATTGAACTTTTGGATGATTTGAATGTTTACCATGTCCGTCTTCACAACAAATTCCTCCTTCAGAGTTGCATCTTTTCTCCACAATTACTCTTACCTTCTTTTGTGTTAAAGAAAATGTACTAAGGAACATCTTTGTCTGCAAAGAGGAACTATAAAGAAAGTACTTCCTTGAAAATTTTCGTCTGCTTGCAATTCCTTCAGGTTTGTTCTTTAAACGCTCCACATGTTTCTTTTCCTCAGACACATGATTAGCTATGAACTGATTTTGAGCTTCTGGGGACAATTTGTAAAATTCTATGAACATTTTCTCTTTCTCATCTTCTTTTACTTTTCCTCCGCAATTTTTCCTGCACTTGCATGATGATTTCAGAACTTTTGCAGGTATAACTTTTCCCTTTGCCATAACATATTTCTTTCTTGCAGTTTTCAGTTCTTTCCTCTGATTTTTCTCCCACAAATTTTCGTTTCACTTTCTTTTTCTCGATGAATCCTCTGGGTCACATTTCTTCCTCCCCCTTCCACTGAACTTTGCCAGGCTGCTGTTAAATTAAATCACTTTCTTCAATCCTTGGAGATCGTTTAACTGTCTTTCGTACAATATATTCCCTTCATCATTGTTTTCATCACTACTTTCACCATCATTTGGAACATATTCATCAGAATTTTCAAATAAATCTTCGTCAGAACTTGAAATCACATTTGCCAATAATGATGGATATGCATTTCCTTCTGTACTGGTATTGGTATGACCTTCAAGAAAATAAAAATTAAATCAATTTAATAGACAGTTGATGATATTTTAGATTGGCATTAAGTACAGGTAGCAGTAACTGTATGGTCCTGTCTTGGAAAAATTAGGTACAAATACTCCTGATACCAGTTTATTTTACTAACTTACCTTGACAGTAAAGTGACGACTTGAGCGGTGATATTTCAGGTGCAGTTTGTTCCACAAACTCTTCATCGCAGATTGGTGACATTTGATGAGCAGGATTCTGATAAACCATTTTTATCATTTCCTAGAAAAAGTTATAAAGTAAATAATATTATAAAAGGCTAAGAAAAATCTTCCTCATGAAAACTGGATGTTTTTATTTGGTTATTATTATACTCCTACCTTCAAAACATAATGATGACTGATGCCCTAATTTATCTGGAACATGTTGTCCAGACACCTGACATCCTGCATTTGTTTGACCAATCATTTTTTGGTAAATAGTTTGAAACTTTCCCTAAAGGGGAAAAAACAAATAATAACAAATAAGACACCAAACTACAAATATGTAATCAAACTGAACCTAATTACTGTATTATATGTGTAAGACAAGTGATTTGTGGGTATTGTAATGAACAGATGTACTTACCACTGGTGTCAAAGCCTCTGTGAAACATGATATTTGTGCCAACCAAGACCGTCTTCACTCCTCACTGACAATGGTTAGGGGAATTGTTGACGAAACAACTCTTGTTATTGTTGTGTTCCTGCCAGATTTAAGTCCAATGTCACAGCACTGTTTCAATTGTTGAAACCACCTGTCAGCAAAAAAGGCCAATGTCAACATTGACCCTTCTTACAACAAATCTAAAATAAGAGGGAGGGCCAATGTCAAGATTGGCCCATTTATGCTGTTTGGAAACTTAATAAAACACTTTGGGGCTTATGTCTTAATATCCCAGTATCTCTCATCATATTTGGCGTAGACATTGGCCGTTTTAACATTATGAAGAGCATGTGAAACTATATGGCGTGCACAAATAAAACCAGTTTTGATAAATATTGACATTGACCCTTTTAGAACCAAGCCACAGATATGACTTGTACACAGTTATCAACAACTTGCTTGAATGCGACTGTTAAGCTTATGAATGTCAATAATGGAGGACAGATAACAACTCAGCATAAAGGGGCTTACTGAGCTGCTGACAGACATTCACACAACTGAAATTTTTGGCCTCGATATTCGTCAGAAAGAGAAACACATACATTCATGCAATAACTCTGACAACTACACACACACACACACACACACACACACACACACACACACACATACACAACCACAATGTCCGGTCACCTTAGTGTAACTCATTTAATTTAATTATTGCTTATTAATTTAATTATGAGTCAAACACAACTTAATGTAGTTGTATCTTTATCCATTCTTCCTAATTTGTATTTAAGGTTAGAATGAATCAGCTTTGATTCTATATTAAAAGCAGCCTATAAATCCCCCCCCTTTCAATTTCGAGTCATATTTATCGTGTGTGACTTAGATCTGAGTAAATATGGTATATGTGGAAACTGATGGACTGATCATCAACTAGTTTATGCATTTATACGGTGATGCCAGCAATGCTTGCTGGAAATGTGAGTGGGAATGGACATGGCGGCAAGAATGTCAGAGATAAGGTGGAAGATATATGGTAACTTGTTACAGTTTGTTCCCAGCCATCATGTTCATTACCATTTTTTAAAATGGAAACCAGCAATGTTTGGTTTGCTTTTTATATTCTGTTCACATTTAATGCTGAAAATATGATTTCGTCTCCAGCTTTAAGATAATTTCTATATCCAATAACTTGTTTGTTATTTTCTCTGCAGGTCAATGGAATTAGCAATGACTGCAAAAGAGCCATTTAACTACTTCCTCTTGCTGCGTGCCCTGTTCAGGTCAATTGGTGGTGGTAGTCACGACTTACTGTACCAGGAGTTCCTGCCACTGCTTCCCAATCTGTTGCAAGGTTTGTTCTAGTTGTTACATAAGTACTTTGTGGAAGGGAAGAGGCAGGGTAGAGAGAGAGAGAGAGAGAGAGAGAGAGAGAGAGAGAGAGAGAGATGTGGGAGGAGGATGGGTGTTGGGTAAACATTGAAAGAATGAGTTTTTGACTTCCATTGTTGTCTTTTAACTCTTAAGCCTGTGTGTGTATGTGTGGATCCTGATTTGAAGATTTACCATATTTTGCTCAGAAATTTGGCCAAATAACACTATACGTTATGTATCACATTCCTCAAGTACTATCTATTGCTTGTAAACATGGTGTGTCATGTTACTCTAAATGGCATTAATAAGCTTTACTGTGTTACTCTCACTTTACCATCCTATATTTGAATTAAATATAATCTTGTGTGCCAACCAAAGAGAGAAGTCCAAACAAGTTGACACAATATGCATTTTCCTTGCATAATAATGTACAGTCACATATACAATTTCCAAAATTGAATAGTGTCTGGAAGAATTAAATTGTGAAGTTTTACTACTAACCAAACACTGACTAACTTGTACTGAATGTGAATTAAGTGTACCTTATCAGTTGCATATAATCTCTGTTTTAGTTTATGCTTTTCCATACGTTTCTATGAACTGTGTCCTCAGCTCTCACAGGAAATCATGAACCCAGTCACACAACTCAAAACAATATACCATAAGAATGCCAATTGATTAAAAGCACTTTGTAAAGTGCAGCATCAAAGGATTTATGGAAAACTAGACATATGGAATCAGTTTGAGATCCAATGTCAATGACACTTCACTTTGTGTGTGTAAATAACTATGCTTTTCCATACGTTTCTATGAACTGGGTCCTCAGCTCTCACAGGAAATCATGAACCCAGTCACACAACTCAAAACAATATACCATAAGAATGCCAATTGATTAAAAGCACTTTGTAAAGTGCAGCATCAAAGGATTTATGGAAAACTCTAGACATATGGAATCAGTTTGAGATCCAATGTCAATGACACTTCACTTTGTGTGTGTAAATAACTAGTTATGTTTCAAAAGGAAAATAATTTCTGAATCTGTGTTAATTAATGATCAATAGAGTTTTTCTTCAAGATTATTTATAGTAATTGAACACAGGATATGTTCCAGAACCCAGCTGCAAATCAACTTCAGTGATATAGGCCTGTAATCTTGCGGTTACTCCTATTCCCTTTCAATAATATTCATGTGATCTGCGTAAATTTCTATTCTTTGATATAGATCTTTCATTGAGTGTGTTGTTGTATACAGCTGTTAAGTATGGAGCTATTTCATCAGCATACTCCAGTGATAACCTAATCGGTATATAATCTGAACTGTAAGACTTATTTTTAGTAAGCCTACATGACTCTTCATGTTCCGGATTCTCTGTTCTGGCTGGTGTTGATTCTTACATGTGTGTGTGGAATTTTCACTTAACAGGATCTGGGGAATATCTGGGAATTTTTTCATCTGTGAAATTTTTATAATTCCAGGAAGTTTTCATTGTCAACAAAAATTCTGTAATTTTGGCTGGTAAGAATTGATAGCAGCATGAAGAATTTTACTTTCACTGTAATATTTTTCTTGTCTTGTCGTGTCTGCGATTAGGACAATTTCTTAAACACCAAATACATTTTGCTCTTTATTTACTATGCTTCTATGTTGAAGATGCTTTATATAGTGAAACACATGTGTTGTGAAAAATTGACCTAATTGCAGTCAAGATAACACTGGAAACCTATTATAGTTAATTTTACTTTAGCCTGTTAAAGCAGAATAATATTGTGATAATGAAATATAAACGAGAGACTGACATAAATTCACAATTCACAACAAAACGTAGTGCACACCAAGAATTTGCCGTGCGCAAATTTGTTTAAAAGGCTTACAATTAAGATAGTGGACTACTTCCTAACAGACCGAGCAAGGTGGCACAGTGGTAAGACACTGACTCGCATTAGGGAGGACAGTGGTTCAAATCCACCTCCAGGCATTCAGATTTACGTTTTCCACGATTTCCGTAAATCACTCCAGGCAAATGCCAGGACGGTTCCTTCAAAAGGGCACAGCTGATTTTCTTCCATATCCTTACCCAAAAATCCGAGCATGCGCTTTGTCTCTAATGACCACACTGTCGATGGGACGTTAAACCCTAAGCTTCCTTTTTTTTAATTTCCTTACAATAAAGTGCTTCTGATGAGTGTGATTTCACAACTGCCACCATTTCCAACAAGTTTCATTAAATCATTATGAAAAGCGATTTGGAAAATGTTATTTTCAAAGTAAATGTTCTTTTACGGTTACAAGTGAGAATATGCCAATAATTTCCTAATTTATGGGCCATCTAACTAATTTAAATCGTAACACACTTGAGACTAACCACTTAGAAAAATACATAACATCTCCCTATCATAGATGTTCTAGTTCGTCTGCTGATGTAGTAGCTTTTTCGAAAAGAAGCCTAGTGGCTGCTTACATTGTGATGCAGTGCAGCACTTTTTGCTGTCTTCCTTGCATCAGCTTCAACACTAGGTAGGCGAGTGACACTGCTTTTTCCCAAATTCTCTTCAAAATTCGAAAAATCTCATCCATTTATGACATTCACTTCAGTAAGTGTTTCACCTTCGTGTGGTGTTCATATAGTGTGTCTGTAAGAGGTGCTTGGGTAGCCACTGTACCTCGTAAAAGTAGGTGATAAAAATTTACTGTGTGTAACATGTGAAAATTGTCAGTAATTTTTTTGATATGGCAGTTCTCGCTAGACAGAGAATGGTTTTGGCAATAGAGAAATTCCGTTACTTAAAAGCTCTATATTCGAGGAAGTGCACTGTACTTTTACCTACAATATCCTTGTCTTCGTTCAGCACCACGCCGTTTCTTCTAATCTTTGCACCATACGTCTGCTACGTGTTTGAAGTGTGATTGTGCATCAACAGAGAATATTAAAATATTATCAAGATATGCAAAACAAGCTATTGTGAAGTTACTGTGAACAGCTGAAAGCGAGGGGAAACTACAGCTGTTAATTTTCCAGAGAACATGCAGCTCTATTTATGAATATATGATGATGGTGTCTTCTTGGGTAAAATATTCCAGTGGTAAAACTCATTCGATTTCTGGGCAGGGACCACTCAGGAAGAGGTCGCCGTCAATAAAAATAAAACAGACATTCTGTGGTTCGGAGCATGGAATGTGCTACCCCTCAATCAGGTAGGTAAGTTAGAAATTTGAAAAGAGAAATGGATAAGTCAAAGTTAATATGGTCCCCGAAGTTTGGTGGCAGGATGAACAGGATTTTTGGTCACCTCAGTATGAGGTTATAAATACAAAATCAGTTGGTAATGCACGAGTAGGTCTGATAATGAATAAGAAAATAGGAACATGGGTAAGTTACTATGAACAATGTAGTGAATGCCTTATCGCAGCAAAGATAGACGTGAAGCCAATACCAACCACAGTAGTTCAAGTTTATATGCCAAATAGCTCTACCTGTGATGATTAGATTGAAGGAGGGATATAAAAACTTGATTGTGATGGGGGACTGGAATTTGTGGGTAGGAAAGGGAAGAGGAGGAAATGTAGTAGGTGAATATGGATTGGGGAAAGGACTGAAAGAGGAGATAGCCTGGTAGAATCTTGTGCAGAGCACAATTTAATTATCACAAACACTTGGTTTAAACCATGAAAGATGGTTATGTATGTGGAAAAGACCAGGAGATACTGGAAGGTACCAGAGTGACATTATGAGGTAAGACATAGGTTTAGAAACACTTAAAAATATGTAAGACTTTTGGTAGATATAGACTCTGACCATAACTTATTGGTTATGAATTGTAGATTAGAACTTAAGAAAATGAAAAAGGTAGAAAAGTGAGGAGATGGGGCCAGTCTTGAAGAAATTTTTCCACCTGGTATGCAAGATGTATGAGGCAGGGGGAGTATCCCTGACTTCAAGAAGAATATACTAATTAAATCCTATTCCAAAGAAAGCAATTGCAGATAAATGTGAAATGTATAGAAATGTCAGTTTAATGAGTCATGGCTGTAAAATAATAACACAAATTATTTACAGACGAATAGAAAAATTGGTGGAGTGCGGCCTTGGGGAAGACCAGTTTGGATTTAGGTGAAATGTAGGAACATGCGAGGCAATACTTGTCTTAAGATTGATTCTAGAAGAAAGATAGGATAAGGAAAGGCAAGCCTGTGTTTTTAGCTTTTGTAGATCTAGAGAAAGCTATTGAGAATGTTGCCTGGAATACACTCTTTCAAATTCTGAAGGTAGCGGGGTAAAATATAGGGAGCGAAGAGCTATATTCAACTTGCACAAAAACCAGTCGAAGGGCATGAAAGGGTCGCAGTGGTTGGGAAGGGAGTAAGACAGGGTTGTATCCTTTCCCCAAATGTTGTTCAGTCTGTATATTGAGCAAGCTGTGAAAGAATTTAAGGAGGAATGTTGATTGTAAATTAAGAGTGCAGGGCTGAAGACATAGTAATTCTGTGAGAGACAGCATAACACCAGGAAGAGCAATTGAACGGAATGGACAGTGTTTTGAAAGGAAGTTATAAGATGTACCTTGACAAGAGTAAAACAAGGGTAATGGAAAGCAGTGTAATAAATCAGGTGATGCTGATGGAATTATATTAGGTAATAAGACAGTAAAATTAGTGGATGAGTTTTATTATTTGAGTAGCAAAATAACTTCTGTTGGCTGAAGTAAAGAAGATATAAAATACAGAATGGCTATGGGAAGAAAAGTGTTGCTGAAGAAATCCTTTCTGCTGCATTTGTGTGGAGTCCAGTATTGTATGGGAGTGAAACATAGATAATACATAAATCAGACAAAAAGATGAAGCTTTTGAAATGTGGTGTTACAGAAAAATGAAGAAGATTGGATCGGTACATCAAGTAAATAATGAGGAGGTGCTCAACAGAATTAGGGAGGAAAGGAGTTTCTGGGATATCCTGACTAATAGAAGGATGGACTGGAAGGACACATTCTGAGACATCAAGGAATTATCAACTTATCATTAGAAGGAAGCGTGTGGGGTAAA
The DNA here is from genome assembly GCA_026315105.1 of Locusta migratoria. Classification (NCBI taxonomy): domain Eukaryota; kingdom Metazoa; phylum Arthropoda; class Insecta; order Orthoptera; family Acrididae; genus Locusta; species Locusta migratoria. The sequence goes on along the minus strand of CM048744.1, from coordinate 814,331,331 downwards.
AATTGTAGAGGGAGACCGAGGGATGAATATAGTAAGCAGATTCAAAAGGATGTATGTTGCTGAACATTTTCTCAGATGAAGCGACTTGCACAGGACAGGGCAGCATACAGAGCTGCGTCAAACAAATCTGTGGACTGAGGACCACAACAAGAACAAGAGTGCTAAAAAAGGGGGGGTGGGGGCAAGGGAGGGGGCAGTCCATGCACCATGCATCAGTAAACCTGTGCCAGGTCTGAGCTGCAATTTAAGCCCAAAAAGGTGTGGATAAGAACTCAGAGACCGAATGGCATGATCACTCTTGTTTTCAGGATACCCATTGCTGGTCAGGAATGTGGTTATAGGCTTTGCTGCAAGCCAGAACTGTAAAAACTGTTGCACAACCCTGGGCATATTTGAAATTATGAATAGGGGGGATAGAATATTTGTCTGGAATAGTTATGGTATTTAATCCACAATAATAACCACAAGCACACTATACCATCTTTTGTCTTTTGTAACAAGTGTTGTTGGAATGCTTAGGAACTGTCAGATATGAATTTCTTGCAAACGTAGTGTCCTTAGTGCAGAATAATTAACAGTAGCAACTGCAAGGGTTTGATTGTTGTGATGTCCAATGTGAAAGAGATCAGAAGAGTGCTAACTTCAAAACCAGTATCCACGAAGAAAACTAACTCTGATCATGTTGGTTGTCTGCAGCCTGCACGATGTTCCCACACAATTTTGTTGGAGTGCTGGTTGATTTTTGAGGAGAGAAAGAGTACCATTCGCTATGGGTACGTTACTGTTGCACCGTTTGCCAATAACAGCTGCTGAGCAGTGTTTCTCGTGTTATTGGCACCGTTCAGAGATGATGACGTGCCCTGTATCTGCTATTGTGGTCTGTCACTGCCATTTGGAAAAATACACAGCTTTGTGCACTTTTTAGACTGCAGCCCAAAATGCCTATGGTAGTAGCAGATAGCAGAATTATCCTCTCGAGCTTCATTGCGCTCCTGAGACAGTCTCATTAGCGTGATGTTGTGTCTGAGCCGTCTGTCGGTATGACAACTTTTCCAGCATTGTTTTAAATCTCCAGAGCTCATCAGTTTGGTGCTGCTGCCCCAGCTACCTACAAAAGCTTGTACGGAGCTGACCTTCGTGCTCTATCAGAGTTAACTGCACTTAAGGAAGCAGCTGGTATTGGTAGATGTGGAGTAACAACTCATTTGAAATTACTAACCTCCACCATAGAACATGTCTCCAGTATTCCGATGGTGTCCTGTTGCCTCTTCTCTTATGATAAAACAACTGCTTGAGCTTCTGTTGAGGTGACTCGGTACAACGAGTAGTCGATGCCGTCTCGAGTGCACAGTAGGCCCATTGGCGTGGGGGTTGCAGAGTAATATTGGAGAGTAAGGCTGTTGCCCCCTGGTCTAAATTGTTGACCGCCAACATAAACTGTTGTTGGTCGTCCACAATATTCTGCTGTGTAAAGATATTTTCTAAAATTGCGAACCGTATCTCAGATTGTGTGGACGAAAACTGTGGGATCTTAACTATAATCGCGGACCTGACGGCTAAAGAAACATTTTGTCCACGGACGTCAATATGTGGGAGAATTTGTGGTGCTACAGATATCCCCGGAATTGGTAAGTTCATTGCTGCAGAGATATCATTATTCAATGGTGTAAACAGTTCCAAAACTTTTATTTGCCACTGCAAGAGCTGGGTCTCCTTTTCACTTGGAATAAGTGATTTTGCTGTCTTCCATGCCTACAAAAAAACGATCATAGTTCAATAACTTCAACACAATTTAACAAGAAGAAGACAAAATTAAAAAACAAAGCACAATTATATAACCAAATTACTTGCACTCCATAGTCTATTTATCACTTCACTTGGGTAGCTACTTATTCTCACAGTAGTATATTTCTGTTTGATGTATCTTAAAGTGTAACTGCCACATGCTTAAAAATACAGAGCTCATATTTATTTTAGTTCCTTTGTAGATTTACTGATTATGCATCAACAATGGAAAAAAGTAAAATTAACCTTCAAAAATATGATGGGAAGTGAAGACAGATAATTGGAGTGACAGGCAGGTAACCATTGGCTTTGCATCGTGGTTGTCACACACACACACACACACACACAAACAAACAGGAAGAGTGTTTTGACAAACAACAGTGTAAATGTAATTGAGACTGGTTTCACTCACTGCAGTTAAATGTGTCCTATTGACCTAGTCATTCATTCATTTCCGTGTCCAGATCAAGTTTTGTTTTTCCAATAGTTAGCCACCGCCACGGCTTTGTCATTGGCTTGCAGCAGGTCACTGAACCTGCAGGGCTCCAGCAATAGTCGGCACGTAAGCAGATGTGCCTCGTTCTGAACTTCTCCGCATCATTAGTCAGCAGGCCCCACCTGCACAGATTAGTTTTACATCTGGGTACACCAGCCCTCATCCTGTTTAGTGTTCTCCAAACTGTATAGGGAAGCTTGTTTCCAGGTGCCATTTCCTCTTTTGGTGTTATTGGCAGTCCGGTTTGTTCATTCTTCCATTTACAGACTCTGTTATCTTCCTGCGAACCGTCAAGGATCTTAGTTCTTGCGATGAAGCTGTTTCTAGTTTTTAGCCTCCGAGCCTGACTGACGTGCCCATTCAATGGGTGTCTGTAATCATTCTCTTTCTTTGTTCTCTAGCGTCTGCTGCCACCTGCCTTCTTATCCTGGGTGGGGCAATTCCAGCAAGGAGGTACATATTACCTGTTGGTGTGGGTCTGAGACAGCCTGTAACAATGCGCATAGTCTCGTTGACACTTACATCAACCTGTTTAGTGTGGGCGGATGCATCCCATACTGGTGCTGCATATTCTGCTGCTGAGACACATAGAGCAAGTGCTGATGTTCTCAGTACTGATGGTGGAGCTCCCCATTCATAGTTTGTCAGCCTGCGGATGATGTTATTTCTGGAGCAAACTTTGGCCTTCGTATTTCGGCAATGTTGTTTGAAGGAGAGCGTTCTGTCAACTGTAACCCCAAGGTATTTAGGTGTTGGGCAGTGCTCCAGCTTCTTACCCTGCCACGTAACGTCAAGATCAACACCAGCATCTCTATTGCGTAGATGGAAAGCACATACTTGTGTTTTACAAGGGTTTGGCTTTAGGTGATTGGCATCGTAGTATTGAGCAAGTTCTTCAAGACCACTGGATAGTTTTTGGGATACTTCATCAAAACTGGATCCCTGGACAGCTACAGCTGTGTCATCAGCATATACGAACAATCGTGTATCTTGAGGGATAGGTTGGTCATTAGTGTACACATTATACAAGATCGGAGAAAGTACACTTCCTTGTGGTAAGCCATTCTTCTGCAGCCGCCATCTGCTGTTCTTGCCATTTAGAGAGACGTAAAATCTTCGATTCTGCAGAAGGCTACCAATAACCATTGTCAGCCTACAGTCCCCTGTGAGATGATACAATTTGCACAATAACTTTCTGTGATTTACTGTGTCATACGCAGCAGTAAGATCTATGAAAGCTGCTCCAGTTATTAATTTTCTTTCAAAGCCATCTTCTATGTGCTGCGTTAAATTGAGTATTTGCCCACAACAAGATCTTCCTGGTCTAAAACCGGCTTGTTCCTTTATGATCTTTCCATCAATTATTTGAGCCACACGGTTAAGAATCATCCGCTCCAGCATCTTGTAGAGATGGCATAGAAGTGACACTGGTCTGTAACTTTTAGGATCCGATATCTCCTTGCCAGGTTTTAGTAAGGCCACCACCTTCGCCTGCCGCCATAGTTTTGGGATCTTAAGCTCCTTAATACAGGCATTAATCATTTGCAATAACCAATTTCGAACTTTGGGCCCAAAATGTTTTATCTGCTCCGCTCTAAGGTCATCAGTTCCAGCAGCCTTATTCAGTTTCATACTCTGAATGGCGTGTTCCAGTTCGGTTGCTGTGAATAATGTATTGAGGAGGCCATCGTCTTTTAGTTCTTGGGGTATAGCTGTTTTCCCATTCTTCAGAAGTTGGCTAGCAATTTGATTTGCTGTTACTCCATTGTTCTTCTCTTTATGGTCAGTTGGGTCCCCACTCAAGTTTTTTAATAATTTCCATGCACGTCTGCTGTTTTGCTTCATGTCTAGGTTCTCGACAAGATTGCACCACCGTGATCTCTTATCCTCAGCAATAGCCTGCATTAGGTCTTCCACAGCCTCCAACGTATCTCCGCTGAAAGGGTCCTGATTGAACCACTTCTGGTACCTGTCAAGCAAGGCTTTACTGCTGCCAGTCAGTCCTTGGATGTACTGGGTGCGGCAACCTCTTGGGATATTTTTCCTTGAAACCTCTTTCACAAGATCGGTAAATCTACCATACTCATCTGGTCGAGGAGGAATTTTCTCAATCTCTTCATCCAATTGCCCTTGAAATTGTTGCCAGTTTGCTTTTTTGAAATTAAACCACCTTCGAAAGGGCACCTCATCTGGCTTCACGATGGCATTCACAACACAAATAATGGGTCTGTGTTGGGTACTTGGGATGGGATGATCAACAAGCTTCACACATTGCATTGCCAACTTCCTACTCACAAAGATGTTGTCAGGATTATATCCCCTTCTCCATCTTCAGCTATTGAACGATGCTGGGAGTTTTGGGTCATGAGTAAGTTGCAGGTCATTACTGTCAGCCCAGGATTCAAGCTGTATCCCGTTTTCATCAGTCTCATTGTATCCCCACACTTCACTATGGCAGTTGAAGTCGCCCATTACAAAATTAATATGGTCATATGTAAAATTGTTAGGTTCATTGAAAACAAAGTCCATATCTGGTGGTTTGTACACAGTCGTCACAGAGAACTTCTGGGCCTGGATGGTAAGTACTTCAAAGTTATTTATCTCTGTCAATGCAGCTGATATTACATTGAGCCCAGGTCTAACGAAAATCACACTCCCGTACTTGTCATGAGGTCTTTCGATGACTAACTCCATTCCTGCAATTTTAGGTCTGTGGCTGGTGGTTCCCCGATGTGTTTCCTGCACCAATAATACATCAAATTTATGCTTATTGCATATGTCTGCTAATAAAATACTCTTATGATTAGAAAATCGCTCAATATTTATAGAGATTATCACGAGGGTTGGTCTTGATAAAGGCCGTTGCATCTTTGATGTTCCTTTTGGCTCTAACTTGATCTGGTGTTAGAAGGATTAGCTGGTGAATTTTTCACCGTTTCCAGGGTACGCCCGTCTGTGTTCTTCAGCTTATCGGTTCACAGTCTACTAGGAGGCTCCTTCTTCGTACCCTATTGACCTAGTAAGGGAACGCCTAACCACATACTTGGAAATGATATAACATACTCATACAAAACAGCCAAGTATTTTGCAAACTGAAGTAAATGTTACATGTGTTGTCACAAGAAAATTCAGATGTATGCAGATTTCATTCTGGATACACAAGAAATCAGAGACAACAATCTCATTAGCTGTCTGCATATAACACAAGATTGGCCATTCTTACCTCTTACCATTTGTTGCCGCGGTGGAGTAGCCGAGCGGTCTAAGGCACCTCGTTGCGGAGTGCGCGGTTGCTCGCCGTTGGAGGTTCCAGTCCTCTCTGGGGCATGGGTGTGTGCGTGTTGTCCTTGGGTTAGGTTACCTTAGTTTAAGTAGTTTGTAAGCTACGGACTGATGACCACACAGTTTGTTCCGATAGATTTACAAACAAGCATCATTTGTTGCACAGTTACCATGTTACCATCAACTGCACAAAATAAATAAATGAATAAAATAAATTAATTAAATGCTAAACCCTATGTGTATTTTAACTGAAGGAAGTTTTACACTAGTGTATTTACATTTCAATTGATAGTTTTGCAGCTTTTGTCACATTACATGGAAAAACAAATTGTCACTGAGCAAAAAAGTGTTTTACCTGGGAGAAAGAAATCCACGAAAAATCAGGATTTTCTTTTCTTGTCTAAAAGAACAGACATCATTTTGGACCCCTGCATCTATTATCAATTAAGGTACAAAGGGAATCTTCACTTTTCCCAGGGTAATGAATTTTCAGAAAACTTCCAGGTATGCTGCCGGGTGACAACGTGGTGGTCGACGATGTCACCTGGCAGTATACCTGTAAGTTGTTTGAAAGGAACAAAGGACATTAGCTTTCCTGTGGGCATTGAATTAAATTAAACCAGTTGAATTAAATTAAACCAATTTTCACCTCAAACCTGGATCTTCTGTTTAATAGACAGTTGTGCTGACCATTGAGCCAGGGACTGATGACCTCGTTGTTTGGTCCCTCATGTCCACCACCACCACCACCACCACCACCAACACCACCATTGAGCCACTGGGACGCAGTGATAAGCACAACTGTGCCTGGCAGGTGGCGTGCCTGGTAGTTTGTACAGTTGGAGTGCTTGCTGTGTCCCAGTATAAATCTAAATCCAGGTGTTAAACACCAATACTACATCCATTGGTGCTATTCCAAACATGACATAAAAATAATGCATTGCCCAAGTCTGAACCTTAGCTAAGGTTGTGTCATTCATTACATGGGAAATTTTGTCATTTATAACATGGGAAATTTTTAATGTTTCACATTGTGTGTGTGTGTGTGTGTGTGTGTGTGTGTGTGTGTGTGTGTGGGTGGGTGGTTTTTCCCCCCCCCCCCCCCCCCCCCCCAACTTCAACACAGTCATCAATCCTTTTGTTTTGGAGCAGATTGATGGAAGTGGATTGTGATCATGATTTGAGTGGTAAATCACATTCCACCTTAATTTCAGTTTCCGGTGCTTGTATCAACAAATCCATTATTCCCAACAATTTGTACTCTGTTGTTCTCCATTTTCCTTATTTTTGAACTGCAACAGAACAGACAGCACAGCTGAGGCGAGAGCAACCAGTGGTGGGAGTGAGCATGCATGGAGATTGAAACAGGAAGGGAGACAAGGGATGCTGGTGAGGATGGAGGAAATGTCAGTGTACTAGAGTATGTGGCGGAAAGGGAGATGTTCGTAAGCTGGAGTGTGGGTAGAGAAAGGAAGGGGAGAGGAGAGCGGTGGGGGCAGGAACTAGTGAAGGTTTAGGCCTGGGGGATTGCGAGAGCATTGGATGTGCTGTAGGGGAGTTCCCATCTGCACAATTCGGACAGATCAGTGTTTGTGGGAAGGATCCGTATGGCGCAGACAGTGTAGCAGTCATTGACGTGAGCCATTTCGTGCAGTGCTGCATGCTCTGCAACAGGATGGTTCAGTTATCTCCTTGCCACAGTATGACAATGGCCATTCATCTGCACAGGCAGCTTTTTGCTGGTCATGCCCACGTAGAAAGCTGCACAGTGTTTGCAGCTCAGTTTGTACACAACATGACTGCTGTCACAGGTTGCCCTGCCTTTTATAAGATAGGAAATGCCTGTCATGGGACTGGAGTAGGTGGTGGTGCTGGTGGGATGGTGGATAGGTCAGTTTTTGCATCCAGGTCTATTGCAGGGATATGAGCCATGGGGTAAAGGTTTGAGAGCAGGGAAGGAGTAGGGACAGACAAGGATATTACGTAGGTTTGGTGGACAGCAAATACCACTGTAGGGGGGGGGGGGGGTTGGGGAGGTTTTTGGGCAGGGTATTTCGCATTTCAGAACAGGATGAAAGGTAATTGAAATCCTGGCGGAGAGTGTGGTTTAACTGCTCCTGGGTGATATTGGGTGACGAGAGGGATGCTCCATTGTGCCCAGATAGTGGGTGTGGGGGAGGTGGTGGGTGACCGGACAGACACGGCCTGTGATACCTGTTTCTGGACAAGGTTTGGTGTGTAATTGCGGCCAGTGAAGGCCTCAGTGAGGTGTTTGACATATTTGGAAGGTATTGCTTGTCACTGCAGATGTGAGAATCACGGATGGCTAGGCTGTGTGGAAGGGTCTTTTGGTGTGGAATGGGTGACAGCTGTTGAAATGGAGGTATTGCTGACAGTTGATAGGTTTGACCTGGATGGAGGTACTGATAAGGCCATCTTTGAGGCGAAAGTCAACATTGAGGAAGGTGGCTTGTCCTTTTATGTAGAACCGTGTGCAGTGATTGGAAGAGAGGGTTTTGTGGTTTTGAAGGAATGTGGATACTGTGCCCTCACCTTCAGTCCAGATTATAAGGATATCGTCAATAAATCTGAACCAGATGAGGGGTTTGGAATTCTGGGTAGTCAGGAAGTTTTGAAATCATATGAAATTGTTTCTTCTTATTTTGTAATCATAATTCGTTGTTTGTGTGTGAACTTGCTAAGGTGTGTGGTATCCTTACAGGTCTGAACAGCCTGCAGAGTGGCTTGCACAAACAACACATGAAGGACCTGTTTGTGGAGCTGTGCCTCACGGTTCCTGTCAGACTGAGCTCCCTGCTGCCGTACCTACCCATGCTCATGGATCCACTCGTATCCGCCTTGAATGGGTCTCACACTCTTATTAGCCAGGTGAGTGATTTAGCTTAGAGAGTGATTGTTTCAGTTTGTTATATTTCAAATCATTTAATTTGATTTTGCTTTATGTTTCAAAAAATGTCTACTAGGACAAAATCCCCCCCACCCTATTAAAAATGCATTAACGATTGATGATACTTTCTTAACAATTAATGAGCAGTTGCCTAAGTATTAATGATAATTTCGTGTGGTATTTTTGGCCGTTAGACCTCAGCTGGGATCATGTTTGGCCTGCCTGGTACAAGTCTTCAGGTGATGCCACTTGGGTGACTTGTGTATTGTTGTTGATCATGATGATGATGATGATGATGATGTGTTGTTGTCGTCATCAACACCCAGTCCCCGTGGGGAGGAAATCTCCAACCCGACTGGGAATTGAACCCAGGCCCCCACCGTGGCATAAGTACTAATAAACAAAGAAGACCATTCAAAGCAAAGAAGGCGGCTGGCTGTGTTGGAATTATAGTTACATTTTATTTGGAGTAACTGTGGAATTGGCAATTTTCGTAGCCCATAGTTATTGAGAATCTTTTGCATACCGAGTACTCACAAAGCTAGAAGAGTATGCAGGTTATTCTTGTTAAAACGGGCTAAATGGGCTGGTGCACAGAATTGAACAGCAATAGCATTGATATTAGCTGCTTATAGGACCTTCAAGCTCATTATGAGCTGAAATGTTATATCGAGTGGAAAGAAGTTCCTGTCTGCAAAGTACCATGTATTCAGAACATTTTAAGAATGGAAAATCTAATAGGAATGTCAATAATGGAGGATAGTTAACAATTCACTGTAAAGAGGCTTGCTAAGCTGCTGACAGACACAAAAATAGATAATCGCATTAACACAACTTAAATTTTCGGCCATGGCCTTCGTTAGGAGGAGGGGGGGGGCCGAAAAAAAAAAAAAAAAAAAAAAAAAAAAAAAAAAAAAAAAAAAAAAAAAGCCCACACATTCACGCGATCACTTGGACAACTATACACATACAACTATCATGTCCAGCCACTCCAGCGGCACAAGCTAGACTGTGAGTGAGGTTGGAAGTGGACGGAGAAGGATGCTGGGTAAAGGTGGGGATGGAAAGTTCCACATTGGAAGGGGTGGGAAAGGATAAAGGGGAGGTGTAGAGGATTGTGGGGAGGGAGTGGGGGGATTTGAAATGAGAATAATAAGGAAAAATTAAGTTAGGAAAAAAGAAAAAACTAAGGTTAGGAAAAATAGGAAAAAATAAAAATAAAAGTAATAAATTAAGGGGATATTGTAAGTGGTGATACACAGTTGTAAGGATGACATGGTTACAGTATAATGGGTGGGGAAGGAAGAGGGGCGTGGGAGATGTTAGGCATAGTGTGCAGTGATGGGAAGTTATCTTAGGTTGAGGCCAGAATGGTTGCGGGACCGTAGATTGTGTTGAAGGGACAACTCCCATCTGTGCAGCTCAGGAGAGCTGGTGATGGAGGGGAGGATCCAGATGGCTCAGGTAATGAAGCAGCCATTGAAATCCAGAGTGCTGTGCTCAGCTGCATGCTGTACCACAGGGTGGTCTATCTTGTTTTTTGCCACACTTTGGTGGTGGCCATTCATTCTGACAGACAGCTGGTTTGTCGTCATATCAATGTAAAATCCTGTGCGATGGTTGTAGCCGATTTGGTATATCACATGGCTGCTTTCACAGGTGGTCTGACCTCTGGTGGGGACTGGAATAAGAAGTGTTAGGTGGTAGGTTTTGTATTGGGGTCTTCCACAGGGATATGATCCCTATAGTAAAGAGTTGGGGGTTGGGATTGGCATAAGGATGGACTAGGATGTTGTGGAGGTTGGGTGGGTGATGGAACACCACTTTAGGAGGGGTCAGAAGGATCTTGGGTAGAATTTGTCTCATTTCAGGACATGATGACAGATAATCAAAACCCTGACAAAGGGTGTGATTAAATTGTTTCAGTCCAGAGTGGTATTGGGTGACAAGGAGGACAGTCCGTTGTGACTGGTTACTGGTGTTGGGGGGAGGGGGAGGATTGGTGGTGTGTGGAAAAAAATTGGTTTATTCACACATGACATCTTGCAAATGGTATGTGCAGATAGACATCTAGATTTCATCTCCACAGAATTTTGAAAGTCACTTGACTCTGTACTTTATGTTAGACTAATTTCTAAGATGTGGATGTACTGAATATCTTGACATATTTGCAATTGATGAAGTAAACATTTGACTATTAGAATTTATTGCCAAGGGTACACCAGAGGTTCCCAATCTGGGTGTTCTTGTGAGGCCAGTAAAATCAGAATGTAAAACGAGTGTGTGTGTGTGTATATATATATATATATATATATATATATATATATATATATATATATATGTAAAAAATAGATGAAGTACACTTACCAGGCGAAGGGGCACAGGCAGTAATAGTAACAAATAAACACACAGACACACACACACACACACACACACACACACACACACACACACACACACACACACACAAAATGCTAGCTTTCGCAGCCTAGCTGCTTCATCAGGCAGAAGGGAAGGAGAGGGAAAAGGAAATGATGAGGGTTTTAAGGAAGGGGGTAAGGAGCCATTCCAATCCCGGGACAGGAAAGACTTACCTTGGGGGAAAAAATGGAGGGTAAATAAATGCACATACACCCACACATTTACACAGACACAAGTACACTTAGGCAGACATACTGTAGAACTGTAGAAAGCAAAGAAGTTAGAAGTTAGACAGAGATGCCACTTGAGGCAGAGGCTCTGTCCAGAGAACCAAGGCAAAGATGTTAAGATGGGAATTCGAATTTAGCGGAGGTTGAGACCAGGTGGGCAACGGGAAGAGAGAATATGCTGAAGGGCTAGTTCCCATCTCCGGAGTTCTGAAGGATTGGTGTCAGTGGGAAGTATCCAGATAACCCGGACGGTGTAGCACTGTGCCAAGATGTGCTGGCCATGCACCAAGGCATGTTTAGCCACAGGGTGATCCTCGTTACCAACAAACACTGTCTGCCTGTGTCCATTCATGCGAATGGACAGTTTGTTGCTGGTCATTCCCACATAGAACGCTTCACAGTGCAGGCATGTCAGTTGGTAGATCACGTGGGTACTATCGCAAGTGGCTCTGCCTTTGATCGTGTACACCTTCCGGGTTACGGGACTGGAGTAAGTGGTGGTGGAAGGGTGCATAGGGCAGGTTTTACAACGGGGGCGGTTACAAGGGTAGGAGCCAGAAGGTAGGGAAGGTGGTTTGGGGATTTCATAGGGGTGGACTAGGAGGTTACGGAGGTTAGGTGGGTGGCGGAAAGACACTCTCGGTGGAGTAGGAAGGATGTCATGAAGGATGGATCTCATTTAGGGGCAGGATTTTAGGAAGTCGTATCCTTGCTGGAGAGCCACATTCAGAGTCCGCTCCAGTCCCGGAAAGTATCCGGTGACAAGAGGGGCACTTCTGGGGTTTTGTTGAAGGTTCTTAAATTGGGGGGATGAGGAAGTGGCTCTGGCAATTTGCTTCTGTACCAGACCAGGAGGATAGCTGCGGGATGTGAAGGCTGTTATCAGGTTATTGGTGTATTGGTTCAGGGATTCAGGACTGGAGCAGACTCGTTTGCCACGAAGACCTAAGCTGTAGGGAAGGGAACGTTTGATGTGGAAAGGATGGCAGCTGTCATAATGCAGGTACTGTTGTTTATTGGTAGGTTTGATGTGGACGGATGTGTGTAGTTGGCCGTTGGATAGATGGAGGTCGACATCGAGGAAAGTGGCATGGGATTTGGAATAGGACCAGGTGAATTTGATGGGACCAAAGGAGTTGAGGTTGGAGAGGAAATTCTGGAGTTGTTCTTCACTGTGAGTCCAGATCATGAAGATGTCGTCAATGAATCTATACCAAACTTTGGGTTGACAGGCTTGGGTGTCCAGGAAGGCTTCCTCTAAGCGTCCCATAAATAAGTTCGCGTACGAGGGGGCCATCCTGGTCTCCATGGCTGTTCCCTTTAGTTGTTGGTATGTTCGGCCCTCAAAAGTGAAGAAGTTGTGGGTTAGGATGAAGCTGGTTAGGGTATTAAGGAAAGAGGTTTTAGGTAAGGAAGTGGGTGGTTGGCGTGAAAGGAAATATTCCATCGCAGCGAGGCCCTGGGCATGTGGGATATTAGTGTATAAGGAAGTGGCATCGATGGTTACAAGGATGGTTTCAGGAGGTAACAGGCTGGGTAAGGATTTCAGGCGATCAAGGAAGTGGTTGGTGTCTTTGATGAAGGATGGGAGACTGCACATGATGGGTTGAAGGTGTAGGTCTATGTAGGCAGAGATTCGTTCTGTTGGGGCTTGGTAACCGGCCACAATGGGGCAGCCGGGATGATTGGGTTTGTGAATCTTGGGAAGTAGGTAGAAGGTGGGGGTGCGGGGTGTCGGTGGAGTCATGAGGTTAATGGAGTCAGGTGAAAGGTTTTGTAGGGGGCCTATGGTTTTGAGGATTCCTTGAAGCTCTGCCTGGACATCAGGAATGGGATCGCCTTGAAAAACTTTATATGTGGTATTATCTGAAAGCTGACGCACTCCCTCTGCCACATACTCCCGCCGATCAAGTACCACTGTCGTGGAGCCCTTGTTGGCAGGGAGAATGACAATAGAATGGTCAGCCTTCAGATCACGGATAGCTCGGGATTCAGCTGCGGTAATGTTGGGAGTAGGATTAAGGTTTCTCAGGAAGGACTGGGAGGCAAGGTTGGAAGTAAGGAATTCCTGGAAGGTTTGAAGAGGTTGATTTTTAGGAAAAGCAGGTGGGTCTCGCTGTGACGGAGAACGGAACTGTTCTAGGCAGGATTCGATTTGAATGATGTCTTGGGGAGCTGGATCATTAGGAAGAGGATTATTTTTCTTCGTGGCAAAGTGATATCTCCAGCAAAGACTGCGAGTATAGGATAGTAAATCTTCCACAAGGGCTGTTTGGTTGAATTTGGAAGTAGGGCTAAAGGTCAGCCCTTTGGATAGGACAGAGGTTTCAGATTGGGAGAGAGGTTTAGAGGAGAGGTTGACCACTGAATTGGGATGTTGTGGTTTCGGATTGTGTGGATTGGAATTTTGAGGTTTGGGAGGGAGAGGAGTTGGGAGTGGGAGATTGAGTAGATGGGAGAGACTGGGTTTGTGTGCAATCAGAGGAGGTTGAGGTTTACTGGAGAGGTGGGTGACCAGGAGATTGGATAGTTTTTTGAGGTGCTGGGTGGCATGCTGTTCTAATTTGTGGTTGGCCTGAAGGAGGATATTCTGAACTGCAGGTGTAGATGTAGGAGAGGAAAGGTTGAGGATTTTGATTAGGGATAGGAGTTGACAGGTGTGTTCATTGGCGGAGTTGATGTGTAGGTTAAGGATTAGGCGGGTGAGGGATATGGATTGTTCAGTTTGGAATTGGTATAGGGCGGGATGAAAGGATGGATTACAGCCAGAGATGGGAACTTTCAGTGTGAGGCCCTTGGGAGTGATTCCAAATGTCAGACAAGCCTGCATAAAAAGAATGTGGGAGCATAATCTGACTAGGGAAAAAGCATGTTTACGGAGGGAATGTAAATAAAACTGGATGGGGTTGTTGTAGGGATGTTGTAAGGAAGGCATAATATATGGATGAAGGAAAAGTGAGAAATATGGGCTATGTAACAGGTTGCAATGAACGAATAAAATAATGTAATAAAATAAAAAATATATATAAATTTTTAAAAAATGAATGTGAAAAGTAATTCAGATAAGCAAAAAGGAAGGAAATAGAAAAAAGAAAAAGTCGTTAAAATTCGTTGTTGAAACTGTGGTCACCTTAACTGGTCAACCACGTAGTATTAATGGTTAGGTAGTGGTATGGCGGGCAAACGAGGTTTAAGGATGGTGAAAATCGGAAAAAAGTACGAGAAAATCGCGTGAGAAAGCAAGGAAAACGTCTAAATAGGATTGGCGAAGTGGTAGCAGATTACGATATTGAGGCTAAGAATAGTCTGACGATGGAATAGTAGAGTCAAAACCAACGTAAAGGAGCTGAAATACGATGGAAGTGGTAAAAATCATATAAATAATTTATAAATATATATAAATCATATAAATGTATATAAATCATATAAAATCATATAAATAACATACAAATAATTTATAAAAATTTATATGATTTTTACCACTTCCATTACTCCTTCTTCCGACTGAAATACGCCGCTCATTAAATTTTCTCGCTATATAACGTAAACATTAATTCACAACTGTAGTTTCTCATATTGTTTATAACCATTTTCGGCATTTCCTAGTCACCTCACGTTTGTTTCCATTCCCGTTTTTCCACATTTCCGTTCGTTTTTCCTACTTTTCCGATCGTATTTCAGCTACTTTACGTTGGTTTTGACTCTACTATTCCATCGTCAGACTATTCTTAGCCTCAATATCGTAATCTGCTACCACTTCGCCAATCCTATTTAGACGTTTTCCTTGCTTTCTCACGCAATTTTCTCGTACTTTTTTCCGATTTTCACCATCCTTAAACCTCGTTTGCCCGCCATACCACTACCTAACCATTAATACTACGTGGTTGACCAGTTAAGGTGACCACAGTTTCAACAACGAATTTTAACGACTTTTTCTTTTTTCTATTTCCTTCCTTTTTGCTTATCTGAATTACTTTTCACATTCATTTTTTAAAAATTTATATATATATATATATATATATATATATATATATATATATATATATATATATATTTTATAGAGGGAAACTTTCCCGGTGGGATAAACAAAAATAAAAATAGAAGTAGAAGACTTACCAAAAGGACCGGCTCGTCGATAGAAACAAATAAAATAAATAAAATCACACACAAACACACATACAAGCTTTCGCAGCCTAGCTGCTTCGTCAGGCAGAAGGGAAGGAGAGGGAAAAGGAAATGATGAAGGTTTCAAGGGAGTGGATAAGGAGTCATTCCAATCCCGGGACAGGAAAGACTTACCTTGGGGGGAAAAAAAGAGGGTAAACAAAAACACACACACCCACACATTTACACAGACGCAAGTGTGTAAATGTGTGGGTGTGTGTGTTTTTGTTTACCCTCTTTTTTTCCCCCCAAGGTAAGTCTTTCCTGTCCCGGGATTGGAATGACTCCTTATCCACTCCCTTGAAACCTTCATCATTTCCTTTTCCCTCTCCTTCCCTTCTGCCTGACGAAGCAGCTAGGCTGCGAAAGCTTGTATGTGTGTTTGTGTGTGATTTTATTTATTTTATTTGTTTCTATCGACGAGCCGGTCCTTTTGGTAATTCTTCTACTTCTATTTTTACTTTTGTTTATATATATATATATATATATATATATATATATATATATACACACACACATATTTTTTATTTTATTACATTATTTTATTCGTTCATTGCAACCTGTTACATAGCCCATATTTCTCACTTTTCTCACTTTTCCTTCATCCATATATTATGCCTTCCTTACAACATCCCTACAACAACCCCATCCAGTTTTATTTACATTCCCTCCGTAAACATGCTTTTTCCCTAGTCAGATTACGCTCCCACATTCTTTTTATGCAGGCTTGTCTGACATTTGGAATCACTCCCAAGGGCCTCACACTGAAAGTTCCCATCTCTGCCTGTAATCCGTCCTTTCATCCCGCCCTATACCAATTCCAAACTGAACAATCCATATCCCTCACCCGCCTAATCCTTAACCTACACATCAACTCCGCCAATGAACACACCTGTCAACTCCTATCCCTAATCAAAATCCTCAACCTTTCCTCTCCTACATCTACACCTGCAGTTCAGAATATCCTCCTTCAGGCCAACCACAAATTAGAACAGCATGCCACCCAGCACCTCAAAAAACTATCCAATCTCCTGGTCACCCACCTCTCCAGTAAACCTCAACCTCCTCTGATTGCACACAAACCCAGTCTCTCCCATCTACTCAATCTCCCACTCCCAACTCCTCTCCCTCCCAAACCTCAAAATTCCAATCCACACAATCCGGAACCACAACATCCCAATTCAGTGGTCAACCTCTCCTCTAAACCTCTCTCCCAATCTGAAACCTCTGTCCTATCCAAAGGGCTGACCTTTAGCCCTACTTCCAAATTCAACCAAACAGCCCTTGTGGAAGATTTACTATCCTATACTCGCAGTCTTTGCTGGAGATATCACTTTGCCACGAAGAAAAATAATCCTCTTCCTAATGATCCAGCTCCCCAAGACATCATTTAAGTCGAACCCTGCCTAGAACAGTTCCGTCCTCCGTCACAGCGAGACCCACCTGCTTTTCCTCAAAATCACCCTCTTCAAACCTTCCAGGAATTCCTTACTTCCAACCTTGCCTCCCAGTCCTTCCTGAGAAACCTTAATCCTACTCCCAACATTACCGCAGCTGAATCCCGAGCTATCCGTGATCTGAAGGCTGACCATTCTATCGTCATTCTCCCTGCCGACAAGGGCTCCATGACAGTGGTACTTGATCGGCGGGAGTATGTGGCAGAGGGAGTGCGTCAGCTTTCAGATAATACCACATATAAAGTTTTTCAAGGTGATCCCATTCCTGATGTCCAGGCAGAGCTTCAAGGAATCCTCAAAACCTTAGGCCCCCTACAAAACCTTTCACCTGACTCCATTAACCTCATGACTCCACCGACACCCCGCACCCCCACCTTCTACCTACTTCCCAAGATTCATAAACTCAATCATCCCGGCCGCCCCATTGTGGCCGGTTACCAAGCCCCAACAGAACGAATCTCTGCCTACATAGACCAACAACTTCAACCCATCATGTGCAGTCTCCCATCCTTCATCAAAGACACCAACCACTTCCTTGATCGCCTGAAATCCTTACCCAGCCTGTTACCCCCTGAAACCATCCTTGTAACAATCGATGCCACTTCCTTATACACTAATATCCCACATGCCCAGGGCCTCGCTGCGATGGAATATTTCCTTTCACGCCAACCACCCACTTCCTTACCTAAAACCTCTTTCCTTAATACCCTAGCCAGCTTCATCCTAACCCACAACTTCTTCACTTTTGAGGGCCGGACATACCAACAACTAAAGGGAACAGCCATGGAGACCAGGATGGCCCCCTCGTACGCGAACTTATTTATGGGACGCTTAGAGGAAGCCTTCCTGGACACCCAAGCCTGTCAACCCAAAGTTTGGTATAGATTCATTGACGACATCTTCATGATCTGGACTCACAGTGAAGAACAACTCCAGAATTTCCTCTCCAACCTCAACTCCTTTGGTCCCATCAAATTCACCTGGTCCTATTCCAAATCCCATGCCACTTTCCTCGATGTCGACCTCCATCTATCCAACGGCCAACTACACACATCCGTCCACATCAAACCTACCAATAAACAACAGTACCTGCATTATGACAGCTGCCATCCTTTCCACATCAAACGTTCCCTTCCCTACAGCTTAGGTCTTCGTGGCAAACGAGTCTGCTCCAGTCCTGAATCCCTGAACCAATACACCAATAACCTGATAACAGCCTTCACATCCCGCAGCTATCCTCCTGGTCTGGTACAGAAGCAAATTGCCAGAGCCACTTCCTCATCCCCCCAATTTAAGAACCTTCAACAAAACCCCAGAAGTGCCCCTCTTGTCACCGGATACTTTCCGGGACTGGAGCGGACTCTGAATGTGGCTCTCCAGCAAGGATACGACTTCCTAAAATCCTGCCCCTAAATGAGATCCATCCTTCATGACATCCTTCCTACTCCACCGAGAGTGTCTTTCCGCCACCCACCTAACCTCCGTAACCTCCTAGTCCACCCCTATGAAATCCCCAAACCACCTTCCCTACCTTCTGGCTCCTACCCTTGTAACCGCCCCCGTTGTAAAACCTGCCCTATGCACCCTTCCACCACCACTTACTCCAGTCCCGTAACCCGGAAGGTGTACACGATCAAAGGCAGAGCCACTTGCGATAGTACCCACGTGATCTACCAACTGACATGCCTGCACTGTGAAGCGTTCTATGTGGGAATGACCAGCAACAAACTGTCCATTCGCATGAATGGACACAGGCAGACAGTGTTTGTTGGTAACGAGGATCACCCTGTGGCTAAACATGCCTTGGTGCATGGCCAGCACATCTTGGCACAGTGCTACACCGTCCGGGTTATCTGGATACTTCCCACTGACACCAATCCTTCAGAACTCCGGAGATGGGAACTAGCCCTTCAGCATATTCTCTCTTCCCGTTGCCCACCTGGTCTCAACCTCCGCTAAATTCGAATTCCCATCTTAACATCTTTGCCTTGGTTCTCTGGACAGAGCCTCTGCCTCAAGTGGCATCTCTGTCTAACTTCTAACTTCTTTGCTTTCTACAGTTCTACAGTATGTCTGCCTAAGTGTACTTGTGTCTGTGTAAATGTGTGGGTGTATGTGCATTTATTTACCCTCCATTTTTTCCCCCAAGGTAAGTCTTTCCTGTCCCGGGATTGGAATGGCTCCTTACCCCCTTCCTTAAAACCCTCATTATTTCCTTTTCCCTCTCCTTCCCTTCTGCCTGATGAAGCAGCTAGGCTGCGAAAGCTAGCATTGTGTGTGTGTGTGTGTGTGTGTGTGTGTGTGTGTGTGTGTGTCTGTGTGTTTATTTGTTGCTATTACTGCCTGTGCCCCTTTGCCTGGTAAGTGTACTTCATCTATTTTTTACGTGTGTATATATATATATATATATATATATACGTAAAAAATAGATGAACACTTACCAGGCGAAGGGGCACAGGCAGTAATAGCAACAAATAAACACACAGACACACACACACTCAAAAATGCTAGCTTTCGCAGCCTAGCTGCTTCATCAGGCAGAAGGGAAGGAGAGGGAAAAGGAAATGATGAGGGATTTAAGGAAGGGGGTAAGGAGCCATTCCAATCCCGGGACAGGAAAGACTTACCTTGGGGGAAAAAATGGAAGGTAAATAAATGCACATACACCCACACATTTACACAGACACAAGTACAATATATATATTGTGGGAAGTACATCCATCATTAAGTGTGTACTTTACTGAACTTAGAAATGAATAACGAAAATCAACTATCATGGTCAGAAATGTTAAAATTACTACAATATTCATTTAAAATTACAAAATATTCCTGGCTGTGGTACTGTGGTTGGATGGATTTATTATTAAAACCAGACATTTTGTCCCCACCTGCTGGTGAGATTTTCAGTGAGGATTGTGGCTTCTTTGGGTATCTGAATCATACCCTAGATCTCTACTGACTGGTGTCAAATTCCGCTTTCACAAGCTCCCAGGCATTTTGAAGATCGGAGTGCCATTCACGTTTGTCGTATGCCATCATCCACTGTTACTGTTGCTCCTTGGTGGAAGACTGGTATACCTCTTCTTCATCTCTGTAATCCATATGATATTCAGTTCCATAGCCTCTTCCTTCCGATAGAAATTCTTGTGGGTGTTTAACAGTTTCCATCTTCTGTGTTCAATCTTTCATGGTTCCCACTTATAGCTGCCAGTACCTTTGTTTTATCAAATTGAATATGATGGTGTCCTGGCTGCAGAACATGTTCCGTAACAGCTGATCTGTAACTCTCTCCCCTTTACAGTTGTGGGAAAGGAATTTGGCTGCAGTCATTAGTGAGCCAGGCTCTGATTCAGACATCAAAGAAGACAAGACATCCCTTGATAATGTCCTGTACAGATGGGGACGAAATAATAGATTCATCTGACCATGGCGCAATAGCCCAGAATATTTTATTAATTTTCAAGTACCATTTGTTACTTATTAATATTAGTGAAGGGATGTCACACGGAACTGTATGTATTAGAGGGGTGTCACCATTGTGAAAAGTTTGGAAAGTTGTGGTCTAGACGTTGAATGTAAGGAAGACATATTGAACTAGTGATAAAAATTTTCACTAGCTTCCTAAGTGAGGCATCCAAGATGACGGTTGTGTGACTGTGTGATTGCATGAGTGTTTCCAGTTTCTGAAGAAGACCATGGTCGATAGTTGATAGTATTGTATATGTGTGCCTTTTTTATGTGCTTGTCATGGCTTGACGCCACATCTTTGTGGTGAGTTGTAAACTCTCCTATTAGTGTGTTGTTAATTCCAACCTGGACTTTCCATTGTTAGATTCACTAGTGTTCTGTTATTTTTCATCATAACATCATTAACATTGTTTGTGTGTGTGTGTGTGAGAGAGAGAGAGAGAGAGAGAGAGAGAGAGAGAGAGAGAGAGAGAGAGAGAGAGAGAGAATGAGGAACTGTGTGCAGTATGTGCGTTGATCACATATGCTAACTGAACTGCAGGAAAAAGGCTAGTTCCCCAATAATTCATGGAGACTGTAACACCACTTAGCAATTGTTATTTTAATGTTGTGCAACATCTTCTATCTTGTAATGAAACTGCATAAGAGGAGGAGCCCAGATCGCTAGTTTCAGATTGCTTTATTTAGACCGGTGTAGCAATTCCAAGCTGCCATCTTCAAGTCGACTTCTATCTTCTTGACTCCCTACGTAAAGTTGTTAACTCTGAATTACAATAACTTAATTTTGTATACCTTTTAATGTGTTTTGTTGTTCCCGATTGAACCAATCTTGTGACACAGAACACATTCTGGAGATGGTAGGATGGAGATATTATGCAGGCAGATGAGTAAACAGTTAGAACCACCAGTCAATGTACGCTGTTTCTGTACTTGATCCATCAGATGCTATAGAGCTGTCCATGAGGTATTCTAGTTCTTTGTCTCACATGAAATTTTATTGGATTGCTTTAATACTTTTTGACATATGTTATTAATAATGTGGTTCACTGTGAAATATGACATTTTGGTTCTAATTTAACTAATATTTTTCCTCTTTTGGCTAGAAAATCAGTTTTTCATCTGCATTAATTTACAGTGTGATGGTATCCACTGAATTAACAAAAGTCTTGTACTGTTGCCGTAAAAATATGACTTCTATTAACTTGAATGATTTTTGGATGTTGTATATTGATAACTATCCGTGTTGCACTGGAATTGTAAAATTGACTACCTTGTAGAGTATGTGTGAATAAATGTTGAATTTACTCATTGCAATTCTGATGGCTTCAGCTTCAAAATTTGAGTGTTGTGGCCTTAAAGTTTGAAATAAAGAAATGTTTTGCTGTGTATTCCTATACTAACATGTCTTCATCTTTCCAATAATGATCATAATTTCAACATTCAAGAAATAGTTTTAGATGAGTTCTACATGTTGTGTTGTAGTCTTCAGTCCATAGACTGGTTTGATGCAGCTCTCCATGCCATCATATACTGCATAAGCCGCTTCATCTCTGAGTAAGAATGACAACCTACAGCCCTTTGAACCTGCTTACAGTATTTGTGTGTGTGTGTGTGTGTGTGTGTGTGTGTGTGTGTGTGTGTGTGTTTTATTTATGTTACTATCATTACCTGTGCTCCTTTGCCTGGTAAGTAAACTTCATCTACTTTTTATATATATTTTTCCTGCTAGGAATTTTTCCTCTATAATATTCGTATTATAAATTTAAAATAATAAATTTAATTGATGAAAGGAGAAAATATAAAAATGCAGTAAATGAAACAGGCAAAATGGAATAGAGGTGAATAAGAAATGAGATTGACAGCAAGTGTAAAATAGCTAAGCAGGAGTGCCTAGAAGAGAAATGCAAGTCTGTAGAAGAATGTTTAAATAGGGGAAAAATAGATACAGTCTATAGGAAAATAAAATAACCATTTGGAGAAAAGAAAAGCAGCTGAATTAATATAAAGAACCCAGATGGAAAATCAGTTTTGAGTGAAGAAGGGAAAGCTGAAAGGTGGAAAGAATATATAGAGTGGCTCTACAAAGGAAATGAACTTCGAGACAATATTGTAAGTAGGGAAGAGGAAGTAGATGACGATGAAAAAGGAGATACTAAACTGAGAGATGAATTTGACAAAGCACTGTAAGACCTAAGTCGAAACAAGGCCCCTGGAGTGGATGACATTCTCTCAGAATTACTGAAGTCTCTGGGAAAGCCAGCCATGACAAAACTATTTCACCTGGTGCGTAATATGTATGAGACAGGGGAAATACCCTCAGACTTTAAGAAAAACATAATTATTCCCATCCAAAGAAAGCAGGCACAGAGAGGTGTGAAAATTACAGAACCATTAGTTTCATAAAACATGGTTGCAAAATTTTAACACAAATTATTTACAGAAGGATGGAAAAACTGGTAGAAGCTGACCCCGGGGAAGATCAGTTTGGATTCAGGAGAAGTGTAGGAACATAGGAGGCAATACTCACTTTACAGCTTACCTTAGAAGATAGATTAAGGAAAGGCAAACCTACATTTCTAGCCTTTGTAGATTTGGAGAAAGCTTTTGATAATGTTGATCTTGAAATCAGCAGGGGTAAAATATAGGGAATGGAAGGTTATTTACAACTTGTACAAAAACCAGACAGCAGTTATCAGAGTCGAAAGGGATGAAAGGGATGCAGAGGTTGGGAAGGAAGTAGGACAGGGTTGTAGCTTTTCTCCAATGTTATTCAATTTGTACATTGAGCAAGCTATAAAGGAAAGCAAGGAGAAATTTGGAGAAGGAATTGAAGTTCAGGATGAAGAAATAAAAAGATTTTGTTTTGCCGATAACATTGCTGTGGTGCTTCAGAAGAATGATGAAGATTAGGTGGGCAGATAGCGTAACTAATGGGGAGGTACTGAACAGAAATGGGGAGAAAAGGAATTTCTGGCATACCTTGACTAAAAGAAGGGATCGACTGGGAGGACACATCATTACACAAGAAGAAATTTTGAATTTAGCTTTGGAGGTAAGTGTATGGGCTACAAATCACGGAGGGAGACCAAGAGATGAATACAGTAAGCACATTCAAATAGATGTAGGTTGCCGTTCTTATGAGGAGATGATGAGGGTTGCTCAGGATAGAATAGGGTGGAGAGCTGCATCAAACCAGTCTTCAGACTGAAGACCGCAACAACAACAGCATTAGTGACGAGTTGACTGGAAATAAAAAGATTTCTAGCCATTAAACCCCGACTTTGATGGCTCAAGTGCAGGACACAAATGTCAACTAGATGTTAGTCATACTTGTAGTCCCTCAGATATAAGATGCCAAACTTCAGAGAATTTGCACCAAATTATATATTGTTGACACCCACAGCTGTAGACTTGAGTCATATTGAATGGAAACTGCTTCAGCTGTATGCTATTCTTTTATCCAACCAACTAGTTTTGTGGCATTAGTGCCACATCATCGGGGTTATCTGTATAAAAAGACAAGCAAATACCAGTAACAATCACATTATGCTATTTTACATTTAGGCTATAGATAAGAAAACTGTAGGTGAAAGTACTCACAAGTTATTTCATATTTTTCTCTTGGTGACACTAGACGACCCAACTTTCTCTAGTCTTATTCCATAAAAATGATAAATAAATTGGATTGCCCAAATTGAAACGTGGAAATGGTAATTGTGATAAAATGAAGCATACATACCGGTGGCATTGTCCTGGGGCCAACTATCATCAACTATGTGGTGCTCGTGACAGAGCTGGTAGGTACGTCAGAAGTGCGCATGTGCAAAAATCAAATTGAGCATGAGGCAGTTAGCGCTTTGAAACAAGTGTTGTAGCAGAGATGGTTGGGTTACATCTTTACAGATCACAAAAATTGTTCTTAAGGATAGTATGAACTTAAATCAGTATTTTACATCATTAACAAGAAGCCACCATTAAAAATATTATAATAAAGTTTTAGTTTGACAATAAATTGATACCACATGAATTATATCTTACAATGTGAATGTTACTGGCATGTGCTCTTCTTTGTATACAGATAACCCGGACGATGTGGCTCTAATGCCACAAAACTAGTTGGTTGAATAAAAGAATACCATACAGCTGAAGCGGTTTCCATTCACTACAACTTAAAGAGAATTTGTTGGGCAAAGATATTCTTCTGGCGAATCAGCATAACATTTTATGACCGAATATGGCTCTCAAAATTATTTTCTTTATTATTCTTAAGAGAATGTGTGTAGTTGTAGAAGATGGCCAAATTGCATTTATTTTAACAAAATATTGCCCTAAATATAATAGCTTAAATTTGCGAGAAATTTATGCTCAATCTGTGCAACTTTGTGTATGAAGTCAAACAAGTAACTATATCTGATCCAGTATTAGTTCGACAATTGCCAAATTTTACTAATATTCATAGATGACATTTGTAAGTGTTTAAACTGAACGACGATTGAGCACCAAAATGTGCATGCGGCCCGACAGACCTGATTCTCGGTGGCAGCAGCTGAAGTGTTAAGGGGCATAAAAGCAACTTTGTTATTACTGTAGACACTTATATTTCTACCTTAAGTATTCTGTTTTATTCATAAAAAGTTACTTGCTGGTTGCATTTTTGTCTGATTGTGCTTACATTTGGAAATGTCTTTCTTGCATATTTATTGGCAGATATCAATTAATAATTGTAAAGCAACTAAGAATTACCTACTTTGGAACTGATAAACAGCAATCAAAATCAAATCAAAGCACAGCAAAACAGTGAAATAGTATGGCTATTTGAATATTAAAGTAGAGTTTGGCAGTGATTAGAAACAAGTGAAATCGTTACATCTACATCTACATGGGATACTCTGCAAATCACATTTAAGTGCCTGGCAGAGGGTTCATCAAACCACCATTATACTATTTAACTCCCATTCCATTCTCGAATAGTGCGTGGGAAGAAAGAACACCTGAATCTATCCGTTCAAGCTCTGATTCCTCGTATTTTGTTCTGATGATCATTTCTACCTATGTAAGTCTTCAACTTATATTGAAATATCGATTATCGGCATTTGCTGCACTTTAGCTCTTTAGAAAGTGAACAGACAATATTGCAGACTCTCACCTTGGTGTTGCTCGATATCGACGAGAGTCGAGTGTCCGTCTGACGCAATATGGGCATTTAATTCCTACCGGTATTATTTCACCAATATCTATCCCTACGCCATTGTCACCGGTGGATCTAGATCCCGAGTATTTTGAGTGGCTAACTCTCTGGAACTTGATGCTTTTATATATCTTAATATTGCTACCAAATGACTGTTTTATCCCATTATAGGGCCTGAGAACGCTGGACTTGTGCGTGGACAACCTGCAGCCAGATTTCCTGTACGAGCACATCCAGCCAGTGCGTGCAGAGCTGATGCAGGCACTGTGGAGGACACTGCGGAACCCCTCGGAGCAGGTGGCACACGTGGCCTTCAGGTACGACCGGGCTGTAGATACAGCGGGAATTACAGCTCTGTGCTTATTAATAATTAAGTTCAAATATTATATTGTAGACCAATTTGGAAAGCTATGGCATTGATCTTTTTCAGTTATAGTGTTGTAAATAAGTCATTGGACACAATTGCACCATAAAACCATGAGATTTCTTCAGCAGTGCAGCTGGCGTGTACGAACAGTTGCATTGTTGATGTAAGAATAACTAGTTGCATTTGCTTGTGATACCATCTTTCTGATTAATAAAGTATGTTATCTACTTAAGTTGGGTATTATTAGGTTCAGTAGCATCATATTACCCACACTGTTATCGGCAAGTGACAAAAACTATATCTGGAGAAGACAGATTTAAAGCGATTTCTTGCTACTGGGGTTAAACGTTAATTATGGTGTGGCTCTGCAGCTACGTTCGAAGGCATGCATACATCGATTTGCAACAATGATGCTAGCACTCAGAGCAGTTACATTTTGCATTGCAGCGATCAGAAGACAAGCAACTTTTATAATCAAATATACGGTGAGGTGCTACATTTGATGACATTTCTTTGATGTTATTGTGAGTACATTTTCACAGTAGTATGTTATGAATGGCATATTTTTCAGTTTGTATGAGAACGTTTAGTAGGTAAAGTATGAGAATTTTTGGGGGTTGGTATGAGATTCACATGCTCTAGCTATGACAAATCTGTGCGCCCCTCTCCCTCCCTCCCTCTCTCTCTCTCTCTCTCTCTCTCTCTCTCTCTCTCTCTCTCTCTCTCTCTCTCTCTCTCTAGATGAACATTGGTCATAAAATGTTCTACAAGCGATCATGGTTTTGTTTGATCAGTTGACGGACTGAAATAATAAAAATATCTGATATTTCAGAGTCCTTGGAAAATTTGGAGGAGGAAATCGTAAGATGATGGTGGAGCCCCAGAAACTGACATACAACACAACTGAAAGTCTCGGACCGGAGATTTCAGTGTGCTTCCAGGATCATTCGAGGCAGATAAACTTACCTGTGGAGAAGGTAACTGTGTGCATTTTCCTGTTTTTGTGAGACATTATCTGATACATTAGACTTCGGTTGTCACATTGCAGAGTGACATCAGACAAAACTTTTGTCATCCAGCTTCTGGTGCTGGACATACAAAAATCTTATTGAGCCTTAGTTTTCATTTAATTTGAATGTTGATGCTGATTGCACTTTTGTCATCTTTTCTAGATTATAGAAACTGCATTCACTGCCCTCAAAAGCAGCTCAACAGATCCATTCTACAGGAGACAGAGTTGGGAAGTTGTCAACTGCTACCTGATTGCATCCATAAGCTTGGAGAATGATAGAAAAGATATGAAGAGGCTTTTCTCTCATCCAAGGTATGCAACAAATAGAGACTGGATAGCTGTTTTGTGTCATAGACAGTTCTCCTCCCTAATTTTTTATGACAATCTGCTGTAGAGTACCGATGAAATTAAATGTTTGTTGTATATTTTCCCTTTCAACTTATTATTTTCTCTATGGCACTTGACAGAAACATCAATTGCACTGCAGGTACACTTTGACAGTTCCAGAACTGTTCTTTTTGGGCAGAATACATGCTCTCCTCTTTCTGGTTGGTATTGATGAACTTTCATGTTTTCAATTTACTAACATAATCTGAAATATTTTTTGGCAAAGCCCTAAATTATCAACTGCTCTTAATCTGTCTTTTGTGATACAGTGAACCTCAGAAACTTCATTTCCTAAGTCGGTATTATTCTTTCACCATCATCTTTAAACCAGATAGCTCATTATTGCATATAAGAGAGATCAAAACTATGGTTTTATGTAATATTCATATAGAACATTGTTACTACTTTCAGTTTGTTATAATTGTTTGTTTGTAAAGGTTAAACTCGAGAGTTTGATTAGTATCACCTTTTTTTATGAATGATAGTTAATAAACTGTGTAGTGAAGCAAACAAAATGGCTGGTTTCACTGGGTTCTGAAAGGAGAGGATGTTGTGAATAATAGGTATTACTATTTAAAAATGTTTGAAATGTTAGCTTTAGTTACGAGTCAGTCATATACTGTGCACGGGTCTTTTTCGATCTTTTATTCAGATCGGATGTGCACAGCTGACAAGTGGAGGACGGTTCAAAGACATTAACAGTGCAGCAAAGTGGATGGCGTAAAATATCGTGGAGAAAGGCACACGTCCAGTGAATATTAAAAACAATACCTGTTGGCAAAAATAAATAAATAAATTAAATCTCAGTTAATGAGTTACAGAAAGTCTTGATAACGAAAATCAATGTGTAAGAAACGTTTCCAATAGATGGAAGTTGTTATTATGAATATTTGTATTTATGATGTTCAAATAGGGTTTGTTGTGAAATGCAACATTCTGTTTACATCTCTTTATCTTAAAGATATTTAAAATAATAAATCAAATTAATTCTTACAATAAGATCCTTTGACCTTCAGAAGTTTGGATTATATCAAAGTCTATGGTGCCTAAATATTACACGGTTACAAGATTTATAAAGAAGATTTAACACGGTGATCAAGTTATAAAGTTACATCTACTTTAAAAACAGTGGACATAAGGGAATCTAACAAAATTTGCAACTTTGAATTTGGAGTGTTATCGAGCTACGACTAGTTAAAGCCTGACTGATTTGTACATTTCATTCAATTCCATGGTGGTGGCTGGTGCAGCAGCAGTCAAACCATCAGCAGTCACTGTTGCATTTTTGTTTGTTTGCCTTTTCTGTTGTTGCGGTTTCCATTATTTAAAATTACACAATACTGTTCATTAAGCATACACCCACAGAGGCAAATGGAGACAGTCAGAATTTTCATTTCTATTTTGGTTGTGTTTTTTGTTCAGGGAACTTGCATCAATGTCCAAAATTTATAATAAACACACACAAAAGTTAATTTAAAAATAATAATGCCACGTGCAAAGAAAAAGGTTACAGTGGGTAAATAATTGAGTCACTCATGGGTGTGTAAAGTTCATTAATATAATTATTTATTAAAATATAATAATGGAAAGTCTTGATAGGAATTAATAATATAGTGAGGACAGTTTACAATTCACCTCAAAGGCGTGGTGACGAGCTGCGACAGGCACATACAGAAGACACACACGTACAACACTTTCAGCTATCTGCCATGGCCTTCTTCAGAAAATAGAACACTCACGCAATCACACAAGCACACGACACAGTCATACAACCATCACCTCTGGCTGCTTCACATCGAATCATGCTCTGCGGTGAGTAAATCGGGGCTGGGAGGGGAGGGGAGAGGGGATAGGAAGGTTACGTCACGGTGGTGGGGATGGGTTAGATGGGAATAATGAGATGCAGCTTAGGAATGGAGTGGGGAGGCGGATGAGGGGAGAAAAATAAAATAAAATAAATATACATAAAAAAAAAATAAAAAAAAATGTGTGCACACTGCAAGTACACAAGACTGCGCATGCGCGCGCACACGCACACACAATCATGCACCACTCAAAATAGGCGAGGTTTGGGATAGAGAGGTAGGAACTATAAGTAGAGGCACCTGTTTTTCGCGACGCGCGAAATCGCGAAATTTTCGCGAAATTTTACAGTTTTTACGGAAAGTCGCGAAATCATTGAAATTTACGAAAACTCACGAAATAATCCACGAAATTTAGTAAAATCTCATCAGGCGTTTAAATTTTAAATGTACCGGCGGAAATTTGAGATATAAATGACCATCGATTGTATACCATTTCGATAAATATTGTTTCGAGTCATCACAATCGATTGTACATCTTTTCGATATCTATTGTTTCGACTGCTAACCTGATTTCCCGCGCCGGTTCTTTATTTAATCTGGTGACTGGTACTGTACTGCGTGTTCGTAACTGTTTCAGATCGCTGGTTCTTTCAGTGTTTCGTGATTTGTTTTATCACAGCGTTAACATGGTCGTAACAGTTTTCGATCGCGAAAGGGAATTCTCTTCAGAAGGATTCTTCGTTTTTGATAAAACGAGAAAAATTCTGATGTGCAAATACTGCAATGTGCGCATTGAGTGGCAAAGGAAAGACACGTGCCTAAAACATATAAACAACAGTTCTTCCCATAAGAAGAACAAGGAGAGAGTGCTGTCGACAGGTGTGAAGAGACAAGTCACACTGACAGACATCAGTGCAGCGGCAGCGGCAAAACGAGCAAAAGTTGACAAAGAAGAATTCGTGCTATCAACAACACGAGCATTCATCGAGGCAAATATCCCCCTGGAGAAAGTGGATCATCCGAAACTCCGAGAGTGGATGAACAAATACATACCAGGTTTGTGTAATATCACCCTTTTTTTTATTATTTTTAAATATTTTTTGAAGGGAATAAATATGAGTTGAACAAAGAGCCAGTTATAGCGGGGCTTCTGATAAGTAACTTCCCTGTGGTTTCATGAAAAATACACTCGTTGCCAATATCAGCAGACTACGTCACTGCCATAAACTTGTAAAAGTTCCCCCGTATAAAGATTATAAAGTGTTTGTTGTACAGCACGAAGTTTTGGGATGGTTTATTCAAGTTTGCAACTTTGCATTTACAGTGTGCGCGAGTCTGCCGCGATCAGCACTTGCTTGCTTTATTTGCTATTTGAAACTGTATCCATATTTTTTGGTAACATTATCTAGTTACATTTTAGTGCAATCGAAGTGATTACGCTTTCTGAACTCTGTTACAATGACAACAAGAATGCGTCCTTTTTTTTCCGCCTTATATACGATTCGGTGTTGTGAGCATAATTACTTTTTACGATATTCATTCAGCAATAAACGGTAACGTATTTTTTATGAATTTCACGTTTCTGCCATGTATTTCTCGTAGAAGATATTTACTAGTATGTCCGCAACAGCGAATTATTTACAGTGCAAAACGTAAACACACATTCTCATTGGGTGTCTGCCACTCGTGATTGGCTACTTCACCTCCCGTCATTCATTACACCGCTACTAACAACTGCATGTCAATAAGCGGCCGTTGACACGTCTGCTGAAGGACTCAAACCATTAGACGCGGGAAAATACAAATACATGTGAGCTGAAACCATAAAACAAAAATTTAATCTTGGTCGAAATAAATGAGAGTTGATCGAATATCCGCAGTTCTACTCTATTTCAGTACCCCAGGTAAATGATTAACTGCATATTTATACCATTTTTTCTCGTTTAATGATGTTTAGACCTAGGTAATGCATGACCTATACATTTGAAAGACAAAGATATTAATAATTTATTTCCGTAAAAGGTTGTCTAATGCCAGGTCTCTTGAAATTTTTAAGGTGCTGGAGACTTGCCCTCAGCTGGAAGACTCCGGGAAAGTTCTGTGCCTCAGATCATAAAAGAAGAGGAGGAAAGACTGAAAGAAGCCGTGAAAAACGAGAAAATTTCCATCCTCTGTGATGAAACAACTGACAGAAGAGGCCAATGTGTTTTTGTAGTTCTGTTAAGAGTACTTGCTTGTGGTGACGATAAAGTGCAAAAGTTATTTGTGGGAGGAGTAAAGGTTATTGAAAATGCTAATGCTACAGAGTGTTCTCGAGCAATTTTGAACGTTATCCAAAAACTTGATATTCACTATGACAATATTATTTCAATAACATCAGATTCAGCCCGTTATATGGGAAAGTGTATCAATGCGGTTCGGGTTCTTGTTTCGGAAGGATTAGTTCACACACAGTGCTGGGCACACAAACTAAACTTGATAGGCAGCGTGTGGGCCATGGAGCTAAGTGAACTAAACCATTGTATTGTGCAGACAAAGCACATATTTCTTAATACGCGAAAGAGGAAACATGCGTATATGCAGTTTTTATTGCGTAAATACGAAGGTGAAACAAAAGCAAAACTTTTTCCGATACCAGTTATCACTAGGTGGAACTCTTGGTTTAAGAGTGTTGAATACATTAGTGAATACATCACTGACATTGTAGAATTTGTTGCAACTCTGGAAGAAGATAGTGTTGCTGTTAGGTACTTTAAAGCTTTGTCATCTAATGATGTGAAAAAAATCCATTGCCTTGCTGTCTTTCTTGTTGAGCATTGCTCAAAATGTTGCAATTTGTTGCTGACGCTAGAAAGCTCCAAAATCCCATTAATTCATTTATTGGGGTCTAAGCTTAATGATCTTTGCAAAAGTTTCAAATTATTAGAGGATGCATTTTTTTTTGAGGCAACTTCGGCTAAACTTAATGAACTCCCAAAGCAAATTAAAGTTGTGTTAACATCACTTTTTCAGGCTGTTGGTAGAGCAAGTCTCAAAAAAATTAACCTGTTGATAGAAGGTGACACGGGAAAGGAAGTTATTTTTTCTAGTGGCAAACTATTTGACCCTAGAAACATAATGAAAGATGATTTAGATGCTGCTGAAATATCTCGCTTAATCAAGAACATTCCTATTCTGCAAGGGCTTCCAATGTCTGAATACCTGCAACCATATACAGTATTTAGGGATTTAGTAAAGAGTTCTTGCAGAGAAGGTAAAGATGTTGATAGCCTTGCTATTCTCCTTTCTCTAAGATCAGAGTATGGGCATTTTGTTGAAGCTGCCGTAAAGGCATTGTGGATTCCTGTCAGTAATGTAGACAGCGAAAGATCGTTTTCAGCATACTCTAATATAATGTCTGACAGGAGAACAACTCTTAAACCAAGTAATATGGAAATCATGTTATCTCTCTCTGTCTCAGACTGACTGACTGTACTGTTTTTTTTTTTTTTTTTTTTTTTTTTTTTTTTTTTAAATTAATATTGAGGAAAATATATTTGTTCTTTACCAGACCTCCCCCACCCCTCTCTCTCTCTTTTGTAATTATGTACTTAAGTGACTTAAAACTTGTTAAAGTAGCCCGATAAGTGTTTGTGAAACATTTTTTATTATATGTCTTCATCAGATGTAAAATTGTCATGTTTTTGGAATAAAATATAAGATGTTACACTATAATGAGGCTATAATTGATTTTTGCTTTAGTTTTTATTGATTAAAAGTGAAAATAAAATTAGCGAAATTATTGACGAAATAAAATAAAAGTAGCGAAAAATATACCGAAATAGCTTTTTAAAAATGACGAAATCGAGCAAAAATTTTCACCACAAACAGGTGCCTCTAACTATAAGGTATGGGGAAAAAAGGGAAGTTATCGTAGGTTGAGGCCTGGATGATTTCGGGATTGGAGAATATGTTGTAGGGATAACTCCCCATCTGTGCAGTTCAGAAAAGCTGGTGGTGGATGGTAGGATCGAGACGGCTCAGGTTGTGAAGCAGCCATTAAAATCAGGCATGTGCTTTGCTGAATGCTGTGCCACAGGGTGGTCCACCTTGTTTTTGGCCACAGTTTTGCGGCTGTCATTCATCCTTACGGATAGCTGGTTGGTGGTCGTGTCAATATAGAAAGCTGCAAAGTGATTGCAGCACAGTTGGTAAATTACATGGGTGCTTTCACAGGTGGCCTGGCCTCTGATAGGGTAGGATAAGCCTGTGACAGGACTGGAATAGGAAGTGCTGGGTGGGTGGATTGGACAGGTCTTGGAGCGGGGTCTTCCACAAGGATATGATCCCTGTGGCAGCAAGCTGGATTTCGGGATGGCATAAGGATGAACTAGGATGTTGTGGAGGTTGGGAGGGCGACAGAACACCACTTTAGGAGGGGTGGGAAGGATCTTGGGCAGGATGTCTCTTATTTCTGGGCACGAGGATAGAAAATCAAAACCTTGGCGAAGGATGCAATTTAGTTGTTAGACTGCAGGGTAGTATTGGGTGACAAGGGGTGCGCTCTTTTGTGGATGGTTGCTGGTGTTAGGAGGAGGATTTGGGGTGTGTGAGGATATGGCACGGGAGATCTGTTTGCGGACTAGGTCTGTGGGGTAGTTTCTGTCTGTGAAGGCCTTTGTGAGACCCTCAGCTGCACTTCGAAGTGTGGCAGCTGGAGGTGATGGTTGTATGACTGTGTTGTGTGCCTGTGTGATTTCGTGAGTGTTTTTTTTTCTGAAGAAGGCCATGGCCGATAGCTGGAAGTGTCGTATGTGTGTGTGTGTGTCTTTTGTATGTGCCTGTCGTAGCTCGTCGCCTTGTCTTTGCGGTGAATTGTAAACTGTCCTTACTGTATTTTAAGTTGAGGTTCTTTCTAATTCGTCTTTCAATTTGTTACTCAGAAGGGCTGCAAGGATTTTTGGCGGATGATTGGCATACTTCAGCCCAGCATGAAGATTTTTTTTTTTTTTTTTTTTTTTTTTTTTTTTTTTTTTTTTTTTTTTTTTTTGTATAATGTTATCCTTTGGCTATTTAAATGTATCTTAGTTTTGCCTTGTGTTGTGCTGATGTAGGTCACAGTTTAGGTTTGGATTGATTGTTTGACATACATTATTATTTTTAGTACATGTATGCCTACAATGGTAAGTACACCCAACTTCTGACTTGATTCTCTACGTTTGCTGATTAGATATGGATAAAAAAGGTGCATTAGGTGGTTGAACATCCACAAATCAGGTATCCTGGCCAATAATGCCATACAATAATTTTGTTTCATTTCGGTATAAATGTGAGGGTTTCCAGATCTGTTGAGGTGAAAGTCAGGGTAAGTGACAACACATAATTTTGCTCTTCCTTGTTGGAAGACTGTGGTGTTTTTGAGGTTTCAGATTTGTTTATGCAGGATCGTTCTTTCTTGAAACTACTTGATTTTCTCATTGTTGATCAGTAGTTAAAGTTAAGTCCATTTACTAAAACTTTTGAGAATGTCTTGTATGTTTCTTCTAAGTATGAGATACACCAATCTATGATTCTTTCATTTACATACATTTTTGCAGATACACTGTGTTGCCTTTGTTGACATTTCTCCAGATTTACGTTGAGAGCAGATTTTCTCCCAGTTTTTGACTGTTCTCTGATTGTCGGTGATTGTGTGAATGCAGGTTGTTGTTCAAGTGCTACAGTCCATTTGATTTGTGGGTTGAGAAAGATTCTGAAATATTCTACTAATATTTTACAGTTATTCATATTTGCGCAATACACTAGAACCCCATTTTTACTATTTTTGAGGGAGTTTGCACAATAATATTCGAGAATTTATTCACGTGAGCAAATATATACAGAAGTTTTTTATTTTTATGTATGGTAAGTATGAAAAACTGCTAGTCATACAAATTAAACTGACACTCGGTTTGGTAGCTGATGGGTGTGGTCATAAATCGAAATAGTATATACGATGCTCCGATCGGCCACTGCGCCGTGTGTTAATGTGGTATATTCTGTAAAAATGAAATGAGAAATATGTGTTTGATTAAAAACACAAAGTGTGAAGAAACTTAAACTGTGGCACATTTATGCACACTATTTGCAGCTGAAAGTCCTTCCAGTGCCAGTTTATGTTAATTACGTCAGTTTTTCTCCAAAAGCATGTTTTCATAAAGTGTAAATTGTGGGGAAAATGTAAATATGTTAATGCCAACAAGAGTAAAGTAACATAGGGAATTTGATGAGAGTGTCAAAAGTGTTGTAAATTGCAACAACAAAGAAATGCTAATTCAGAGAATGTGAAAGTGCAGTTATATATACAGTAGAACCTCGTTTTTACGCTTTTCAAGGGACTTTAAGTAAAATGGTGTAAAATGCAGGAAAATGTAAAATGCAGGAAATAATGTTTTAAGTGGTAAAAAATGCTTACTGCATGAGCCTTGCATTTTCGTAGTTTGTGATATATGTACATAATAGGCATCTAAATACTCGCCAGGAAGTTTATTATACAATAAAGGTTATCCAAATTTTTACTATTTTAAGCGCCAGGTAAAACATAATTTTACGGGAAGTAGAATTTTTTGACGTAATTTCATTCATTATAATCGAGGATGCCGCTATTTTAAGCGCCAGGCAGAACTGGTCATTTTATGGGAAGTAGAAATTTGACGTAATTCCATTCACCATAATCGAGGACGCCGCTATTTTAAGCGCCAGGCAAAACTGGTAATCTTACGAAAAGGAGAAATTTCGACGTAGTTTCATTAATTATAATCGAGAACGCCGCCTTTTTAAGCGCCAAACAGAATTGGTAATTTTATGGGAAGTAGAAATTTTTGACGTAATTTCGTTCATTATAATCGAGGACGCCGCTATTTTACGCGCCAAACAGAACTGGTAGTTTATGGGAAGTAGAAATTTGACGTAATTTCATTCATTATAATCGAGGACGCCGCTATTTTACGCGCCAAACAGAATTGGTAATTTTATGGGAAATAGAAATTTTTGACGTAATTTCATTCATTATAATCGAGGACGCCACTGCTAGGCTATGTAACACATCTTCAAAATTACCTGAAACACTTCGATATTGTTTGGACGCTGCTGCCAGGCTATGTAACACATCCCCAAAATTACTGCCTTTTTCTGGAATTACGTAATTATTTACGTAGTAAAACTCAAAGTTCCGTTATTTTTGTATTTTTAGATGTTTCTCACGACGATATTAGAGAATTTATTCGCGTTTTCGAGTACAAAAATATGCATAAGTATTTTTGTGACGTTTGCATAGGATCGGCACCTCTCACTATTATCGCTTTTTTGAGGCTGTGGGTATTATGATACCCAACTTCGACAGATATCCTTCTTTATTAATCAGAAATATGTATCACAAAAACAATGAAACTCTTTATTCTCACGCCAACAAAGCAACTGGTTCTGATTGTTTGAGTAGATGCCAGCCACTTTGGCAAAGAAGCTAGCAGAAAGAGGAACTGCACCGCCACAAATCAGCGTTATTCTCACGCCAAGCGCTATGGCAAAGAAGCTGGTTGAAAGAGGAACTACATCGCCACAAATCGGCTTGTCGTAAGTCATCAACGAAAGGCGAAATATACGTTTGAATAAATGCAAAGTGTCAATAAACTCGACTGCGAATAATTTTTAAGTGCTATACTTTATGGGGAAAGTCATGCTAGCGTCAATTTATGTACATTACGTCATTTTTCTTCACGAAAATTCTTCCGAAAAGCGTAAAACGCGGGAAAAATGTAAATATGTTAACGCAAAAACGAGGGGGAATTAACATTGTAAACATAGGAAATTTGATGGGACTGACAAAAAATGGTGTAAATGGCAGGAAAACGTAAAAACCGAGAATTTAAAAACGAGGTTTTACTGTATATATATATATATATATATATATATATATATATATATATATATATATATAACACACCCTCCAATGGAAGCAGTCGTGCAATCCCAGACTCAGCACCTAGAACCGCCCGTAGGACAGACTTCACAAATATATATATATATATATATATATATTTTTTTTTTTGTGAAGTCTGTCCTACGGGCGGTTCTAGGTGCTGAGTCTGGGATTGCACGACTGCTTCCATTGGAGGGTGTGTTGTCTTTAAGATAGGTTTAAGCTACTGTAAGTAGCGCAGTGCTCACTTGACCTGTGTGTGAACATGCTCCAAAATTTTATAATGTCACTTTGTTTTTAAATTTTAAAAATTTTAATCTATTGACATGGAGTCAGCCACATGTTAACAACTTTTTTTAATGTGAGCTTTATTGTATCTTTCTGAAGAAGGCAAAATTAATTTTGCCAAAACCTGGGTAAAGGTTTATAGGTGTAAACTATTTTATGCAACTGGTCGGCTGAAACTGTGTTGACTCTTGGACTACTGTAAGTAGTTTGTAAGTCTAGGGACTGATGACCACTGTAGTTTGGTCCCATAGGTTTACAGATTTTCTTTTCTTTTCTTTTTTTGGAAGTGGAATTGGTATTCTTGGACTTTTTTGATTATTTTTTTACAATCAAGAAATTTTGTCTGTTATGACCATTTTTGTACAATATTTTGGAAAAATGTTGTTGAATCCTTTAAGGTATGACCATTTTTCTGTCATAGACACTGTTGCCTTTATTTTTCTTAGTATGAGGAGTCTGGAACAAGAAATGTTGTGCCCTGTTTATGGGAGCTATTTCTTTGGCTTAGTTATTATTCTTTGAATGCTCACAGTTTTGGTTTTTACTATCCTCAGTTGTGAGGGGAAAGTCTTGGTTGTTTCTCCTGCCTTTGGAGTTGTTGGATGGGTTTTCCTTTTGTTGATGATTTTGAGTTTTGTGAACGTAATCAAGGGCGTCTCTTTTTAAGAACTTCGATATGTTGTATTTATTTATAGAACTTTTAAATAATGGATGGGTCCATGATGAAGTAACATTATGAAAAGGATAGATTACTCACCACAAGTAGATGATGTTGAGTTGCATGTACATTTAAGAGAGTACATAACTTTCGGTTTCCAGATAAAAAGTCCTCATTTAGAAAACGCATACATACATGTGCTTGCTCTCACACACACACACACACACACACACACACACACACACACAAAGTTCAACTTGCACCCACATGGCTGCTGTCTGTAACTGCTTAATCTAAAAAAGAACTTTTTGTTGAAATCCTGAAGGATATGCATTCTTTTAATAGTACATACCTGCCAACTCTCCCGATTTAGGCAGGAGTCTCCTGATTTTTTTCGCTTTTTCTCCCGCCTCCTGATCCTGCCATTATTTCTCCCAATTTTTAGCTTTTGTCCTGAAACCCAAGATTCAATTTTCCGCCAATGCTCAAAAGTCCTTTGTTCATTTATCAGTTAAAAATAAATACGTATTGAAATTCATAGAAATTAGGAGTTGCGCTTGACTTATATAATGATTGTTTCTGCTCTTTGCACGTATTTGCAAATACATCTACATCTACATACATACTCCGCAATTCACCGTAAGGTGCGTGGCGGAGGGTACACTGTACCACTACTAGGCATTTCCTTTCCTATTCCGCTCCCAAATTGAACGAGGAAAAAAAGAATGCCTATATGCCTCTGTACGAGCCCTAATTTCTCTTATCTTGTCTTTGTGATCTTTACGCGAAATGTAAGTAGGCGGCAGCAAGATCGTACTACACTCAGCTTCAAATTCCGGCCCTCTAAATTTACTTAACAGAAATTCACGAAAAAAACGTCGTCTTTCTTCCAGCGATCCCCAATAGAGTTGCCGGAGCATTTCCGTGACACTCGCGCATTGGTCGAACCTACCGGTAACAAATCTAGCTGCTCGCCTCTGAACCGCCTCTATGTCTTCCTTCAAACCGATCTGCTGCGGGTCCCAAATACTTGAGCAATACTCAAGACGTGGTCGTACAAGCGTTTTATACGCGATCTCCTTTACAGGTGAAGTACATCTTCCCAAAATTCTCCCAATAAACCGAAGTCGGCTGTCTGCCTTACTCACAACTGTCCTTACATGCTCGTTCCATTTCATATCGCTCTGCAGTGTTACGCCTAGATATTTGAACGACGCGACCGCATCAAGAAGCTCACTACTGATGCTGTATTCGAACATTATAGGACTGTTTTTTCTACTCATGCGCATCACCTTACATTTTTCTACATTGAGAGCTAGCTGCCATTCTTCGCACCAACTAGAAATTTTGTCTAAGTCAACCTGTATGCTATTACAGTCAGTTACAGACGACACCCTCCCATACACCACAGCATCATCAGCAAACAGCCGCAAATTACAACTTACTCTGTCCATCAGATCATTTATATAGATAGAAAATAATAGCGGTCCTATCACACTCCCCTGGGGCACGCCTGACGATACACTCGTCTCTGATGAGCACTCGCCGTCGAGAACAACGTACTGCGTTCTATTACTTAGGAAGTCTTCCAGCCAGTCACAAATCTGTGAACCTATTCCATAAGCTCGTATCTTCGTTAGCAGTCTGCAGTGTGGCACCGCGTCGAACGCCTTTTTGAAGTCGAGAAAAACACAATCCGCCTGTTGCCCTTCGTCCATGGCTCGCAAGATGTCATGTGAGAAAAGGGCAAGCTGAGTTTCACATGAACGATGTTTCCTAAACCCGTGCTGATTCATGGAAAGAAGCTTTTCCGTTTCAAGGAAATTTACTATATTCGAACTGAGAATATGCTCCAAAATTCTACATGAAACC
This sequence comes from Locusta migratoria, assembly GCA_026315105.1. Lineage (NCBI taxonomy): Eukaryota > Metazoa > Arthropoda > Insecta > Orthoptera > Acrididae > Locusta > Locusta migratoria. The sequence continues at coordinate 814,291,607 of CM048744.1, read as the reverse complement.
GATGTCAACGATATTGGCCTGTAATTGTATGGGTCAGTTCTCTTTCCTTTCTTATACACGGGAGTCACCTGCGCTTTTTTCCAATCACTAGGAACTTTGCGCTGAATTAAAGATTCGCTATAAATGCAAGCTAAGTAGGGGGCCAATGCCGCAGAATAGTCTTTGTAAAACCGAACTGGTATACCATCCGGACCAGCAGACTTTTTCGTATTTAGCTCTCTCAGCTGCTTCTCTACACCGAAATACCTATTGCTATGTCCCCCATTTCGGAATTAGTACGTTGATCAAATGATGGTATATTTGTGCGGTCCTCCTGCGTGAGAGATTTCTTAAAGGTTAAATTTAGAACTTCAGCTTTCCGTTTGCTTTCTTCTATTACTGCCCCGGAATGATCAACTAGTGACTGGACAGTGGGCTTTGACCCGCTTATCGATTTTACATAGGACCAGAATTTTTTCGGGTTCTCAGAAAGATCTTTTGCTAAGGTATGGCTGTGATAATTATTGTATGCTTCACGCATCGATCTTTTTATAGACGCACGAATCTCTACTAACTTTTGCCTGTCATCATTTGCGTGTTCTTTTTTGAATCGAGAGTGCAACAGCCTTTGCTTTCTCAGCAGCTTTCTAACATTATTATTATACCACGGTGGATCTTTTCCATCCTTAATCGTCTTTACTGGCACATATTTCTCTAACCCTTCATTAACAATGCATTTAAATTTAGTCCACAATTCCTCTACATCCATAGTCCCAGAATTAAACGATGCCCATTCATTTTCTAAGTGCGATCGTAACATTTGCTTGTCGGCTTTTCCCAATAAAAACACGCTCCTAGCCTTCTTGACTGGTTTATGAACTTTGGTCACCATCGACGCTATGACGATATCGTGATCACTAATTCCTGTCTCTACACAGACATCGTTAATAAGGTCAGGCCTGTTTGCGGCTACAAGGTCTAGAATATTTCCATTGCGCGTGGGTTGCCGGTTTAACTGCTCAAGACAGTTTTCGGAGAATGTGTCCAAAAGTAGCTCGCAAGACTGCTTGTCTGTACCGCCTGAAATGTAACTAGCGAGGTCCCAATCTATACTCTTAAGGTTGAAGTCACCTCCGACTAATATTACATGGCCCGGATACCTAAGCACTACCTGGTGTAGACTTTCCTTGAATGATTCTAAAACTGCTACAGCAGCACTGGGGGGCCGGTAAAAACACCCAACTATTAATTTTACTTCTTTTAGACCTGTTATGCGTGCCCAGATAACTTCACAGTTACTTTCAACCTCGATTTCAGTAGAAACAATATCTTTGTCCACAGCGATGAACACTCCTCCTCCAGTTGTATCAGATCTATCTTTCCGATATACATTCCACGCTTCGCTAAATATTTCTGAACTTGCTACATCATCATTTAGCCAGCTTTCGGTGCCTAAAACTATCTGAGCGCAATAACTTCCATGCAGCGCTGCAAATTCGGGAACTTTGTTTCTAATACTCTGTAAGTTCGCGGCTAATATTTTTATGTTCGAATTTTTGTTCCGAACGTGGCCTGAATTCGCTGTTTGAATGCTGACAGGCGAGTGCTCATCAGAGTTAGCACCTAGCCTAAAAAACCCCCATGTGCACTCCACAAGTACTCTGCTACCCGAGTAGCCGCTTCCTTAGTGTAGTGCACTCCTGATCTATCTAGGGGCACCCTACAATTCCCCACCCGATAACGCAGATCCAGAAATCTGCAGCCATGACTGTCACAGAGTCGGCGAAGCCTCTGGTTCAGACCCTCCACTCGGCTCCAAACCAAAGGACCCCGATCAACCCTGGGAACAATGCTGCAAATCGACAGCTCTGCTTGCACCCCGCGTGCGAAGGCAGCAGCCTTCACCAATTCCGCCAGCCGCTCGTAGGACCTGAGGATGTCCTCAGAACCCAAGCGACAAGCGTCATTGGTGCCGACGTGATCTATGACTTGCAGTCGACTGCACCCCGCACCCTCGATAGCCGCCGGCAAGGCCGCCTCCACATCTCGGATGAGGCCCCCCGGCAAACACACCGAGTGCACGTTGGAATTCCTTCCAGATCTGGACGCTATCTGCCTAAGGGGCTCCATCACGCGCCTGACATTGGAGCTCCCAATAACTAATAATCCTCTCCCCCCGTGCACCTGCTCGGACCCTGCTGAAGGAGTGGCCACACTTTCACTCACAGGACGAACGGGCGCGGACGGACGTCCAGCCTCCACATTGGCCTTCCGCCTCGAGCGCCGCGAACGCCGTACAACCCGCCACTCCCCTTGCGGAGAAGGCGGCTCGACGACGTCCGGTACACCTGAAGGTGCCTCGGTAGCAGGGACAGAGAGCATAGCGTGAGACACCTGAGGTGTCCCACTCGACGCACCAGACTCCCCACCATCGCTGCACCCCGAGACAGCAGCCTGAAGACGGCTGACCGTAGCCAACAGCACGCTCAGCTGTTCGCGAACCGCGGCCAACTCCTCCTGCGTCCGCACACAGCAGGCACACATCCTATCCATCCTATCGATACAATTAACAGCAATTAACAACTTTAAAGAAGCCTAGTACTCTAATGAAGGCGGCTGGCTGCTGACTTAACTGTGGTCAGTGGTAACTACACTGTCGAATCAACAAAACTGAGTCCGGCACTCGTGGCAGCTGGCACTGGACTGACTGATAACGAGCTTAGTAACGGTCTCTGACTTGTTTTGAAATACACCGGTCAAAGACGAAGACTAAACACAACGGTATTTATCAAATACGATAGAATAAACTATTAAAACAGTAGTACAAATGAAATCTGCAAGTACGCGGGAATAAACCTCTTAAAACAGTACTACCGAAAATGAACTAGACAGGCAAATTAAATTTGACACAAATTAAATTCAGATACTTAGCGCTGTTAACGCAGCGACACTGGTGACAGCTGGCACTGGACTCAATACACATGTAGTATTTTGATGTTGTGCTGTTTTTGAATGCAATGTTTTGTCAGTGTACGTAAGTGAAATCACTTCAGTGGTTTTGTTTATTATAGAGTACGTTTTACCAATTAAATACGATGACTGTGGGTCATTTGTTCCATAACATGTTCCCAGGTAGCAGCGTAGTATAAATATATAGCTGTGAACTTTTTTGTTTTGATCAAAAAAATCAATCACTTTACCTGGACTGGCTACAAAATATAAGGATGAAATCAACAATTGGGTTAAAGCCAGTTTTTTGTAGCCATTATGTACCGTAATGAGATTATAGGAAAAGACTAAAATCAGTTATATTAAGGTTGATAGTAAAGTGCGCCGCAGTCTTTGATACATTGTATCTCCCGATTTTTTGAAGAATTTCCTGATTTTCTAAACTGGACCTCCTGATTTTTACATTTTGAAGGTTGGTAGGTATGATAGTAGCTGTTGTTTGCAACTCAATGTTTTCTGTTTTCAAGGTAGTTTTTAAAGGTTGTGGATTTTTGGATTTTCTTGTGTGCTTGGCATTGTTATTTTAGTCTGATGATGCCATTTTTGTTGGTTCTGATGTTTGTTGGATGGTTTCTTGCTATTTGTTTTCCTATTTTTCTCCTTCCTTAACTGGATGTTCAAGTCCTCTATAAGCTCGGATATTGTTATTTATTTTCTTTTTCCCCCTGAAATGTTTTGCACATAATTTAATAGCCTCCACCTTTGCTTTGTCCTATTTATGGTCTTCATTTAGTGGGGCATGTTTATTCACAGTGTGTACTGAGTTAGCAGATTTGAAAGTGAGCCAGCCGCGGTGGCCGAGGGGACTGAGGCGCTTCAGTCACGGTCTGCATGGCCACTACGTTCGGGGGTTCGAATCCCCCCTCAGGCATGGATATTTGTGGCGTCCTTAGTCTTAGTTAGTTCATAATTAGTTTGTAAGTTTAGGCACTGATGACCCCGTAGTTAAGTCCCATAAGCTATACAAACATTTTATTTTTTGAAAGTGAGTGTAGAGACTTTAGAGTGTGCTTCATAATTGATATTGTAATAAATGTTTTGACTGTTATGAAGCCTGTGTTCCATCTTGGAACTTGGAAATGGTACTCCCACCCTTCTTAGCCAATGCTCTTACTGACTGAGATAACCAATTTGACTCATAACACATATTGACTGTCCTATATTATGGAAATGCCAGTTCTGAAATATGTCAGGGGAGTATCTAGTGTGGGAGACTCACTGTCAGAAGTTAAGTTGTGAGGGAGGACAGGTTGCAAGTTTTACATGGATAGCTGATTAAGAGTGTTCGCTGCAAAGGCATGCTCCTGTTCTTGCATAATTTTTTTTATCTGTCAGGAACTTTAACATTACACATACATTTCATATTGTTATTATTAATATTATTATTATTGTTATTATTTCCTAGAAATTGATCACCAAGTAACAGTTGTTTCCACGTTTCCACAGCTTCACAGAACAGAGCGTCAAGATAAATCCCATACAAGGTGTCCCATATAAATGCCCTGATGCCAGATCCCGGACAACTCACCAGACTGCTCTCACAGGTAACTAAGTAGTTTCTACTGGCTCCTCTGCTGATTTCATGCTGCTCCAGAATGATTATGACCATTGCAAATATATACTACTTCGTGGTATTGTGCTACTGTGAATATAGTGTTCACATTGTTTTCTGTAAAAGTTGTAAGCTGACTGCTCTGAAGGAAGAAGGAAGGGATTGCCTTGGAAGCAAATATGCTACAAACTTATAGCAAATTTCCACTCCCAACATCATTTGCTTAGGAGCCAAGTTAAAGTGAGCCATAAGTACAGAATTGTAGGAAGGGAGATGATGCATTTGGAAGAGAGTGGTTGCAAATGTTACGAAATAATATTCCGTGTATAACTTGCTGAAATACAGTGCAGTGTGTATGAACCAGCAAATAGAAATACAGTAGAACCTCGTTTTTACACTTTTCAGAGGACTTCAGTGAAATGGTGTAAAATGCAGGAAAATGTAAAATGCAGGAAATAATGTTTTAAATGGCAAAATATGCTTACTGGATCAGCCTTGCATTTTCGTAGTTTATGTGTGACATATGTACATAAGAGACATCTAAATACTCGTCAGGGAGTTGATTATACAATAAAGGTTATCCAAATTTTTACTATTTTAAGTGCCAGGAAAAATTGGTAATTTTATGAGAAGTAGAAAATTTTGATGTAATTTCATTCATTATAATCGAGGACGCCGCTATTTTAAGCGCCAGACAGAACTGGTAATTTTATGGGAAGTGGAAATTTTTGACGTAATTTCAGTCATTATAATCGAGGATGCCGCTATTTTAAGTGCCAGGCAAACTGGTAATTTTATGGGAAGTGGAAATTTTTGACGTAATTTCATTCATTATAATCGAGGACCCCACTGCTGGGCATCTTCAAAATTACCTGAACCACTTCGATAGATATCGTTTGGACGCCGCTGCCAGGCTATGTAACACATCTTCAAAATTACTGCCTTTTACTGGAATTAATTATTTACATAGTAAAACTCCTACAGTTCCGTTCTTTTTGTAGTTTTCGATGTTTCACACGACAATATTCGAGAATTTATTCGCGTTCTCGAGTACAAACATATGCATAAGTATTTTTGTGAAATTTGCATAGGATCGGCATCTCTCACTATTATCGCTTTCTTGAGGTTGTGGGTATTATGATACCCAACTTTGACAGATAAAGTTCTTTATTAATCAGAAATATGTATCACAAAAACAACGTAACTATTTATTCTCACAAAGCAACTGGTTCTGATTGTTTGAGTACACGCCAGCCACTCTGGCACAGAAGCTAGCGGAAAGACGAACTACACCGCTACAAATCAGCGCTATTCTCTCGTTAACAAACTGTTCTGTTTGTCTGAGTACATGCCAGGTGCTCTGCCAAAGAAGCTGGTGAAAAGAAGAGCTACATTGCCACAAATCGGCGCGTCTTTGTCAACAACGAAACACGAAATATATGTTTGAATAAACGCAAAGTGTCAAGAAACTCGAATGCGAATAATTTTTAAGCACTATACTTTAAGGGGAAAGCCACGCTAGTATCAATTTATGTACATTACGTCATTTTTCTTCACAAACATGCTTTCAAAAAGTGTAAAATGCGGGAAAAGCGTAAGTATGTTAATGCAAAAACGAGGGCGAATTAACATTGTAAACATAGGAAATTTGACGGGACCGACAAAAAATGGTGTAAATGGCGGGAAAACGTAAAAACCGAGAATGTAAAAACGAGGTTTTACTGTAACTCAACATTCTGTTATCGTTTCACAAATATTTATCAACTTTTACTAGCTTTTGTCTAATTCGGGCTCCATCAAGTGATACCCACAAACACACAAATGTGGAAGAATCCAAACTTGAAAACTAAACTGCACTGAATCGTTTGTCATAGTAAACTGGAGAGGAAATTCATCTAATGGAAGACAGTTTTTTATTTATTTAGTTTTAACACCCAAACATGTTTTTGCACTTACTGTGGCATATTCTGTGGGTTTTTGCCTTTAATTTCTACATGAAGTTATTGGCAAGGTTTATTTTTGCTTTAATTAAGCATTTATGACCACATAGTTAGGGATTATTTTACTAGCCAAGTATATTTTGGTAAAGTTTACATAAAGTACTATTGTTTGAAGCTTTATGTTTGCATTCTGGAACTTGTTGAGAAGCTGCGAAGGGCATTGCAATGATCATCTTGTGATGGTGCAGATTTGCATGATTACTAGATGATGATGATGATGATGATATGATAATAATAATAATAGATTTTATTCTCATTAGGCCATTACAGCAATAGACAATATCAAATGAAAATAAATTTAATAATACAGTGTGATGTAGTATTGACTAATTAGCATATTTTAGTTTATTCTGCAACAATGTACAGTAGGTCAGCACTTGGATTAGTAAATTTTTACAGTTGAGAAATTGTGTAGCAGCTTATCAAATAGTTTGTCCCCTCTGACATCATAGTTATTTATTGATTTTGACAACCTGTGGTAAGGCATATACAGTGAAACCTCTATATAATGTTTTTCAAGGGACCACAAATTCTAAACACTGTATAGACGGAAATGGTACAAAGAGGAAGGCTTCCAATTGATAATTATAGAATACGAATCAAATTTTACTGCTGATATATTGGATTCCATAAAAACACAGCAAATGGTAAACATTAAAAGAGAATAAGTTACAAAAAATACTTTAATAATTAGATTTTTAAATACAACTTTAGTCTAATTTGCACAAAAAACAGAAATCAATACATTCTGAAAATCACATACCTATGATTTTTTTTTTTTTTTTTTTTTTTTTTTTTTTTTTTTTTAAATAGGCAAGCAAGCAAGTTTGCCTCCTATTTCTCTTAGATTGTATTGCAACCATTTGTTGCTCCAAATGACCAAGTTGAACTATTGTTCTGCCCTCAAGTTTTTTGGGCCATCATGAATCTCCTAAATGTTTCAAAGGCTTCAGCTGCCTAAGTATATGAGGTCACACGTTCATCTTCCCTATCATGGCACTTTTATTTTCACTGCCATTCTCTACACTTCTCTCTGCAGTCTACTCCTTAACACATGGTACTCCTGTGGTTGACAAGTTGTCATCTACTGCCACAAAGTTCTCAGAAGTAACAGAATCACTTCGTACTAATTCATTAAAGTCCCAACTCACTACCAACATCTTCCACATTAAGAAACCATATCAATCTCACACAATCCTGCTTTTGTGAAACAGTTTTTAATAGTTGGAATTAATAATATAGTAAGGACAGTTTACAACTCACCGCAAAGACGTGGTGACGAGCTGCGACAGGCACACACGTACAACACTTTCAGCTATCGACCATGGCCTTCTTCAGAAAATAGAACACTCACACAATCACACAGGCACACAACACAGTCATTCGAATCACGCTCTGCGGTGTTGTATGACTGTGTTTTGTGCTTGCGTGAATTTTCTGTTTTCTGAAGAAGGCCATGGCCAATAGCTGAAAGTGTTGTATGTGTGTGTCTTTCGTGCGTGCGTGTCGCAGCTTGTCACCACATCTTAGCGGTGAGTCGTAAACTGTCCTTACTGTATTATTAATTCCAACCTGGACTTTCCATTACTATAGTTTCTAATAGTTTCAACACTTACTTCCCTCCATGAATACATATTCAAATTTATTGCTTGCAACATACAGTAAAAACCCCGTTTTTACGTTCCCGGATTTTACGTTTGCCCGCCATTTACACCATTTTTTGTTGGTTCCTTTTAATTTCCTATGTTCACAATGTTAATTCATCCCCACCTTTTACGTTTTGTGAAAGCATGTCTGTGAAGTAAAAATAATGTAATCGACGTAAATTAATGCTGGCGTGGCTTTTGCCTTAATGTATAGTGTTCATAAATTTTACGCAGTTAACTTTCTTGACACTTTGCATTTATTCAAACTTCTAGTTCGCATTTCGTTGTTGGCAGCACGCGTCTAGTTGACGTAGGATATGCCGATTGTGAGCTTATCTTTGTTTACGCAACTGGTTGTTTTTCATGCTTGGCATGACGCATTTCGAGAATTTATTTTTGTTGTGAAATGCAAATATTTATCTAAGTATTTTTGTGATGTTTTATAAATGGTGAGACTGATGGTTTGCTTGTGTATGTTTCTCTGCACATTGAAGGGGGAACAGTATATTATAACCTTGTGGCAGAGTAGTTCCACCAGCATCTTTGCCGGCGCGGCTGGCGTGTACTCAAACAGAATCAGTTGTTTTGTTGATGTGAGAATAATGAGTTGGATTGTTTTTGTGATACATCTTTCTGATTAATAAAGAACGGTATCTGTTAAAGTTGGGTATTATTTGGTTTGGCATCACCATAATACCCACAACGTCAAAAGAGCGATAGTAGTGTGGGATGCCGACCCTATTGAAATGTCACAAAAATACTTATGTACATATTTGAACTTGAGAACTTGATTATATTCTCTAATATCATCGTATGAAACATAAAAAAATAGAAAAAGAACGGAATTGTGGAATTTTACTACCTAAATAAAAAAACTTGCTGAGTAATCGATTACAATGAATGAAATCTCATAAAAAATTTTCTACTTCCCATAAAATTACAAGTTCTGCCTGGCACTTAAAATGATAAAAATTTGGATAACCTTATTATACAATAAACTTCCTGGTGAGTATTTCAGTGCCTATTATGTACATATATCACAAATAAACTATGAAAATGCAAGGCTGATCCAGTAAGCATATTTTACTATTTAAAACGTTATTTCCTGCATGTTACGTTTTCCTGCATTTTACACCATTTCACTGAAGACCCTTGAAAAGTGTAAAAACGGGGTTCTACTGTATTCAGTTTCAGTTGTGAGCTATGCTGGCTTCCTGGCTTTTTTTGGTCCATCACATTCAATGCCCTTTTTTTTGCAAGGACTGTCTATATTTCGCTTTAAGGGCATGTATTATTAAATACGAAATAAGATGCTCTGACATATGTTTCAGGTACACAGTTTTTAAGTTGTCTTAATAAATAAATTACTCTAGATGGCTTACCAGTAATATAATTTATATATTGGTCCCAGGATAACTTATCATCTAAATAAACACCTAGGAAATTAACAGAACTTGGGTCATCAGATAGTGGCTTGTGTCTTAAATTGAAGAAACTCTGCAGAGTTTTATTTTCGTTTAGCAAGAATCCGTTTGCTCTGAACCAGTGTGCTGCTTGAGTGAGTGGATTTTTAGCACAGGTTTTAAGATCACAAAGATTGTTATTGTTATGTAGAAAAGTTGTAACATCTGCATTGAATATAGTGGTGGGTCTAATAAATGAGGGCAGATCATTGGCCATTATCAGGAACAGGAAGGGGCCCAGTAAAGATCCCTGAGGCACACTTTAACATTATCCATATTTTACATTTCCTTGCCAAGACAAACTAACTGTTTATGGTTTTTAGACAGATTTTTAACAGTTTGAGATTGTTTCCTTTGATGTCTTAGAATTACATTTTCTCTAATAGTGATGTTTGCGTGACACATTCGAAGGCCGAACTTAGGTCACAAAATGAAACCCGAGCAAAGCCTTTGTCCTCAGAAACTGGACATGCTTGATTTCAATGGCTGCTTCACAACCCGGGCCATCTGGATCCTCCCATCCACCACCAGCTTTTCTGAACTGCACAGATGGGAGTTATCCCTACAATACATTCTCCGATCCCGAAATCAACCAGGCCTCAACCTACGATAACTTCATTATTATTATTATTATTATTTTTTTTTTCTCTCTTCCATACCTTACAGTTCCTACCTCTGTATCCCAAACCTCGCCTGATTGGAGTGGTGTGTGAATGTGTGATCGTGTGTGTGTATATGTATGTGTGTGTGTGTGTGTGTGTGTGTGTGTGTGTGTGTATGTGGTCTTGTGCACTTGCAGTGTACATGAATTATTTTACTTTATTTTATTTTATTTTATTTTCTCCCCTCACCCGCCTCCCCACTCCATTCCTAAGCTGCATCTCGTTATTCCCATATAACCCATCCCCACCACCGTGACGTAACCTTTCTATCCCCTCCCCCTCCCCTCCCCTCCCGTCCCCGATTCGCTGCAGAGCGTGATTCGAAGTGTGGCAGTCGGAGGTGATGGTTGTATGACTGTGTTGTGTGCCTGTGTGATTGCGTGAGTGCTCTATTTCTGAAGAAGGCCATGGCCGATAGCTGAATGTGTTGTATGTGTGTGTCTTTTGTATGTGCCTGTCGCAGCTCGTCGCCACGTCTTTGCGGTGAGTAGTAAACTGTCCTCACTATATTATTTATTCCAACCTGGACTTTCCATTATTATATTTTGACTACAGTGTCAGTTGCATTAGTAGTCGACAGGTTCTTCCTAAACCCATATTGTGAACCATTGATTATTCCTAGGTTTTCAAAGTGAGTTGATCATTGTTGGTAAATGATACATTTTATTACCTTGTAGAGTGCAGGTACTACATAAAATGGCCTGTAAATAGACGAAGAGAATGGTTCGATAGTAGTATCTCCTATTTCTTTCACTGACTTCTTTTATGGCATGCAGTTTCAGTTAATCACAGACCATAAGCCATTAATATCAATGTCAGTCCCTCTTCCAAGATTCCGAATAGGGTCGCCCACCAACTGCAGCGCTTGGCCCTGTTACTCTGTAAGTACCACTATGATACTCATTTTCGCCCTACTAGCAAACATGCCAACACCAATGCTCTTTCCAGGCTCCTGGTGGGCCCAGATGTGCTGTTCGATTGGGAAGAGATAATGTCTTTTTAATGTGGATGTTGCATCCTGCAAAGTGCTGGATGGCTTCCTGATCCGACCACTAGTTCCAGAGTCGCAAAGGCTAAAGTGACGGACCCAGTGCATCGGCAAGTCACGTTTCTCGTTCAACAGGATGGTCTTCCTGGACTCTGACCGTGCCTCTGACCTTCTCCGCAGTTACTTTGTTCTGCGAGACCGCTTCTCAGTCTTAAGAGTGAGTTCTTCCTCTTTCTACCACTGATACAGCTCTCCGTGTGGCTGTCTCCAAGTTTATGACAGGGAGTTCTCCAGTTGTTACGTGAGGGACACTGGGGTGTTTCACTTTGTAAGTCCTCGGCTCGCAGACACGTGTACTGGCCCGGCATTGACAGAGAGACAGAGCCTCTAGTGGCGGCATACTCTCTCTGGCTCGCTGCAACCCAACCCTGGGAGAGTGTTTACATAGATTTTGCTGACCGGTTGCCAAACGGTTATTGGATCATTGTTATTGTCGCATATACCATTTTCACATATGTGTTTTGCTGCTCCTCAGTCACTTTCAAGATAGCCATCCGTGCAGTCTCCAAAATTTTCTCAGTGGAAGGTCTGCCAGTCACACTGCTATCTGACAATGGCCCTAGGTTTCTTTTGCAGTCTTTCCAGGACTTTTGTACACGCTTCAGCGTTTGGCACATTCGCTTGCCCCCCTTTCATATGCAATCAAATGAGGAAGCCGAGTGCACAGTGTGGACATAAAAGACCCAAATGATAAAGTATATACACAAATTTCAGGCCCGCGGATGCATTGGCGTTTTTCTTGGCAGCATTCTGAACTGTGCCCTCGGCGGAACGTAGCCTCACAGAGCTCTTCCATGGGTGCCAGCCGTGGACTCTGCCACACATCCTCCATCATGACCCTCACCGAGCTTAGCACTGGAGAGTGACAGACTGTCTGCCAGGTATGTTGATCCGGGCACGTGGGTTCGGTCGTCCTGTGCAGTCGTCCTGTGCTGCAACGGCCACAGGCTCTACACCTTATGGGCAATGGTTTGGGAGGTATGTCGTCACGAAAATCGGCTCCGCCGCAAAATAGACACCCACCCCCTCTGCCCCACAGTCACTAGCTTCTCCATGTCAGAGGCACCTGTCCGGAGCGGCGGTTCCTCAGGGGAACCTCTCCTATCGGTGTCTCCGCCCTTCGAGCAGCCTCGCCTACTACATCCCCGTGTGGTTACAACAGCACCACTGTCAGTGGAGACTCCCCAGTGAGAGCTCCTCCCCCCCCTCGTACTGGCACTAAGTCTTGGGAGGTGCCTCTGCCTCAGCCTCTGCCTCCATCCATACCGGCTCCTCAACTACGTACTGACGTGGTCACAGATCCCAAGTTCGACAGCTTATCGGTGATTCCGCCCTGGGCTCTGGTGGTGGGACGATGGGGCCTCTTTGCATGGGTCATTTCCATCCGTACTCGAAGGGCCCGACTCGAGGTTTGGTTAATCGCTTCAACTCCAGCACCACAATGGACGTGGAAGTCCTCTCTCCATCTTGGCACTCCGCCTCTCGAGTTCGAGAACCACGTTTCTTCATCCTCTGGAGGAGGAGGAGGAGGAGGAGGGCAGTAGCCTCCAGAAAGATCGCATGAGGTGCGCACCGACATGGCACATCACGGACAGCAGGCGGCAAGTGCATGGATTCTCTGCAGTGCACTCTACCGGCAGAACGTTGTCATCTTCGTCAGCACGGCCCAGGTCGATCGAGTGCCGAGTCAGTTGTGCCCGACAACAGATGATGAGAATTTATCCACATTCTCAAGCACAGATATATACCTAAGTGTAGAGGAAAAATTCCTAACAGGAAAAATATACGAAAAAAATAGATGAAGATGGTGAGGGTTTTAAGGAAGGGGGTAAGGAGCCATTCCAATCCCGGGACAGGAAAGACTTACCTTGGGGGAAAAAATGGAGGGTAAATACATGCACACACACCCACACATTTACACAGACACAAGTACACTTAGGCAGACATACTGTAGAAAGCAAAGAAATTAGAAGTTAGACAGAGATGCCACTTGAGGCAGAGGCTCTGTCCAGAGAACCAAGGTAAAGATGTTAAGATGGTGGGTGGGAATTCGAATTTAGCAGAGGTTGAGACCAGGTGGGCAACGGGAAGAGAGAATATGCTGAAGGGCTAGTTCCCATCTCTGGAGTTCTGAAGGATTGGTGTCAGTGGGAAGTATCCAGATAACCCGGACGGTGTAGCACTGTGCCAAGATGTGCTGGCCATGCACCAAGGCATGTTTAGCCACAGGCTGATCCTCGTTACCAACAAACACTGTCTGCCTGTGTCCATTCATGCAAATGGACAGTTTGTTGCTGGCCATTCCCACATAGAACGCTTCACAGTGCAGGCATGTCAGTTGGTAGATCACGTGGGTACTATCGCAAGTGGCTCTGCCTTTGATCGTGTACACCTTCCGGGTTACGGGACTGGAGTAAGTGGTGGTGGAAGGGTGCATAGGGCAGGTTTTACAACGGGGGCGGTTACAAGGGTAGGAGCCAGAAGGTAGGGAAGGTGGTTTGGGGATTTCATAGGGGTGGACTAGGAGGTTACGGAGGTTAGGTGGGCGGCGGAAAGACACTCTCGGTGGAGTAGGAAGGATGTCATGAAGGATGGATCTCATTTCGGGGCAGGATTTTAGGAAGTCGTATCCTTGCTGGAGAGCCACATTCAAAGTCCGCTCCAGTCCCAGAAAGTATCCGGTGACAAGAGGGGCACTTCTGGGGTTTTGTTGAAGGTTCTTAAATTGGGGGGATGAGGAAGTGGCTCTGGCAATTTGCTTCTGTACCAGGCCAGGAGGATAGCTGCGGGATGTGAAGGCTGTTATCGGGTTATTGGTGTATTGGTTCAGGGATTCAGGACTGGAGCAGACTTGTTTGCCACGAAGACCTAAGCTGTAGGGAAGGGAACGTTTGATGTGGAAAGGATGGCAGCTGTCATAATGCAGGTACTGTTGTTTATTGGTAGGTTTGATGTGGACGGATGTGTGTAGTTGGCCGTTGGATAGATGGAGGTCGACATCGAGGAAAGTGGCATGGGATTTGGAATAGGACCAGGTGAATTTGATGGGACCAAAGGAGTTGAGGTTGGAGAGGAAATTCTGGAGTTCTTCTTCACTGTGAGTCCAGATCATGAAGATGTCGTCAATGAATCTATACCAAACTTTGGGTTGACAGGCTTGGGTGTCCAGGAAGGCTTCCTCTAGGCGTCCCATAAATAAGTTCGCGTACGAGGGGGCCATCCCGGTCCCCATGGCTGTTCCCTTTAGTTGTTGGTATGTCCGGCCCTCAAAAGTGAAGAAGTTGTGGGTTAGGATGAAGCTGGCTAGGGTATTAAGGAAAGAGGTTTTAGGTAAGGAAGTGGGTGGTCGGCGTGAAAGGAAATATTCCATCGCAGCGAGGCCCTGGGCATGTGGGATATTAGTGTATAAGGAAGTGGCATCGATGGTTACAAGGCGACACCAATCCTTCAGAACTCCGGAGATGGGAACTAGCCCTTCAGCATATTCTCTCTTCCCGTTGCCCACCTGGTCTCAACCTCCGCTAAATTCGAATTCCCACCCACCATCTTGACATCTTTACCTTGGTTCTCTGGACAGAGTCTCTGCCTCATGTGGCATCTCTGTCTAACTTCTAACTTCTTTGCTTTCTACAGTTCTACAGTATGTCTGCCTAAGTGTACTTGTGTCTGTGTAAATGTGTGGGGGTGTGTGCATTTATTTACCCTCCATTTTCCCCCCAAGGTAAGTCTTTCCTGTCCCGGGATTGGAATGGCTCGTTACCCCCTTCCTTAAAACCCTCATCATTTCCTTTTCCCTCTCCTCCCTTTTGCCTGATGAAGCAGCTATGCTGCGAAAGCTAGCATTTTTGTGTGTGTGTGTGTGTGTCTGTGTGTTTATTTGTTGCTATTACTGCCTGTGCCCCTTCGCCTGGTAAGTGTACTTCATCTATTTTTTACGTATATTTTTCCTGTTAGGAATTTTTCCCCAAAATATTCTTATCATATATATATATATATAAAAATAGACGAAGATTACTCACCAGGCGAAGGAGCACAGGTGTGACAGCATCACAAATAAATAAATGAATACACACACTAATCCTACTCCCAACATTACCGCAGCTGAATCCCGAGCTATCCGTGATCTGAAGGCTGACCATTCCATCATCATTCTCCCAGCCGACAAGGGATCCACGACCGTGGTACTTGATCGGCGGGAGTATGTAGCTGAGGGACTGCGTCAGCTCTCGGACAGTACCACATATAAAGTCTTTCATGGCAATCCCATCCCCGATGTCCAGGCAGAGCTTCAAGGAATCCTCAAAACCTTAGGCCCCCTACAAAACCTTTCACCTAACTCCATTAACCTCATGACCCCGCCGACACCCCGCACTCCCACCTTCTACCTACTTCCCAAGATTCACAAACCCAATCATCCCGGCCGCCCCATTGTGGCCGGTTACCAAGCCCCTACAGAACGAATCTCTGCCTACATAGACCAACACCTTCAACCCATCATGTGCAGTCTCCCATCCTTCATCAAAGACACCAACCACTTCCTCGATCGCCTGAAATCCTTACCCAGCCTGTTACCTCCAGAAACCATCCTTGTAACCATTGATGCCACTTCCCTATACACAAATATCCCACATACCCAGGGCCTTGCTGCGATGGAGTATTTCCTTTCACGCCGACCACCCACTTCCCTACCTAAAACCTCTTTCCTTAATACCCTAGCCAGCTTCATCCTAACCCACAACTTCTTCACTTTTGAGGGCCAGACATACCAACAACTAAAGGGAACAGCCATGGGAACCAGGATGGCCCCCTCGTACGCAAACTTATTCATGGGACGCTTAGAGGAAGCCTTCCTGGATACCCAAGCCTGTCAACCCAAAGTGTGGTACAGATTCATTGATGATATCTTCATGATCTGGACACACAGTGAAGAAGAACTCCAGAATTTCCTCTTCAACCTCAACTCCTTTGGTCCCATCAAATTCACCTGGTCCTATTCCAAATCCCATGCCACATTCCTCGATGTCGACCTCCATCTGTCCAACGGCCAACTCCACACATCCGTCCACATCAAACCTACCAATAAACAACAGTACCTGCATTATGATAGCTGTCATCCATTCCATATCAAACGTTCCCTTCCTTACAGCTTAGGTCTTCGTGGCAAACGAGTCTGCTCCAGTCCTGAAGCTCTGAACCAGTACTCCAACAACCTATTAACAGCTTTCACATCCCGCGGCTATCCTCCTAATCTGGTAGAGAAACAAATTGCCAGAGCTACTACCTCATCCCCCCAAATTCAGAACCTTCAACAGAAGAATCCCAGAAGTGCCCCTCTTGTCACCGGATACTTTCCGGGACTGGAGCGGACTCTAAATGTGGCTCTCCAGCAAGGATACGACTTCCTTAAATCCTGCCCCGAAATGAGATCCGTCCTTCATGACATCCTTCCTACTCCACCGAGAGTGTCTTTCCGCCGCCCACCTAACCTCCGTAACCTCCTAGTCCACCCCTATGAAATCCCCAAACCACCTTCCCTACCTTCTGGCTCCTACCCTTGTAACCGCCCCCGTTGTAAAACCTGCCCTATGCACCCTTCCACCACCACTTACTCCAGTCCCGTAACCCGGAAGGTGTACACGATCAAAGGCAGAGCCACTTGCGATAGTACCCACGTGATCTACCAACTGACATGCCTGCACTGTGAAGCGTTCTATGTGGGAATGACCAGCAACAAACTGTCCATTCGCATGAATGGACACAGGCAGACAGTGTTTGTTGGTAATGAGGATCACCCTGTGGCTAAACACGCATTGGTGCACGGCCAGCACATCTTGGCACAGTGCTACACCGTCCGGGTTATCTGGATACTTCCCACTGACACCAATCCTTCAGAACTCCGGAGATGGGAACTAGCCCTTCAGCATATTCTCTCTTCCCGTTGCCCACCTGGTCTCAACCTCCGCTAAATTTGAATTCCCACCCACCTTCTTAACATCTTTGCATCAGTTCTCTGGACAGAGCCTCTGCCTCAAGTGGTATCTCTGTCTAACTTCTTAACTTCTATAACGTAACTTCTTTGCTTTCTACAGTATGTCTGCCTAGGTGTACTTGTGTCTGTGTGAATGTGTGGGCATGTGTGCATTTGTTTACCCTCCTTTTTTTCCCCCAAGGTAAGTCTTTCCTCTCCCGGGATTGGAATGGCTCCTTACCCCCTTCCTTAAAACCCTCATCATTTCCTTTTCCCTCTCCTTCCCTACTGCCTGAAGACGCAACTGGGTTGCGAAAGCTTGCGATTGTGTGTGTGTGTGTATTCATTCATTTATTTATTTGTGATGCTGTCACACCTGTGCTCCTTCGCCTGGTGAGTAATCTTCGTCTATTTTTTTATATTTTTTTTTTATATTTTTTATATTTTATTTTTCCTGCTAGGAATTTTTCGTCTTAATAATCGTTATATATATATATATATATATATATATATATATATATATATATATATATATATATATATATATAGAGAGAGAGAGAGAGAGATGAAGATTACTTACCAGGCGAAGGAGCATTGGTAGTGATAGTAGCACAAATAAATAAAACACCCACCCACCCACACACACACACACACACACACACACACACACACACACACAAATGCTAGCTTTCGCAGCCTAGCTGCTTCTTCAGGCAGAAGGAAAGGAGAGGGAAAAGGAAATGATGAGGGTTTTAAGGGAGTGGGTAAGGAGCCATTCCAATCCCGGGACAGGAAAGACTTACCTTAGGGAAAAACAGGAGGATAAACAAATGCACACACACCCACACGCATACACAAACGCAAACACACCTAGGAAGACATACTAAGCCAAGTCTCATTACCTAATCTAATTCCGTAGGCATCGCCTGATTTTGTGACGTTGCATTCCATTACCTTCATTAATTTTCATCTTGTGTCTTCCTTTCAAGACACTGTGCATTCCATTCAATTGCTTTGTCAGATCTTTCTCTGTCTCTGATAGAATTATTATGTCATCGGCAAACCACAATGTTTTTATTTCTTCTCCCTGCACTTTAATACCCTCTCCAAATTTCTCCTTCCATTCCTTCACTGCCTGCTCAATGTGCAGATTGAACAACATTGGGGAAAGGCTACAACCCCATCTTACTCCCTTCCCAACCTCTGTGTCCCTTTCTTGCCCTTCGACTCTAATAACTGCTGTCTGGTTTTTGTATAGGTTGAATATAACTCTTCGCTCACTATATTTTACCCCTGCTACCTTCAGAATTTGGAAGAGTGCATTGCAGTCTACATTGTCAAAAGTTTTCTCCAAATGCTAAAAACGTAGGTTTCCCTTTCCTTAGCCTATCATCTAAGATATGTCGCACTTTTCTATGTTTATAAACTTGAAATGTGAAAGTCATGCCATTGTCAATTTATGTCAATTTCGTAATTTTTTTTACCTCAGCAAAAGCCATGCCAGCTTCAATTTATGTCAATTACATAAACTTTTTTCTTCAGGAACATGGTTTCATAAAGCGTAAAGTGCAGGAAAAATGTAAATATGATAATGTAGAAATGGTGTTGAATTAACACTGAATATAAGGAAATTTGACGGGGCTGACAAAAAAAAATGGTGTAAAAATTGGGTAAAGGTAAAATCTGTGAATGTAAAAACTGGGTTACACTGTAAATAAATTATAATTCTTCTGTGGTTGTTTGCGGCACAGGAAAGTGTAAAATTTCCTTATTCACAAGGTCTTAGTCTTATTTTTGATATTACACTGATAATAGTTTTCAGGTGGAATGGTGGCTTATATACAAGCCTAAAGGAATTATCTTTCCTCCTAGCAAATATTTACATGAAACCAGGTATATCTATTTTAATGACACTAGGAAAATGGCTTGCAAAATAACTTTTTCACTAACCCAATAGGCATTTTTCATCATCATCATAATTATTGTTTTGATGCCACTCAATTCACGCATAGCCATATTTGCATGTACTTTTTGGTGATGATAACTTGTGGTGTGACCGTGTAGCATTTTAATAATGACCACCACATAATCGTTTTGTAGGTTGGCTCAAACTTTGGAATATAACCTTTTCTTGTAGAGGCTCAGTAACACTGTTCATCTACATCTACATGGGATACTCTGCAAATCACATTTAAGTGCCTGGCGGAGGGTTCATCCAACCACCGTTATACTATTTATCTCCCATTTCATTCTCGAATAGTGCGCGGGAAGAAAGAACACCTGAATCTTTCTGTTCGAGCTCTGATTTCTCGTATTTTATTCTGATGATCGTTTCTACCTATGTAAGTGAGAGTCAACAATATATTTTCGCATTCGGAGGAGAATGTTGGCGATTGGAGTTTCGTAAGTAGCCCACGCTGCAGCGATAAGTGTCATTGTTGTAATGATTCCCATCCCAGATCCTGTATCATCTCTGTAACACTGTCTCCCCTGTATTGCGACAATACGAAATGAGCTGCCCTTCTTTGGACTCTTTTTTGATGTCCTCCGTCAAACCCACCCGATAAGGATCCCACATTGGGCAGCAATACTCCAAAAATGGACGGACAAGCATAGTGCATGCAGTTTCTTTTGTAGTTCTGTTGCATCTTTTAAGGGTTCTGCCAATAAAATTCCGTCTCTGGTTCGCCTTTCCCATGACATTATCTACATGTTCTTTCCAATTTAAGTCTGAAGTAATAGTAATTGCTAGGTATTTTGTGGAGTTTACGGCCTTCACTTTTGATTGATTTATCTTTTAAACAAAGTTTAACGGATTTCTTTTCGTACTCATGTGGACCACTTCACACTTCTCATGGAGTCAATTGCCAATTTTTACACCATAGTGATATCTTATTCAGAGTGTTCTGCAGTTGGTTTTGATCTTCAGATGATTTTACTAGACGGTAAACCATCTAAGAGAGCTACTTAGATTTTCCCCTAAATCGTTCATGTAAATAAGGAACAGAAAAGGACCAATAATACTACCCTGTGGAACGCCTGATATCACCTATATATCTATAACAGTTTGCTCGGACAATCTTCACAGAAGATATCCAATGGATAATAATGAAGGAGACTTTTAACTAGATATTAATCATCTCACCATTTAAATCAAAACTCTTCAATAACTTTACACTGAACAAAACCCCACCATTTAAATCAAAATTACTTAATAACTTTGCACTGAACAAAACAAAAGAGTTTATTTAGTACCCAACTCATACATTTCATCAATATTAAAACATCTTAACAGCTCTTACTCAAGCTCAATACATGACATTAGTTCTGAGTCTAAAACTCCTTACAATGCAATAATCAATAACAAATGACAGTCATTATCTTAAGTTCATGGAGCACTTATAACATGACCATATTTCTTCTTAGGCTTCACAGTTATTCTGGATCCTGACAGCTTTTACAATATGACTGGGACTTGTGGTTCAACTGCCTGGATGTCCACCTGGACAAACAAAGTATCTGGGGCAGTACATATTCTTCCAATTATTAAATTATCCACAAAGATAAATTATTTGGTCATCTTGGATCATTCAGTAGGAATGTAGTGTACTATGTTACACTACAAACTTGACGATTTTGTTGGTGCTGTTACATGCGGAGAAAATTGAAACTAGTTGAAAGATATTCATTGTTTTACAAGCACTGTCAGCATTACAATGTTCCTTGATCTGTAATATTACTGGACCCATTGTTAAGGTCATGGTTCTTGCACTGCAGCAAACCCCTCACCACTCCACTCCCCGCGGCAGCCATAATGTGCGTGGAAGACACGCCTCCCGCAGCTCCCAGCAGTCACTGCATGACTCTTCAAGTTATCGTGGCCAAACTATAAATACCTTTTTAGCTTAGTTAAACATGCAAAATCCTTCTGATGAAAATTCTTTGACTTGCTCGAAAAACTCACCACCATATTAATATACGCAGTTAATAATAATAATAATAATAATAATAATAATAATAATAATGAGAGGAGAAGAAGAAGAAGAACATAAGACTCTATGTACTGCACAATCAACAACAATTTCACACAAACAGTATACTGCCTTATCAAAGAATGCACAGGAAATTGTTGAATGTTTGTAGAGAAAAAGTTAGCAATACTTGACATAATATGACATGACATAATATGACGTCGAATAGATTCTTCATTGATATCTGGCTTTCATTGCCATGATTTGAATTGAATTTCTGCTGGTAATTTAAAAATTTTGCCAGTTATTTGGTGATTTTGCATAAAGGTAAAAAAATTTCACATATTTCGAAAAAATTCTAAAATTTCGAAAAAAATTCCTTGATTTCTCGCTTTGTGAAAACTGGTGTGTCTATCAGTTGAGAATCTGTGAACTCACCTTCGTCGGGATGTTCGCGGCGTGCATTGTCAATCGAGAAACTTAGTGCAGCTGGCTGTGGAAATGCCCTTGGCATGGTTCCACATGCATGACTGTACCTTTCAGAACCACATTGACTTTTTTCCTCCTCTTGTCAGTTTACAAAACATTAGAGAAGGAAAGGCAGACTATTGGGGCTGGGGGAGATATTTTCTGCGGAATAATATGTAACTAGTAGGTATATGAATGGCCTTACAACTTAAATTCAGTAATAGGAGAACATGTCTCTTAAATTTGGTAGAGCGCTACAGAGTTTCACGTTTTGCAGAAGTTGAAAGGCACCTGTAACTAAGTAATCTGGAGAACATAGAGGCTTTCAATTTAATGATTTCTTACAGCAACCCTGGATAGTTTTTCTTTAATATTACTTAGTGGACTGCAGTAGTAGAGACTGATGACCCCGCAGGTAAGTCCCTTAAGCTTAACAAACATTTGAACTGCAAATAGGACATTTCATAGTTGTAGAATTTTGTATCCTTTATTTAAAAGAATGCCAATCTACTGCTAAGGAACATTGTTGTATTCTACATTCTCAAAATTATTGTGTAATTGCAATGAAATAATGGTATTTATATTACATAACCAGAATGAGTGCTCTAGGGAAAAATGATAGTCAGTCTCATTTTTCTTTTGTTCACATAGCAATGTTGGTGGCTGCTGCAATAAAGGAATTGCGCTCGCATGTCCTACAGACGCTGTTGTTTGTGATCAGTCACTACACAATGGTAGCAATATCTCAACAAGCAGGTAAGTGAAAACTTTGAGCAAGCTTATGTGAAAGAAGTTAGTGTGTACAGAAACCAAACTTGATGTATTATCTTGTGAAGTGCTATTTTTAACTGAGTAATAACTTCATCTTATTTGTGTGCTTTTATGTTCAACTGTTGTTAGGAATCTGTGATCATTTTCTCACAGTAAAAGATAAATTAGAAGCCGTTAGCTTCGGATGTCACTATTTCTCTGACATGGTGTGTTTTTTTAGGATTATAGTCTAATCTTCAGGTGCATCAGTTGATTACATTACATTTTTCATTTCTGGATGCAGCTAGTTATCTATTTTGAATTACATTTCGCAACAAATAAGATAAAATCTGTTCTCATTATTGTTGTTGTTAAAATCAGTAATGGGGGATAGGTAACAACTCACCACAAAGAGGCCTGCTGAGCTGCTGACAGACACGAAAATAGATAATCACATTTACACAACTTACAAGTTTCGGCCATGGCCTTCGTCAGAAAAAGAAACACTTGTGAGTGCATAGTTGTCTGAGTGATTGCGTGGCTGTATGTTTTTTTTCTTTTTTTTCTTTCTCTTCTTCTGATGAAGGCCATGGCCGGAACTTGTAAGTTGTGTGAATGTGACTATCTATTTTTGTGTTTGTCTGCATCTCAGCAAGCCTCCTTATGTTGTGTTGTTACCTATCCTCCATTATTGACATACCTATCGGATTTTCCATTGTTAAAATTATTTTTAAAACTGTTAAATTAGAGTAGCTGCATAGTAAGTAGATCAGTATATTTTATGGAATGGGAGCATTGTGGTAAGGCACGTAATTGGAACTTTGACGGAGATCCTCTGCCTCATAGTCCTTGCGGTTTAAAATCGCAGTGATGGAGCCTTTGTCAACAAGTAGGCTCATAAG
The DNA here is from genome assembly GCA_026315105.1 of Locusta migratoria. Taxonomy (NCBI): domain Eukaryota; kingdom Metazoa; phylum Arthropoda; class Insecta; order Orthoptera; family Acrididae; genus Locusta; species Locusta migratoria. The sequence goes on along the minus strand of CM048744.1, from coordinate 814,268,189 downwards.
GTTGGGGTCAGGTTTTTGGTGGTGGGTTACATTTCTTTCTGTTTATATGAGGCTTTTTTTCCATATTGAGGTATTTGGGGAACGATAATCCTGGCCAGTTCTTTAGCATTAACATTTTGACGTGATTTAAAAATATCAATCAGTTCATAATTAATTTTCCTGTCTTTCTTTTCTTTTTCTCCCCAGTCATTTTCATAAATATTTGCACTATTAATAGTGAGTCTTTGTCCATCATGCTCAAGGGGGAGACCATTTAATGAGTTTGTACCTGAAGTGGAACAGGGAATTGTATCTGTTTCATAGATCTGGAAAAGGCTTATGACCGTGTTCCTAAGAGGAAGCTACTGTCAGTTCTACAAGATTATAGTATAGGAGGCAAACTTCTGCAGGCAATTAAAGGGCTTTACGTAGACTGTCAGGCAGCAGTTAGAGTAGATGGCAAATTAGGCTCATGGTTCAGGGTAGATTCAGGGGTAAGACAAGGCCTGACAAGACAAGACCTGTCATCACTGTTGTTCATACTATTTATGGATCATATGTTGAAAACAGTAGACTGGCAGGGCGGGATTAAAGTAGGTGAAAACAAAATAAGCAGTCTCGCATATGCGGATGACTTAGTTGTAATGGCCGATTCGATTGAAAGGTTGCAGACTAATATTTCAGAGCTCGATCAGAGGTGCAAAGATTATGATATGAAGACCAGCATCTCCAAAACGAAAGTAATGTCTGTGGGAAAGAGATTCAAACAGATTGAGTGCCAAATAGGAGGAACAAAGTTAGAACAGGTAGACAGTTTCAAGTACCTGGGATGTATTTTCTCACAGGATGGCAACATAGTGACAGAACTGGAATCGAGGTGCAGCAAAGCTAATGCAGTGAGTGCTCAGCTAAGATTTACTCTCTTCTGCAAGAAGGAAGTAAGTACCAAGACTAAATTAGCAGTGCACCGCTCTATCTTTTGACCAACTTTGTTCTATGGGAGTGAAATTTGGGTGGATACAGGTTACCTTATTGACAAGGTGGAGGTTACAGATATGAGTGTAGCAAGAATGATTGCAGGTACCAATAGATGGGAACAATAGCAGGAGGGTGTCCATAATGAGGAAATCAAAGGAAAGCTGGGAATGAATACCATAGATGAAGCAATTAGAGACAACAGACTGAGATGGTGGGGTCATGTTACACGCATGGGAGAAGCAAGGTTACCTAAGAGACTCATGATCTCGGCAGCGGAGGTAAGAGGACTCGAGGTAGACCAAGAAGAAAGTACTTAGATTCAGTGCAGAATGATTTTGAACTAAAAGGCATAACATCAGATGAGGCATCAATGTTACCATTGAATAGGGGATCATGGAGGAATTTTATTAGAGGTTCTATGCTCCAGACTGAACGCTGAAAGTCATAATCAGTCTCTAATAATGATAATGATGATGATGAGTATGTACCTGAAGTTGTTCTAATTGGGAAACTAAGGACAGAAGCAAGAACTAAACTATCTCTCATATTCTCACATCTCTTTAAGATGTATATTTAGAATAGGGTTGTGTCCGAGTGGTTCGGCTGAATCCATTATTCGCCTAATCTAGCACACTGGCTTCGGATTCGAGATTTGGCGCATAATGTCCGAATACTACCGAATCCCAAATCCAAAGTGTTATATGGAAACCTTCAGCTACATATGCTGTTGTTTACTTTGCCTAACAGTGCACTTTCATTTGCATTATTTATTTTATTTTCCATAAATCCACTGAAAGACGCAATGTCATAAAACGATACGACCTCACTTTGACTAGTTCTGATAAATGGCGCTAGGAACCACCACAAGTAACTTTTCACATCTACTATAAGCATTAAGTAGTGCTACACAAGCTTGCTCAGCAGGCATAAATATAATTACTGGCTAAAACTTACGTGCTCGTGAGTTGCCTCATTCAGATTTCACGAACTGTTTCGTCGAATTTTGTGGCATGCTGGGGTATGTGAACTGTAATGAAGCACTAGGATTTCAAGAAGAAAGTAATTTATTATGTGGAAAAAAAGTTCTTATCGTGCACCATCCAGGTGGGATGACGTCAGTTCAACAACCACTTGACGTCTGTTTAATTAATCACTTAAGGTCAAACTTAAACATATGTACATCTACTGCCTTTCGAAAAGTAACAGACAAACTGATACCAACTGGTCGTGTAAAACGCACAAGTGTGCCAATGGAATGATGGTACCTGGAAGTGGGTCCAAATGAGATTGCGTAACAGGCATTTAAAAATGTTTGAGATTGAATGCACTAGATTGTACGAGGGATGATGCTCTGTAGTACGAAGGAACTGTGTAACAAGGAATCAAATGGTAGTGATTCAGAATTACCGTACCTGTATCTAATTGCTATTATAAACATTTCGTAAAACTTTTATTATAAATCTAATAAAATTGCTTTATATTTTCGCATTTAATTTCATACGATAGCTGTACATTTGAAGTGTTATCTAAAAGCTACTATGTAAAGCCGACTGGCAAGCCAGTATTGTGTCAATATGTATGATGCTACAACCTCTGCCTTCGTGCTACAACTTATGTGTTTTTCCATTAGGGGCGAGGGATTGTTCCTATGAATCGTGATTCGTAAATTGCACACTCTTTTCGCCATAAGAATAATACAAATGTAAACATTATGCCGTGTAATCTTCCATGTTAGCTGTTACCACATTTAAATACCGTCCGCCTAACAAACCTGAAGGACAATGGCGAACACGGAAGAATATACGTATCACGTTAATGTTTTACATTTGTATTATTCTTACACTGAACGGGAATAGTTAGAAATGAAGTACGGCAACTTACTTCTAGTACTGATTTTTAAATCTACGAATAAAAATTCTGTGCAGACAAGTTACATAAATGTTTGATAGAATAAATAAATCTAGAAAATACCCTTGCTTAAACCTCCGGAATGCGCAATCTGTGCGTCAAGTAGTTTTCACAGTTCTGAAATGTCTTCGTGGCACTAACACCTAAACACACGTCGAATAAACACGGATTTCTCTGTGTCTCAGCGTCCTGTTCGTCAGTTATGGAATATGTGATATGTCACTATAGAAGTATTTAACATTTACACATCCTATTTTCTTAAGAATCATGTTTTTGACTTCCAAAATTCTAATCATCTTTTCAGATTTTATTTTTGAGTCTTCACCTTTGAAAGAAGAAGAAAATACATAATCCTTTCCTTTCATTATTTTTTATTTCATCAAAATGAAGCATTTTATATTAGAGTGAAGAAAGTTTCTTATTATCTCTTAGACCATCTAAACAATATAAGTAAAGGTAAAGCAGTCAACAATCCGAAGATTGGTTTGAACACCACAGTGCTTTACTAGGCATGGTCCTGTTTGGAGGTGGTATGCCGTTGCCTTCCTCCGACCTTCGAACTGACTTACCCAGCCAGTTATAGGGGGACCTACAGTTTAACGTGGGTTCCGAACCATGCTGCTACTGTACATCAAAATGTTTCATACAAATTTCTTTGAAGGGTAGGGGGTATTAAAAAATTCTCAAGATTTAAAATAAAAATCTAAATGAAATTTTAATTTCTGAAATTTTATTGTTAATATTGTCATTTGGGATTCACCCCAGAAGGCGTATCACTGGCTGTGAAAGAGTACTAATTCTTTTTAAATACATGTACTTGTCTTTACAGATTATTTGTGTTCGAGATTCGGAAGATTCGATTCGGCATATATCTTATTTAAGATTCGGTATTCGGATTCTATTCGGTAAAATTGGGCTTCGACCCATCACTAATTTAGAATGCATCTAACTGCTTCAAAAATAGGCTTAAATTTATTGAAGGTGCCCTATATACCATTAGTAATGATAAACTCAAATTATGTAAAGGCAGAACTCTGGTGCATCCATTCAATTGTCTTTCTAAACAGGCATGAAGATGTAGATGTAGATACGTACATGCTCTGTAATCTCATGATGTATCCATCCCCACCACTGTGAGACAGCCTTCCTCTCCTCTCCTCTCCTCCCCTACCCTTGCCTTCCCACCTTTCCCCTCCTCTCCTCCCCACCCTTCCGCACCCCTCTCCTCCATTCGCCTCCTCCCATCCCATCCCCACCCTCCCGCATCCCTCCCCTCCCCACCCTTCCCCACCCTATCCCTCCCCACCCCACCCTATCACTCCCCACCCCTCCCCCTCCCGATCGTAGTAGACGACTGTTTTTAACACATCTATGTGATCTTAAACAAAAGAAGTATGTTACACACACATTTCCTAAGCGCAGAAATGGTTTTAATTTGATGTGGTCAATGGAGCTAATCTTCACGGGACTTATTACCTACGTTTATGTCGATAATGCCTACCATGAGTGGTGATGGGAGGTTAAGATGGTGGAACAGCAGATTTTTGTAAATAATACTGATGATGAGTTTAAGTACTACATTTTAAAATAACGTATTTTACCACAACCAGATTCACTGCTTTGAAATTTGTTAGGGTAATTTCCATGAAACGATATACGTAGAACTTCAGTATATTTTGCAGCCTTACAACTTATTAATGTATGTTGTAATAGCAAAATCACAGTTTGTGTTTTGAATTACAAAGTCAAGAAAGTCTTTCTCTAAATCAGGATATTTACATTTTTGTCCTTGAAATGCATGACTTTTGAATATTTTAATAGTTTGCCCTAACACATACACTAGCAACAAATGTTTTTTCAACAATTTCAAATTTGCGTCAAGCTTCCCGCTTTCCATGTTTCTTACTGTGACTGGGCAATCTGAAGCTTACATACATTCTTTTCCCACTACCACTTATAAGTCAAAACATCGTGACACACACACAAACACACACACACAATATTTCCGCAGCACGCGTCTATGCTGTGCAACACTTGAAATTCCCAGTAATAAGCCTTGGTTCATCCTCCCTTCACTTGGAGTGATGCATAGCAATCGGCCTGTCATCTCTTTTTCTTATTCGTTGATTTACAGTTTTCCATATTTGTTTTGAAAGTGTTGAAAAGATAACATGAACATTGTGTTTCTGATTACAAGATAGTCCAATTACACACACACACACACACACACACACACACACACACACACACATAAAACACCTGTGGCCTATACTCGAGATTTATTTTTCTCTATAATCTCGTTTAGTTGCAGCCTATATTCGTGCAAAAACGGTAATTTCATCATTTGTTGATAGAGCTTTGAAGTATGAAACAAGATAAAAAAAATTATACACGAAGTAGTGTGCACGCTATGATTTGTGTGAGAAACACAATGTGCGGAATTGATATTAGTGATAGTCTGTCACTGTGAACATTTTCTTGCTGTTACATTTTCTTTCACCTTCCTTGGTGGCCCTTTATAACCGGGCCGCTGAAACATTGTACTTGACGTTTCGCGTTACGGCGAGTTAAGTTGGCTACACTGCTTTAGCGACGTTGCAACACTAGCCTCTATACACACAGCAGACGAAACGGTTTCAGTTGCATCTCGTAAATGTAAGCTATAGAGCAATAAGTGCATATAATAATTCGTTCTTGAGCAGCAATTAATTAACGGCGTATTAATGAAGACCAGAGCACAATAATGCACAAGTTTTCAATAACGGAGCAAAGTAATATAGAAAATAAGCATTGGATCACGACAGATACGAAATAAACAATAATCAAGATAGTAACTTCTCTCTCTACGTTTTATAATCAGAATGCTTGTCACTCACCGATTTACGGCGACAATGGTACAATTACATCCAGCTCCCCATCTTCACTGTTGTCGTCACTGCCAAAATCGTCGCCATCACCAAGACAAATCATTAACTGTTCATGATCCCTTCCATTGTTTGCGCTGCCCGAATCAGTTTTTCAACGTGCTCGACCCTTTTTTTCCCCAAGATGCAGCATCCACATTGGCAACAGCTTTGTGCAACATCTTTTCCACCTCTGTTATTGTGAAAAACTTATTGTTCCTTAAGCAATTCTTCGCCACACCATACCAATGTTATAGGGTTAAAACGGCGGTGAAATGCAGATTTATTTCATTGTGACGCTGCTCCTTTGCGATTTCGTCTACTGTATATGTGGGTGTAATAGGCTTATTTTGTTTCACGAGCGAATATAAAAGATGTTTTGACATTGACGTATCTGCAGCATTATTTCTTTCTTATAACCACTGCACATAACTTCTTTCCGATCGTTTGAAGCGAGAATGAACTTCCTGCTCAGAGCATATGCTTCGTTTATTGATACGAAATTGAGAACTTGCTCAGAAAACGTCACTAGATAAACATCTTTTCTATGACATTATCCAATTACTTGAACTCGGAAAGTCAAGTTATCCACTCACAGTAATCAAATCGCAGAGAAAAAGCCTACACAACATAAACACGCAATAAACACGATACACAACTTTATTTACGGTAGAACTGAGCAAAGCCGGCAACGCGGGAACTTTTACGTCACGGCACGTGATCACTGGAAGTGTTTACCGCGCTGTGATTGGATCGTTCCTAGCGACTAGCGCCTCGCACTTCTTGCTCTTCACTTGTTATTTGTAAACGTCAGGTGCAAAGTTTCAGCGGCCCGGGTATAGATTTTTGTTTGCTTCACAATGTTTTTGAATCTTTCAGGTACCGCTACATTTTCTACCATAGATCTGTGCACAGTTTCTTGCAAGAAATTCATAATTCAAGTAGTTTTCCTTTGTCAGACTAGACTTATATTTTGTATAGGATGGTTTTACACTGAATTTTTTGCGTACTACAAGGCTTAGAACTTGGTGGAGCAACACTGTTGATTTTCTCCTGCTGCTGATGCTTATAAGCATCACAACAAGCCATGAGCCAGTGCGGCTGACGGTTATAAGCGTCCGCGCTCACTGTCGGATTACTCAGTCTAGTTGCAGCATCTAAGCTAACATCAAAGTGTGTAAACTTTTGTTTTGTGTGGTCAGTTATTGAACATATATTACTCGTGATGGCGGCTAATGAACTGTCACCTGGATCTTCCAATGTGAAAAGGAGAAGGAAAAGTGTTCAATGGACAGAGGATCAGTTACTTAGTGTTCTAGACGACAGTGATTTTCTGTTTAATGAGGGCGAGGCATACCATGGAGTTTCGTTCACTCCATCTTGAAACTTGTTTGGCACTAGGAGATCAGATTTTTTAACAATAATAAAGCTACTTTCTGCATATTCCATTAGATAGAGGTTTATAATTTAATTGTCAGTAAAACACCAATTTTACATTCCCAGATTATTCATTTTCCTGCCAATTACACTATTATTTTTCTGTCCTGTCAAATTTCCTATATTCACAATGTTATTAGCCCACATTTTTGCATTAACATAGCCACATTTTTTCTGTGTTTTACACTTTTTGAAACTATGAAGGAAAAAAAATGAAGTCATTGACATAAATTGACACTGACATGGCTTTTGCCTTCAATTGTAATGCTCCTCAACACTTTGTGTTTATTAATATATATGTTTTGCGTTTTCTTATTTTCAGTAAGTGAATACTGTATATTTCTTCAGTAAGACGACCTTCAGATAAGACGAAGCACAAATGTTCATCAAAATTTTATGACTTAAGCATATATCTGGCCTATAAGATGACCCCCAAGTTACTGTATTTGCACTGCATGCCGCATTTTTTTTTTTTTTTTTTTTTTTTTTTTTTTTTTTTTTTTTTTTTTTCTCCCCGTATTACTGACAGACTTCAATTCCCAAAAATGTGTGCAAGATGGATGCTGAAATGTTGACAGAACACAGAACAGAGTGACTGCCACATCATTTGTTCATTTTCGAGCCCTGTCACAAGGATGATGACAAACTTTAAGTCTCATTGTGACTGGTGATGAAATCTGGTTTATAATACTACAGTCCAGTGAATAAACATCAATCCTGTGAGTGGCATCATTCAAAGTTCCCAACAAAATATGAAAATTCTAACAAGATCCTTAAATATGGAAAACCATAACCACATTTTTTTGGTACCAGAAAGGCGTTCTTCTGTTAGACTTTTTGCCGAGAAGAATGGCAGTAATTGCCGAGAGGTTGTGTGAAATGCTATTAAAAATAGTCTCGCTGTTGAATGTTGCCTTTGGGCACTGCTCTCTAGTGTCATTGCTATGCTTCAGTACAGTGCTCGGCATCACTTTGGAGTGAGAACAGAGACACAACTGCACACGTTTTATTGGGAACCACCCATCATACACCATCGGACTTCCATCTGTTTCCAAAAATGGAGGAGGTTTTTGATGGAAAGCACTTGCAAAATGATAAATAGTAGGGTGCTGGGATCGTTAGACATATCAGGTCAGTTGCTGTTGTGTTATTGAATGGGGCTTGTTATATCTTGGGCCCACAGTGTTACAGATGTCGTAGGTAGACATAATTGTAAGAGGTTGGTCCAAAACAATATAATGTATTATTTATTTATTCATGAGAAATCTTTCGGTGTAAGTGCCTTTGTCAGGTGTTATCTTTGTCGTCTCTCCTTTTACAAGTATGAAATGACATCACCAAAAATATTTTATATGTTTTTTTGATGTAGTTTTTAGTCTTGACACGCTTTTGATCCCAGCACCCTCCTGTATCAATCAGAACCAAAGGTTGACATGAATTAACAATTAGTAAGACCTGATTATGGCAGCCGAAACCAGTCAGTAAAGATATTTTTAAAGCAATCATGGGTAACCTATGCTTTTTTGCAAGTTTGAAAAACAATATAGGTTGCCTCACTGTGGCTGAAATGTATAAAATATTATATGCTGAAGGAAAGTGTGTTACTAACGTGTTTAATGATCAAGTGGCAGAGATCTTCGATGCCGAGATCCGAATGTCGGTGCCATATCTAAAAAATGTTTAGGTGTTCCTGGCGACATGATTTGGGAGTTTTTTGTAATTTTTATTTTGTAGGTTACTAAAAGATACACAATAGGCATAGTTACTGGTCCTTGTACAGTATAGTTGAGAATATTCTAAAAACATTCATTTCCACTATCTCTGCTTTATCAAAGAGCATGTTACTAATTTAATTTTCAACTTTTGTTTAGTATGTGAAGTATTATTAGATTATTATCTGTGTTGAAACTTCCTGACAGATTAAAATTGTGTGCCGGAATCGGGACTTGAACCTGGGACCTATGCCTTTCACGGGCAAGTAGGAGACGAGGTACTGGCAGAAGTAAAGTTGTGAGGCGGCATTGTGAGTCGTGTCAGGATAGCTCAGCCTGTAAAGCGCTTGCCTGCAAAAGGCAAAGGTCACAGGTTCGAGTTCCGGTTCTGGCACACAGTTTTAATCTGCCAGGAAGTTTCATATCAGCGCACACTCTGCTGCAAAGTGAAAGATTCATTCTGGATTATCTGTGTAGTCAGAATTACACTGAAGAGCCAAAGAAACTGGTACACCTGCTTAATACCGTGCAGGGCCCCCACGACATGCAGGAGTGCCCCGACAGGAGGTGGCACACATCCTGGAGAGCTGTCCCTAAATGGTCAGAGTGGGAAGGAGCGCAGATCTCTTCTGAATGGCACATTATTAGGCTCTGGGGCGTATGGTGGCCAGTGGAGGTGTTTGATCTCAGAAGAGAATTCCTGCAGCCACTCTGTAGCAGTAATACGGAGTGCTGCACTGTCCTGTCGGAATTATCCGAGTTTGTTAGAACGTACATTGGCCATGAACGGATGCAGGTGTTTGGGCAGGATGTATACGTACATGTGGTCCGTGAGAGTCGGGGTCCACGGATGCGTGAGGTCGTCTTCGTACCTCTACGATCGACTCAACACAATTGGAAATGAGACAAGATGGACCTGGTGACGTGTTTTCTGTTATCGGCAGGATAGGAAATAATTATGGAATCAAGTTATATGAGTGTAAATGAATATTACTGCATAATTAAAAATGTAGAGACGAGGGACAGGAGGAATTTAATGAGGAGAATATAGGAGGTAGTCGGATATTGTTGTCCTTTGTGGAGGAGTGGAGAGTAGTGTGAGGAGTAGGTAGACCTACATGCCATGAAGAAAGGGCCTGATCAGGTTGAGGTACCCAGAAAGAGGACCCAACCAAATGGAGATGGAGAAGTAGGCAGTCAAGGAGAAACTTGCTGTGTCAAGTAGTTAACCCACAAGTTGATAAATTGATAAGTTTACCTTTCCTTTGTTTTTTATTTTTTTTATGTAGGTATTTGCTTCTGAGTTCCTTGTTCACACACACACACACACACACAAACACAAACACAAATGTAGTATCAGTGAGCATGCTGTCAATATGTAGAATGGGGAAAGCAAGCTATCTATCTGAGTTTGATCGATAGCAGACTGTTATCGCCCAGAGGCCTGGTATCAGCATTTGGGAAACTGTACAACTTCTTGGGTCTTCAAGGATTGTTGTAGTGAGTGTCTTCAATAAGTAATGCATTCAAGGTGGAACAATGTCTAAACATTGAGAGGTTGGATGGCGACCCATCAGTACAGATATCAGATGACATAGGCTTGCCAGACTGGTATAACAGAACAGATGAACTGTGCTGGACCAAAAATCATATGAGGTGTGTTTTTTATGTAAATACCATTTGGAAATTAAAAAAAAGATGTGCACCGGCCACCTATATTGGTTGTCTACGCACTGAGGCCAGTACAGTCTGATTCTTCCTCGTTTACGTCGTGTACTGAGCGTTTGAGATGCCTCCGATAATAGAGAGTTCTGCCAACTGTGAAGTACAGGCCTTTATAAGATTTCTTAGTGCTAAAGGCCTAAAAGCGATCAATATTCGTCACAAGATCTGTGCAATTCATGGAGAAAACATTGAGTGATGGAATGGTAAGAAAGTGGGTGAGAGCATTTAAAGATGGCTGCACAAATGTGCACAACGAACAACGGAATGGACATCTTTTGGTCGTTAATGAAAGTTTGGTGCAGGAAGTGGACAATAAAGTGAGAGAAAACAGATGCTTTACGATTTCCTCCTTGTGGGATGAAATAGTCAAAACAATTGTGATGAAACGGTTGAGTCAGGTGGCAGACTTCTATGGGGAGGTATTCAAAACTGGGTAGAATGTTAAGAGTGCCTCAATATTGATGGAAATTATGTAGAAAAGTAGATTAAGGTACAGGCTTTCATGTAGAAATAAAATTATTGAGATATCAAGGCACATCTTTTTTTTAATTTCACAACAGTACTTACTAAAAAAAACACGCCTCGTTCTTCGAATGCTGGCCGAGTGTGTCTGCACACTGGGCCTCTGCGGACGGTGGCCAGTGTCGACGCCACCGCATGGGTGAGTGGACGAGTGACTGCTGTCACCGGACAGCTGTGCAGTAGTACAGCATTTTGTGATATAATGCGACCCAATACTTCCTTCACTGTGCCGATGGGAGGGTGGGACTTTGTCGTCTTCCGAGGGAGAAACCTCCTCGGCACCTGTGCTGTGGGATGGAGATGAGTTGAGAGTGGCTCAGTTATGTGCTGGGGTCTCGCGGCATACGTACAAGGCACTGTGATGGCCGAGAAGTATCTTGCACTGCTTGCAGACCTACACGTCCCTTCATGATGGTCGCATTACCTGTGGCGTTCGCATTTTTCTGTGCGGTAATGCACCGTGTTGTCGGAAGGCTGAGGCAGAAAGCTAAGTTTAGTGTGTGTGAATGTGTTTTTATGAGCCTGTCTGCAGCTCGATAATTGTCGTTGCGGTGAAATGCGAGCTATCCTCATTAATTGTTGAGGATTCCGTCCTGGAATTTCCTTTCTTTGCATTTTATTAAAGAATTAACAATGGGAACTCTGATTGTAATGTCAATAATGGAGGATAGATAACAACTCGACTCTCGCTGAACTGCTGACCGACACAAAAATAGAAAATCACATTTGCACAACTTGGATTTTCGACTACGGCTTTAGTCAGAAAAAGAAACCCGTACATTTACGCAATCGCTCGGACAACTGTACATGTGCGACCACCGTGTCTGACCACTCCGGTGCCATGAGCATCTAGACTGTGAGTGAGGTGGGGGTGGAGGGGGAAGGATGCCGGGTAAAGGTGGGGATGGAAAGTTCCATGTTGCATGACGGATTGTAAAGGCTCTGATAGGTGGGGAATTTGAATTGCGGCAATGAATACAGTGAAGGGAAGGGGCGGGAAAGGATAAAAGGGAGGTGTAGAGGAGTGTGGGGAGGTAGTGGGGGGATTTGAAACGATAAGAATAATAAGGAAAAAACAAACATAGGAAGAACTAGAAAAAAGTAGCAAAATAAATAAATTAATTGAAAATAAGTAAAAATATAAAGTAATAAATTAAGGGGATATTGTCAGTGACGACACACCGTGCTAGATGCTTGTGATGCTGGAGTGGTTACATGTGGTGGCTGTGTGTGTATAGTAGTCTGAGTGATTGCATCAATATGTGTGTTCCTTTTTGTGATGAAGGCCATGACCAAAAATTTGTGTGAATGCGATTATCAATTTTCATGTCTTTCAGCAAGTCTCCTTATGGAGAGTTGTTATCTATTCTCTATTATTGACATAAAAATCAATTTTGGTATTCTTGTGTTTGTTTTTTCCTGTAAATTTCTGTCAATGCATATCGTAAGTATTCTAAAACAAATTTGTTTATATCCATAATCTAAACTGTGCTACAGCTCCATATTAAGCTGTATGTCCACTAGCAAGTCAACTTCAAGTTGTTGCAGAAGTTACTTTTGCAAGTCCCCCCCCCCCCCCCCTTTAAAATGTGGAAACACCCACAGAAAGTTGGCTTCTCCAAGTTTCATCAACTTGCAGAAGTAGCTTCCACAAGTCGGTGGATACAGGCTCGTGTGACTTGCAGCAACCACTTGTCAAACTTGCCAGTCACTGAAAGTTTTTATTCAATTTGCAGAAGTTTTGTGTTGCATTTATGAAATGAAAATGTTAGTAATAATGATGAAAATAGTGTGGAATTTTGTGAAAATCCAGCTGTTGATAGAGAAATTTGAGTGTTTCCCAGAATTTTGGGATACAAAACACGTTGAACTCAAAAATGAATAACAAAGCAGATTGCTCCAAAAAATATTGCAGCAATTTCTGAACAACAGATACCGAAATAGGAAAAGAAAAAACATTCATAATTTAAGTTCGCTGTATGGACGAGAATTAAACAAAATGAGGAAACGAAAAGGTGAACAAAGTCCAGATTACATTTATGTATCCTCTGATTTTAGATCACTCAGTAATTTGTAGAAAACTTAAACATGTACGTTTCTGCATTCATTTCTTCAACTAAACACTTTTTCTTAAACATTTTTTCCCTTCTTCTTCTTTAATAATAATAAATGGAACAACAGTAAAGGCTGCTCTTATTTTGGTGCACAATATTGTCAACTTGCACTTATCTCACAACGTGACCCTGGTGAACACATTTCTGCAACTACTTGCAACAAGTTCCTTGCCCAAGTGACTTTTAGAATAAAACTTATGCAACACGTCGACGAGTACTTTCAGGAGTTATTTGCGGAAGTTACTTGCTAGTGGACACTCGCCTTTAGGAAGTGATGTGTGTATGCTCCATAAGGTATGAAGGGGAAGGTTGGAAAATGGGAGGGGTATCCAGAATTGTACTCTTATGAAGTACGTGTTATGTTCACATGACAAATTCATGTATAGTGGAAAAACTAGTGATGACAAGATGTTTGCAAACTTGATATGAATCAGTTAAAAGTTCACAGTTTTCCCTGACAATTAAGAGAAAAACACCAAGGGAGAAATGTTAATTTAAATATTTACATTTGTAGTGACCTAAATTTGACACATTACTTAAATTTCCTGGTCTATTTGAAAATAATATTTCAGAGTTTGTATTCACATGTTGAGTATATAACAGTGGCAGTATATAATATGCATATATTGCAAAACTAAGAGATGGATTCTTTTGACATTGATATCTAGGTCCCCCCATAACTGGCTGGGTAAGTCACTTCGAAGGTTGGAAGAAGGCAACAGCATACCACGTCCAAATAGGGCCATGCCTAGTAAAGCACTGTGGTGTTCAAACCAATCTTCGGATTGTTGACTGCTTTACCTTTATCTCTTTATTAATTTTTACCTTTATTGTGATAGCTTTGTAACAACTTTTTGACATACATTTTTATTTCAACAGGTCCATTTTCGATGTCTGCTAGACAGTCTGCTTTGGTTGGGATGGATCCTCTGGTGCTAATTGATGCTCTTGCAGTAATAATGGGGCATGAAGAGAAAGAACTACTGAAACCTGGAAATTTAGCTTTGATACTCATTCTAGAAACGGCAACCAACATTCTGGGTACAAAGCAGCGAGTAAGTACATTGCAGAGCCTACAAATGAAATACATTGTTAGCTGTGGATAGTCACATAAATAAATAAATAAATAAAAATAGAATGACAATATTATACAAATCTTGACATCCATGACTCTTCCCCTGATGAAAATGCTTTAAACATTTTTTAGTATCTTGTATATATTTTTTGGTTAACAGCTTGGAAACCAAAAAAATATCCTCTCTGTCGTAAATTTGGATGTTTATTCTTTTCATGGAATGTTCTTACTTCCTGGGCCATGGAGGAAATTTAATATCTTTCCTGTGGCTCATGGGACCGGGGGGGTGGGGGTTTGTAATAAAGAGATCATTTCAGAATTGAATCATATTTGGCACATGGATATCCACATGTCTCAAGAGTAAAACTTCCAAATAGCACTGTCCTGGCTCTAACCATTGTGGACAAATTTACATTTGAAGGCTCAAGGGTAAGTTCATGAGTCATGCACCAGTCCCCGTTTTCAGAGATCGTCTACTTAGAATGAGTTGACGAACATCTCAAATTTTTTTCATTCATCTAGTTAGTTGATACAGTGTATAAAAAGTGGGATAATAATTTACATCATTTAAGGAAATTGTTGAAATGTAAACTTTCCCATAGTGTACGTGTTTGGGGGGGGGGGGGGGGCCTTGAAACTTAAACCTTACAGTGAATCAGCAGAGATTTGAATTATTGCACTGTAACTTTTCAGTCTTGGTATTAATTATTAATAGTTATAAACACATTTCACATTGCAATTAATATATATACATACATACATACTCTGCAATCTACCCAAAGATGCGTCGTGGAGGATACTTAATACCACTACTAGTTACTTGCTTTCCTGTTCCATTCCTATATAGAATTAGGGAAAAATGAATGCTTATATGCATCCATGCAAGCCCCAATCTCTCTGATCTTAAGTTTTAATGGTCTTTGCGCGAAATTTAGGTTAGTGGCAGTAGAATCGTTCTGCAGTCCACCTCTAATTCTGGCCCTCTAAATTTCTTCACCAGTGTTTCCCGAAAATAACATCTCCTTCCTCCCAAAACATTTCAGTAACACTTGCACATTGATAGAGTCTGCCAGTTACAAACCTAGCCGCCTGCCTCTGAACTGTCTCAATGTCCTCCTTTAAACCGATCTGGTGGGTATCTCAAATACTTGAGCAGTACTCGACATGGTGCCGTACAAGCATTTTGTATGTGCTCTCCTTCACAGAGGAATCACACCTTTCCAAAATTCTCCCAATGAAGCCTTTCCCCACGATGTCCTTATATACTTGTGCCATTTCATTTCGCTGTGCAGCGTTACTGCTAAATATTTAATTGATGCGACTTTGTCAAGCAGCACACTACTAATGCTGTATTCGAAAGTTACATGCTTGTTTCTCCTACTCATCTACATTACCTAAGATTTTTCTACATTTATCACTAGTTACCATTCCTCACACCACCTAGAAATTTTGTCCAAGTCATCTTGCCTCCTACTACAGTCATTCAAAGACGACACCCTACTGTTCACCACAGCATTATCAGCACACAACTGTAGATTGCAACGTACTCTGTCAGTCAGATCATTTGTATATCATTTCTACAGATAGAAAAAACTGTGCGCCTCGTTTGCACAGTGGTAGAGTACCAGATTACAAATCCAAAGGTCGCGGGTTCGAACCCTGCCAGGTCCTAGGATATTTATCTGTCACTTTCCACTTCTTTCACCTCTGGCAGTATTGCTCATGTAAAAAATAAGGAGTAGCATCATGGTTCGGAACCCATGTTTAAGTGTAGGTTCCCCTATAACTGGCTGGGTAAGTCAGATCAAAGGTCGGAGGAAGGCAACGGCATATCACTTCCAAACAGGACCATGCCTAGTAAAGCACTTCGGTGTTCAAACCAATCTTCGGATTATTGACTGCCTTACCTTTTTTACTTTACCTAAGATAGATAATAATAGCGGTCCTATCACACTTCCCTGGGGCAACTCTATTCTATGATGAACATTTGCTGTTGAGAATAATGTAATGGGTTCTATTACTTAAGTACTCTTTGAGCCACTCACAGATTTGGGTACCTGTTCCACAAGATCTTACCTTCATTAGCTGTTTTTTAGTGTGGTGCCGTGTCACTTTCCTGTAATAATTGTTACCTACACATAAAGATGATTCCATCAGGAAAAATGTTATTTTGACAATATTCAAAGCCCTGGCAGGGTAGGTAGACAGTTGAATTTCAACTTTATTTTGTGCTAATATATTTTTATATCTGATGGCAATCTTAGGTGTAGAGAAGAATATCCTAACTAACTTTTTTCATTGGAAAATACTCCCACATTCAACACTACAGTGAATTGGTCCCCCTTGAAAACAATATTCTTAATATATTTCTGTTTACCATGAAGGTCAAAAGTGCAAACAGGGGAAAGCTGAAAAGTTATTAATTCAGTGCCCTTATATTAAAAGATACAGCGTGGATACACAAATGTAGTGACATATCCTTATTTTGTCACTGTAAACTAGAAAGATAACATCGGTGAAGTAAGAGAAAAGATCCAGGTAATAATGAGTGATGTAAATAATTTTATATATATTCATCACCATTTATAAACAAAAGATGTTAGTTAACAAATACAGCTATGAAGAAGGATATTGTAATTTCAAAATCTTTTACATTCAGTTGGGTGTGGTTTAAGTGGGGGTAATCATTTGGTTGCCTAGGAGTGCAGGAGGGTAGCGAGGCAGGTGTACAGCCTAGCCACATAATGCACAAGCGACTGAGCAGCACACAATGACGAATGGTGTGTTCACAGAGAGAATGTTATATGAGTTTAAGGGCACCATGGTTACAGAAGAGTTTGATTAATTGTGCCTATGGCTCCAATCTTTTCATTCCTATCCTTATGCCACCCCTACTCCCACCCCCTGTGCCTAACCCAGTCCCAAAACTTAACAGATACATCCGCCCGACATTCCCTTCTCCAGTGCTTATTGTAGCCCCACAGAGATTGGGCCAGTTGTGAAAACATCCATTTCATATACCGGTACTGCTCCTATTACTGCACAGTTTTTTTTATTTTTATGTTTTAATGATAACCATCCATCTTTCCACAGAATATGGCCCTGAGAAACTATGTCAGGACCAAAGTGGGCCACCTTGCGGTACAACATACACTAGACCAACATACCCGGTTTTGACAGTTTTGTATGCTGGGTCATCTGGATCTGCCCCTTCTTCCACTATCTTCTCTCAACTGTGCAGACAGGCTCTAGCCTTACAACTTCGCCTCCGGTTCTCAACTCACAATCCGTGTTCTCATAAAACTTTCATTATATGGAAATGACGAGCAGCAGTCAGTCGGAAATATTTATTTAGTATTGCATATCTAGATTTCGCTCATTTGAAAACATATAAAATTTTTCGATCTCTGTGATAAGGATTGAAAACATTTTAATGTTTTAAACCAAGTTTTCATGCATTGATAATGGTCACACAGTGACTAAAAATTTGATATGCAATAACCAGTAAATATTTGAGACTGATTGCTGCTCACAAACAAGATGATATAACAGTCATTGAGCACGATAATCCAATATGGAATCCTCAATAAAAATCTTCCTTTATGTGCTGCTCTGCATAGGCTCAGTCATCTATGCATAGGGACCTAAAAACTTCCCATATTGTGATAAATGTGAGTTTTGTGTCAACTATTTTATAAAAATAATCTGGCAAAAACCAATTTGGGCAAATATAAGCGCAAAAGTGTGTTTGCAAACTAAAAATCCCACAAATGCGCCGATGTATCAGTGCACCCGATTTTCCGGTTCCGTGCCAATTGTGGGTGTGGCAAAACATTCTATACAAGATGTGTGCTGCATAATGCAATGTGGAAGCTTATGGACATGGGACCTACATTTTAAAACTAACAAACATGTTACATTTATTTGCAAGGGAAAATTCTTAAGATTATGTAAATGCGAAAACTTTTAATCTGGCAGTTTTAGGTTGCAGGTGTTTCAACCCGGGGTTGCATCGAATTCCATTAGAGGTCAGGCCACAAATTAGTCTTTTACAACACAGTGAATATATTGTGAGTGTAGGCAAGAAATTCTTTTGTCCGTTCTTTACTTTCCTTATTTTGATATGACTGAATGGACTGAGTCTGTTAGGGAATGTATTTTGAAGACGACACTTCTCAATAATAGGATAGCTACAGTATTTAGTTTTGCATTTGCTTAAGCCCCAATTGCGGAAGACTGGATATGTTTCTACGCACAGTTCCATGTTCTAGTTTGTTGATACTAGTGACTGTCTGCCAATATATTAAAGGCTGCACTATAATGCATGGAAAACAGAAACTATCAACATATTTCGAACATCCCAAAATTCACCCCTTAAAGTATGAATAAAGACATTTTTGATTCAAAATCTCTGCTATATACTTCTCCTAACGTGCTAGTAGAGTTGCTGACCTGCATCCACTGCAGGGGTACTGAGTCTGCTTGTGCTCATTATTACAAATGATTTAGATTCTGTCTGCTTGGTTTAGAGGTGCACCAGCAGTGGTTAATTCTTGTTTATATTGTAATTTTTCTGGTTATTCCTCATTTCATTTATGTAGAATTGATTTCATTTCATGTTAAAATAAATAAATAAATATTTACTGTTGGCCGTGGAACTGCGTTGGTCGCAAAACAAGGAATAACCAGCAAAATTACAATATAAACAAGAAATTAATCACTGCTGGTGCTCCTCTAAACCAAGCAGACAGAACCTAAATCATTTGGAATAATAAGCACAAGCAGACTCACCCCTGCAGTGGCTGCAGGCCGCACCCTGCCGTGGCTGCCCCCCACAATGAGCACCGTTTCATTTATACAGAATTGGCTTCATTATCGGATAACTTACCCAAGCACTGGCTCCTCGACAAATACAAAATAAACACACACACACACACACACACACACACTTTCGCCACCGCTGGTAGCTGCTTCAGGAAGAGAGGAAGGAAGGAGGGGAGAAAGGGAAGGATACGGGTTTTAAGGAAGTGGAAAAGGAGTCATTCCAATCCCCGGAGTGGAAGGACTTACCTTAAGGGGATAAAAGGAAAGGCAAACAAGCGCGCACACTGCCACACACATACACATGCTAACACAACAAGGTAGACATTTCTACAAATGTCTACCTTGTTGTGTTAGCGTGTGTATATGTGTCCATTCACATGAAAGGTCACAGGCAGACAGTGTGTGTTGGAAATGAGGATCACCCTGTGGCTAAACATGCCTTGGTGCACGGCCAGCACATCTTGGCACAGTGTTACACCGTCCGGGTTATCTGGATACTTCCTACCAACATCAATATTTCAGCACTCCGGAGATGGGAACTTGCCCTTCTGCATATTCTCTCTTCCCACTGCCTACCTGGTCTCAACCTCCACTAAATTCAAATTCGCACCCACCATCTTTAACATCTTTGCCTCAGTTCCCTGGACAGAGCCTTTGCCTCAAGAGGCATCTCTGTCCAA
The DNA here is from genome assembly GCA_026315105.1 of Locusta migratoria. Classification (NCBI taxonomy): domain Eukaryota; kingdom Metazoa; phylum Arthropoda; class Insecta; order Orthoptera; family Acrididae; genus Locusta; species Locusta migratoria. Next base: position 814,248,332 of record CM048744.1, on the reverse strand, counting down.
CTTCTTTGCTTTTTACAAATGTCTGTCTAGGTGTCTTAGTGTGTGTGTGTGTGTGTGTGTGTGTGTGTGTGTGTGTGTGTGTGTTTACATTCCGTTTTTCCCCCTAAGGTAAGTCCTTCTGGTCCTGGATTGGAATGACCCCTCATCCACTTCCTTAAAACCCTCATCCTTTCCTTTTCCCCCTCTCCTTCCTTCCTCTTTTCTGGATGAAGCGGCCAACGGTTGCAAAAGCTTGAATGTTTGTTCGTTTGTATTTGTTTTCAATTGTGTTATTTGTGTCTATCGGCAAGCATGTGCTTTGTGTAAGTCAAACAATTTTTATACATTTCTTTTTCACCAGGAAAGGCTCCTTCTAAAATTATATATATAAGTAGATGAAGTTTACTTACCAGGCGAAGGAGCACAGGCAGTGATAGTAATATAAATAAAACACACACACACACACACACACACACACACACAGACGCAAGCTTTCGCAACCCAGTTGTTTCTTCACACAGAAGGGAAGGAGAGGGAAAAGGAAATGATGAGGGTTTTAAGGGCGTGGGTAAGGAGCCATCCCAATCCCGGGAGTGGAAAATGTCCGGTGACAAGAGGGGCACTTCTTGGTTTTTTTTGTGAAAGGTTCTGAATTTGGGGGAATGAGGAAGTGGCCCCGGCAATTTGCTTCTGTACCAGATCAGGAGGATAGCTGCAGAATGTGAAAGCTGTTATTAGGTTATTGGTGTACTGGTTCAGAGATTCGGGACTGGAGCAGACTCGTTTGCCACAAAGACCTAAGCTGTAGGGAGAGGAATGTGGGATGGATGGCAGCTGTCATAATGGAGGTACTGCTGTTTACTGGTTGGTTTGATGTGGACAGATGTGTGAAGCTGGCCATTGGATAGATGGAGGACGACATCGAGGAAAGTGACATGGGTTTTGGAATAGGACCAGGTGAATCTGATGGAACCAAAGGAATTGAGGTTGGAGAGGAAATTCTGGTGTTCTTCTTTGCTGTGAGTGCAGATCATGAAGACATCATCAGTGAATCTATAACAAACTTTGGGTTGACAGGCTTGGTTATCCAGGAAGGCTTCCTCTAAGCGTCCCATAAATAAGTTTGCATACGAGGGTGCCATCCTGGTTCCCATGGCTGTTCCCTTTAGTTGTTGGTATATTTGGGCCTCAAAAATGAAGAAGTTGTGGGTTCGGATGAAGGTGGCTAGGGTATTAAGGAAAGAGGTTTTAGGTAGGGAAGTGGGTGGTCGGCGTGAAAGGAAATACTCCATTGCAGCGAGGCCCTGGGCATGTGGGATATTTGTGTATAAGGAAGTGGCATCAATGGTTACAAGGCTGGTTTCTGCAGGTAACAGGCTGGTTAAGGATTTCAGGTGATCGAGGAAGTGGTTGGTGTTTTCGATGAAGGATGGGAGACTACACACGATGGGTTGAAGGTGTTGGTCTATGTAGGCAGAGATTCACTTGGTAGGGGCTTGGTAACCAGCCACAATGGGGCAGCCGGGATTTTTATGTTTGTGAATCTTGGGAAGTAGGTAGAAGGTGGGGGTGCGGGGTATCAGGTTAATGGAGTCAGGTGAAAGGTTTTGTAGGGGGCCTATGGCTTTGAGGATTCTTTGAAGCTCTGCCTGGACATCAGAAATTGGATTTCCTTGACAAACTTTATATGTGGTACTATCTGAAAGCTGACGCAGTCCCTCAGCCACATCCTCCCGCCGATCAAGTACCACGGTCATGGATCTCTTGTCGGCTGGGAGAATGACGATGGAACGGTCAACCCTTAGATCACGGATAGCCTGGGCTTTAGCTGTGGTGATGTTGGTAGTATGAGTCAGGTTTTTCAGGAAAGATTGAGAGGCAAGGCTGGAAGTGAGAAATTCCTGGATGTTTGGAAGAGGATGATTTTGAGAAAGAGGAGGTGGGTTTCGCTGTGACGGAGGATGGAACTGTTACAGGCAGGTTTCAATTTAAATGGTGTCTTAGGGATTTGGATCATTAGGAGTAGGATTATTTTTCCCACATGCCCAGAGCCTCACTTTGATGGAGTATTTTCTTTCACGCCGACCACCCACATCCCTACCTAAAACCTCTTTCCTTAATACGCTAGCCAACTTCATCCTAACACTCACCTTCTTCACTTTTGAGGGCCAGATATACCAACAACTAAAGCGAACAGCCATGGGAACCAGGATGGCCCCCTCATATGCAAACTTATTTATGGGACGCTTAGAGGAAGCCTTCCTGGATACCCAAGTCTATCAACCCAAAGTTTGGTATAGATTCATTGATGACATCTTTATGATCTGGAGTCACAGTGAAGAAGAACTCCAGAATTTCCTCTACAACATCAGTTCCTTTGGTTCCATCAGACTCAACTGGTCCTATTCCAAATCCCATGCCACTTTCCTCGATGCTGACCTCCATCTGTCCAACGGCCAACATTATGACAGCTACCATCCATTCCACATCAAACATTTCCTTCCCTACAGCTTAGGTCTTCTTGGCAAACGAATCTGCTCCTGAATCTCTGAACCAGAACACCAATAACCTGATAACAACTTTCACATCCCGCAGCTATCCTGCTGATCTGGTACAGAAGCAAATTGCCGGGGCCACTTCCTCATCCCCCAAACCCAGAACCATCCATTGAAGAACCCCAAAAGTGCCCCTCTTGTAACCGGATACTTTCTGGGACTGGATCAGACACTGAATGTGGCTCTCCAGCAAGCATACGACTTCCTTAAATCCTGCTCTGAAATGAGATCCATCCTTCATCACATCCTTCCATCTCCACCAAGAGTTTCTTTCTGCTGCCCACCTAACCTCCGTAACCTATCCCTATGAAATCCCCAAACCACCTTCCCTAACCCTCCATCTCCTACCCATGTAACTGCCCCCGTTCTAAAACCTGCCCTATGGACCCTCCCACCATCACTTATTCCAGTCCTGTAACCTGGAAGGTGTACACGATTTAGGGCAGTGTCACTTGTGATAGCAGCCATGTGATTTACCATGTGACATGCCTGCACTGTGAAGCGTTCTATGTGCGAATGACCAGCAACAAACTGTCCATTAGCATGAACGGACACAGGCAGACAGTGTTTGTTGGTAATGAGGATCACCCTATGGCTAAGCATGCCTTTGTGCGCGGCCAACACATCTTGTCACAGTGTTACACTGGGTTATCTGGATACTTCCCACCGACACCAACCTTTCAAAACTCCAGAGATTGGAACTTGCCCTTCAACATATTCTCTCTTCCCGCTGTCCACCTGGTCTCAACCTCCGCTAAATTGAAATTCCCGCCCACCATTCTACAACATCTTTGTACCTGTTCTCTGGACAGAGCCTCTGCCATGACTGCTAACTGTGTCTAACTTCTTTGCTTTTTACAAATGTTTGCCTTGGTGTGTTTCCGCGCACGCGCGCGCGCGCGCGCGCGTGTGTGTGTGTGTGTGTGTGTGTGTGTGTGTGTGTGTGTGTTTACCTTTTTTTTTTCCCCCTAACGTATGTAATTCCACTCCCGGGATTCGAATGACTCCTCATCCACTCCCTTAAAACCCGCATCCTTCCCTTTTTCTCCGCCTTCCTTCCTCTTTTCCTGAAGATGCAACAAATGGTTGCGAAAGCTTCAATCTTTGTGTTTCTTTTTATTTGTGTATCTGTCTACGAGCCTGTGCTTTGGGTAAGTTAAACGATGTCTTACCCAAAGCCCAGGCTTGTTGGCAGATAGAAAAACACAAATAAAAATACGCACAATCACAAAGATTCAAGCTTACGCAACTGTTCACCACTTCATCAAAAAAAGAGGAAGGAAGGAGGAGAAAAAGGAAAGGATGCGGGTCGTAAGGGAGTGTATGAGGATTGATTCCAATCCTGGGAGTAGAAGGACTTGCCTTAGAGGAAAAAAGGAAAGGAAACGCAAACAAGCGCGCGCGTATCCACATGTGCGAGCGCGCGCACGCGCACACACACACACACACACACACACACACACACACACACACACACACACACACCAAGGCAGACATTTGTCAAAACACACTGTCGGCCATGGCCAGCCAGTGGTGACAGTTGTATGACTGTATTGTGTGTCTGTGTGATTGCGTGAATGTTCCTAATTCTGAAGAAGCCATGGCCGATAACTGAAAGTGTTGTATATGTATGTGTGTTTTGTATGTGCCTGTCGCAGCTCGTCACTGCGTCTTTACGGTAAGTTGTAAACTGTCCTTATTACTACATTTTTAATAATACTATAGTTTCAACATAACTTTCAACCACGATGATAGAGAAATTGTTAATTTAATCCATGATATGATGCAAGTAAACAAAGAAATAAAAGACAAAGTTATTTATAGAAATAAGAAAGAAAAATGCCTTGCAATTTTCTGTTAAAATAGTTGATTATTTAAAGATTCAGCATTGGTAAATGGAAAACATATATTGTTTTGGTTTTCATGAAAATGTGCATATGTAAATTTGGTGTTTTTGGTTTAATGTGGTATGCTTCTATTTTTCATGCTAATCTCATTTAAAAATAAAATCCTTAATATTTATTTGTAGCTCTGAGATAGAATGTTTTAGCAACTGCTCAAATCACTCGCACTGTACCTTTGTTAAAGTTAAAAGTTTCTTTTCTTCTGATCTGCAATTTACTATTTTTCTTCTGTCCCAAAGGCGTGCCGCTTACCACTCATGGAATACCTGGCCGAGCGGATGTGTGCACTCTGCTACGAGCGAGCTTGGTATGCAAAAGTGGGTGGCTGTGTTGCAATAAAGTTCTTTTACGAGCGGATGGATATGCGTTGGATATTCGAACATCTCTTTGTTTTTTTGAAAGCGCTTCTGTTTGTTATGATGGACCTTACAGGCGAGGTGAGTCACCGTCTTCTCTCGTGTATTTATCTTCGAGTGGTTGAAAGAGCATGTTAGGTTTTTCATGTGTTTAGAGAATGTAAAGTTGCAAACTTACACTATTACCCCCAGTTTTCTTGGTGTAGGAGGTGAATTCTGTGTTCCTGGGTCTACGGAGTTGTTTCCATTGTATGCACAAGAAAAATTATGACTGACACAGCTGTCTTTTTCAGGTGTATTATGACTGACCCAGCTGTCTTCTTCACATGCTGCGAGTTTTGTTATTAAATGTATCTACTGCCTGTACTCCAAACAGACACCGACAGTCGGAGTGAAATTCAGGAAGTGCATGCACCTGCAGCAACTGAAGAAGACAGCTAGTTCAGTTGCTGGAATGTGGGGCATTAAATGGAAACAGCAACTCTGTGGAACTATCAGTAGCACATCATTAATTGATTTGTTTCATTTACAGTAGCCAGAGATCTCGTGAGTAGAGGTCTTTGGCAGCTGATGCCTCTGCAGAGGACGGTCTGAGGCATTTAACAGAGGTATTTGTAGAACAGGAGGCAATATGTGGTCAATTTCAGTTGTTACTTTTATTTTTTGCACTAAATGTTAAAACACTTACAGTATTCTGCAAAATCGATAGATTGGCTGGACAGTACTTAAATTAGTTCTGTACTGCCGATAGTCACACACAAAAAAAGAAAAAGGATGAAAAAATAGGACTAGCTTTCAGAAATGGTTTCCTTCATGAGGTAGGAGAGGAGGGAAGAAAAAGGGAACAAGAAACAGAAGGGAAAGGTAATTCACTACCTAGGCCATGAGGTGATGGTGGGTGATGTGTCAGGATTGTGGGAGTCAGAGGTACTGTATGTTAATACTGAGACATGCCAAAGAGGAGAGGTTAGATGAATCAGTAAAGAGAAGGGAACCGAATAGTGCTGAGTGGGGGATAGTGGTAAGATAAAAGGTTTTTAATTCACGGGAAAGAGATAGGAAACACACACACGAGAGGAAGGCAGGCAAGGGGGTAAGAAATGAGTAATGAATAAGTGAGTTGCGGATGGAGAGGGGGAGAGGTTAGCATAGATTTAGGCCATACTTCGTAGATGACGTGTTGTTTGACATGTGGCTCTACCTTGAATGGGATTAGGTTTTTCCTGTGGTGGGGCTGGAGTATGTGGCTGTGGGAGGATGCATGGGACAGGTTTTGCAGTGGGATCAGTTACAGGGGTAGGAACCATTAGGTAGGGAGGCTGGTTTTGGGATGTTCCCTGTTACCTTTTCCTCCCTCCTCTCCTATCTGATGAAGGAACCCAGTTCCAAAAGCTAGTCTTATTTTTGTCCTTTTTATTTATTTTCTATGTGTGTGACTATCGGCAGTACAGCACTAATGTAAGGTGTGGCTAGCCAATCTAAATCTTTTGAAGAATACTTTATCAACTCTGTGGAGAATTTCCATCAGTGATTTAATGTTAAAACACTTAATTCAAGGTGTCCAATGGTGCTGTTGATCTGGCTAAGAACAATTTGGAAAAAATGCTTACTTTGGCCGCAGCACCGATCGAAAGAGATGGAAATAATGAAGAACTCATCAATGCGCAAAGGAAGAGTCTGTTTGATGTGACACACGAGCTGGTGCGACAGGTCACGAGGCCGAACACACTTATCAGAGAGCAGGTGAGTTGAGGAGAAATATCTGTTCATATATGTACCTTGCTAGGAAATCCAGAATGAAGTCACAAATTAGGTCCGACGTTCATCAAGCTCCTATTCTGTTCACTAATCAGTAATATGAAATTCTATGGGATACCTTCAAAAAATCTAACCAAGGCACTGTTAACTGCTTACCCCTAGACGTTACTGATGAAAGTTTCACAAGATTTTTGTTCATGGAATCAATGTTGTCTTTTATAGCGGACATGTACATAGGAAATATTTAAGAAAATTTAATATTAGGATTCTTTATAACAGCAGTAGAAAACAAAACAATCACTTTTAGAAATTTAAACAATGGAAATTCTAGGGAGGATTCAACAATACTTTTGAGGAAGTAAGGTTGCTTACTCACCACGGACACATCTGGTGAGCCACAGAAAGGCACAAATAACAAATAATAACATTAAAGCTTTTGGTTGTTTCGGCCTTCATCGGCTACACACACACACACACACACACAGAGAGACACGATTGCCGTCTCTGGCCACTGCGGCCGATTTGCGCTACCCAGTACGACCTAGTTGGAGCAACCAGTGGTGGGGATGAGGAGGTAGCGTGAAGAGGGATGCAGGAGGGGAGGGGGGATGCGCGGCATGGGTGGGGGAATACACCAGTGCTGTCTGAAGGACAGTGCGGAATGAAGGGAAGGGAAGAGAATGAAATGTGAGGCGGGATGGGAGACAAATGTAAGGATAGAGAGTGGCAGGAAGGGAAGGGTGGTTCCTGAGTTCCTGCTCCTACCACCCTTCCCTTTCTCTCCCTGCCTCTCTCTATCCTTACATATGTCTCCCATCCCACCACATTTCATTCCCTTCCATTCCTTCTGCACTGTCCATCAGACAGCACTGATGTATTCCCCACCCATGCCGCTCATCCCCCCTCCCCTCCTGCTTCCCTTTCCTTGCCACCTCCTCACCCCCACCACTGCTTGGTCCGCCTAGGTCATACTGGGTAGGACAGATCGACCGCAGAGGCCAGAGACGGCGATTGTGTCTGTGTGAGAGAGTGTATGTTTGTGTCTCTAGCCGACGAAGGCCAAAACGGCTGAAAGATTTAATGTTGTTATCTGTTATTTGTGCGTTTCTATGGCTCATTGGACATCCCTGTGGTGAGTAAGCAACTTTTAGAAATTTGCTTTGTTTGGTTCTCTGCCTGTCTGTCTCTATGTTTGTACACGCATCACAGAAAAACTACTGCATGAAATTGCATGTGTTTTTTCACAGTTGCATTGTTGGAGGCGTAACTTAAAGTTTGGTATATATTTCATTAAATCAGAATCCATAGGAGATACATGGAAATAGTCATAGGAACCTTAAGATGCTTGTTTGTGGAAACAATTCTGTTTTGGCCAGTCCTACTTTGTCCATGCTACTGAGTAAAATTATCTTATGAAAGGATCATTTTGTTATTTTCGAAGAAAAACACTGTGACAACAGATATTTTATGAAACTTAAATAAACTAGGATAGAAATGATTGAATATGTAAAATCTAATAATGAAAAGTCCATGCTGGAATTAATAACATGGTAACAAGGACAGTTTACAACTCACCACAAAGACGTGGTGAAGAGCTGCGACAGGCACATACAGAAGACTCACAAATATACAACACTTCACCTATCGGCCACGGCCTTCTTCAGGAGATACAATATTCACGCAGGCACACAACACAGTCATACAACCGTCACCTCCGGTTGCCGCACTTCGAAGTGTTGCAGCCAGAGATGATGGTTGTATGACTGTGTTTTGTGACTGCGTGATTGCGTGAATGATCCTAATTCTCAAGAAAGCCGTGGCCGATAGCTGAAAGTGTTTTATATGTACAGTAGAACCTCGTTTTTACGCTTTTCAAGGGACTTAAGTAAAATGGTGTAAAATGCAGGAAAATGTAAAATGTAGGAAATAATGTTTTAAGTAGTAAAAAATGCTTACTGCATGAGCCTTGCATTTTCGTAGTTTATTTGTGATATATGTACATAATAGGCATCTAAATACTCGCCAGTAAGTTTATTATACAATAAAGGTTATCCAAATTTTTACTATTTTAAGTGCCAGGTAAAACATAATTTTACGGGAAGTAGAATTTTTTGACATAATTTCATTCATTGTAATCGAACATGCCGCTATTTTAAGCGCCAGGCAGAACTGTTAATTTTAGTGAAGCAGAAATTTGACGTAATTCCATTCATCATCGAGGACGCCGCTATTTTAAGTGCCAGGCAAAACTGGTAATCTTACGGAAAGTAGAAATTTCGACGTAATTTCATTCATTATAATCGAGGACGCCGCTATTTTAAGCTCCAAACAGAATTGGTAATTTTATGGGAGTAGAAATTTTTGACTTAATTTCGTTCATTATCGTCTTTTTCCGGAATTACGTAATTATTTACGTAGTAAAACTCAAAGTTCCGTTATTTTTGTATTTTTAGACGTTTCACACGACGATATTAGAAAATTTATTCGCGTTTTCGAGTACAAAAATATGCATAAGTATTTTTGTGATGTTTGCATAGGATCGGCACCTCTCACTATTATCGCTTTTTTGAGGCTGTGGGTATTATGATACCCAACTTTGACAGATATCGGTCTTTATTAATCAGAAATATGTATCACAAAAACAATGCAACTCTTTATTCTCACGCCAACAAAGCAACTGGTTCTGATTGAGTAGATGCCAGCCGCTTTGGCAAAGAAGCTAGCAGAAAGAGGAACTGCACCGCCACAAATCAGCGTTATTCTCATGCCAAGCGCTATGGCAGAGAAGCTGGTTGAAAGAGGAACTACATCGCCACAAATCGGCTTGCTGTAAGTCAACGAAAGGCGAAGTATACATTTGAATAAATACAAAGTGTCAATAAACTCGACTGCGAATAATTTTTAAGCGCTATACTTTATGGGGAAAGTCATGCTAGCGTCAATTTATGTACATTACGTCATTTTTCTTCACGAAAATTCTTCCGAAAAGCTTAAAATGCGGGAAAAATGTAAATATGTTAACGCAAAAACGAGGGCGAATTAACATTGTAAACATTGGAAATTTGATGGGACCGACAAAAAATGGTGTAAATGGCGGGAAAACGTAAAAACCGAGAATGTAAAAACGAGGTTTTACTGTATGTGTATTTAGTATGTGCCTGTCGCAGCTCGTCACCCCGTCTTTGCAGTGATTTGTAAACTGAATATGTAAAATGTAGTATTACAGAACATTTTGTCATCATCAAGAAGAAGCTACAGGATTTTTCATATTTTGTGCAGGTTTGAGTTCCATGTGAACTAAGTTGTGAGCAATAGCTAGTCTATTCTATAATTTTACTTTTTGGGGTTGTTTGAGAAGAGTTTCATTGCAGTCTTTTGTTCAACGTAGTTGCAGCTCCCCATGCTAGTCTTTCCTGTGTGTGATGATCACTAAACAACAAATGCAACCTTCCTCCATCTTAACACGTGCTTTACTCGAGCTGTAGTCCCTCACTTCATTGTCCCCTTGCTCCACTCACACACATCTCACTTCATTACCAAATGTACTATTTCTGGATATTTCAAGATATGATGCTCGATTTGCTTCAGTACCTCTTCATTATATATCTGATTACGTAAATTGTCTATAGCATTTTTTCTGCAGCACTAATTCCAAGAGTATATTTTTCTCCTGTCTGTACTTCTTATTGTCCACATTTCACTTCCTTACGGTACTTCCATAAAATACTTCTTAATGCTAAATTAATATGTGACATTAGTTAATTTACTTTTTTATGCCTATTGCCAGTATGTATTACATATCCTCTTTAATTCTGCCATCAAAATGACAAATTTGCATCCCAGCTTTTTTATTGTTACTTTTTTTCAGACTATGCATTCATTGGAAGTACTCGCTAGAATACAAAACAAAACAGTCACAGAAGTGATGGAACCACACAAGGAGGTTCTTGAAGACATGATACCTCCCAAAAAACACTTGCTGCGTCATCAGCCAGCCAACGCACAGATTGGGTTGATGGATGGGAACACCTTCTGCACCACGCTGGAGCCTCGTCTGTTTACAATAGGTATAATGTTTTAATGTAGCGTACTACTGACACAATCAGCTATTAATGGATGATGTTAGAGATATTGTCTCTGTAAGAAAGGTTCAGACAGTGGTGCACAAATGATCAGCTAATAAATTCTATGAAAGTTAACTTTGTACTGAGGAGGTATTTACAGTGGAGACAGAGAAATTATTCATAGAAAGCAGCAACTAATATATTAAAATAGGGGAAAGAGCCAATTTTGAAGTCTGGACACCATTTTTACCATGCACGAGAGGAAATGCAATTTTTAAGTTGTAAGACCAAAGGAAGGAATAAGTTAACCAGGGCTCCTAAAGGAGGGGGAGGGGACTAAGCAGACAGCAGCAATTGTACTGTCCACGACATTTCTGTCAGACTTGTGAGGGCAGTTTCTCTGTCTGTATTCCAAAGATATAAAATAAGTAGCTCTGTGTAAGTCGAAAAGTGATCAACCTGTACTATATTATTATTTTTACTTTAATAGATGTACAGTCAAAAACACTCGACAGATATTGGGTACATGCTGACTGTCATATTCCGTGATTGTGTCTGTACCTTGATCAAAATAACAAAAATGATTGATAGTTAAGTATGAAAGGGGACAATATTGGTTCACATTTGTTTGCACATATTATATAGTGGTGGTAGAAACAGCTGGGTGCATCTTTTTATGACTATTTTTAGGTGCTGCCTGTAGCCTTAAAGTTTTCTGCACACATTCACAACTAGTTCAGAACATTCTGTAGTGTGAAATAAACTTGCTCATAGTGATGAAAACCCACTCACTGCAACTGAGTGTGAATGCAGCAATTGGTACCTTAGCAGAGAAATGTAACAGTGGCAGCAGGTGTGCAATAACAATCTTCTGATTGCTAGCTGTGCTGTAAGCATTTAGCTGTCAGTCACATCATTACTCTGTTCCTGGTTTAGCAGAAATATGAAGACTTCTAGAAACTATTACGTTGCCCTTTTCTCTCTCCTTTCATCTTTTGTGAAGAATCAACCTTAGGTTGTGTGTGTGTGTGTGTGTGTGTGTGTGTGTGTGTGTGTGTGTGTGTGTTTGTTTGTTTTATTTATACCAACTAGTGAGGGGGATCAGCCATGGGTACTAGGATGGCCCCCTTGTACGTCAACTTATTTATGGGATGCTTAGGGGAAGCCTTCTTGGATACCCAAAGTTTGTTGTAGATTTATTGATGACATCTTCTTGATCTGGACTCACAGTGAAGAACAACTTCAGAATGTCCTCTCCAACCGCAACTCCTTTGGTTCCATCAGGTTCACTCCTTTGGTTCCATCAGGTTCACCTGGTCCTATCCCAAATCCCATGTCACTTTCCTCGATGTCAACCTCCGCCTGTCCAATGGCCAGCTTCACACATCTGTCCACATCAAACCCATTAACAAACTACAGTACCTCCATTATTACAGCTGTCATCCATTCCATATCAAACGGTCCCTTTCCTACAGTGCGGGTCTTCATGGCAAACAAATCTGCTCCAGTCCCAAATCCCTGAACCAGTACACCAATAACCTAATAACAGCTTTCACCTCCCACAGCTATCCTCCTGATCTGGTACAGAAGCATATTGTCAGAGCCACTTCCTTATCCCCCCAAAACCCAGAATCTTCCACAGAAGAACCCCAAAAGTGCCCCTCTTGTCACCAGATACTTTCCGGGACTGGAGTGGACGCTGAATGTGGCTCTGAAGCAAAGATACGACTTCCTTAAATCCTGCCCCGAAATGAGATCCATCCTTCGTAATGTCTTAGTTCATCCCTATAAAATCCCCTAATCACCTTCCCTACCCTCAGACTCCTACCCATGTAACTGCCCCTGTTGTATAACCTGCCCTATGCAGCCTTCCACCAACACTTACTCCAGTCCCGTAACCTGGAAGGTGTACATAATTAAGTGCAGAGCCACTTGCGATAGCACCTGCGTGATTTACCAACTGACACGCCTGCACTCTGAAGCATTCTATTTGGGAATAACCAGCAAAAAACTGTCCATATGCTGTCTTTGTCTTTGGCCGTCTCACTTGCTCACGCCCTCGTACCTGCGCACACGAGCGCACAACACACAGTAAAATTCCTTTATATCTACTTATCTATATATAGTGAATCCACACATCTCGTGGCGGAACGGTACCGTAGTATACAGCTAAATTAGCTGTTACACCACAGCAGCTAAGCTTTAGCAAAACTTGATTTATTCTTTACTTATACCACAGAGAAAACAACCAGTTTTTGCAAAACTTTGACAACTCTTTCTGCTATTTACTTTGTCAAAGAGCTTAGGTGGTTTCTTTGTTTTCTCTTAATTGGTTTGGTGTGCCATAAATATTAAAACAAGCACTCCTCTTATCAGGCTTGATTCCATGGTGGAATTTGTGCTCCATGACTGTATTTGACTTGTGGAAATGTCTACCTTGTTGTGTTTGCGTGTGCATGTGTGTGGGTGTGTGTGCACTTGTTTACCTTTCCTTTTTTCCCCTTAAGGTAAGTCCTTCCACTCCTGGGATTGGAATGACTCCTTTTCCACTTCCTTAAAACCCATATCCTTTCCTTTCTCCCCTCCTTCCTTCCTCTTTTCCTGAAGAAGCGACCAATGGTTGCGAAAGCTTTGAGTGTGTGTGTGTGTTTTTGTTTGTGTTTTTTGTGTCTATTGGCGAGCGTATGCTTTGGGTAAGTCAAACAATCTTTATTTTTATACATATTTTTCCCACCAGGAAAATTCTCCTTCTTTATATATTCATTTCATCAATTTGAACCTAACAATTACCTACGTTATTTATTTCTCTGTTGCCTTTCAAAATCTTTTCTGTACTCTTACTTTCTCCTTCTGTTTATGTTTTACATAGTATTGTCACCCTATATTTGCTCTCTTCTTGGTTTTATATATATATAGTTGAATTCAAATTTATGATACGAATATTATAGAGGAAAAATTCCTAACAGGAAAAATATACGTAAAAAATAGATGAAGTCCACTTACCAGGCGAAGGAGCACATGCAGTGATAGCAACAAATAAACACACAGACACACACACACACACACACACACACACACACACACACACACACACACACAAACGCAAGCTTTCGCAGCCTAGCTGCTTCGTCAGGCAGAAGGGAAGGAGAGGGAAAAGGAAATGATGAGGGTTTTAAGGGAGTGAGTAAGGAGTCATTCCAATCCCGGGACAGGAAAGACTTACCTTGGGGGGGGGGGGGGGGGGGAGGAGGGTAAACAAATACACACCCACCCACATATTTACACAGACGCAAGTACACTTCGGCAGACATACTGTAGAAAGCCGGTAAGTGGACTTCATGTATTTTTACGTATATTTTTCCTATTAGGAATTTTTCCTCTATAATATATGTCTGCCTAGGTGTACTTGTGTCTGTGTGAATGTGTGGGTGTGTGTGCATTTGTTTACCCTCCATTTTTTCCCCCAAGGTAAGTCTTTCCTCTCCCGGGATTGGAATGGCTCCTTACCCCCTTCCTTAAAACCCTCATCATTTCCTTTTCCCTCTCCTTCCCTTCTGCCTGAAGAAGCAACTGGGTTGCGAAAGCTTGCGTTTGTGTGCCAACTGACATGCCTGCACTGTGAAGCGTCCTATGTGGGAATGACCAGCAACAAACTGTCCATTCACATGAATGGACACAGGCAGACAGTGTTTGTTGGTAACGAGGATCACCCTGTGGCTAAACACGCCTTGGTGCACGGCCAGCACATCTTGGCACAGTGTTACACCGTCCGGGTTATCTGGATACTTCCCACTGACACCAATCCTTCAGAACTCCGGAGATGGGAGCTAGCCCTTCAGCATATTCTCTCTTCCCGTTGCCCACCTGGTCTCAACCTCCGCTAAATTCAAATTCCCACCCATCATCTTAACATCTTTGCATCAATTCTCTGGACAGAGCCTCTGCCTCAAGTGGTATCTCTGTGTAACTTCTTAACTTCTTTGCTTTCTGCACTATGTCTGCCTAGGTGTACTTGTGTCTAGTGAATGTGTGGGTGTGTGTGCATTTGTTTACCCTCCATTTTTCCCCCCAAGGTAAGTCTTTCCTGTCCCGGGATTGGAATGGCTCCTTACCCCCTTCCTTAAAACCCTCATCATTTCCTTTTCCCTCTCCTTCCCTTCTGCCTGACGAAGCAGCTAGGCTACGAAAGCTTGCGTTTGTGTGTGTATGTGTATTCATTTATTTATTTGTGATGCTGTCACACCTGTGCTCCTTCGCCTGGTGAGTAATCTTCGTCTATTTTTTATATATATAAAATAGAAATCGGATGACTTACCAAAAGGACCGCCTCGTCGATAGGCACAAATAATCACACACAAACACACATACAAGCTTTCGCCACCACTGGCAGCTTCTTCAGGAAAAAGAGGAAAAAAGGGGAGGAGAAAGGGAAGGATATGGGTTTTAAAGGAGTGGAAAAGGAGTCATTCCAATCCCAGGAGTGGAAGGACTTACCTTAGGGGACAAAAAGGAAGGTAAACAAATGCACACACACTCATACATATCCACATGCAAACACACCTAGGCAGCCCAAGCCCTCTTCCGCACTTCACTTGGAGGGTCTATGAATACCTGTGTGGCAGCGATCATTTCCCCTATCTTCCTGTCGCTCCCACAGTGTCCACCTGCTGACTGTTTGCCTCGTTGGTCCCTCCATAGGGCTGACTGGCCAGCATATTCTATAGCTGCTGTGCTTCCCTCTCCTCTTCTTACTGATATTGATGCCGCTGTTCAGCAGGTCACAGATTCCATCATTTCTGCTGCTGAGAAAACTGTTCCCATCTCACATGGATCACTCCACCGTAAGTCGGTGCCCTGTTGGACATCGGAGATAGCCGAGGCCATCCGGGAACGTCGGCGAGCACTACAGCGCCACCGACGCCACCCGTGTGTTGAACATCTTGTACCCTTCAAGCGTCCCCGGGCATGGGCCCGGCGATTGATCCAGCAAAGCAAGAGGGCCTCCTGGGAGCATTATGTCGCTTCCATTGGATCCCGAGCATCGCCTTCACGGGTATGGTTGCAAGTTCGACGCCTCTTTGGTCACAGCCCAGCAGTGGGAATTCCATGCCTCAGCATTCAGGGTACAATTTGTACTGACCCTCTCACCATAGTTGAGCATTTGACACACCACTATGCTCACACCTCAGCGACCGATGCATATGATGCGGATTTCCGCGCCCTTAAAGAGCGCACAGAGGGAAAATGGATATCTTTTTGAACGCGACGCCAAGAAGTCTACAACATCCCTTTCAGTGAATGGGAGTTGGGAAGCGCCCTTGCCGCGTGCCCAGCCATGTCCCCTGGACCCGACCGCATTCATAGTCAGTTCTCGGACACCTATCAGCAGACTTAAAGCTCCAACTTCTCTCCTTGCTGAATCGTCACTGGGTTGAGGGTGTCTTCCCGTCCCAATGGCGGGATACCATCATCATCCCACTGATGAAGCCCGGGGCTGATCCGCAGGTAGCTGATAGTTACTGACCAATCAGCCTCACCAACGTTCTGTGCAAACTCCTTGAACGGATGGTGTGTCGGAGGCTTATGTGGATCCTTGAGGACTGTGGATTCCTGGCCCCACAACATGGTGGGTTCGTCGTGGCCGCTCCACTTTCGATAATCTTGTGTCGCTGGAGTCGGCCATCCGTACAGCCTTTACATGCCGGGAACATCTGGTTGCTGTATTCATTGACCTGCGAAAAGTGTACGACACCACCTGGCGCCACCACATACTGTCTACGCTGTACAATTGGGGCTTACGCGGTCCGCTTCCTGTATTCATACAGAATTTTCTCGCGCTACAGTCTTTTCGTGTCCGCATTGGTTTCTGTTTCAGCTCCACTCACTACCAAGAAAACGGTGTCCCACAGGGATCCGTTCTTAGTGTCCCTTTACTTTTGGTCGCTATCAGTGGTCTTGCTAATGCTGTGGGGTCATCGGTTTACACTTCGTTGTATGCCGATGACTTCTGCATATATTTCAGCTCCGCTAGCATCTGTATTCTTTGACCTGCGAAAAGTGTACGACACCACCTGGCGCCACCACATACTGTCTATGCTGTACGACTGGGGCTTACGCGGTCCGCTTCCTGTATTCGTGCAGAACTTTCTCGCGCTACTGTCTTTTTGTTTCCGCATTGGTTCCTGTTTCAGCTCCACTCACTACCAAGAAAACGGTGTCCTACAGGGATCCGTTCTTAGTGTCCCTTTATTTTTGGTCGCTATCAATGGTCTTGCTAATGTTGTGGGGTCATCGGTTTATACCTCGTTGTATGCCGATGACTTATGCATATATTTCAGCTCCGCTAGCATCGGCGTTGCTGAACAGCAGTTGCAGATAGCTATTCGAAAGGCACAGTCGTGGGCGTTTACACATGGTTTCCAATTTTCTGCATAAAAAACCCGGGTGATGCATTTCTGTCGGCGTCAGGCGGTACATCCTGAACCCGAACTGTATCTGGCTGATGATCTGCTGCGTGTCGAAGAGACGCATGGCATGTTGTTCGACAACTCTCTCACCTGGGTGTCACACCTTCCCCAGCTCAAATAAAACTGCTGGCGCTACCTTAATATTCTACGCTGTCTCAGCCACACTGTTTGGGGAGCCTCACACCCAATGCTCTTGCGACTTCATAAGGCGCTCATTCAGTCGCGCCTAGACTATGGCTGTGTAGTATATGATTCGGCTGCACCTTCAGCACTGCAAACATTAGACCCAGTCTTACATTCTGGAGTTCGTTTGGCGACAGGGGCTTTCCGCATGAGCCCTGTGATAAGCCTCGTAGTTGAAGCTGGGGTCCTTCCTCTGCGGTTCCACCGGCAGCACCTGCTGGCTTCATACGTTGCTCATGTTCAGGCCTTGCCACACCATCCGAACCACCAGCTTCTTTTTCCGGGCGCTGCACTCTCTATCCCTCCAAGACGACTGCGGTCGGGTTATCCAATGTCAGTCTGTGTTCATTCTCTCCTTTTGTCCCTTGAATCCCAACCAGTCCCTGATACTTTCCAATATTCCTTTCAAACCCCTCCTTGGTCCATTCCACGTTTGCAGCTTTGTCTGGACCTGTCCCATACATCAAATGACTCTGTTTCTCCAACACAACTCCGCCACCAGTTCCTGCATCTCTTCAACTCTTTCTGTGGTGCTGAAGCCATTTATATTGACGGGTCCCTAGCAGATGGTCTTGCTGGGTATGCATGCCTCCATGGTGACCATGTCGAACAGCATTCATTGCCCTGTGAAAGTAGTGTCTTTACTGCAGAGCTGGTCGCCATCCTAAAGGCTCTAGACACTACTCACTCTCTTGCCAAATCTGGCAAGTCAGCATACCGGGGAATGAACATGTCGACCAATTGGCCAAACAGGCAAGCACTGCGCCACCCTTAACCATTGGCGTTACAGAATCCGACCTAAAGTTAGCACTGCACAAGAAGGTGCGTGATGCTTGGAGTGCCGAATGGTCTACCATGGGTGCAACAAACAAGCCGGCCGCGGTGGCCGAGGGGACGGAGGCGCTCCAGTCACGGTCTGCACGGCCACTATGGTCGGGGGTTTGAATCCCCCCTCGGGCATGGATATTTGTGCCGTCCTAGTTCGTAAGTAGTTCATAAGTAGTTGTAAGTTTAGGGACTGATGACCCTGTAGTTAAGTCCCATAAGCTGTACAAACATTTGAACATTTTGCAACAAACAAGCTTCGAGCAGTGAAGCTATCCACAACTCTGTGGAGGTCTTCACTGCGGCTCATACGTCAAGAGTCAGTTGTCCTCTGCCGCCTCCGTATTGGGCACACCTGGCTGACACATGGCCATCTCCTTCGCCGTGAGGCCCCACCTGTGTGTCAGTGTGGAGCAGCGCTGACAGTTGTCCATATTCTGATGGACTGCCAGTTCTAACTACCTTGCCACACTCTTTTAACCTACCGGATGCGCTACCCTTAGTTTTAAGCGACGATGCCTCTGCAGCTCATTCTGTTTTAAGTTTTATTCGTGCAGCTGGTTTTTACAACTCAATCTATTGGTGGGTGCTATAGCCTGATAATTCAGGTCCCCACCTATCCAGCGATTTTACACCCTTTTTAGCACTTTCTGTAAATTACCAAAGGGTTTTTTAATTTGTGCCGCACGGCTAGCTCATCCTGTTTTTTCTCTGTGATTAGCCAGTCATGTTGTTCTGCTGTTCAGATTTAGGTGAGATCCCAACTTCGTTTTACCTATTGTGTGTCTTCCTTTTGTGTTGTCAGCGACTTGTCCATTGTCAGCTTACCCCACTTGTGAGTGTTCATCTTCGGAGCTTTGTTTTACTTTTTACGCTCTTAACTAGGAACAGGGGACTGATGACCTAGCTGTTTAGTCCCCTCAAAATCATCAACAACAACAACAGCTGGTATGTTCTGTTGCTGTGTGTTTCCATGCTTCATAGCTTAATCTGATGTATTCAGATTTGGAAACTTCCAGTTTATCATCCATGAGAGTCTACATCTACATCTACATACATACCCTGCAATTCACCGTAAGGTGCGTGCGGACAGTACACTGTACCACTACTAGGCATTTCCTTTCCTATTTCACTCCCAAATTGAACGAGGAAAAGAAGAATGCCTATATGCCTCCGTACGAGCCCTAATTTCTCTTATCTTGTCTTTGCGATCTTTACGCGAAATGTAAGTAGGCGGCAGCAATATCGTACTACACTCAGCTTCAAATTCCGGCCCTCTAAATTTACTTAACAGAAATTCACGAAAAGAATGTCGTCCCCAATTGAGTTGCCGGAGCATTTCCGTGACACTCACGCATTGGTCGAACCTACCGGTAACAAATCTAGCTGCTCGTCTCTGAACCGCCTCTATGTCTTCCTTTAAACTGATCTGCTGTGGGTCCCAAACACTTGAGCAATACTCAAGACGTGGTCGTACAAGCATTTTATACCCGGTCTCCTTTACAGGTGAAATACATCTTCCCAAAATTCTCCCAATAAACCGAAGTTGGCTGTCCGCCTTGCTCACAACTGTCCTTACATGCTCGTTCCATTTCATATCGCTCTGCAATGTTACGCCTAGATATTTGAACGACGCGACAGCATCAAGAAGCTCAATACTAATGCTGTATTCGAACTTTAAGGGATTGTTTTTTCTACTCATGCGCATCACCTTACATTTTAGTACATTGAGAGCTAGCTGTCAATCTTTGCACCAACTAGAAATTTTGTCTAAGTCATCCTGTATGCTATTACCTTCAGTTACAGACGACACCCTCCCATACACCACAGCATCATCAGCAAACAGCTGCAAATTACAACTTACTCTGTCCATCAGATCATTTATATAGATAGAAAATAATAGCAGTCCTATCACACTCCCCTGGGGCACGCCTGACGATACACTCGTCTCTGATGATAACTCGCCGTTGAGAGTTGGTGTTCACAGTAACAAAGCTTACAAAATAATGAACAGTTCACAATGCTGTGGAACAGTAGCAATTGTAGTCAGCAACAATTAGAATTCCTTGTTGGAACAATTGTGTATAAACCTATGTCTAAGTGTTGCCAACTGTGACTGCGTGGCAATAAATTCTTTGAGTTACCCAGGTAACCTGGTTATAGAACAACATATGAATTCTTAATTGTGGACACAAGGGTTAAATGTAGGGTAAGTTAGAATATCAGTGGGGTTTGTTTCGTAACTCTAGTGCAAATTATTTACGAGATATCATTTGTGAAAAGTTTCCATGACAGACTTTGGTGGTGCTTGTGGTAAGCACACAGTGAAGTATGAGGGCATACACTAGTGATGTAGATTCTGACCAGTAAAGAGACAATTGACCATAATGACCAGTGTGGTATGGAAAGACTGCTGCACACTTATTAGCATTTAACCCTTTGCAGCCCAAGTTTCATTAATTTGTGGAAGAAAGTATTTCATTTGAAAACAGTTAGTGAAGATGTGCTGTAGTAATCTGTACACTAAAGGTGGTATCAAAAGGTCCTCCTAATCTGCACAGACACTACTTTAGCAATTGTGGCAGATGGTCTGTTAGGAGGCTATGATATGTGTGTTCATTCAATAGATGCAATAGAACTACTAAAGAAACTGCATACACTACGCTTCGCTTGTCCGTGCTCATTTGGAGTGTTGCTGCCCAGTGTGGGATCCTTATCAGGTGAGTCTGACGGAGGACATCGAAGGAGTCCAAAGAACAGGAGACGTGTGCAGGAGGAAACGCACACGCCCGGGCAGTGCTAGTAATAATGTCTTGTAAATGTGGGATTCTTTGTGGTTTTAGTTTTATCAGCCTGTGCTGACATAAACCGGGAAAGTAAGGCAGAGAGAATAACTAGCTCCTGCAGCGAGTCGTGTACCACCCTGCACTGTGCCGTGTACGATTCCTGTGCAACAGAGCTGCCCGTTGGCCCCAGGAATAGTGAATATTCTTCCTGTTCTACTACCACTGTAAAGAAGTACCAGTAAAACAATTTTTTTTACCAAACTAATTTGGGAGAATATTATTGAATGCTCACATAAAGTTCTGCTTTCACAAGAAGAAATGTCCGAAACATTTTAGAAAAGACTCTCAGTAAATGTATTGCTCCCCTTCTGTTTCTCTTCATGGTTTCTTATCTCTGTTAGCTAATATTTATTTGATATCCAATTGTGCTATATTGTCTTGACATTTGTGTCCCCATTACTGCAATGTTCAACGAAAATATGTATCTCTTGAAGAATTGTTATTGCTGGTGAGTCATTTAATTCAATTTCAGTTTTTTTTTCATAATTTCCCTGTACAGCTTAAGGTTTTTGGAAATGAGGTGGTGTATTTCCTTCTCCAATCTGAAGAATTGTGTGTGTGTGTGTGTGTGTGTGTGTGTGTGTGTGTGTGTGTGTTTGTGTTTGTGTGTGTGTGTGGGCGCGCACGTGCGGGAGCTGAAAACATCCCATCTTTGTATGCTTTCCTTTCAGGTTACTGAGAAAGGTTTTAATATCCAAATGTGCAAGTATTACTATTTTTTTAATTTTAATTCTCCTAAAGTTATCTGTCATGAATATCTGAGACATATTTTTTACATGTTCTATGTGTCTTTTTTACCCTTCCATTTGTTTCATCCTTTCCACAACTTGCAACACTTGCTTTTGTCTTTAGAAAATTATTCATATATCATTTATGGGTACTGTTTTGTCTCTGTTTGTGCTAATATGTTTTAATAGGAGACAAAAATCTTTATCATATTTTGTATGTGTGTGTGTGTGTGTGTGTGTGTGTGTGTGTGTGTGTGTGTGTGAGGGGCGGGGGGTTAGACATCTTTTATAGAGATGTGAGAGAGCATTTTTACAGCAAACCCGTAAATTTTCCTTTTCAGATCTTACTGTTACAGAACATAAAGTGTTTTTCCATGAGTTGATATCCTTGTGTGAAGCTGATGATGCCGTTCTGGCCAAGCTGCCATGTTACAAGAATGTCCATCCACTGACCCCTCTGCGTAAGTCTGCATTGCAGGCACTCGCTGCTTGTCACTACATACCAAATATGAGGGAGAAAATATTTACAGTTCTTTACAAGTCTATGGAAAAGCCATGTCCAGAGCTCCAGGAGGCAGCTTTTGAATGCACAAAAAAGTTTCTGGCAGGGTTTGATGTGGATATTGATTGTGTAAGTAATCACTCATTTTTTCCAATGTGTAATTCATATTCTATGTAAAAAATTGAGGTAGTAAATGTTACTGACAGGCGAGCATGTGCTCTCACACACACACACACACACACACACACTCTCGGGTACTCTGCCGTGGCAATCTAGCAGCAGCCAATTAAAGTGTGACATGTCACTTGACTCATAGCTGCTCCCCTAGAGGAGAAATTGTGAAGTGTGTCGGCAATAATGAACGACATTCATCGTGTGATTGCGTAGACTTTCCTGGCGTAATAACTGATGATATTCGTCTCAGGTGTGCAGCCGGATACCGTCGTCAACTAAACACGATATTTCGGCAGAACAACTGCCTGCCATCTTCAGGTGAGTGCACTGATACACTTACTCGCAGGAAACAGCGATTTTGTGTAATGCGCTGTGCCGAAGTGTGTACAATTCAAGTTTTAAGAGCTCCACTTTAACTTCAGATTCTATCTATCCCAGTGCTGGAACTCTGAAGAACATTTCACAAAATAGGGAAAATTTCATTAGGCCTACTAGTATAACATGCTTGGAGAAAAGTATGTAGCTGGAGACATCAAAATGTGATCTTATTTTTAACCTGCACTCTTACTGTAAATTTTGATTTTTAGAAAATGTTTTCACAGTTTTTCACTTTTTCCTCTTGGACCTCTTCCTACCCGCCCCCTCGCCACTCATACATATTAGGTTGCAATTTGTCACGATCACGCGCACACACACCAACACCAACTTAAAAAAAAAGTTGGATTGTCTTTGTACGGGTGTTGTGTCATTGACCTGATTTTTCCTCATTAATTAATAATAATAATGGCCAGTGAATTAACTATGAACACTTCTCAGCACACACAACAAGATCAGTACCCACAATACCTAACACATACAGTTCAATGGTAAAATTCACTTCTTGAGTCTTGCACAAATTAAGTGTTCACATTTTCACAACAAAAGGTCCAGTTTTGCTCTTATCCTAGTTGTGAAGTCAGTCATAAAAAGGATAACCCTTTAATAGTTACAATCTCTTTGCACCATCTCCAGCACTCACACTTGCATCGATGTTTCTCGCGTTATACATTCTTCATAATTTAGGTAGAATGTTTATATGTCTTAGATGCTGAAGTCACTAGGAAGTCTTCATTTATTAATATAATGTGTTTTCAGTTGTCAGTGCACATATTAATGCGTACAAGACTTGCATGACTGTGATGAGAGCCAAAATTAGAGTGTAATTGACGTGTACAATTTGTTCATGGCAGGGAGCGATCTTATAAATGTATTTTGTAAATAATGAAATGCCAAGATCGGGGTGTACCCACTAGTACAATCCAACTGGCTATAATATGTATTTATGTAATAATGTTACTATTTAGTGCAGGTTTGTGATGTAAACTGTCGAAATATGATTACCTATACATACAGTTGTATGGCATGTTCCTTTGTTGGTGTTTTTTTGTAACCATACATTTTATGTTCACTGTTAGAGACCAGAAGATGATGTCTGTGTACATCGAAACCGGTTGTCTCTCGTAAATAAAGATGAAATATCGCGATCTTAGCATTTCATTATTTACAAAATAATTGACATGTGTTTCTTGTGAACTTAACTGTGAACTAGCAGTTTTGTAACAAATTTTGTGTTAGAAAGTTCTGTTATTTTAACAACTTCAGAATGCTTTGAGAAATGAAAAATGGCTAAGTTAGACTGCAGTTTTCGTTTACAAAACATGTTGCAAGTTTTAAATAAAACAATTCTAAGTGTTAGGCCGCGTCATTCTTCTTCTTTTTTTTCTTTTTAAAGTCTTAGGAAAAGAATTGCCGACGTTTTGACCACTCTGCAGTGGTCCTTTTCGGGCGGTTAACTGTTGGATGCTGCTGAATGTGCACCCTTATACACTGTGAGTGTTTCGTTTATCTAATACCGATGTCATGCATGTAAGATGGTGATTGGCTGGCAGTAGCGTATCAGCAGGCTCTTAACGTTTGCTACCCAGTGAGTTATTGGTAGGCAAAATCTTATGCGTGATTGATAGGCAACAGCCAATCAGCAACTAGCAAATAGGGGATGGTGTTTCCTACTGTGAACGTTCAGGCCGCGTGTCAGTTCTACTGTGGTCGCTGTTTATACTGCAGAGCCCGGGTTCACAGCAGGGAACACCATCCCCTGGATGCTAGTTGCTGATTGGTTGTTGCCTTCCAATCAGACGTAAGATTTTGCCTACCAGTCACTCACTGGGTAGCAAACGTAAGAGCCTGCATATACGCTGTTGCCAGCCAATCACCGTCTTAGATGCATGACGTCGGTATTAAATAACCAAAAAACTCACAGTATATAAGGGTGCACATTCAGCAGCATCCAACAGTTGACCGCCCTGAAGAGAATGAAATTATATTAGTGACATGTATGGGCAGGAAGTATGGCCACATCCTCAAATTGGAACAACGAAGTTGAAGCTGCTGAAAGACCTTGCCTACTTGAAGAGATGCAGGGATCATGGCGTAGTACCAAGATTCCTTTGGCTGCAACCACATTTCGGGACCAGGAAAGCAAGTAACATCTTCAAACGTGCCAGCCACTCGCTATTGAGGGAAATAATGCATCACCTCCGCTCCAGCTTGGATTTTATCAACAATTTTCTGATGAGGAAACATCTGTGGTTGGCATCTAAGTTATCGCCAACTGACTGGGACAAAATAATGAATCTACAAGCTGTACCGTCTAGTGAGACAGTGAAAAGCCGCCAAAAGAAGAAATTTATTTAGCTCGCAAGAGTGAACAGCGCTCGGCCAAAAATTGATATGTCCCGCACTGTGGTGAATCTGTCAATGCATTCTATCAGCAGGGCAGCTACAGATGTGTTATCTAACGGACTGAACTCTTCTGTGGCACCCATTTGCATACCGACAGAGGACAGACATCATACAAGCCATTGAAGTGTCTGTCCGGAAACTACCCAAAGTTAAAGCAGAGAAGATGCGACAAGAAACAGTCAAAATTCCACAGCATGCGAAGCCTCCGGAAAATAATATCTCACATGAAGTAGGAGAGGCCCTAAGTGAACTCCGTAACAATAAGGGTATTGTTGTTTTACCTGCAGACAAGGGCAATGCCACACTAATATTGGACACCACGTCATAAGAGGCCAATTTGAGCGAGTTGCTTGAAGACACTATCTACAAAGAACTGAAAAGTGACCCCACAGCGAAGACAGCTAGACAGACGCAAGCTCTACTCAAAAGCTCTAGAATCAATGTCGATACAGCCAGGGGGCTCAGATCGAAAGTCACAGTGCCTCCAAGAATATACGGAGTACCAAAGGTATATAAAAATGGGTGTCCTCTGAGACCAATTGTGGACAGAATAAACCCTACCACATATTACCTGGCAAAGCATTTGGCCCACAAATTATGAAGACTAGTTGGTCACACGGATGCTCACGTGAAAAACTCCACGCATTGCATCCAGCTCATACGGGAACAACAGGTGCTACCTACAGATCTTATGATGAGCTTTGATGTAAAATCTCTGTTTACCAAAGTGCCCATATCGGAAACCATCAACATTCTAAAGGACCAAATACCACCAGACATCTGCGACCTGGTGCAGTTGTGCTTGTCTTCCACATATTTCAGTTGGCAGGGAAAAATTAATGAACAAACAGATGGAGTGGCAATGGGTTCTCCCCTTTCGCCTGTAGCAGCTGACATATTTATGGAAGCCTTTGAACAGATAGCACTAAACACTGCACTGCTATGCCTACGCTGTTGGCTGAGGTATGTGGATGACACACTTAGTCATATGGCTGCATGGAGAAGCAGAACTACACAGATTCCACCAGCACCTCAGCAGCCTGCACAAGAACACACAGTTCACGGTAGAGACCGAAACTAATGGAGCTATTCCTTTTCTGGATGTTGTACAGAACATCTAACGGTACACTAGGACACACAGTCTATAGGAAACCGACGCACACCAATAGGTACCTGCATGCAGATTCTCATCATCATTCAACACAGAAGAACGCTGCATTGTGTACACTGACAACACGAGCTCAAAGGATTAGCACCGCTGACAACTTACAAACAAGAATAGAGTCACCTGAAGACAACATTCCACGCGAATAGATACAGCAACAGGGCCATACAAGAAGCTGTGAGGTACAAGGAAGACAAGATAGGCAATGATGTGGAAGAAACGCTTCCTATAGCTCATCTGCCTTATGTGAGAGGCGTCAGCGAATGTAGAGGCAAGGTCATTATCTGAGGAGGAATCAAACCGATTTTTGAGAGTGGCCGCAAAATCCGTGTTCTGTTGAGGCCCATGAAGGGTCACATAAATTCCCTCCACACTGTAGGCGTGTATGAACTCCAATGCGAGTGCGGCTATGTCTATGTTGTTGAAACCAGGAAACCCATCAGCAATCGCGTTTCGGAACATGAATGTTACATACGATTGGGACAAGACAACAAGTCAGCTGTGGCAGAACACTAGAAGGAATGCGGTGCTAATTTCAGAGAACCTCGCGTACTTGCTCGGGAACTGTGGATGCAACAACGCAAAATTAGAGAAGCCATCGAAATAATTAGAAGACCTAACAACATGAATAGGGAGGATGGCTACAAGTTACCTTCGATGTAGCTGCCAGCAATCCCTGCCCAGCGGGCCGCGTGTGCGCGCCAGCTAGCGGCCTCACTTGACCCGGGCTCTGCAGTATAAACAGCGGCCACAATACAACTGACACGCGGCCTGAACATTCACAGCAGGAAACACCATTCCCTGGATGCTAGTTGCTGATTGGCTGTTGCCTTCCAGACATAAGATTTTCCCTACCAATCACTCACTGCGTAGCAAACGTAAGAGCCTGCTGATACGCAACTGCCAGCCAATCACCATTTTAGATGCATGGCGTCGGTATTAGATAATCGAAAAACTCATAGTATATAAGGGTGTACATTCAGCACCATCAAACAGTTAAGCATTCTGAAGAGGAACACTGCAGATTGGCCGAAACGTCAGCAATTCATTTGACACCGGCCGTGGAACCCTACCAAATTATATGTTGCTAGTTACATATTTAGAAAACTAAATGCACTGGCAGAACATCCTATGTGTTAATAAAATAGACATTCAAAAATTTTGCTTAGAGCAGCATATGAAAGCATGTGCAACAGAATTAGTTTCATAATAAATCATTTATAAGAGCGAGTGAGTAGAGTTCCAAATGGTAACTTAAATCTGTTCATAAATCACTGTCTAGCTCTGTTGGCCTACTTCACAGCAAAAAAGAATTAAATGGTGTTGTCTGGTCATTTTAATGCAGACTTTCCTGAAAATTCTCCCAGTTAGAAATTTTTGCAGTCAGCAGCATTCTCATTCAACTTAATTTGTACTGTTAACTTTCCTAGTAAGGGCTCAAAGACAGTCATTGATTAATATCCTTATAGACATGTCAAATGATCAAAATTATATTATAAAACCAATATTATGTAGTCTTTAAGACATGTAACATGCATGAGTGCACTGATTCTTTCGTGCTCTCCATTATTAGGAAGTTTTGATTGTTGTTGGTGGACATATTGCAGTGTTTTTGTTCGTTATTGAGAATGTCTGACATTAGGAATAATTTTAGCATATGCTTTGGTGAGGCGAGAGTCAACAGCCGTAATATATTTCATAAAATGCATTCTTATAAAAACCATCAGCTGTTTATTAAAAACCTTATTCATCTACTAGTTTCGGTCATGGACCATCTTCAAGGATAAAAAGGTGTTAACAGAGAATGGTAAAATACATCAAATAAAATAATACAACTGAGATACACAGGAGTCAGTACAACTAAAAGTGTAAAAAATTGCTATGGTCATCTTAGATAAAATCTATCAGTCAAACATGACATAAAAGGTGAGAACGGTCTATGAATTCATAGACCGTTCTCACCTTTTATGTCATGTTTGACTGATAGATTTTATCTAAGATGAATTCATAGACCGTTCTCACCTTTTATGTCATGTTTGACTGATAGATTTTATCTAAGATGACCATAGCAATTTTTTACACTTTTAGTTGTACTGACTCCTGTGTATCTCAGTTGTATTATTTTATTTGATGTATTTTACCATTCTCTGTTAACACCTTTTTATCCTTGAAGATGGTCCATGACCGAAACTAGTAGATGAATAAGGTTTTTAATAAACAGCTAATGGTTTTTATAAAAATGCATTTTATGAAATTTTAGCATAAGGGCTTATGTTGTTCTGCAGGGAAATTTTAAAATGTTCGTTATTGGGAAGTGACCCTTAAGGGAAGTTTTCCTGTAGTTGATTAGGGAAGCATTTGGATGTCTACCATTTTCTAAAATCTTCATAATTTTTATTAAAATGTTAGAAATAGATTTTTAACACATTTTTATGTTTATAGGTCCAACATATAGTAAAACCTGTATTGGAAGCTTTGGGAGACTATCGCATTCTCAACCTGAATGCAACTAAGAGACTTGCTTACTTAATACAATTGTTTCCTGGATGTGTAGATGCAAAATTGTGTGAGCAGATGATTCAGCATATAAAGAAATTGCTGGAACTCATCATCACTGCACAAAAAGGTAAAATTTTAATATTTCACCATTATTTAATTTGTGACATCTTGCATAAGTTGCATCAATGTGAATGTGTGTGTGTGTGTGTGTGTGTGTGTGTGTGTGTGTGTGTGTGATAATTTAATTAACAAGTACCATATGAAGGTCAAAATTATCCTCTTATGTTTTATCTCAAAGTCAATTCCTATCTAAGACATGTTATTTTCAATAATTCGCTGGTTTATCATTGTGATTGAGATTTGGGCTCATTTGAAAAAATAGAAAACGGATGACTTACCTACCCAAAGTACAGGTTCGTTGACGGACACAAATAAAATCACACACATACACTCACACAGTATAATTATACATCTTATTGTAAATATCCATGTCAGAACTCTTTAAAATGTTTGTTCAGAACCTGCAGTCAACCTTGAACAATTTTATGGGGTGTGATTATTTCTAAATTGTAATGATTATTAATATAGTAAGGACAGTTTACAACTCACTGCAAAGACGTGGCGACGAGCTGTGACAGGCACATACAAAAGACACGCACATACAACACTTTCAGCTATTGGCCATG
Organism: Locusta migratoria; assembly: GCA_026315105.1. Lineage (NCBI taxonomy): Eukaryota > Metazoa > Arthropoda > Insecta > Orthoptera > Acrididae > Locusta > Locusta migratoria. The sequence goes on along the minus strand of CM048744.1, from coordinate 814,218,860 downwards.
GCCTTCTTCAGAAAATAGAACACTCACGCAATCACACAGGCACACAACACAGTCATACAACCATCACCTCCAGCTGCCGCACTTCGAATCAGTGGAAGACTCTGCAGGAGATACGCTCTGTCGCTCGGTACGGGCTTTTGTCGAAGTTTCGAGAACATACCTTTACCGAGGAGCCTAGCAGTATATTGCTCCCTCCTACGTATATCTCGCGTAGAAATCATGAAGATAAAATCAGAGAGATTAAAGCCCACACAGAGACGATAGTGGTACTCAAGGTACCCTATGCTACACACATATCGGGTGGCTTGCAGAGTATGAATGTAGATGTAGATTGTATGTCATTCCACAAAATCTGAATTATGGCTGTACTTTTGTTGTGTTATTAGGTTTGTGCATAACAACATACTGTATATACTCAAGTAATCCAGGTGTTTTTTCTTCCGAATTTATGAACGAAAAACTGGGGAGCACAGATTACTCGAATTTAGGTTGGTAGTACTCCATCTGCAACAAGAAAACACGCTAGGTGGGTATTACACCGCTTTAAAAACAGATCCCTTTAGGCAGGTATTACACAATAATATTTTCGATCAAATCATTGACAAATAAAAATTATCAAAAATTTCTAATATTTCTTAGACATAAATCTTCATCGTGGTGTTAAAAAGAGGTATTTAGGGTTTTCATATTTCAAGATAACAGATAATAACAACTTTATATTGTACGCTGCCTTAGCCACTATCAAAACTGCATATAATTTACTTGACAATGACAGTGACACAACCACAGACATCTCTGTGGACACAACCAAGAAATAATATTGCATCTCCTCATGTTACACACTGCCAGTTTCTTTGGCAGCACAGCTGGTGCCTACGAACAGTTGCATTGTTGATGTAAGAATGACTACAGTAGTTGCGTTTGCTTGTGTTATCGTCTTTCTGAGTGATAAAGTACATCATCTACTCAACATGGGTATTATTCGGTTCAGGACCACCATATTACCCACACTGGTATCGGCACATGAGAAATACTACATCTGGAGAAGACAGGGTTACAGCGATTTCTTGCCACTGGGGTTAAATGTTATTTACGGCACAGCGTTGCAGCTATATTCAAACATGCACATGTGTCGATTAGTAACAGCGATGGTAGTACTCAGAGCAGTTACTGTTTGCATTGCAGGGGAGAGAAGACAAGCAACTTTTGTAATCAAATATACAGCGAGGCACTACATTTGATGATATTTCTTTGATGAAAGATACATATATGTCAAAGTTCCCCATTACACTGTCAAATATCTTTTATGTAAATACATGACATATCGACTTTGACAAAGATATGTAACTGTATAATAGCAGTCTCAGCTCGATTTATTTATTAACTGTTCAGATTCTATAAGTGTTCATTTCTGTGTGTGTCAGTGTGAGTACGTTTTCATAGTAATACGTTATGAATGAAATATTTTTCAGTTTGTATGAGAACATTTAGTAGGTAAAATACGAGAATTTTATGGGGTTGGTATGATTCACACGCTCTAGATATGACAACCCTGTGCATCTCTCTCTCTCTCTCTCTCTCTCTCTCTCTCTCTCTCTCTCTCTCTCTCTCTCTCTCTCTCTCAATCTGTGCGGTGTCAATTGTTTTGATATTTACGTGTCTTATTGAAATTTAACAGATGTGACATTGCAAGCTGGGTGCACTCACATTCTTGTTCAAAGTGAATGAGTGGTATCCTCATCTACACAAATCTGTGTGAGGCCCCTTTTTTTCCATCGTCAAAGTATTTTGATGGTGAATGGATTACATGTAGGCGCATATTACTTCAGTATACACGGTAATCCAAAAATCATGACACATTTCAACAAGGCAGTGATGTATTTTTGACAAGGAATGGTGAAAATGTGAAAGCACAATTAAATTGGTTCTGATGGGTTTCAGCATACTAACATACTAAAAAACTGTAACTTATTAAAAAGAAAACTACATGCTAGCACCAATAAAGTATTTTACAGAATGAAAGAAATGATAAACAACTACTTCATAAATGACAACATTGGGGTCATCACAAAATAACTGACATATAGCCTACACTTGCTGCATCGTGTTTGCACCATTCTTAATTTCTATCAGTTGTCTTGATGTTACCAACATGTATACATGATGGAAAAAATCACAGATACTGTAATTGCATTTTACCTTGGGAGGTTCAATGCCAGTGTATAAAACATATACCTTTCAAAGGATTACTAACTTTTTCTGCTACAAGGGAAAGTATATTGTGACTTATAACAAGAAAAGTGTATTTTTAACTGGGCAAACTCTTGGGTTCCTTAGTGTAAGTTGGTTTGTAAGTTTAGGCACTGATGACCATAGCAGTTTGGTCCAATAGGTTTTCAAACATCTGAACATTTTGAACACCTTGTGTTTTTGAAACTGCTCTCAAGTGGTACTTGCTGGGATAGTCATTTCATGGAAATACTATATCTTTTGTTACAGGTGTAACGAAGACTACAGAACACGAGCAAAAGATAACAACAATAATTAATATTTTCCATCAGGTACCTTCAGTTATTTCAAAGTATATTGAACCTCTCTGTCGATTGACATTGCACACAGAAAAAACTTTAAATATTGAAGCTAGCTCACCATTCCGTGAGCCTCTTATGAAGTTCCTGTTACGATACCCACAGGAGACAATTGATTTGTTCCTGAAAGAATGTTATTTAAAGGTTAGTATTATGCATAGTATTAATGTTTATCTATTTTAATTTAAAATTTTTATTGTAATAATTTTTGACAAGCATACAGTGCCTCGGTATCATGGCTGAGTTTCATAGGTTATGTCAGTAAAATATAACAATGTGATTAATTACCAAAATTCTCTACTAAGATGTGAAAATAATGTTCAAAAGATGGATTCAACTATATTTAGGAAAGGATAGGTTGCTACTCACAGAGACGCCCGATGAGCTGCAGAAAGACACATGTGACACGGAACAAAAATAAAGCGAAAGCTTTCTGCTGTTATGTCTTTGTCTGCCAGTGAACACTCGTACACACACACGCTCTCACACTTGTAGAAGACTTGTGCGGTCGGGTTTGTGTTTGTGTGTGTGTGTGTGTGTGTGTGTGTGTGTGTGTGTAAAAGAGTGTTCTCTGACATACAAAGGCTTAACAGCCGAAATCTCTAGCTTTATTTTTATTTTCTGTTATGTGTGCCTTTCTGCGGCTCATCGGGCATCTCTCTGGTGAGTAGCAACCTATCCTTTCCAAAATATTAATGTTCAAAACAGATAGATGGGCTGGTCAGTACTTACCATCACCAATTTTTTTCCCGTGTGTTCTATCGGTGCTACCAAAATACTGTAAGTACTGTCTAGCCAATCTCTCTCTTTCGAACATTATTTTTAAATATAACAATTTGAAATTCTTTTTATTTAAAAATATAGCATATCAATTTTGAACAGCTTACAACTCACCCCAAAGAAGTGATGAGGAGCATGACAGGCGCACCGAAAAGTCTTGCGCGTGCACACACACACACACACACACACACACACACACACACACAGGGCACTCTCATCTATCAGCTGTGGCCTTTCTCAGAAATAGAAATATTCGCATGATCACATAGGCACACAACACAGTCACACAATGGTTGTCGTCATGTATTTGCGGTGAATTGTAAACTGTTCCATTACTATATTGTTGCTTTCAATTATTAGCTTATCAATTTTGTTCATTGAATTTAGTACACAGAGCAGTTTCAAGTTCAGGGGACTTATGTTCACCATATAAAACTTCTTTAACAGTTAAAATACATAAAATAACATGTCAGCTGTGCATTACATGTTCACTTATTTGAGTGCTTAGACAACTGAAATCAATGCTGCTAGCCACTTGGCGATGTATTGGTTGAATGCTCATGTACTACTGTCATATTTGTGGCCCCGAGCCATGGCCAAATACAAAGTAAACAAATATCTCGTGCACAGGCAGATCCATTCCTTTGCTCCCTCAGTGGCTTGTAAATGGTCCTAACTTTCAAATCCAACTGCTTACTCAATGAAGGATCTGCACCTAAAGCTGGGATAGTCGCACACATCACACTAATATTCAAGAAAGGCAGTAGCAGTATTCCACTAAATTACAGGCGTGTGTCATAAAATCAATTTTGTGTTCAAAAAGTATGAATTACTTCAAAGAGAACAAACTATTGACCCATAGTCAACACAGATTTAGAAAATATGGTGTGGAACACAACTAGCTTCCTCCCCCTCCCTCACACACATTGTGGCGAGTACGGTACTATCAACAAGAAATATCACACAGTAAACAGAGTAATCAGCAGCAATCAGTTGCTATTAAAATACCATTATTGGTTACTGACAAGATTGTATTTCAATGACAACTGATTGCTGTTGACTACCCTATTTAAAATTTACTACAATTGTGGGCACATATACTTTCCATTTGGAAAGTGTGTGAATTAACTTGACCTAATGGCTTTAAGAGATCACGTTCACATATACCACTTGTTACTAGTGCATTTAATGAAACCTCACTTTGAACCATCTATTGTGTGTTAAAATTCTATGCTTTGCATGTAACTAGAAGTTTAAAAGTTTCAATTTTATAATTGCATGGGCAAGAATTGCATATTCTCATTGTACCATTATTATTTCTGATACAAATAGAAATGGTGCATGTATTCATAGTATTTGTACTACTCCTCCCATTGGTGTTCATATAATTTGCTTATTGTTAGTACTATTTAAATTATGGACAAAACTATAAAAATTTCATATAAGACAAAAGAACCATATCATAAAAATAAACAATAAATCCATCTAAATACTGTGTGTTGTTCATTGTATCTGCTGGCAACACATTCTGCCATGCTGTTACTGTTTATGTGTTTGTTCAAAAGATGTGCCAATTTTGATCAATCCTTCAATTATAATGTTTCTTATAGCTTAATTATTAATGTACTAAAATATAAATATTGCCTTTCATGAGTCTTCACAAGAGCTACAATTCGAGCACTTGATCACTTTGATGTGATTAATACTTTCCAAGATATAATTTATTTAATTATTCTACCATGTTCAAGTCCACATATCTCGTATATTGTCTCATATTGGACATGCAGCTCATATATGCACATTATTGGGTTTTTGTTTCAGTTATCTTTAATTTGCCACCACGTGCTCCGCTACATCTATCACGGTTTGCGCTGCACGCTTCCATTCTAGAACAATAGATACCTTAATACACACATGCCATATCCACAGACATCAAGTCTGCACCCAGAATAATGCAGAATAACCTCTACCCTGAACATGGGCCAGTCACATTACGCACAATGCACTTATCAAATGTGGCTTTGCCATATGCGACCAATGCGCAAATATGACTTGTGTCTCAGTCACTAAGTCTACTCATCAGAATATCTTAACTGACTGCATAATGATTTAGGTAACATTTGTACAATGCAAAAATTGGTCATTTGCCCTAAATAGTCTAAAGCGTGTGGTCTCACACGAGTTCTAAAATAGACCCATTAAACTTCATTTACAAGATAAATAAATCAAATATAAAGACTGTATATTCAATTAAATTCCAAGAAATTAGAACCATGACCAATTCGAATTGGTTGAACATTTAGCAGAATTCTTCCCCTCAGCATTCATTTGCTTGGTGAACCCGGGATACCTGAGCTGAGGACACCAGCAGTTCTCTACACTGTAAGCTCTGACCCACTCTATGGTGTGCAGTGCAACATTGTATTTTATAGGGCCTCACGGTGGGTCGTGCTGAGAAGACAAGTGGCTGTCGAAGTGTAACAGTCGCTAGCGGGCAACCTCTTGTGGACCGGTTGCACCTCAGTTGTGTATAAGACTCTTTCAGGTATGCGGAGCTCTGTCGGGATGGACCGTATTCCGTAGATGCTCATGTGACTACCGTGAAGCGTCAATAGTAAATGTAGGTGGTACAATGGCCACTTGTGCCACTAAGCGTGATGGCAGAACTGTAATGCCAAAATATACGATTCCAAACCGTTCCCTTCTCTGGCTACGTCGTGGGAGGTGTTCCAGCCTGAATATAGGGATGAGCCGCCTCCCCCAAATTCCTCTTGTGCACCTGAACTGATGGGGAATCATTTGTGCCAACCAAATCTCTTTTCTTTGTTGAACATCTAGAGGGTACGTTTGGGGAAGTTGCAGGTACGTCTCGAGTTGTCACATGGTTCAGTTCTGATAGAGGCAACATCCCTTGCCCAGTCATGGGCGTTATTTGCCTGTGACAAGCTGGGAGATGTTTCAGTCCCTATCGACCCACATATGAGTACAAACATGGTCCAGGGGATTATTTTTATTGTGATTATTTGCTTAAGTCTGACGACGAGTTTTACACTAATGTCAAATGACAGAGTGTTCGCTTCGTACGGCACGTCTAAAGCCAGTATTACACGACACACCTAACGTTCACAAGTCAGGTCTAGATGGCCTACCACCTAGTGGCAGAATGGCTGAATCTGTGCTTTTAGTAGACGGTTTATCTGCTGTAGCGAAATACGAACAGTTCTGTTCTGCTACAGATGCGCACGTGCGCAGAGAGAAGTGTATCCGCACGTGTGCAGCTCTTTACAGCGGGCTTTCTGGTACTTTCTTCAGCAGTGTGCAGATGACATGAGAGTTCTACTAGCCTTCGTATACGAGCTATTGAACAGTTTTTGATGAGGCGGCCACTGTCGTGGCAAATACTTCAGACATGACTGTGTCCTCCACACCTAAAATACTGTGAACCATAAATATATATTTAATATGTGTGTACCAGCACGGCAAAAAATACAGTTTAGGCTATAATTCTGTATAGGGCTAATCATAAAGTATAATAATGGAAAGTCCAGGTTGGAATTAATAATATAGTAAGGACAGTTTACAACTCACCACAAAGACGTGGCGACGAGCTGCGACAGGCACATACAAAAGACACACATACAACACTTTAAGCTATCGGCTATGTCCTTCTTCAGAAAATAGAACACTCGCGCAATCACACAGGCACACAACACAGTCATGCAACCATCACCTCCGGCTGCCACACTTCGAATCACGTTCTGCAGCGAATCAGGGACGGGTGGGGAGGGGAGATGGGATAGGAAGGTTACGTCATGGTGGTGGGGATGGGTTAGATTGGAATAACGAGATGCAGCTTACGAAAGGAGTGGGGAGGCAGGTGAGGGGAGAGAATAAAATAAAATAAAGTAGAGTAAATATATATATATACAAAGTGTGTGCACGCTGCAAGTACACAAGACCGCATACACACATGCGCAAGCGCGCGCACACACACACACACACACACACACACACACACACACATGATCGCACGTTCACACACCACTCAAAATAGGCGATGTTTGGGATAGAGAGGTAGGAACCGTAAGGTATGGAGAGAGGGGGGGGGGGGAATATGTAGTGAAGTTATCGTAGGTTGAGGTCTGTAGGGATAGAGGTATTGTAGGGATAACTCCCATGTGTGCAGTTCAGAAAAGCTGGTGGTGGATGGGAGGATCCAGATGGCCCGGGTTGTGAAGCAGCCATTGAAATCAATCATGTGCTCCGCTGCATGCTGTGCTGCAGGGTGATCCACCTTGTTTTTGGCCACAGTTTGGCGGTGGCCATTCATCCTAATGGACAGCTGGTTGGTGGTCATGCCAATATAGAAAGCTGTACAGTGTTTGCAGCACAGTTGGTAAATTACGTGGCTGCTTTCACAGTTGGCCCGGCCTCTGATAGGCTAGGATAAGCCTGTGACAGGACTGAAATAGGAAGTGCTGGGTGGGTGGATTGGACAGGTCTTGCAGCGGGGTCTTCCATGAGGATATGATCCTTGTGGCAGTGAGCTGGGTTTTGGGGTGGTGTAAGGATGAACTAGGATGTTGTGGAGGTTGGGAGGGCAACAGAACACCACTTTAGGAGGGGTGGGAAGGATCTTTGGCGGGATGTCACTCATTCTGGGCACGAGGATAGAAAATCAAATCCTTGGCGAAGGATGGAATTTAGTTGTTAGAGTGCAGGGTAGTATTGGGTGACAAGGGGTGCGCTCTTTTGTGGATGGTTGCTGGTGTTAGGAGGAGGATTTGAGGTGTGTGAGGATATGGCACAGGAGATCTGTTTGCGGACTAGGTCTGTGGGGTAGTTTCTGTCTGTGAAGGCCTTTGTGAGACCTTCAGCATATTCAGAAAGGGAGTTCTTGTCACTGCAGATATGCCGTCCATGGGTGGCCAGGCTGTAAGGGAGGGATTTTTTGATGTGGAAGGGATGGGAACTGTCAAGGTGTTGGTACTGTTAGTGGTTGTTAGGTTTAATATGGACGAAAGTGTGGATGCAGCCATCAGCGAGGCGGAGGTTTGTATCCAGGAATGTGGCATGGTAGGTTGTGGAAGACCAGAAGAAGTGGATGGGAGAGAAGGAAATTGAGGTTTTGAAAAAAGGACGATAGGGTGTCCTGGCCCTGAGTCCAGATCAAGAAAATATCATCAATGAACCTGAACCAGGCCAGAGGTTTGATGTTTTGGGATGCTAGGAAGGATTCCTCCAGACGGCCCATAAATAGGTTGGCATAGGAGGGTGCCATGCGGGTGCCCATGGCTGTGCCTTGGATTTGATGGTAAACTTTCCCCTCAAAGGAAAAGTAGTTGTTAAGTAGGATAAAATTGGTGAGGGTTATGAGGAATGAGGTATCAGGCTTGAGTTCAGAGGGACATTGGGAGAGGTAGTGTTCCAGAGCGGCAAGGCCATGGGCATGTGGAATGTTGGTGTATAGGGAGGTGGCATCCACTGTGACAAGTAAGGATCCAGGAGACAAAGGCATGGGAATGGTGGAGAGTCGGTGATGGAAGTGGTTGGTATCTTTGATGTGGGAAGATAGATTTTGGACAATTTGTTGGAGGTGTTGGTCAACTAGGGCTGAAATTCGTTCGGTAGGAGCATAGTAACCAGGCACAATAGGGCGTCCAGGATTATTAGGTTTGTGGATTTTGGGGAGCGTGTAGAAGGTGGCTGTGCGGGGTGCTGCTGGGGTGAGGAGGGAGATGGATTCAGAGGAGAGTTTCTGGGAGGGGCCAGAGGATTTTAGTAGGCATTGGAAATCTTGTTGGACTTTGGGGATGGGGTCAGTCCGGCACAACTTGTAGGTGGAGGAGTCAGAGAGTTGGCGGAGCCAGATCATAAAGTATTTCATGCTTGGTGCACAAGGATAAAGTAATAATAATAATTTGTACCAGCTTGATATAAAACTATTTCATTCATTACTCTGTATAATAACGAAATTCCAAGCTAACTGCACAAGAGAAACTTCAATATAATCATATATTGACTATAGGTTGAACATCTGAATTAAAATTTATGCCAAGGGTAGGATACAATACGAGACTAAAAACTGTCTCAGGAACTAAATGTTAATTGACTTTAATTAACTCATTTGCTTGAACCAGCTTGATATGAAATGAACTAAGTAGTTCATTGCTCTACATAATTATAAAAATTTTTTTTTTCCGATCTTTTTTTCTGATCTTTTTTCTACACGTTTTCACTTCTATTCATTCGGTAGATTATTTTCGTCCTTCAACCTTATTCTACCAACAGTTTTTTTTCCTCCATACTACTCATGTCACCCTACATTGACCCTATCAAATTTTATCTACATTCCCTCCGTCAGCATGCCTTTGCCCTAGCCAGATTGAGGTCACACATTTTATTCATTCAGGCTTGCTTAACATTTGGCATCACCCCCAAGGGCCTCACACTGAAAGTTCCCATCTCTGGCTGTAACCCATCCTTTCATCCTGCCTTATACCAATTCCAAACAGAACAATCCACAGCCCTCACCCGCCTGATCCTTAACCTATACCTCAACTCCGCCAATGAACACACCTGTCAACTCCTATCCCTGATCAAAATCCTCAACCTTTCCACTCCCACATCCACACCTAGAATTCAGAACATCCTTTTACAGGCCAACCGCAAATTGGAACAGCATGCCAGCCTCCACCTCAAAAAACTATCCAAACTCCTGGTCACCCACCTCCAGAAAGGCAATACTCTCTCCCGCAACAACCTCTCCAATAAACCACAAGCTCCTCTGATTGCACAGAAACCCAGTCTCTCCCATCTGCTCAATCTCCCACTTCCAGCTCCACTCCCCCCCAAACCTCACAATCCTAATCCACACAATCCTGAACCACAACATCCCGATTCAGTAGTCAACCTCTCCTCTAAACCTCTCTCCCAATCTGAAACCTCCGTCCTATCCAAAGGCCTCACCTTTAGTCCCACTCCCAAATTCAACCAAACAGCCCTTATCAAAGACCTACTATCCTATACTCGTAGCCTTGGCTGGAGATATCACTTTGCCACGAGGAAAAATAATCCTACTCCTGATGATCCAGTTCCCCAAGACATCACTCAAATTGAACCCTGCTTGGAACAGTTCCGTCCTCCATCACAGCGAGACCCACCCGCTCTCCCTCAAAATCACCCCCTTCAAACCTTCCAGGAATTCCTTACTTCCAACCTTGCCTCTCAGTCCTTCCTGAAAAACCTTAATTCTACTCCCAACATTACCGCAGCTGAATCCCGAGCTATCCATGATCTGAAGGCTGACCATTCCATCGTCATTCTCCCTGCCGACAAGGGATCCACGACCGTGGTACTTGATTGGCGGGAGTATGTGGCTGAGGGACTGCGCCAGCTTTCAGACAATACTACCTACAAAGTCTGTCAAGAAGACCCCATTCCTGATGTCCAGGCAGAGATTCAGGGAATTCTCAGATCCTTAGGCCCCCTACAAAACCTTTCACCCGAGTCCATCAAACTCATGACCCCACTGACACCCCGCACCCCTACCTTCTACCTACTTCCTAAGATTCACAAACCTAATCATCCAGGCCGGCCAATTGTGGCCGGTTACCAAGCCCCCACAGAACGAATCTCTGCCTACATAGACCAACACCTTCAACCCATCATGTGCAGTCTCCCATCCTTCATAAAAGACACCAACCACTTCCTCGATCGCCTGAAATCCTTACCCAGCCTGTTACCTCCTGAAACCATCCTTGTAACCATTGATGCCACCTCCTTATACACAAATATCCCACATGCCCAGGGCCTTGCTGCGATGGAGTATTTCCTTTCACGCCGACCACCCACTTCCCTACCTAAAACCTCTTTCCTTAATACCCTAGCCAGCTTCATCCTAACCCACAACTTCTTCACCTTTGAGGGCCGGACATACCAACAACTAAAGGGAACAGCCATGGGAACCAGGATGGCCCCCTCGTATGCAAACTTATTTATGGGACGCTTAGAGGAAGCCTTCCTGGAAACCCAAGCCTGTCAACCCAAAGTTTGGTACAGATTCATTGACGACATCTTCATGATCTGGACCAACAGTGAAGAAGAACTCCAGAATTTCCTCTCCAACCTCAACTCCTTTGGTCCCATCAAATTCACCTGGTCCTACTCCAAATCCCATGCCACTTTCCTTGATGTCGACCTCCATCTGTCCAACGGCCAACTTCACACATCCGTCCACATCAAACCTACCAACAAACAACAGTACCTCCATTATGACAGCTGCCATCCATTCCATATCAAACGTTCCCTTCCCTACAGCTTAGGTCTTCGTGGCAAAAGAGTCTGCTCCAGTCCCGAATCCCTGAACCAGTACACCAATAACCTAATAACAGCCTTCACATCCCGCAGCTATCCTCCTGATCTGGTTCAGAAGCAAATTACCAGAGCCACCTCCTCATTCCTCCAAATCCAGAACCTTCCACCGAAGAATCCCAGAAGTGCCCCTTTTGTCACCGGATACTTTCCGGGACTGGAGCGGACTCTGAATGTGGCTCTCCAGCAGGGATACGACTTCCTTAAATCCTGCCCTGAAATGAGATCCATCCTTAATGACATCCTCCCCACTCCTCCGAGAGTGTCTTTCCGCCGCCCACCTAACCTTCGTAACCTCCTAGTCCATCCCTATGAAACCCCCAAACCACCTTCCCTACCCTCTGGCTCCTACCCATGCAACCGCCCCCGTTGTAAAACCTGCCCTATGCACCCTTCCACCACCACTTACTCCAGTCCAGTAACCCGGAAGGTGTACACGATCAAGGGCAGAGCCACTTGCGATAGCACCCACGTGATTTACCAACTAACATGCCTGCAATGTGAAGCGTTCTATGTGGGAATGACCAGCAACAAACTGTCCATTCGCATGAACGGTCACAGGCAGACAGTGTTTGTTGGTAATGAGGATCACCCTGTGGCTAAACATGCCTTGGTGCACGGCCAGCACATCTTGGCGCAGTGTTACACCGTCCGGGTTATCTGGATACTTCCCACCGACACCAACCTTTCAGAACTCCGGAGATGGGAACTTGCCCTTCAGCTTATTCTTTCCTCCCGTTGCCCACCTGGTCTCAATCTCCGCTAACTCAAATTCCCGCCCACTATCTTTAGCATCTTTGCCTGGGTTCTGTGGACAGAGCCTCTGCCTCAATTGGTATCTCTGTCCAACTTCTTTGCTTTTCACAAATGTCTGTCTAGGTGTGTTTGCGTTTCGATATGTCTGAGTGTGTGTGTATTTGTTTACCTTCATTTTTTTCCCCTAAGGTAAGTCCTTCCACTCCTGGGATTGGAGTGACTCCTTTTCCACTTCCTTAAAACCCATATCCTTCCCTTTTCCTCCCCTTTTTTCCTCTTTTTCCTGAAGAAGCTGCCAGTGGTGGCGAAAGCTAGTATGTGTGTTTGTGTGTGATTTTATTTGTTTCTCTCGACGAGCCGGTCCTTTTGGTAAGTCATCTCTTTTCTATTTTTATTAAAATTATAAGCTAGATGCACAAGAGAAACGTAAACATAAATATTTGGTTGTATCAGTAAGACATCAACAAACCATTTGGTTCAGTAATGTAATTTCATGCTACCGAGAAAAGAAAACAATTGCTTAAGAAACATGAACCTAGACTTCTCAAAAGATTGATATGATCAAATAAAAAGATTGACAAAGAGATAACTATCTCTCGCAATGAATAAACAGTTAAACAAGCCCGCACTTTGCACATGTACCTTCGAGGCCCTTGTGTGAACTTGTAGACATTAGGTCTGCGGTGTAATAGGACAGACGAACCTTGGTGGTTCCAGATTTACGCGCTTGGTGCACTGGTGTGGACTTGTGTACGGTAGGTGTGTTGTGTAATACCGGCTTAATGGGGGCCTAAGTACAAAGATATTTGCCACTGGTGCCTTTATCTTGGTCTTTGAGGGCGACTCTTTCTTTGAAAGTGTTACGGTGATGACACACTGGTGTGTCAAGAAGCCTTACTTTCTTCCTCCAATGTGGTGCTTCAAGTGCTGGAAATTCAGGCATCTGTCTTCCTGGTGCAATTCCAACTCCACATGTAGAGATTGCAGGCATCTGTCACATCCGGACTCTCCTTGTACTTCCCCTTCCATCTCTGTCAACCCTAGACAGCACCAGCCCCCTTGCTCACCGGAGAGCTCGATAATCCTTAAAGGGAGGAAAAGCATGTAGTATAAGACCATTGACAAACTTTCTTACACAGAGACAAAGATGTAGTTTAAGTGGCTTCACCCTGTTCCCTTGATAACATCGTTTGCTGCTGTTAGGTCGTAACCACGTTCTTTGGGGACAATGGCAAAAAAAATTTAGCCCACTGTGGACCCTCAGGGCTGTCAGACTGTCTGCCCCCTTGATGGTTGGTTGCTCTCCTTCATCTGTTGGTCTTCCAACACCTACTTTGGAAGCAACCCACCCCCAGTCTTCTGGGACACTGATCCCCATCTTTAAGCCAGAGAAGCAACAGCCTACAGCCACCTCTGGCTCCCTAGGAAGGAAGGATCTCTTGGGGCACTACCTTCAGTGGCTCTCTTCCAATGTTCAATGGCTATTCAGACAGTATGGAACATTTTAGCATTAAAAAACTAAGAACAAGAAAAACATTTTATTATATACATCTGAAAGAGCGATTACAATGTAGTACTTTTCCACAGTCATCGAACAAATTGAGGCACAGTGGTGGACAAGCTTTTAAATTCCTTCGTCATAAAATTCTGCACAGTGAGTCAATGTCAAACTACAATGTCTGTGGAACTTGTGGTAAAGAAAGTAAAATCTCTGTTATTGTGAAGTGACAGTTTTCACGAATTGTTTCATTAACTTTAGCTACTAGATAGTTAGCCACAATGCTCGAGTGTCCACTCTTCTCTTTGTCATGAATGTTAGTTCGGCCACTTTATAACCGAATGCACCATTTTCAGATAGAACTTTCACTTATTATGTTGTTTCTATGCACAGTTCACAATAAATTGCTTTACGTTTTAGGTATTTTGCCAACAAAATCTGTCACAGACCACACCTTGTAGTGTAACGCGTTGCACGACACCCCTATTAACTGACATAAGATAGCCAAATATGTTTATTAGGGACTTCTGGTAGCAAGATATTTCTTTTTCGATTCTTCTTTACTCTACAGGTAATCTTTTGCTAAATCTACTTGCTGCTACCCCCATGGAAGACAGTGATTCAAATTACTGTATTTATAGTGATTTGGAGTGTCATGGTCTCTAATAACAGTTATGATTAAGAAAGACTATTCTGTTTTGTTTCTGTGGACATTGTTGTTGTAAAAAAGAGAAAAGTGTGTTATAAGTGTGCTGTTGTAAAGGGCGGAGCACTAAACGGCTAATGTGTTTTAGTTTTCAACTGGTTAAATTTCATTTAACATTAAATGCTTGATATTTCTCTCTTTTCTTCTCACGCTGAAAACAGTCTTCGGACTCAAGAATTCCAAAATATTACGTGAGAAATCATCTGAATGCAAGAGGTACAGATTAGCTGGATCTCATGGTGCAATAAAATATTTCATAGGGAAGAATTGCTATGACATAAATGGAAATTTCTGTTCTAGACAATACTAGACAAAGAGCCCATGGCAAATAAGCCATGTGACAAGCATGGTCACACACACATAGACCTGTCTTGTGTGTGAGTTTGAGTTACATTATAACCTCGCAACTGGTGGGATTTCTGATTGCAGCCCTTGTAAATGTGGAGTCCAGCCATTTTCTGAATTAACCACAAGTTGCTGGTCAAATAGCATACCGATCTTCATCAGTCATTGTAGTCAATTCAGAAAAGTCATCCTAGCCTACAAAATCAAAGGAATAGCGAGAAGATGAGAAGAATAACAAATGCAAGAAAAAAGCAAGGGCAACTGGTAACTGCCAATTTTGAGTATGTGATGGGGATACTAGTGTCCACTGAGGATCTAGACATCACCTAAACCTCAGAAACGATGGACATTGATGCTACTAACACTTATTCGGTGACAAAAGGTGTCCCTGAGGTATAAAGTGTCCATTCAGTCCTTTCATGGCTTCTTGGAATGTCAATAATGTCATCCTCCAGTGGAATTGCACAGGTTTCGCACGTTAGCTGATGTCCATAAAGCATACCAACTGCTTCCAGAATGAAATTTTCACTCTGCAGCAGAGTTTACTCTTATATGAAACTTCAAGGCAGATTAAAATTGTGTACCGGAACCAGGATTCAAACCTGGGACCTCTGCCTGTCGCTGGCAGGTGCTTCTGAGCTATCCCGACACGCTTCATGGTCCGCCCTCACAACTTCACAGAAGTTCTCCTGTGAACCATTTAGAAATAGCACTCCTGGAAGAAATGAAATGGTGGAGACATGACTTAGCCACAGCCTAAGTGATGTTTTCCGAATGAAACTTTCATTCTGCAGGGGAGTGTGTGTTGATATGAAACTTCCTGGCAGAAAGTGTTCGTCTCTTTCTAGTCGCAATTAACGGTCTTGCTGCAACGGTGGGGTGATTGGTCTCTTTCTCTTTGTCTGCTGATGATATTTGCACGTATTTCAGTTCTGCTAGAATTGGTTCGCTGAATGGAGGGTGCAGGGACCCATCTGAAAGGGTCACCCTTGGTCATTTTGCCAGGGTTTTGAATTTTCTGCCTCTAAAGCAGAGTTATGCACTTCTGTCACCATCAGGCAGTTCACTTGGAACCAGAGCTATCCCTGACTGAAGAACTACACCGAGGAGATGTATCACTTCTTAGGTGTGCTTTCCAGTGCGCAGCTCACTTGGGTGCACTACTTTCACCAGCATTAATCCTAAATGCTGGTGATATCTGAATATCCTTTGCTGCCTCATCTTCGCCATTTGGGGAGCTGCCAGCTCAACTCTCCTGTGGTTCTATAAGGCCTTAATCCCATCTTGCTTGACTACAGAAATTTGGTGTATGATTTGACAGCATCTTCGGCATTGCAGCTCTCACCCAGTTCTACATAGTGGTATCCTATTAGAAATGGCCTAATGGGTGATGTCTACACGAGTCCGGTGACAAGCCTCCTAGTTGAAGTTGGGATCGCTCCCTTGCTGTTCCGTCACCAACAGCTGCTTGCTTCATACATTGCCCATGTTCGTGTCTTGCCCCACCACTTGAATTGCAGGCTTCTTTATCCATCCTCTTCACTCCCCTTTCCACCATGGCGGCTCACGTCAGATCTCCTGAACACAGTCTGTGTTTGTTTCCTTCATTTGTTCCTAGAGTCCTTTCCAATCCCTCCCATTTGCCACTGGCCATCCCATTAACTTCCTTGGTCCGTTACTCACTTGCTGCTTTGCATGGAATTGTCCTGCAACTCAAAAGCCTTAGTTTCACCAATAAATGTGTGTCACTAGTTGCAGCACTTTTCTACTTGTACTGTGGCGCAGAAATTGTTTATACTGATTGTTCTTGTGTAGATGGCAACATTGGATATGCCTATGTCTATGATGATGTCAAACATCATGCCTGGCCCAGAAAGTTATTTGTTATCTGTAGAGACTCCCAGAGTGGCTGCAAGCCCTCTCAACTGTATTTCCTTCGCCATCCTTTGATACAGTCTTGTCATGTCTCTGGCCGTACAGTGGTCTTCATTTGGACTGTTGACCAATTTGGCATCTCAGGGAACAAATGCATCCATAGGCTGGCCAAGCAGGCCACCTCCTCATGTCCTCTGGAGATTGGTCTCCTGAAAGGGATGTATATATCATATCCGATTGGCATTGAAATGCAAGGTGTTTGTGGTTTGGAGTTCTGGGTGGTCTGACTTGAATATGCAGAACAAGCTCGGAGTGCAATAGTAAGGGACTATAAAATGAGGTCATAACTAGGAATGTAGGTCATGCAAAATAAAATAAAATAAAGTTTGTGAAACAAGGAAATAAGTGTGGTTTTTGTTAGTTTGTCTAAAAAAGCATTTCACTAAACAAGATTATAATTAGGGTTGTGTCCGAGTGGTTCAACCGAATCCATTATTCGCTGAATCTAGAACACTGGTTTCGGATTCGAGATTCGATGGATAATGGCCGAATACTACCGAATCCCGAATCCAAAGTGTTATATGGAAACCTTCAGTTACGAATGTTTTAGTTTATTTTGCATGACAGTGCTCTTTCGTTTGCATTATTTACTTCATTTTCCAAAGACCCACTGAAAGACGTGACGTCATAAAACAAAACGATCTCACTTTGAATTTATTCAAGTGAAAGCACTACGAAACTTGCGCAGTTGCAGGGCGATTGTGAAAACACTCTAGCGCAGGCATTTAAAAATGTTCGATATCGAATGCAGTAGATTGGAAGAGAGATGATGCTCTGTAGTAAGAAGGAACTGAATTACAAGAAATGAAGTGATAGTGATTGAGAATTACTGTACCGGTATCTAATTACTATTTTAAACATTTTGTAAAAAAATTTATTATAAGTCTAATAAAATTGTTTTATATTTCTGCACTTAGTTTCAAAGTTATTTCCATTTCTCTTTGCAGCCTTCCAATGTACACTAGTAAACTTCCTATTATACTGACTTAAAATACTAGCTGCATAACATATATCACATCTTATATTAATACTGATACACAGCAAACAGTCCACTACTTCTTGATAAGGCACATTAATCTTGGTCTCCCAATGCTTTAATCCGGCTTCCATAGGAGTTCCCACAGGAGTACACTCAAGCACATTAAATTGTTTCAGCACATCTGCAATGTAACCCTTCTAGTCAAGTTTTCAATTACTTTCCTTCCAGTTTCTGGTTATACACATTCCCAGTTATGACTTTGCTTCTCCTAGATCTTTCACTTCAAAATGTTCATATAATACCTGATGTAATTTGTTTTTTCATCTTCTTGGTTTTACAATAATTAAAAAAGTTGTCCACATATAAAGCAATAATTGCAACATCTTTACCTGACTTTCAATGAACTAAACTCACAGAATAATTCAAATGTTTGATCTTTGCTCATAGGAAAATAACATAATGTCCTCCTGCTAGAATCATCCACTAGGAAATACATGTACTTAGCTATTCCATGTGACATTTCCTCCATCGGACCACATAAATCCATATAAATTAAGCTAATCACCTTAGATACCCATTGTCCCCCAGCTTTAGGAAATGGAAATTTAGACATCTTGCCTAGCACACAGAGTTTACACTTGTCCATTGATTCAGAGTCACAACACTCCAAGTTTATGCCTCTCTTCTGTAAACATGACTTAAGCCCAGTGTCAACTCTAACATGACCAAGTCTACAGTGTCACAAGTCTTTAATATTACTACCTTTTCTAACAGCTAGAGCACATTCATCTGACAACACAGGTACAACATTTATCAGTTTATAAAGGCCATTGGACTCTGATCTGAAACAAAATAAGTTATCTCATTTGAACAACTTACATCCACCTTTATCAAAAACAAAATTTATACCATTCTTAACCAAAGCAGATACTGGCAACAAATAAGTAGCTAATCCAGGGACAAGGATAACATTCCTGATTGAAGTTATGTCTGGTGAATTGACATTAACATTTCCTCTCCCTTCACTTATTAATTCAACATTATCAGAACACTTTATATCTTTTTGTCCACACTGTTCTGGTATAAAATCTTGAAGCCATTCCTTTCTTGAAGTCGTATGTGATAATGTTCCAGAATCAATAATCCACTCATTTTGATTGAAATCAGATACACCGAGTGCACAAAACAATGATTTATCTGTTCCCTTTAAGTTCCTTTTGGTTGATTGTTGTCCTTGGGGGCATTCTGACTTGAAGTGACCATACTTCCAGCAATTGAAACACTTTATTCTTTTATTTTCTTGTTGTTCTTGAAAAAACTCTGCTGTGACTTCTTACAATATTTCCTGCTTAAAGCACAATCAGCATCACATCTATCTAACCTAAGGTTATTCTTCCACGCTTCCATTTAGCAACTTTTCTTTAATGTTGTCTGAAGTGAAATTTTCATTTGTGGTACTAGATTCCATACCCATTTGGTAAGGCAGACAAACTTTTGGTAAACATCTAAGCATATTAAGTGCATTTAGTCCATTATCAACTGGTTTGCCCATGCTCTGCAATTTGTTAGCTACATCAAGAATATGAGTTACAGAGTTCTGAACATTTCCATCAAATTTTGATAGTCTAGTGTCCAACAAATCATTCCAGAGATTCATCCACCTTGTTTTACTTTTACCAGCAAGTAGCTCCAGAGTATTCCAAGGTTCTTTTGCTTTTGTCATATTGGTAATTTACAAGAAAGCTATCTATTGAAATAGCCGTGCACCTATCGATATATCAAATGTGTGCAATGGTCGATGATGACGTTGCGTGAATTTTGAGATGTTTACTTCTCATACATCAGACGCATGGTCTCTGTCTGTTTGTGTGACTGAAGATATTGACGTGTTTACTGGTGTGGAATTTTGTAGAAAGTACAGTTTATTACCTCACGACAGACTTCGAAACTGCATTAATTCTGAAGGTGTTCAGAGAGTGCGAGTAAGAGTTAAATCGGCACATCAAATGGCTTCATTCCTGACAAAACTGCCACTCAGAAATACTGTAAGTACACTATATGCTCTTATTTGTATGACGCAACACATGTCGTAACTCTCGCGAGAACAGTAATCGCACATCTGATATAACAATAGCTGTGCAGCTATTTCGATGGAAAGCTTTCTTGTAAATTACCATAATATTTTCACTGTGTGTGTACAGAGATCTATCCACATGCAAAAGAATAAGTGTCCATGCATCTGTATCCTCTGCATCTGTAACAGTACTTGCACCTATGTCATAGTTCCATAATTTATCATGCATTACAATAAGTTACATTCCAAACTTCCACATATTAAAATCATCCTCTCCTGTTAGTTTGTCTTCCACTGAAGTAGTGGTTTTCATGAAACCTAACTTTCAAATCATTTTGTAAACAGTTTCACAGAAACAAATTCACTTAAACAATTTCTTCCAAAATGAAAGATCAAACACCAATTAGAATCACGAAACACAAACCATAGCAAGTATTTCATATAGTATGGTCCTGTTATCCAACTACAAGTTTCTGTCTAGTCAGTTTTTCTAAATGTGTTTGTTTTAACTTTTGTCGTGGGTTCTGTACTGGGCCGATAACCTGTTAGTTTGTCTAAAAACATTTCACTAAACAAGGTTATAATGCTGTAAAACTTGTATTGAATAACAGTACAATTGACACATAACGCTGACAGACAAAAGAACTACTATAACTTCTAACAAAATCTACAAGTCTTAGATGTGATGGAATAAATTAGGCACCAGATTACTAATATCACAACATTTACTACTTGCTTAAGATATGATGGAGAGCTTACATTTTTGTATTAATTGGGCTGAAAATATGTAATTAAGGACGATGGTTATTTACTGAATATTCATTTTAGGCCTATCAAATCGTAATGTAGTTTGTAAAACATCAAATAATAATTGAGGTAACTAAATGCATGAACATTTAAGGGTCATATAAAAATAAGGAAAAATGAGGATCCAGTTAGTAAATAATGTAAAGATGACTCCAGTTGCTCTGTAGAATGTAATTTAGTGTACTGCCGGTTTTTATTTTTATGTTAATCAAGTGCTTTTAAAACTGGAATGCGCCCATGCATATAACTGAAAATATATTATGATAAAACTTAGAGCAGAAAGGTATGACAGTTTCAGAACCACCTGGAAATTGCTTAACATAAGAGCTGAAACCATTACTGGACTATGTGAAGTTCTGGGGACTAACAATTAGTAACTATGCTTTACTGCCAACTGTTGAATTTTGTTTTAATGTAGGATCCACAGTGGAATAGATTTCTGGAATACATGGTGAAGTCTGAAGAAGGAAAACCATTGCGAGATGTCTTCCAGAGTCCCCTGGGGGTAACAAAGTTGTCTGCACTCATCCTATCACAGAATGTAAATCAAGGTAATTAGAATTACTTATGAAATTGAAACACGCTGTCTTTGAAAACGGAAATGCAACCATTTGCTTTTTGTAGATCAATGCATGGAACATAGAAACATGTAACAAACACAGCATTCATACTAGCTTTCAAGCATTTAGCTTCGTCTTCTGGCAGTTCTACATACAGTCACCACACAACCACATCAACACTGTTTAAGTTGATTGTATTTGCAGCTGCTTATTTTAATGCAGCATAGTGAAATAGATTTCTTAAATTGAAGTGTTAGGGAGGAAAAATGATGTTTGTGCGTGTGTTGGGGGGGGGGGGGGGGGGGGAGTGTTTGCGCTGCTGCTGCTGAAAGTAGAGCTAAATGCTCAAAATCTACTAGGAATGCTGTTTCTATTAACTGCTTCTGTACTCCATGCACTGATCCTCTATATGGAGAGGTTTCCTTTCCCTTATTTTACTTATTAGTCTGACCAGCAATGTCCGTTATTGCTATTTGTTGTCATATGTTTTAAATTAAAAAAAAAAAGAAAATATAAAAACTTTAGCTTTACCTATTGCCAGTATAGTTGTAGTTCGTGTAATTGTTGAAAAAACTTGCTGTTGTTCTACTTGTATAAATACTTTGCATGGAACACATGTTTAATGTTAAACTATGTGAAGAATTAATGAATTAAATTAGTTGATTCTAAGAAGGAGAGGTTGCGAAATTAACACTGTTTTGAATACGGCACAATCATCAGCTCCTGTTTCACTTGCCTCTCCTCCCTGTGCACTGCAAAAAATGGAAAAAAGGAGAGTAATTTTTTAAATTTTCTTATGGAAAATAAAGTTCCAGAAACTATTACATGCTTCATAACACACTGTTTTTATTGGCTTTCTTTTGCATTTATAGTCAACACATACAGAGGTGACTGAAGATATGGAATGCACAAATACAATTCCGTACAAAATATGTAAAAGAACATTGCATTGAAAGTGCTGTCATTTTTACTGAGTGATACATGGGCAAAGATTTTTTGATGTGATTGTGGCCGCATGATGGGAATTAACAGACTCGGAAGGCGGAAAGGCAGTTGAACCCAGACATATGGGACATTCCATCTCGGAAATTGTAAGGGATTTGAATATTTGGAGATCCACGGCGTCAATAATACGGAATTTCAGGCATTAACCTCACCACAGACAAAACAGTGGCCAATAGCCCTCACTTACTGACTGTGAGCAGCCGCATTTGACAGAGTTCTCATTGCTAATGTGCAAGCGACACTGTGTCCAGCAACACAGAAGTCAATGTCACATGTACCACGAACATATCTGTTTAGGGTAGTGTGTCGTAATTTGGTGTTAATGTGATTATTAATTTTGAGTTCTGTTGTATTTATTTACTGCACTGCTGCCTAATATTTTCAGACTTGATTGCTTTTGCTAATTGTCTGCAGTGCATTTCCTGTCCTCGTGTCAATCGGCTGAAAACTAGGTGAATGAAAAACTTCGGCTCAGTTAGATGAGTCCCGATTTCAGTCGGTAAGAGCTGACAGTAGGGATCTCATATGGCGCAGATCCCACAATGCCATGAACCTAACTGGTCACCAAGATGCTGTGCGAGCTGGTGGTGACTTCGCAACGATGTTGGCTGTAAGGGACTGAATACTCTGTTCCACCTGAACAGATCATGCTTACTGTTGGCAACTACGAGACCACTTGTAACCATTTAGAGACTTAATTTTTTTTTTAATGTGGAGTTTCTATATGTGTTTGTGCACCTCACTAATGGGTCGAGAAATCAGTTCGTGCACAAAATTCTGCACTAACAACACTTTTGGAATTATGGAGGGCTATACCGTGACTATGGAGCAATATTCCTGTAGGTGGCACTCAGCGACTTCTTGTGTCCGTGCTAACATCCATATGTTCACTTTGCCAGGCAGGATGAGGTCAGGCTCGATACATTATCTCCTCATTGTTTATTTTGCCTACAACTTTTGAAAGAAGTCAAATTGTATTAGATATTTTATGCAGTTGGACTAGCTTACTCTCAGGTAAACAAGGTGAGCCAACTAATAAAGGAATTAATTTGTTCTTATATTTTGACTTAAATAATTGCACAAGATATGCTTGCTTAGCATTCCATAATAATGTAGTGAAGTGTGATGTTTTTAATGAGAAATGTAGGCTGAGCACAAGTGTGGTATAAAAACCATTGAAACACACTTCACGTGTTTTTAACTTAAAAACCCATTTGTAAATGTGATGATAGAGATGAAAATAAGTAAACGTATTGTAAACTGCAGCGAATAGTAAACAACATAATTTTCTGTCTATCCTAGTGCTGTGGAAATATAACAAACACAAAACGAGGCTCCACCCAGAAAGCATGTCAGCCATGTGAAAATGGATTTGTAAGAAAATCCGAAACCAATCGTGGTTTAAATAAATTGCCCTTGTCTGAATACCAGTTATGAATTGCTGAAAAAACACTTAGCTGAACTAGCTGGGAAGAAATGTACATCTGGTATCATTTGGTTGGGTTCTGAATCATCATTATGATTAACCTTTATTTTCTTTCCTGGGTGGTACATTTCTTCAGTAGTATGGCAAATAATTCTTACCATTACAGTGCAATATGTTGCCAATTGAACGGAAAAAAAAAAAAAAAAGATTCATCGAAACTATACATGATTTGGTATGTAGAATCTGAATCAGCAATAAAAAAATTGGAGTTTCCATTTAAAATTTTACACTAGACACCCACACCACTCCCAAACGGTGGAGACAGTTCAAGTTTAGTATCATTTCCTAAGCCTCTGCCGTCCGTTCATAATGGTGAAAACCGTTGTTGAATATATACTGTTCTCTCTCTCTCTCTCTCTCTCTCTCTCTCTCTCTCTCTCTTTTCCCCCTAGTTATTCTGGTTTGTCGACTTCAAATGTACATCCTGTACTATACACCATGAGGAAAACCTCATAATATGAGCTGGTTCTTTTTAGATCAGTTTGAGGTACAATGCCATAGTTTTTATGAGCTCTGTCCCCCCTCCCCAACACAAATCCTGGATTTGCAACTACTTGGTGTCTATTACAATGTGATATGGTTCAACTTGTATGCAAAAGTGTTTTAAAAATATGTAACTAGTTTCTTTATGGTATGGATGTTTGCTAACCCGTTTGAGCAAAATTACGTTTCGTGAAAACCTGGAAAATAATTATTTTTAACCTGGAAAAAACCTTGAATTTGAAAATGAAGATTTGGTGGCCACCCTGATGGTGGATATGCCAAGAAAAGTGACCAACCATACAGAAAGGCTTAGGTAATTTCTGATTTTCTTTTTATCTTGCTAGTTCACCCTGTTATGGGAAGAGATTGGAAGGAGAGGAGTGTAATGATATGTTGGAATTATTTAGCACCCAGGCTTAAGTACTGTCAATGTACTGCATGTTTACAATGTCCCCCACACCCACATTTCTGTTTTGTGTGTGTGTGTGTGTGTGTGTGTGTGTGTGTGTGTAGGTCCTAATGGAGAAATTTTCTTTCAGCTGAGAAACCAGATGTTCAGTATATTGGAATAATGGTGTTAGCAGCTCTAATCAAATTTGATGGGCAGTGGTTGTCTACACAGCAGTTGCTTATAAACGCGCTAAAGAAGGTGTGGATGGATGACAATTACTTGGTAAGTATTTTTTGCAGTGCATGTAGCTAGCTGAAGCAATTATTCATGATGTTTTGTTCCTTTAAGCCAGAGGCTTAGACTGAATTTTCTCAAATTTAAACATTTTCTTGCAACTATTACCTTGAGTGATTTCTGTTGACACAAGCTGTCATTATGAGACCACTTAACTAGGGTTGAGGCTGTTATTATTGCTTGAATAGGAGCTGTGGAAGATAATGACTGAGATTGGACCTGATAGGATATCCGTAGGATTCTAGGTAGAATGTGTGGAGGAACTTTCTTATGTTTTTGAATCAGTACTAAAGGAGCTTAGCATTTGCAATAATGGAAAAATATTGCAGGTCATACCCATTTCCAAGAATGGTTATGAAACATACACACAAACTTAGGACCAATATGTTTGACATTGGTCTGTTCTATTTGGTATTATGAAATTTCTGGAGAATCAAAATTTCCTCTGTAGGAATTGACACGATTTCTGAAAACAGCGATGAGCGAAACCCGTCTTACTCCATTTGAGACCCACACATCAGTAGATACAAAATCCAGTATGTTGAAGATTTTCTTGTCTTTCAGAATGCATTTGTTTCAGTGTAGTTGGAGTCCAGATAATGAATACATGTATCTGAACAACTCACAGAATCTAAAGAAGACATCTAGGTTGGTTGATTAAGTATTGTGCATAAAATGAAAAGCACAACTGCCCCAAACTGTCTGAAGTGTCCCATTAGTGAGATACATTGAGGAAGCCTGAGAGGTGACTCTCGCACTGTTTTTGTTGTCTGACTAATCTGCTGCTTCTTTGTGGAATTGCATGTGATGCAATATACCTCTGGTTTAGCAAGCTTGAACTTACCCACATGTTTTTATGGAGAGTAGAATATGTTTGGTATAATTCACTGTTGAAGTATGACCATTAAAGAAGCATATCCTAAAAGTAAGGTCAGGTGAACAATGTCACAGACGATAGGCTTGAATGACGTTTCGAGCCTGCAGCACTGTCAACTAACTATTGGGCATATGACATTGTCGGTGAGCCACAGTAGGCACTTGCCTGTTGAGAGCGAGTTGAAATGGCTGCAGCTGCTGTCAGTTGCGAAGTGTGTGGCATGATTAGATTTTTTTTCTGGCAAGAGAATCACCACCTGTGGAAATTCACCATTAGTTGTGTGTAGTGTACGGAGTGGACTTTGTGACTGACAAACGAGGTCATACTGGTGTTAAGGACTTCAAAATGGACTCACAAATATGCACAGTGGCAGGTCCAGTATTTGGACTGACAACAGCGTCGATCACCAATTAAAAACTTCCAAGTGATCGGCGTTTGTCGATTAATGGTCTGGCTGTGAGTCTCTCAAATGTTGGTAGACCTCACTCTACATGATTTTTATTAAAGAGCTGGGATATCAGAAACTGCTCAAGCTTCTGACAATACTGGAATGGGAAGTGCTGGGTGGGTGGATTGGGAAGGTCTTTTAATAGGGTATTCCACAGGGATATGAACTGAGTGTCAGTGTTCTGTGGTTAAGGGTGGCATAGGGATGTACTAAGATGACTGAAGGTGGTATGGGTGACAACACTGTTTTAGGAGGGGTGGGGAGGATCTTGGGTAAGATATCCATTTATTACATCATCCATTTTAATAAAAGTGCTGTGATGTTGAAAATGAGCCCATTGTCCCAGTCTCATGACAGGATGGTTCCTTTGGAAATAATATGGCTAAATATCTCCTTTCAGGTTTGTCCAGATTTGGCTAAATATCTTCCCTTAGGTTTATCCTGATATGACTAAATACAAATTTAGCCTTGGACAGATATGGTTAAAATACCTTCTCCTAGCCTTGTTCAGATGTTGCCAAATACATTCCCCAGTCTTGTCCTGTTATGGCTAAATACCTTCCTCATTCTTCTTCAATTTGAGCTTGGTGAAAGGGATATCAATAGATTATAAACTTTCCTTTTAATAGAATTGTACAAAGGAATACAAATTGTTCAATTATATTTTTAGAGAAATATTAATATTCTTGTACAGCTGCTGTTTTACTTATGAGAGTCAACGTATAATATATTGTAAGTATTTTTATGGTCTAATAAAGGAGGTGACTCAAAATGTGTGTGAAGAAGCAATTGGGTGAAACTGTTTAATGCCTTAAATATCGTGACTCAAAATGTGTGTGAAGAAGCAATTGGGTGAAACTGTTTAATGCCTTAAATATCGTGCCCGAGTGGGGTGTAGAAAAAGAGAGAACTCTCAAAAAAGATTTCCGATAAGTGAAGACCAAGCTAGTTTGAATAATCAGTAATGTTGGCATAGCACATTGGGTTAGCAATTAAGTTTATAATTTTACGTTTCTGGTTCAATACCCAGTACTAACCATTAATTTTTTTTATTTTTATAGTTTTTGTTTATTTTTTCATTGTATGTTATACCTGTCAACATTAACTTTTAATTAAAGTAAAAAAAGATAACTACAATTAGTGTGTATATACAATTAATGTGTTTACTGATCTCATGTAATTAAGGACCAAATATGTTAATTATTAACTGAACACAGATAATATTAAGACAGAGATGTACATTTATATTTTACTCTATATTTCACTCATAATATACAGATTCTTTTCTCTACATTCAGTTGTGATCAGATATAATCATCACCTGAATGTTCATTAATAAAAATCACAGATAATCTTTCTTAGTTATTGAAGAAAGTACTAAAAATTATTTTTCAAAATTGATAGATTGGCTGGCCAGTACTTACCTTTGTGCTGTACCGCTGCTAGTGACACAAATGAAGAAGAAGAAGGAGGGGGGAAGGGACAAAAAAGGACAAGCTTTCGGAACACAGTTCCTTCTTCAGTTGGAGAGAAGAAGGATGATATACATCCTCTCTTTCTTGGCTCAGTACTAATATGTAGTATCTCTGACTTCCCCACTCCTCAAACACCATCCTCATGACCTAGGTTGTGAATTACCTTTTTCCTTCTGTTATCATCCTTTATATATATTATACCCCTTCTTTCCCACCTGAAGAAGGAACTGTGTTCCGAAAGCTTGTCCTTTTTCGTCCCTTTTTATCTTCTTTTGTGTCACTATTGGCGGTACAGCACAAAGGTAAGTTCTGGCCAGTCAATCTATCTCTTTTGAAAAATAATTTATCATCTCTGAGGAGAATTTACATCATTAATCGAAGAAAGTATTATTAAAGAAAAACACATTCAAAGATTATTTTAGTACTTCTCTGATGCTAAGATACTACATAGCAAGAAAATATTCAAATAATTGGTGCTAAGACAGGAGTACTAATGTAATTCAGTATGATTTATAATGTGTTTAATTTAATTTTATTTATTTATTTAATATTGTTTCTTTGCATCTTAACTTGACAATACTCTTGTCGTTGCTGTAGCAATGCACACAGGAACGCTGAAACATTTAAGAATTTAAATTTTATGATTTAAAGTATAACATTTGCAAGGAATGCTATAAAATGATTGATAATAATAATAATAATAATAATAATAATAAGCAGCAGGAATGAACCCAGATTGCAGAATTACCATTCTATTTTCTTACCCCCTGGTAATTTATTATTGGTCAAAATAGCTTATACTTTGCTTATTCTGTAATTGGGGACCTTTTGCAAACATTTACTAATTTCCTATGGCCCAGTTATTTGAGATATTTCAGGAATTTGAAAACATCTACCTGCTTCTTCTCATTCAGTTTGAGTGAAATCAAACTGAGTTATTCCCCGGCCTCCCTTGTAAGCATTATGTTAATTATTATCTCTGGTGATAGTATTTGTATGAACACTCTTTGCTTTCAGGAGGTCCATAAGAAGGTAGAAGGAGTAGATGCAAGACACTGGCGTGAACCAAAACTGATTGTCAAGATACTGCTTCATTATTTCTGCCACCACCCTAATGACATTGACTTGCTTTTCCAACTCCTTCGTGCATTTTGCTACCACGTAATCCCAGACTTCCAGGTAAGCATGTCTTTGCTATTCCCCTGGTATGTTTGTATAGCATTTGAGAGAGATTAAAGTTATTAACATTTTTTATCTACACTGGACTTACAGAATTCTCTGGAATTAGGGACACAATAGTGAAAGTAACTGCTCTGTAGTTGATAGAGGTGGAAATAAAAATTAGTGCACCCTCTTAGAGTTTTCAGTCTCAGCCGGTGCATTGCAGTACCTTGTGTGCTGCCTACTATGACATGACAGTGCCCCCAGGCTGATGAAGTGCATTTGTATTGAATAGAGCCACACACCGACATATTTAAATCGCGTGCGCATGAACAGTGAGCTTGGGGACCTTCATGACATAGGGGTTTTTCTGCAGGACAGGAAAAATGGTAGCAGAGTCGCACAGGGCAGATTAATGTCGGGTGGACAGCAGAAGACTGCGGAGCGCTGTTGCTCGTCGCCGTGATTTTATAAAACATGTTACAGTTTTTGCGGCCGAAGTGCCCGTTTTTTCTTCTGAAGTTGAAGAATTTCGGAGTGAGGGGAAGAGTGCAAAGTTGTGTGGGGGCTGCAGTCATAAAAAAAAAAATCTTACAAACGTGCAGTGTGACTCGGAGAAAATAAACTTATTTTAAACAATAGCTGTGTGGTGAACGTAATTTTTTTTTTTTTTTTTTTTTTTTTTTTTTTTTTTTTTTTTTTTTTTTTTTTTTTTTTTTTTTTTTTGCAACTCTCCCTATTTGCCCATTAATGTGTATATAATTAGGATGTACTTTTTTAAAAATTTGAAACTGTATTAAGGCACACGTGAACAGAACAAGCACTAAAGCGGAAATCATACAGTGTAATCCCCTAAAGGAGCAGGAAATATTTTCCCGCAGAAAGAGGGAAAAGCATATTCCGCTCCATCGCAATGGCTCTGATAGTGAAGCAGCATTGGAATCCAGATATTCATGTCTTCCTTGCAACTGTGTGTTGCCCTTAACAAAATCCCATTGATTAATTCCTTTTTATTTATTTATTTTTAATTTATAATTTTTTCCTGTCTCTTTTTTTTCCCTTCTTATTTTTATCATTTCAAATTCCCCCACTTCCTCTCTTAACTCACCTACACCTCCCTTTTATCTTTTCCCAACAATTCCTTCCCATGTATTCATTGCCACATTTCAAATTTCTGCTATCAGAGTCTTCAACATCCATCATGCAACATGAAACTTTTCAGCCCCACCTTTACCCGGCATCCTTCTCCCTCCACTCCCCACCTGGCTCACAGTCTAGATGCTTGTGGTGCTGGGGAGACTGGACATGGTGGTTGTGTGTGTATAGTTGTCTGAGTGATTATGTGAATGTATGTGTTTCTTTTTCTGGCAAAGGCCATGGCCAAAATTTTAAGATGTGTGAATATGATTATCTATTTTTGTGCCTGTCGGCAGCTCAGTGAGCCTCTTGACTGTGAGTTGTTACCTATCCTCCATTATTAACATTTCAATTGGATTTTCCATTGGTAAAAGTATTGTCTAGTGGATGTAAAAAAATTAAAATACATATAGCCTCTGTAATTACTGAAGGTAATTACGAAATTTATCTAGAAGTAAATTAGGGTTTGTTACATGATAATAGCTTTTGAAAGTTGAACTATGGCATTGTGAAAAGTACACAATTTTTTTGTTTTGTTTTAAAAATGAAAATATGTGCAGCAACTGAAGTAGAGTAGGAGTAGGATGCGCCATTTATTGTGAATCGCATCTGTTGCTGCCCAGCTGATCTGTATTGTATGAGGGTCATTGAGGAGTACAACATTTGAAGTAAGTTTAAGACATTATGCAGCGGTTGAAAATAGCAAAACATTATTTGGTGAACAACCTCTGTTCCTGAAGCATGCTGCTGGATGAATTGAGACACATCTGGAAGTGTAGCATGATGAGCTTAAAGCATCGCGGCAACATTGCGAAAATTAAAATCTTGACACGGAATTTGCAAGCATCTCGTAACGTCTTAAGTCAACAGAATGATTTATTTACAAAGCACATTTCAAAAACTTGTAAAGCCTCCTTCAACCATTCATCTTTGTGCAATACACAAGTTTACGTGTGGTGGCCGCCTTCGTAAAGAAGTTACAGTGGCGGCACATTGGCTCTCGCATCGTCTTAGCATCTGGGTGACACGCAAACTGCCTGTTGTATATACAGGGAAAAACTGTGTGACACCAATCAGCTTCAGTCTCAATTAACCATAAATGTAGCATCCTGTTTCTCTTACTCTTCAGTTGCTGAGTTATATTATTCCATGATGAAAAAACAATATAGTAATAGGACGGTTTACAGCTCATCGCAAAGACGCGATAACCAGCTGCGACAGGCGGCACACAAAAAAGACACACACGTGCAAAATTTTCAGCTATCGGCCATGGCCTTCTTCAGAAAATAGACGCAATTACACAGGCACACAACACAGTCACACAACTGTCAGCTCTGGCTGCTGCACTTTGATTCACGCTCTGCGATTTGGAGAGTCTCCTATCTGAACTTTCCATGATGGAAAAGCTTGACAATACAAAAGTAATTACCATGCTGTTGATGGGACATTAAAACTTAGTCTTTCTTCCACTGCACAATACTTTCAATATAATGCACATATTTATACAATCTTATATTCTGACTTTTAGAGTAAGATCTTTACTAGGCTGCAGGCCAGTTCTACTGGGTTCAGACTGTAATGGTATGTTGGCAAATGTAAAAACCTGTGGTGTAAAATAGTAGACATAATTCAAATAAACAGCAGGCCTATTTCATTTCAATTTTCATCTTCATCCAGAAAAATGTAACATGTAAAATTTTCTTAACCCTTTCACTGCTATGCCCGTATATATAGGGGTGGTAATTGCTACACATCAGTTGCGGCGCCCATATATATGCGGGCACCCGTTCATTTTCATGTGCAGCTACCGTTTTTAAACTGTTTTCTGTATTTATTTGCCTTTATATGTACCGCTCTCTGTTGGGACTGATTATAACTCTAATTTGAACAATGGATTTGTTGTACTGCATCATTCTTTGTTGTTCACTTGCTACACAGAGGTTCCAACTTTTGAGTACAGCAAATAGTAATGCGACGTAATATGAATCAGCGGAACGGGGGGGGGGGGGGGGGGGGTAAGAAGGAGTCCAAGGGGAATAAGTGAATAAGGAATCACCAAAATTGTGAAAACAGTTTCTGTAAGGCTGCAGATGAGATAGAGGCAGGATATTACTACATCACGCTGATGAGTACAGTTGAAATAATGTGTGTGTAGGGGGCGGGGGGGGGGGGAGCAAGATTTAATGACTAATTATTTTCTTTCTCGATGCACAAGTTCTTAGTTGTTGTTTTTTTTCTTCTTTTTTTTAATTTCCAGATTAATATTTATTTATTTCGCAGAACTCCTCAAACATGGATACCCTTACGATATTTTTGCTCCATAAGTGTTTTTCGAAATGATTCATAAGCATCACTTTCACAAGGATTACAAAAAACAATGGAACGAGCTAACATTTATAGGCGATTTTCTCGTAGAACTCTATTTTAAGAAATAAGAAACGTTGATCACACACTTTTGTACAGCATATCACAAACACAAAATAGCTGTATTAGTAGATATGATGCAATAAAAAACAAAACCGACAACTTCAACTTCTGAACACAGACTAACGATGGAGGATATATGATGAACTATCTTTTATTATTACCCACAGCCTTCACGATTTTTCCTGTAGGGGCGCAGCTACGAGTCAAGTGACGTTCGACATTTCCAATGGCTGCTG
Source organism: Locusta migratoria (assembly GCA_026315105.1). Taxonomy (NCBI): domain Eukaryota; kingdom Metazoa; phylum Arthropoda; class Insecta; order Orthoptera; family Acrididae; genus Locusta; species Locusta migratoria. Next base: position 814,186,039 of record CM048744.1, on the reverse strand, counting down.
CTAGATTCTACAATGGCGCGCCTTTGTGGATTCATCCCGTATGCCGTGTTTCGCAGTTTTCGAGTTTGCAGAACACTGTGTCAACACTGGCGATTTCCACAAGATCATGCTAGAAGCTGTTTCTCAAAACCAGTTCATTTTTGTCGAACTCAAAAGGAACCGAGTTTTGCCGTCGCAAAACAAATGAGACCGATTTGTTATTTAACCTGAAAATCGGAATTCGAACCCCTTCATTCATAAACTCGTAATTTTAAACAATTTTCATAACTATTACGATTAAATCGTAATGGTTGGAACCTCTGGCTACAGTGTACAGAATGGCATCTTCGTTTTATGTTGGTCTAATTGAAGAGAAGTATCAGCTTTAAATGAGTTATTCAGCACCTTGAAAAGTGATAATGAAGATACTAGTTTCAATTAAGTAGACAGTGATATAAGTGATGATGAAACTACAGGTCATTTTCGTTGTGGTAATGCGCATTTAAGTGATAATTCAGACACTGCCAATGCCTCCTGCGGAACAAAAATAAGAAATGTTTAACTGGGTAAACAGTGAGCTTCACCCAAAAGCTCATAAATTTAGTGGAACAAGTTCTGGTTTCTAAGACTTTTTGCTGTAAAAACGACACATCTGAAATAATAGATTATTTCTAATGTTTTGTTTCTCCAGAACTTACGGGTAAAATAGCTTTTGAGACAAACAGATATTTTCAGTACTTGATACAGATCCAGCGCTGTCATCTAGACTACGTAAATGTATGTATAAAAAATATATGAAGATTACTCACCAGACGAAGAAGCACAAGTGGTGATAGTAGCACAAATAAAACACACACACACACACACACACACACACACAAGCTTTCGCAACCCAGTTGCTTCTTCACGCAGAAGGGAAGGAAAGAAAAAGGAAATGATGAGGATTTTAAGGGAGGGGGTAAGGAGCCATTCCAATCCCGGGAGAGGAATGACTTACCTTGGGGGAAGAAAAGGAAAGCAAACAAATACACACACACACCCACACATTTACACAGACCCAAACACACATAAGGAGACATACTGTAGAAAGCAAAGAAGTTAAGGAGTTAGAGATGCCACTTGAGGCAGAGGCTCTGTCCAGAGAACCAAGGCAAAGATGTTACGATGTTAAAGATGGTGGGAGGGAATTTAAATTTAGTGGAGGTTGAGACCAGGTGGGCAACGGGAAGAGAGAATATGCTGAATGGCTAGTTCCCATCTCCGGAGTTCTGAAGGATTGGTGTCGGTGGGAAGTATCCAGATAACCCGGACGGTGTAACACTGTGCCAAGATGTGCTGGCCGTGCACCAAGGTGTGTTTAGCCACAGCGTAATCCTCATTACCAACAAACACTGTCTGCCTGTGACAGTTCATGCGAATGGACAGTTTGTTGCTGGTCATTCCCACATAGAACACTTCACAGTGCAGGCATGTCAGTTGGTAAATCACGTGGGTACTATCGCAAGTGGCTCTGCCTTTGATGTGTACACCTTCTGGATTACGGGACTGGAGTAAGTATAAAAAGTGACCGTTCATGCGAATGGACAGTTTGTTGCTGATCATTTCCACATAGAACGTAAATGGAAAGACACAAACTCCAAGAAAATTTACTTGTTTTTAGCAGTAACAATGCTAATTTCTAGGAATAAAAAGCTGAGCCTGAACGACTGTTGGTCTAATGATAAATTACTGCAAACTCCAAGTTTTGGCGAGACAGTGCCGAGAAACCACTATTTGTTGCTTCTTAGGCTCCTGCATTTCTGTGATAATGACCTACAAGAACCAAATAATAGACTGTATAAGACAGACATGGTGTTGAATGGTATTAGGAAAGTGTGTAGCGAAAATTCTATCCTTTTGAGAATAGACAAGTCTTTAGTGCTTTTCAAAGGACGTTTGTCCTTCAAACAGTATATAAAGAAGAAAAGACATAGATTTGGTGTACATTTTTTTGTGATAGCCGATGATAAAAACGGACTATATCTTAGACTTTATAATTTATACAGGTGCATCAACATGGCTGAGTGTATTTGATAAAACACTGGAAAATTCTGGCTCTGTTGTCTTGTAATTCATGCAACCATTCCGTGGCAAAGTCTATACACAGACAACTGGTATACGGGCCCACTTCTTGCTGGTGTTTTGCACTTAAATCAAACGAATCTGTGTGGAATAGAAGTGATATGGGAAAAAAAATGCCTGCCATTGAGAAACCACACACAAAAGGAGAGTCACAGAGTAAATATTGTGGACATGTTATGATTGTGAAATGGTTTGAGTGCAGAGTTGTCAACATGTTGACTACTGTTCAAGCTGACACAATGGTATCAACTGGTAAAACAAACCGAAAAACTGGAGAACCAGTTATGAAACTTCTTTGTGTTCAAGAATATAACAAAAATATGGGAACCATAGACAAAATCGATATGCTGCTAAGTTGAATGTTTACATAAAACAATGAAGTGGTACAAAAAAGTATTTTTCCATCTTATAGACTTCGCTGTGGTGAATTATCATGCTGCGTATAAATTAAAAACAGAGTCAAAGCTACCATTAGCCAAATTTCAATTAGAACTGATAAGACAGCTCATCAAGTAGTATGGCAATGAATTGAGGGGGTAAGATTAGGGTCTCTTCTGCTGACTTGCCTATAAGACTGACAGCCCACCACTTTCCACAGTTCAGTCTACCCATACCTGGAGGAAAACAAAACCCTCAAAGATATTGTTATGTGTGTTCCAATACTCAACTGGCTCCAAAAAAAGTAGGGACACGAGATATTGTACAGAGTGCAATGGCAGTTTGTGTATTATCAATTGTTTTCAAAAGTATCACACATTCAGAAATTCTAAAATGTGTTTGTGAAACTGTAAAAATAAATAAATATAAAAAATAGACGAAGATTACTCACCAGGCGAAGGAGCACAGGTGTGACAGCATCACAAATAAATAAATGAATACACACACACACACACACACACACACACACACACACACACACACACACACAAAAGCAAGCTTTCGCAACCCAATTGCTTCTTCAGGCAGAAGGGAAGGAGAGGGACAAGGAAATGATGAGGGTTTTAAGGAAGGGGGTAAGGAGCCATTCCAATCCCGGGAGAGGAAAGACTTACCTTGGGGGAAAAAATGGAGGGTAAACAAATGCACACACACCCACACATTCACACGGGTGTGTGTGCATTTGTTTACCCTCCATTTTTTCCCCCAAGGTAAGTCTTTCCTCTCCCGGGATTGGAATGGCTCCTTACCCCCTTCCTTAAAACTCATCATTTCCTTTTCCCTCTCCGTCCCTTCTGACTGAAGAAGCAACTGGGTTGCGAAAGCTTGCGTTTGTGTGTGTGTGTGTGTGTGTGTGTGTGTGTGTGTGTGTATTCATTTATTTATTTGTGATGCTGTCACACCTCACACGGGTGTGTGTGCATTTGTTTACCCTCCATTTTTTCCCCCAAGGTAAGTCTTTCCTCTCCCGGGATTGGAATGGCTCCTTACCCCCTTCCTTAAAACTCATCATTTCCTTTTCCCTCTCCTTCCCTTCTGCCTGAAGAAGCAACTGGGTTGCGAAAGCTTGCGTTTGTGTGTGTGTGTGTGTGTGTGTGTGTGTGTGTGTGTGTGTGTATTCATTTATTTATTTGTGATGCTGTCACACCTGTGCTCCTTCGCCTGGTGAGTAATCTTCGTCTATTTTTTATATTTAATTTTTCCCGCTAGGAATTTTTCGTCTTAATATTTGTAAAAATAAATAAATAAATAATATTACTCTGTGTGTTCTAATACACAGCTTGGCCCAAAAAGAAAGTATGTTTGATATCAAAGTACAGAGTGCACTGTCAGTTTGTATATTCTTAATTCTTTTCAAATGTATCATTCATTGTAGAAATTCCTAGTAAATACCTTTGCAAAAAAATACATATTACTTTGTCATATCTATCTGCTTGTGAGTGTAATATCTTTCCTTTTACATGAAAAAATAATGGACTGCATGTAACACAACTTTCTCGGCGCCGCAGTGGAAAACAATTCGACTGCGAGAAACTCTGTTTCTGGTGCTGCATACGGGTGTTGCACACGCTTTCCCGCCACTGCAGTGAAAGGGTTAATTTGAACAATCATTTATAAAATATTAATAATTATGAATTTATGTATGCCATGTAAACTGGAATTTTTTTGTGTGACATGTAATTAGGAACAATATAATGGCATTAAATGTGTGTTCATTAGCAAATATTTGATGATTCTTCTATTTAAATGATGAATATTTTTGAAATGAACCCCAGGGGATCGAACACATCTAGTTTTGAACCAGCAGTCCATAGTCGCAATCCCCCCCTCCCCCCCCAACACTTTAACATTCCCAACAGAGTACGTCGGAAATTCAAAACTCATTTTTCGCTCTAACTTGTGATAGGCGTTAAGGACGACCTGAGTATTGACACTTTTTAATGGTGTTCGATAGAGTGTCAGTCATATTCACAAAGTGTCTTAACAGTGCAACAAACAGCATAACCACCATTCAGACACTGTGACTATACACGATTTTTGAAATAAAAACTACACAGCTGAAATATGATTAAAAAAAGTTCAGTGGATGTTAATACAGCATATTATATGAAACTATATGTAACAGTACTGTAGTAAGAGATATTATCCATTACTTAGGAAGGAACTGCTTCCATTAGCGTTGTACACACCAGACTGAATGTGTGCTAAGACTGCTGACTTGTCATAGCATTTGCATTTGTTTATATGAGATTCATAATTTCGCCAAATGAAGTGTAGCATGGAGAGCTGCATCAAAATGGTCTTCATACATGAAAAATATCATGTTGTATCGCTGTACAGTAGGAAGTAACTAATACGAGTCTGTTGAAGTTACACATTAATTCATCGACAAGACGTACTGCCGGAATGTCAAAATTAAATCCTTAACAATGCATGTGGCGTGAGCTCCAAAGTCACTTACAGTATTATTACTGAAGAGAAGACTAGTGGAACTGTACCTTTGTTGTGGATAATCATGTTGAATTGAAAATATAATCACGAAGTGTTTCTTAAAACACCTTTCTCAATTTTTTCAATTTCGTATGAATGATTGATACACAATTTAATCTGTGGGAAGAATTTTTATACCTCATAGTAATTGTCTGAATTTTTGATATAAGCATTTGTCAGTTTTTTAACATTCACTTTTGTGAGGTGCGTTATATATGATAGCTAACAATTATTCTTAAATATGTTGGACTGACTAGTATTGATTATTTGCTTTTATTACTTTCAGTTTTTAAGGAATTTCCTAGAAACAACGGTTGCAGAGAACTACACTGTCGAATGGAAAAGGGCAGCATTTTTCCGTTTTGTGGATGTCTTTCATAGTCCAAAGATGTCACAAGACCTGAAAGCAAAAGTTTTGCAGATGATACTTATACCATGCTTTGCTGAAAGTTTTGAACGTGGTGAAGGAGAAAAGCTAATTGGTACTCCTCCCCTTCCAGATCAAGAGAATCCTGACAACATAGTTTCCGTTTTTATAAGCAAGGTAATAGATTTATTCACATCTACAATTTGAAAATGTATGACTGGAATTAAATTCAAGTGTTTTTACCCTTAAGGATAACTGTATTATTTTATATGAAATAGTTTGGTGTCACACATCATTTGTTCTATTCACAAGACTGAAAATGCAGTATAACCCCAATTTAACATTCCTGAATTAGTATTTTCCTGCCATTTACAACATTGTTTTATTGCCCCTGTCAAATTTCATTCGTTCACAATGTCAGTGTATCTCTTCTTCTTCTTCTTCTACTTCTTCTTCCTTTGTTTCAGTCATCATGTTAATTCACATCATCTTCATTTCTTCTATTCTTTCTGCTTTCCCAATATTATTTCATTATCTTACTTTAAAACCTTTCTTCAAACTCCTGTCTATGGTGATTTTGTTTCGGGTCTAGTTCTGACCTTGAAACCAGAGATGCGCCGAAGTTTTATTTAAAAATCACTCTGTTGCATATCCCTTTTCCACTAGATCTCTTTGGTTATCTTGTTCGCCAGGAATTGTGTAATTTGCTGTGTTAAACTCCTCTGGTTCGTTCTGAGGACATATCAACTCCTTCTTTTCACGATGTTAGATATTCTTTCTATTTTAGTATACGGTTAATGTTTGGCTTGTTTTCTAAATTGACTACCTGCTGTTCCTCAAAGTCCTAATATTCTTCTGACACTCTTCCGTTTCCCCAGTTCTAGCCTCTTGATCACTCTGTTTCTTACTAGGATGAGTGTTTCTGTCACTTGTTTCAGGGCAGTCTGGTAATGTTTCAGTTTTGCTTTGATCGTGAATACTCTTCTTATTGTGGCTAGCATATATGCTAAATTCATTTTGTTTCAATCTAAATGATGACTTTATAATATAGTGAGGACAGTTTACAACTCACCGCAAAGACGTGGCGACGAGCTGCGACAGGCACATACAAAAGACACACACATACAACACATTCAGCTATCGGCCATGGCCTTCTTCAGAAAATAGAGCACTCACGCAATCACACAGGCACACAACACAGTCATATAACCATCACCTCCGGAGGTGATGGTTGTATGACTGTGTTGTGTGCCTGTGTGATTGCGTGAGTGCTCTATTTTCTGAAGAAGGCCATGGCCGATAGCTGAATGTGTTGTATGTGTGTGTCTTTTGTATGTGCCTGTCGCAGCTCGTCGCCACGTCTTTGCGGTGAGTTGTAAACTGTCCTCACTATATTATTTATTCCAACCTGGACTTTCCATTATTATATAAATGATGACTTTAAAGGACTTCCAGTCCAACCTAAAATTTGTTTGTTTATTTGTGCTGCTATTGCTTTCTTATCTGTCAGTCCAGAATTTCTCTCTACTGTTATTCACCAAAGACTGCTGTGAAATTTGTCATTTACTGTGTTGTCCCAATAGGTAATTGCGGGCCTGCTTTTGCTGCTTGTCTTTGTAGTTCCATAGTTTGGTTAACTGCCTCTTCCAATTATTCGGGTAATGTGACAATATCACCTGCAACTGCTAGACAATCTCCCTGTAACCCTTTTTTTCTTCCACCCCAGACATATTCCACTCGCTTCTGTTATTCTTTGTCATTAATCTCTGACCGTGTCATCGAGTAAACCGTTGAAGAGCAAAATGGAGAGTCTGTCTCCCTATCTCATTCTTGTTTTAATCTGGTATCACTCTGATAGCTTTCCTTTGATCTTGACCTTTGATATTGTGTTGGTTAGGGTCTGTTTCACCAATTTACTTTATGTTCTGTCGTCTTCTCTAAGATTTTGAACAGATTTTGTCTGTCTGCTGAATCGTAAGCTTTCTTAAAGTCTACAAATGTAAGCACGAACGTTTTACTCCTCTGTTTTTGGTACACAATGATCATTTTCAGATTCAAAATTTGTTGTGCACCTGTTGTGCACCCTGTTTTAAGCCTCCTTAGTACTCATCAGTTTGTCACATTTTGTGCTAAGGTAGGGTATTTATAATTTACCTGATCTGTGTTTAATGAAACAAATGTCCATGGAGGAAAAATGATGACACAATTACCATAAATTGGTACTGGCATGGTGTTGGCCTTCAAGTAAGTCTTCACAGGCATTATACAGTGAAGTTTCTTTAAACAGGGTGCTTTAGTGATGACTCTTGTGTTATTCAAATGCAAATTTCACTCCTTTCATTATTTGGCTGTAATTTAGACTATTTGAGAGCACGCAATGCGTGGCTGCAACGGCTGTGACATAACAAAGATTCGAGTTACCAGTAAAATTACGAATGCCTCGATAACAATAACAGACCGGATGGATCCTTAATGAAAAAGTTGCCAAATTAAATCAATTAATTTAGGCTGTTTTATTAATTTTCACCAACCAAAGAGCATCGCAGAATGATTGCTTGCGTGGAGGACAATCAAATGGAGGAAACAGAGTAATTTGTACCTTACCCATTTTGTTGATGTGGAAATTGCTCAAAATGGAGAATTTCTTGTAGCATTTCATAGCTGTTAAATTTAAAAGCAAGTGGAAGCGGAGGCATACCAGCTTTGTCCGGTGCCCAAACTGGTGTCCAACCTGAGTGTCCAAGACACTGTGTTGCCCCAACAGCTCCTCTCCCTTATCTGTGAGGTTGGCTGCAGGGACTACTTTTGAACAGCAAAAGCATACAGCTGTGCTGTGCCCTGCGAACAGCCACCCACTGCCATTCGGTTCCAGAGCTTGGAAGGTTTCACTTCGTGGATAGTCTAGGGTGGAAGTTACCACTATATTAGTAAGTTGTGTAGTCTTGTCACAGTAATACATATTTCTTGGCTAGCAACATTCTGGTTTAACAACTCTCTGCTGTCTCTAGGGACTGCAGATGTATCTTTTTAAGTGTGTTCATTTATGGTTTGTTGTTAATATTTCCTTGTCCTACAGCAAGGTGGTTTCATGCCAAAATAATCTTATTTGTGAAGTAATATTAAACATACATCAGGGCTACCTCACCTTTGTCATAACTTTCTGGTTACTGATTTTACCACCCTTCTGTCTGTTTGATCTATAACTCTTTTACTGTTCCTTTTTCAATTAATGAATTATCAATAAGGCGACAACACACCCGTCGAGAGAAGAAGTCTGACTCCGTTACAGTCCAAGGACAGCAGATCAGCAGGTGAGTGTAACTTACTGCCGGGACAAAAGTCGATAGGCAGTAATCCTTCTCGCTTCATCTTCTTTAGAAAAACTTCACCATTTACTTGGCGACACATGCGCTCTCTTTTTCATTGTCTAAATGTACATAGTTAAATTATGAAACACTCTGTACACTAAGCTGACTTGCAGCATGACAACTAATGGCACAGCAGTAAAGGTCACTTCCATCATCCACTAAACCAAAAACTTAATTGTGCAGACAGTAGGTTTTCATTCTTAGTGTGACACATTTGGAAAATTTGTTATTACTAATCACACATTTTAAGTTGACATGTGGCACAGTGACGTATAGTGACGAGCATAACGGGTTTCACAATTTATGATCTCTCCCGCAAGTCACTGCACACTGTCTCGACCTTTTACGTGATTGGTATTATGTAGTGCAAATTCCATTTTAATAATGGAAACTCCAGGTTGGAATTTAACAATATAATGAGGAAAGTTTACAATTCACCGCAAAGAAATCTGTGACACACACATAAAAAAGTCACACACATACACTAAGGTATCACGTGTGGCATTGTTTAGGTTAAAGAGCAGTCACACAGGCACACTTCACAGTCACAACCGTCATCTCTGGCTGCCACACTCCGAATCCTGCTCTGTGGTGAGAGAATAGGGGAGGGACGGGTTGGGGGATTGAAGGTAATGGCACATTGCCTTACAGAGCATGTTGTATTAGGTACGCGCGCATGCACACACACACACACACACTAGTACGAAATGGGAGAGGTGTAATATAGAGGGGTTAGGAACTGTTGGATGTGGAGAAAGAGAGATTTATCACAGGTTGAGACCTGCATAATTTCGGGATCGGAGAAAGTACTGTAAGAGTAGCTCCCATATGGCAAATTTTACAATAGTACAGAAGTAAAATCAGAAATAACAGTTCACAGGTTTTGCTAAGTCATGAGAAAAATTAATTTCATTTGAAGCATGCAACATCATTGTCAGCAGAACTTATAAATAATTTTATTTTAAAGTAGTACAGTTTCTCAAAATGACCATTTTTGCATTTAATTTTCAGATAATAGATCCTGACAATCCATTTGGAAATTCAGATTCAGTGCGCATATTCCTTCTACAGTTTGCTTGCTTACTTGTGGATCAGGCAGCTCCTCATATACATGATGCACAAAATAAGAGACAAGGTATGATTCATATTGATTTTAACACATTTTGGTTGTTTTCTATTTATTTTTGTGTGCATCTGTTGTTTGATCAGATTTCTGTTAGACCATAAAAGGTAAAACAACAACAATAATTATTTTAAACATGGCTGCAGTTCAGCAACGGTGGAACACGATCCAAAAGTCAACAAAGTTTCAGCCGACCAGTTGCATAAAAATGGTTTACATGCATAAACCTTGACCTAAGTTTCGGCAAAAGTAATTTTGCCTTCTTCAGAAGTATTACATTTAGCTCACATTAAAATAGTTGATAAATAAAATGTGGCTGACTCCATGTCATAGAATAAAAAGTAAAATTTAAAACATGTGTACATCATAAAATTGTGGAGCACGACCACACACAGGTCGATTGAGCTCACATTCTTGTTTCTTGTTTCTCGTACCACTACCAGGTCTCAAGGTGCGGCGGCTGCTGATGTTTGCATGGCCATGCCTCATGGGGAAAAACTGTGTTGACCAGGCTACACGCTACCATGGACATCTTCTGTTGTCACACATTATAGCGAAGTTTGCCATCCATAAAAGGATTAAGTTGCAAGGTTTGTTACAGACATAGTAACTTCCATATTGTAAATTGAAATTTATGTCAGAACTGTTGATTTGCATCAAGGAGCCACATGTTCAGGTTTCTCATATGTTATTTCTTTTCCAGTATTCCACAGCCTACTGAAAGCGCACGCAATTGAGGCACGGGCTATTGTTCGGCAGGCATTAGAAATCCTCACACCTTTAATGCCAGTGCGAATGGAAGATGGCTACACAATGCTCACTCATTGGACCAAGAAAATTATTGTAGAAGAAGGGCATTCAATGCAGCAGCTGTTTCATATTTTACAGCTGGTAGTGAGGCACTATAAGGTTAGAATTTAGCATTTCTTAGTGTTTTATGTCTCTTTTGCTCACAATCAAAATACTGTAATTGTGTGTGTGTTGGTTCATTATGTGAAAATTGCAATGCCATATTCGTGATGTACAGGGGATGCAAATAATATAATTTCAAAACATGTTAAGAGGATGATTATCAACATCGTGATGACGACGACCTCTTTAGGACCATCACTGCAAATTCAGTTTTATTCAGTCCTGGTTTTCCAACATTTTTTCATAGCTATGAAATTACCTTGATGTTGCCAACTGAATTGTATGTGCTTCTACTGCTTGTCATCTTTACAGTCGCTACTTCTTATGTAGTTGAGTTGCTGTAAGTAGATCCCTGATAATTGCAGTAATTTAGTCATAGCATCTTTTTATATGGTTACTGCCACCAGTAGTATTTTATAATTTTGTAAATGTCTCTGTGGTAATTGCAAGGTATGGCTTACATCAGAAGCAATTTGCAATTTTTTGTTGAAAGTTTGCAAAATCTCTAAAAGTTGTCAGGGATAAATGTGGTGAATCCTTTTTATTATGCAGTCTCTTTTCATCCAGTATAGTAGCAATTTTCTTGCTCCCTTTTAATTGTTCCTAGTGTTTGTCTTCATCATTCACCCTTCGTGATACAATCTCATTTCTCACTTTTCTGTCCATTTCACACCTTCCACACTTCCTCATCAGGCCCACATCTCAGAAGCATCTAAGCATTTTCCCTCCCAGACAAATTGACATGGATTTGATACCGTAGAGGGTAACGCACTATTAAAAGCACCTGACTTATCTTACACTTAATTATTTATTTGATGGAGCAGAGAAAATAATACTACCACAGCATTTTGTTAGCAACAGCAATCCATTTTATGTCTGCATTTCTTATCAGGAAACTAGTAGTTTTATATTATAGGTACCTGAAACTATTAACTTGTTACAAATATTGCCTTTCAAAAAATTGTCACTTTATCTTACTCACATTTATCTTGATTTCATATTCCTCACAATTTGTGTTTAGCGCTTTTAACATGATGTTAATTGTGATAAATTATCACTCAGCAGTACCATTTCATCGAATCATGTGTAGTTTTTCTTTTCCCTTACATTTGTTTGTAGCAGTTTTAACAACATCATCTAAATAGATATTAAACAGAGAAGACAACATCCTTTGATTTTTAATCCTTATTCCAATTAATATTCCTTCTGTCATTGAATATCCTTTTGTTATTTTTGCTCTGTGTAATTATCAGCAGGTCCCAAGCACAGATAAAGAGGGAGGCTTTGTTGAAGGCCAACCTCCTATCATAGTAAAAAAGGAAATGGTTCATAAACATGTACAGCAGCCTCAGAACAGATTGAAATCAATGGAAAATGACACCAAATATGGAAAAAGGTCTTGCATTTGGGAACATGGAATTTACGCATGCTCTATGAGAGTGGTGCAGCTCCTTCTCCCCCATCCACTTCACCTGGTCTGCCTCAACCCTCTGTGCCACATCCCTGGATGCCAACCTCCACCTCACTGATGGCTCCATCCACACTTCTGTCCATATTAAAGCCACCAACCACCATCAGTACCTACGCTTTGACAGTTGCCATCTGTTCCACATAAAAAAATCCCTCCCTTACAGCCTGGCCACCCGTGGACGGCGTATCTGCAGTGACGAGAACTCCCTTTCTCGTTATGCTGAAGGTGTCTCACAAAGGCCTTCACAAACAGAAATATCCCATAGACATACTGTGCAAACAGATCTCATGTGCCATATTCCCACACACCCCAAATACCCCCCTTACCAGCAGTAAATAACCACAAAAGATTGCTCCCCTTATCACCCAGTAATGCCCTGGACTCGAACAACTGAATTGCATCCTTCACCAAAGTTTTGAATTTCTATCATTGTGCTCAGAAATGAGACATCCTGCCCAAGATCTTTCTCACCCCTCCGAAAGTGGTGTTCCATCACCCTCCCAACCTCCATAACATCCTAGTCCATCCCTATGCCACCCCGAACCAGCCCACTGCCACAGGATCGTATCCCTGTGGAAGACCCACCTAGCACTTCGTATTACAGATTCGTCATAGGTTTATCCTACCCTATCCCTACCCTATCCTTTTACCACTGTTTTCCTTCCTTGGTTGTTGTGGTAGTGATTGTTTCAGCTTTATTAATGCAAAACAGTAGTCTGATCCTACTTATGCTCCTCAGTGTCTTAACATTTGTTACTGCCCTTTTTATGATTTTTATCTAACAGTATGGTCTATTAATCAATGGAAATTCCAGGGAGAATTCAACAATATTTTTGTGACATTTGATGAGCTGCGGAATGGCACAAATAACACGATACAACTTAATAGCTTACACACACACACACACACACATGTTCACAGAAAATATGATGGACTATGAGCGATGCACGACGGGGGTGCAGGAATACACCAGTGCTGTGTGATGGGCAGGGCGGAAGGAAGTCGAGGGATTGGAATTTGTGTGGCTGGATGGGAAACATATGCGAGAATAGAGTGTAGGCAGGGAAGGGGAGGGGAGCATGGTGGGGGTAGGATCTAGCGAAGGTTTAGGTCTGGGGAATTGTGGGAGTGTAGGATGCATTGTAGGGAGAGTTCCCACTTCCGGATATTGGGTAGGGTATTTCACATTTCAGGGCAGAATGAAAAGTAGTCGAGGCCCTGGCAGAAAACGTGGTTTAACTGCTCCAATACTGGGTGGTACAGGGCCACAAGAAGGGTGCCACACATTCTGATCCCTCGCCTTCCTTCCGCCTTGTCTGTCAGACAGCTCTGGTGCATCCCCCACCCCTGCTGAGCAGCTCTTCGCTCTTCTCCTACTTTCCCTCTCCTTACCACTTCCTCACCCCCCCCCCCCCCCCACTTCCTCACCCCGCCATTTACTCACTCCGTGACTTCTTCACCCCGCCATGTCCGCACCCCGCCACGTCCTCGCCCCGCGACTTCCTCGCCCTGCCACTTCCTCACCCCGCCTCTTACTCACCCCGCCACATCCTCACACCACCACTGATTGCTCGCCTCATCTGTGCTGAGTCCCACAGACTAGGCATAGCAGTTGGAGATGGTGGTCGTGTCTGTGTGAGTGTGAGAGGACTCATTTTTTTGGAGGCATTGGTACCATGAAATGGAGAGAAACAGTATAACCACCTTATGAATTATACTCATGAGATTGATGTTCTTTTCCTTCCATGTTGTCAGTTATCAATATCTGAGAACTGCAGAGTCCACGACGAACTGTGCACGAAGGGAAACAGAAAAAATTCAATAGATCTCGCTTTCTGAAATGCATTTGACACGGTGCCCCACTTCAGATTGCCGAAGAGGGTGCGCTGGCCGCGATGGCCGAGGGCACTGAGGCACTCCAGTCACGGTCTGCATGGCCACTATGGTCGGGGGTTCGAATCCCCCCTCGGGAATGGATATTTGTGCCGTCCTTAGTATTAGCTAGTTCGTAAGTAGTTTGTAAGTTTAGGGACTGATGACCTCGTAGTTAAGTCCCATAAGCTATACAAAATTTGATTTGATTTGATTTGATTTGATGAGGGTGCGAGCATACGGGATAGGTAGACGAGTGACTCGATGGTAGTGGCAGTATGAGGTACCCACTGCCATGCACCAAACGTCATCTTATGGAGTATTGATGTGGACGTGGAAATGTATAGAGATCTGGACAACTTCTCATTCAGTCAAAATCACTTGACGAAATGGACTGATCGTTGTGTCTCCAGCAAACACTAATGTGCCCCTCACTGGACACCCAAAAAAAAAAACACGCTGCTCTTATTTATTTACTCATTTATTTTATCTGGCATTCTACATATTTTACATTTCCAATATTACAGAAGTTGTACTAAACCTACAAAAATTATAATTTTCAATTGGTACAGGCAACAAAAGGACATATGCACAGTTTATATTCGTATTTGATAAATAAGAAACATGGTAAGTATTACAATACAGAGAGGTTTTAATTATGGATGGTGACAAAGAGGAGGAAGTTAAATAATGGTGAGAAGAGCATTGATTTTCTATCACACAGACAGCAACTTGACTGTATACATAAGTTCAGGCTAGAGTTATAAGAGAATGACATAAGGAAGTGTTTCAACTTTTTCTTGAACGTAGCAGAAGACTGAATCGTGCCCAGAGAGCAGGGCAGCTTGTTCCAGAGGAGAACAGCAGAGGCAGAGAAGGAGTTCGCAAATGTTTTCGTTTTACGAATGGACACAGCTAGGGTACTAGATACGTGGGATCTTGTGTTAATATTATGATGGCATGAAAGATTGTTAATTTCTGAGGCGAGTTAGTGGGGTGCTTGCTCACTGAGCAGTCGATGGAGAAGGCACAGTGTGTGGCGTTCCTTAGTTTGTCTGGGTGTACAAACCACTAATACGATCAATTCGATGAATGTTGCATTACTACCGTATGTACGTATTCGTTGTTAACTCTAGCTATCTTGTATTTCACTACTTCTACCATGCTGAATCATATCACAGTACTGAAGGTTTGGTAGAATGAGTGATTGCACTAGTTTGCATTTTACATCTTGCGGAAAGATGTTAAAAAACTTTTTAAGGGTGTAGAGGCAGGTGGAGGTCTTCCTGCATACAGTGATGTTATTATCTGCCCAATTTAAATGTTCGGCACTAATGACACCCAGGTTCTGAACTGTTTACTGATACAGTATTGGGATACTGTGAAGTGGAAGGTAACTGGTCTCATAATTCAAAACTTACCAATTTCTGATGGGCGACTAAGATTACTTGCGATATTTTGGCATTTAATTTAAGTTCCAGGTTTTTCACCCATGTTAAGACTGAAGACAGATCCTCATTCGTCTGAACAATCACAGTGTTTATATCTTCAGGTTTGGTACTTCGGTTGAGCTGCAGGGCGTCTGCATAGAAGTGGTATTTACAGAAAGTCAAAATCAATCAAATATCATTGACATATGAGGAGAATAAAGGTGGACCTAAAACCGATCCTTGTGGCACTCCAGAAACATTTATCCAGGAGGAGTGTTCATTCCCACAGACAACATTTTGCCGTTGATTTTTTTAAGTTGCTTTCTAACCACTTCAGTCCACTGTTTGAGAACATTAGTTGTCACATTTTATTCAGCAGTATGTCAAAATTGACAGTATCAAAAGCTTTGCTGAAATACAGAAGTGTCAATATAGTAGCTTGCTGGTGGTTTTTAGAAAAGCCAGACTGATATTTGTCAAAAAAGCTGAATTGCACAACTGTTCAGTAATTTGGTCATGAACAATGTATTCAAGGGCTTTGGAAATGACAGGCAATATGCTGATTGGCCAAAAGTCACCAGGTGAGTTCAGGTTTTCTGTTTTAGGGATAGGTCAAGCGATGCTTCTTTTCCAAGATGTAGGATAAGTTCCATTCACGAGAGAGAAATTAAATATATCTGTTAAGACTTGCAGTTGTGTGAGCCATGACAGCTGATGCAAGTCCTGGTAGTGAAGTAGTGTGTTTGTGTGTGTGTGTGTGTGTGTGTGTGTGTACACAGTAACATAGAAGTTGTGTGATTTGTTGTGCATTAGTTTGGACTGCTCAGAAATTACTTTGATTAATATTTCCTAATTTAAGTAGTAGTTTTTGTTTTGTGCTATGAATATTACTTTGAAATAAAAGTATTGACCTACCATTCTGTTCCCCAAAATATAATAGTTTTGTTGATTAAAATTTTTCTCCTAGAATGATGTAACTTTTGTTGAGTAGGTTGATGTGTGCCACACAGTGAATCTCCATACGATGTGTTTCATGTTCACATTGCAGGTATATTACCCGGTTCGCCATCACCTGGTGCAGCACATGGTGAATGCCATGCAGCGCCTCGGCTTCAGTCCTAATTCCTCTATAGAGCACAGAAGACTCGCCGTGGAACTGGCAGATGTTATCATAAAGTGGGACCTCCAGCGTATCAAAGATGAAGCTGAATCTACATCTATAACAGTATGTTCCTTTCTTGTGTAGCATAATATCGGCATTTCAGTTGAATCATTATTTAAAATACTATACTATTAAAATAATTATGTTTTTAGGAAGAATCTGTTACATTAGGTACTCCTGTAAAACGCACACCTGTTGACGATCCTGGTATGAACCTGGAAAATCCACGTAAACGGCACGCCACGATGCCCGGTCCATGCATGATGCCTGCCCTGGTCACTAAAGTGGAGCCAGACTCCACCACACCGATAGATGCAGCTCATGCTGATGCCGTGCTCAATTTCCTCTTGCGGCTAGCGTGTCAGGTAATTGCCTCTATGCAATGTTGTATGTTTCAGTATTCTGACATATTGAGTGTACTTACATACTACATTTGCATGGCCACACTTTTCTTCCTAAATTTTGGCTTGAAAAGTTGTGCAGTCTCTCATCTAAATCTAGATTTCCAAACTTATATATACACGTATCTTGTGTTTGGTAAAATTCAATACATTAGCTGTTTATAAAGAGGAGGAGGAGGAAGAAGAAGCAGCAATTTTGTTCCATTAGTTATTTTGTACATAACATAAGGAGGCCAGATCACATAAATGGCTACATGTATTTGAAATTGATTAGATTCTCTCATTAGTGAGTGAAACCCATTTCAAATTGTTTTATGGCTCCTTCTTCAGGTGAATGATACGAGTTCGGCTCTGGGGTCTCCCGGAGAGCTGCTGTCACGGCGTTGCGTAGCGCTCCTGAAGACGGCACTCAAGCCTGAGGTGTGGCCCCGTGCCAATGATCTCAAGATTGGCTGGCTTGACAAGATCTTCCTGAGTGTGGAGTCGGCAACTCCCAACTATGGCAACATCTGCACAGCCCTCGACCTACTTGCTTACCTGGTGACACTTATGAAGAAGGAGAGAATACTAGCAAACATCAAACCACTGCAGCGAGGTCTTGCTGCTTGTGTGACGAGCTCCAACACCAAGGTCAGGTTTGAAATACGTTTTCTATTACTATCTGTTTTGTAATTATAAAAGCAATGAAACAAAACTGTTGACTGCGGAAGGAACGACAGTAATCAGTAAATTTGTAATGCTTCAAATTGCTGTTGAGAACATAAACAAGTATGACAACGTGAGAATCTCATCCTATGTAGAATACCATTACACAATTGTAATGTCTTTTACTACTTCTTATTATTAACTTATGAGGGATTTTATGCTGTTTGGTACTATATGTACTATGTTGTCATTTAAGTCTTTCATATGTCTTGAAATTAAATTGGAGAGGAATTACACCTTTTGCGGGAGTTTTTGTTTTGTTTTTATAATCCAGATATGTTTCGGCACTTATTGTGCCACCTTCCATGGATTTTGCCTTTAATTTCTGAAACTTTTTTATATGTTACAGTTTTTCGATTGTATAAACATATGGCTAAATTGTTTACTTTTTAGAATTCAATAGAATATTTTAGGCCTACATTTATTTACATATGTACATGAAGTTATTGGTATGTTGCTTTACTTAAGCAGTAACATGTTTTATCCTTCTCATCTGCAATGGCAAAATATTTTTATTTTGAAAATGACTAAATTTATTTTTCTTTCACCTGGATATTACAATGAAGTATACTGTATACACTCAAGTACTCCGCGCCCCCGAGTAATCCTCGCACCCCCAAATGAAGGTGAATGACTCTAGGGTCATTGTCTATTCTGTCACATTGTACATTTTCTAGAAAGATCGATCGTCACTTTGCTTTTGAGGTCAGTACGCTAGGTTATTGGCTACTGGTCACGTTGCTTCAATCTGTTCAAGTTCGACAGTCTGCAGTTTCACATGAGGTGATCGCTCGATGGCCCAATCGTCGAATTATTGGCTTCCACACGTGGAGAGAGCGACGGACGCCTTACTGCACGTCAGCACTGTCGAAATGCGGCCACTGTCGAACTCGCCTGTGCCTCTGAATTGAACTGAGTTTTCATGTTTACGTTATGTATTACTCACCTTTAATTTATTACTGCATTTTATTTCACTAATTTATTTACACACTTTACTGTACTCAACACTGTTGATGGACTGTCACTCAGTTTGGTTCCTGATAGTGGCCTCCAGTTTACATTGACAGCTTTTTGCAACTTTTGTGTTCAGCTTGGGTTACGTCACATTAGGGCCCTTCCCTTTCGCCCCCAGTCCAAGGGCGAAGCCGAAAGACTGACGCGCTCTTCAGAGTTTGTATGAGGAAGTACGTGCCCCCCTCCTCTGTTGACAGTGCAATGTCACATTTCCATCCTTCTACCGCTTCACACCAGCAGAGGATCGCAGCTCTGCTGAACCTATTCGTGGCCTCAACCCCGGATGCCGCTGTGCCACTACCGGCCCGGCTCCGGCGTCCGAGTGCGGGGATTCGGGCACTGTCAGGACAGGATGGCGGGTGCTGTCTCGACCTACCTAGGCCACCACCGCCTCCGCTCGCCGCGCACTGCCGATGGCTTGGTGCAACGTCACCAAAATTGACTGAGTCCGCAGTTACTCGTGGAGGCCCGATCAGAGTCTCCACAGACAGCGATGGCCACACCGCCTTCCCGGACCATCATTGCTGCCCTGCAGCCTTCTGCCTCTCCTCTCGGGGTGCGCACTTTCCCGTCTGCAGGACTGCGCTGCCCCTGCACCCAACATCTCTGGCTGAGGCAGTCGCCACCACCCCGCCCGTTGTCCAGGGAGTGCCACCGCCGTGCCGTACGTTAGCTCATCGCCCGGAGATATCCACTCTCTCCCGTTTTGTGCCTGCCGTCGCCCTCGAGCCACCGGTCACTGCCGGGTGCGTCACGGAGGGTTGGTCGGGGCGGGCGACTCAGATACGGGCACGGGGTACAAGGAAAGGCGCGGACCGGATTTCGGGTCAGCTAAAAGAGACCGTAAGGCAGGATCGGCGGACTGTGCGGCGGCGAAGACGTCGTGACTGAAAGGTGTAGTGAGGGAACACGCCCGACTGAGGCAATCGGCCACAATGTTGTATATGCCGGAAACGTGTTGTATATTGGGCAATAAACTCCTGGTGTCTGAACTGACGTGGCGAAATATTGTCTATGGGTTTTTTGCAAAAACCTGTGATGAGGGGGCGGTGATCCATGTAGATTGTAAAAACACGGCCCTCCACAGAGGGGCGAAAGTAACGCACGGCTTCAAATATCGCGTAAAGTTCGCGGTCGTACGCGGCCCACAGCTGTTGCGGCTCAGTTAACGTTTGGGAAAAGAAAGCGAGGGGCTGCCAGGCGTTGGCAACGCGTTGTTGCAATACAGCGCCGATAGCTAAGTGGCTGGCGTCTGTTACCAGTGCCAGGGGTGTGTCGTGTTGCGGATGAGCGAACAGCGCTGCTTCCGCGAGTGCAACCTTTGCGTTGGGGAAGCTTTCCATCATTTGAGGCGTCCACTGAACTGGCCTTCTACCAGATGTTTTGTGGCCCCGAAGTGCGGCTGTTCGGCGGCAGATTTGATGAAACGTCTGTAGAAATTTAGCATTCCGAGAAAACGCCGCAGCTCCTTGAAGGTGGAGGGATGAGGAAAGTTGAGGATGGCCTGAACCTTGTCGGGGAGGGGGCGAGAACCTGATGCTGACACCCAGTGTCCTAGGAATTCCAGCTCAGGAACACCAAATAGGCACTTGTCCAGGCTGAGAATTACACCGGCTCTCTCGAGGCGTGTGAATACCTCGCACAAGTGTTGGCGATGCTCCTCTGGCGATTTTGAGAAAATCAAGATGTCATCAAGGTAGGCGAAACAGTTGCTGTCACCGCGTAGGACGTTGTCCAGAAACCTTTGCCACGTTTGAGCGGCGTTCCGTAACCCGAAGGTCATGAAGCGACTTTCAAAAAGCCCAAAGGGTGTGATGACGGCTGTCTTCGGAACGTCCTCAGGGGCTACCGGAATCTGCGTAAAGGCCTTGGCGCAATCGAGCTTTGTAAATATCGTACAGCCAGAGAGGGCATCGCTAACTAACTACTACAATAAAATTACATGGAACAATAATCAACACATTTCATTGAATAAAAGAGGGCACACCTATGATTCCTGTTTTAAATGAAGTACAAGAAAGGGGGAGCACGCCTGTGATTCCTGCTCGTGTCTACACGAGGTGGCTTGCTCATGGCCATGTGGAAGCTTGCTAGCCGCGCCAAGCCGGACTCACCTGCTGCTCTGCTCTCCACTGCTCGGGGCCGACTGGTCGTCGCCACGAATCGCCGGCACTGCAGAACCCCCCTTCTACCATTTGGACACGGGCTTGGAAGGGGAGCTAGGTTGCCGAAATTCCTTGCTGGCCGAGCGTGCAGGATACACAGGCGTGCAAATACAACTAAGGGCACAACTTTCATCGCTTTGGTGGGCGTCTTTTAATTACTGCACCGAGAATCCGTCAGTGAGTTGCATGGGGAGTGGCGGCCGCCACAGTATATCTTAAGTAAGACCACCGTTTATGTCATGTAGTCATTTTAATGCATGCTTTTGATTTTTGTGAATGCATTATCTCATTTTTAGTCTCCCTTCGACATTTCAATATAAATAGTTTTTAGTTTTATAAGTTTCATTCTACTTGATTGTTATGAATGATATAAACTTATTTTTACCTCTATATTCTGCAAGTTTGTTGCCTGTTTTGTTTTTTGTTTTGTATATTTTTAAATGTATTCATCCATTAAGGCAATTACAGAAATCAAGAATTTTTAATGGTTTATATCTTATAGTCACTTCTTCTTATACAATTTTGTCTTCACTGTAATTTCGTGTCTCATTTTGATTCCTATAAATTGTATGTCACTGTATTCTTGTAGGGAGCGTAATGTCAGCAACATGTCGTGTGTGGAATAGGAGTTTGACTATACTGTTTACTCTTGCATATATTGTCCCTGTTGTAAAACCTGCCCTATGCATCCTTCCACCACCACTTACTCCAGTCCAGTAACCCAAATGGTGTACACGATCAAGGGTAGAGCCACTTGCGATAGCACGCACGTGATTTACCAACTGATATGCCTGCACTGTGAAGCGTTCTATGTGGGAATAACCAGCAACAAACTGTCCATTCACATGAACGGTCACAGGCAGACAGTGTTTGTTGGTAATGAAGATCACCCTGTGGCTAAACACACCTTGGTGCACGGCCAGCACATCTTGGCGCAGTATTGCACCATCCGGGTTATGTGGATACTTCCCACCGACACCAACCTTTCAGAACTCTGAAGATGGGAACTTGCCCTTCAGCTTATTCTCTCCTCCCATTGCCCACCTGGTCTCAACCTCTGCTAAATTCAAATTCCCGCTCACCATCTTAAGCATCTTTGCCTCGGTTCTGTGGACAGAGCCTCTGCTTCAAGTGGTAACTCTGTCCAACTTCTTTGCTTTTTACAAATGTTTGCGTTTGGATGTGTGTGTGTGTGTGTGTGTGTGTGTGTGTGTGTGTGTGTGTGTCTGTGTGTGTTTGTGTGTGTGTTTATTTGTTTACCTTCCTTTTTTTCTCCCCTAAGGTAAGTCCTTCCACTCCCGGGATTGGAATGACTTCTTTTCCACTTCCTTAAAACCCATATCCTCCCCTTTCTCCTCTCCTTTCTTCCTCTTTTCCTGAAGAAGTGACCAACAGTTGTGAAAGCTTGTATGTGTATTTGTGTGATTTTATTTGTGTCTGCCGATGGGCCTGTCCTTTGGGTAAGTCATCCGTTTTCTATTTTTTATATTTGTTTATCCCACCAGGAAAGTTTCCTTCTATAATTTTCCTAGCATATATTGTTATAGGCATACAGGTGCAGAGACTAATTCCATAAGCAAGTGGGTACTCAGTATTCTGTTTGTGCTAATTGTATCTTGTTTGATTAGTTCCTGAGTGATGTATGCATTATAATATTTAATCATATTTATGGTTGGGTATTAACATCTTAATTTTGTTGTTTTTACAGGTAATTAGGTTGACACACAGTCTCATGACAAGACTTATGAGCTATTTCCCGACTGAGTCAACTACAGCAACTGTTGCTTCCAAATATGAAGAGCTAGAATGTCTGTACTCTAGTCTTGGAAAGGTGAGTCATAATGTTTTTCATGCTTTTTGATATGTACAAAAAGCCATTTATCTCCTGAATGTACTGTTACATTATATACATAATAGAACAAAATTCAGTATTATAACTTTTGATGGAGTTGAAGTGGCTTTCAAGCCCACTTTCTGATTGGTCTGCATTTACTGCATTATATTAGGGTTAGTAGATTTCCAAATTCAAAATACGGGACCTACATGGGTACCAAAGATTGTGAAACCAAATGTTCACTTTACCTGCAGTGTCATCAACCTTACTGTTACCCCTTAAAGATAACACAGTAAAGTGTCCTTGATGTCATTAGCACAGACAATAAGCACTCGAATTAATGCTTGCACAGTATAGGAAGGAAAAAAGCCACTATAGCAGCCCCTCCTCCAAACCCCCTATTTCAGTACTTTATGCTGTGTGCAAAAAGTGCGACTTGAAACTAATTTAATTGCTGAAAGAAAACAAAACCAACAGAAGAAGCATAGTACTTGCAGGCTTTTGGGACAGGGTACACTACATATACGGAAATCTCAATAACTATCACATATCAAGTCACTCACTAATACAAAAATTAACCAAAAAAACTCTCACGACAAAAGCCAAATAAATTGCATTAATAATTAAAGGAATGATAATTATTATTACTTACACAGTTTACTTGAAATCTCAATTATATTTTTTTTCAGAAGAATGTATAATAATATACTAATAGGACAGTTTACAACTCGTGACAACAAGCCGCGACAGGAACATAAAGTAGGCACAGGCATACAACACTTTCAGCTATCGGCCATGGCTTTCTTCAGAAATAGGAAACACTCACACAACTGTCATCTCCAGCTGCCATACTTCAAACTACACTCTGCGGTGTGGAAAGAGGGGTGAGGAAGGAGGGACAGGAAGGTTGCATTATGGTGGTGGGGATGGATACAGCACAGTCTCCCAGAGTATGTACATATTAGATGTTAGGAACACAATGCAGCTCGCTTCAGGATGGAGTGTGGAGGTTGGTGAGTGGAGGAAAAAAAATGAATGCCAGCCCCCCCCCCCCCCCAACACACACACAGCACTCAAAATAGGAGAGTTTTAGGATGTGGGAACTGTAGTATGCGGAAAAAAGGGAATTTACATAAGTTGAGACCTGGATTATTTTGGATTGGAGAATGTGCTGCAGGGATAACTCCCATCTGTGCACAGTTCGAAAAAGCTGGTGCTGGGTGGGAGGATCCAGATGGCCCGGGCTGTGAAGCAACCATTGAAATCAGACATATGCTCTGCTGCATGTTGTGCCACAGTGTGGTCTACCTTGTTTTTCACCACAGTTTGGCGGTGGCCATTCATTCTAATGGATAGCTGGTTTGTCATCATGCCAATATAGAAGGCTGTGCAGTGATTGCAGCACTGCTGGTAAATTAAATGGCTATTCTCGCAGGTGTCCCGGCCTCTGATAGCGTAGTATAAGCCTTTGAATAGGAAGTGCTGGGTGGGTGGATTGGACAGGTCTTCCAATGAGGTCTTCCACAGGGATATGATCCCTGTGGCAGTGGGCTGGGTTTCAGGTGGCATAGGGATGAACTAGGATGTTGTGGAGGAACACCACTTTAAGAGGTGTGGGAAGGATATTGGCCATTATGTCTCATTTATGGTCATGAGGACAGAAAATCAAAACCTTGGAGAAGGATGCAATTTAGTTATCCAGGATAGTACTGGGTGACAAGAGGAGTGCTCTTTTGTGGTTGGTTACTGGTGGTAGGGGGAGGATTTGGGATGTGTGGGAATGTGGCATGGGAAATCTGTTTGTGGACTAGGTCTGTGGGATACTTTCTGTCGGCAAAGGCCTTTGTGAGACCCTCAGCATATTGGGAAAGGGAGTTGTTGTAACTGCAGCTGTGCTGTCCATGGGTGGCCAGGCTATAAGGGAGGGATTTTTTTCGATGTGGAAGGGATGGCAACTGTCAAAGTACTGAAGAATGTATGTCACTCAGGAGTTCAGTAGTTTTACTATGATTTTGATAAGAATCATCCCATAAGATTTCTGATAATGTGTACCTGTTTAATTATTTCCTTCCCGTTTGAACACATAATCTTACTCTTTTTACGGTCCATGAAGTATTTATAATGGGAAACACTCTTTCTGTAGCTGCATTAGTGCCAGGTAGAGCTATCTCAAACCCAGTAATGAGGTGCACCGTTTTGAACCCGGAAGTAAGTTGAAAATTACAGACCAGTTTTTTTCAATTCACTTCACAGTTGCCCACCTTCACAGTTGTCCACACTTCATCAGTAAGCTGATCTTTACATCTCTCTTTCAAAATATTTAAAGCGAACTCCGGTGAAGTTTAAGCTGAACAGACTTCCAAAGAAGAGGATATTTCAGCTGAACTCAGTTAAATGGCTTCACCACATTGAGTGGGTAACCCCGTTTCACGAAATATTCAATTAATTTCTCTTGAAATAAACTTGAATTTGCAAGAAAACAGACTCTTTCAGCATGCTATCTTCTACCAATTAACTTATCAATCACTCAGTTTTTGATGTTGGAGAAGCATTATGTAGTACCAATCAAAGAAATTAAATAATTGTGCCTTATTCACTTTGAGTTGAAGCCTATTTTCTGAATTGTTTTATTATAACCAAGTCTCTTCTACTTTTGGTTATATGAGATGGTCAATAGAAAACAGGACAATATACGTCCCATGTTCATTTTGTCTGGACAACAGAACAGTTAGTCTAAATAAAGGACAATTCCATAAAATATGCGATGTGTGATTACCCTATATTATATGCCCTTGCATTAAGTTAAAGTATGTGGTCAAATGTGTTAAAAGGGGGATAAGATAGGAGCTGTTGTGCATTGCACTCTTCACAGATCTGAATGATTGTATTCAGTGACTGAAAATTGTTATTTAGGTCCAGTGAACAAGATAAAAAAACAAAATGTTCAACAATTTTGATCACATTATTTCCACGCATGATCATATAGTCATTAGTTACGTAAACATAGTTTAACTAATATTCTTTTTGTATACGGTCAATAATCCACGGCTACTGAACAGATGTCCATATCTAGAGGTCTGCACGGATGTGTATATCTACAAATTACATGCGGATAAATAGCGAGGTATCTGCCCAGTACATCTGTCGATATGTTAGTTGAAAAGTTCAAGCCTGTGGACATTCATGGAATCCTTTCAGGGCCCAGGTGGAGTGGAAGTCTGTTGTCCTCATCCTCCGGCCACAGCGGCGTAGCTGAAACCAGGGAACCTGCGCCTAATCAGTTTACGCGACTGTGTCTTATCTGCGGTCTGTCAAGTGCTTTGTGGATGGGAAACCGGCTCGCTGCCTACCATAGGTGCCATGCCGAATTTCTGCTGCCTTCAGTTAGCACTTTGTAGTGACCGAGTGACAACATATATCATAGTTAATGCAGTGACAGTTCTTTCTTAAAATGAACATGACATCAATGGATACTGTATTGTATAAAGTGAAAAGAGGCGATTTGACATTAGTGAAGGAAAACAAATTGGAATAGTCAATTTGGAAAAAATTTGGTTACGTATTTGCGTGTGAAAAAGTATATTCTTACACTGTTTCATCGCAACTAAATGAATGGCATAAAATACGAACAAACATACATACAAACATTCGTGTTTATGTTTTAGATAAATGGTGATGGAAGTAATAAAGATCCTGTTTTGATGGTTAATAGCCTTGTACCCCAAAAAATGACCACAAAAGTATAATGTACTAGGTTGACAGTTGTGTTTTAATTAAAATGTAAGCCTTTATTAATAATGCTACAGATTTGGGTATCAAAAATAGTAAAATATTTAAAAGTACCGGTAGTTGATTTGCAGCATAGGGTAGACCCTATTGGAAGTGTAGATTTTTAAATGATTACATGGAACAAATATGGGAAGGATTAAGATGCTTTTAATAACTTATAGTGAAAATGGGTACAATGCATCATTCGCTTATTAACTTCGGGGGGGCCAGAGAATAATGAAGTATAAACATTCACATTGCTATCGTTGGCATATTAACTAGTATTCTCAGAAGTAAGGATCATCCACAGGTAGTTTCCACATGGTCAATGAAATCTAGCTGTGTGTGTTAATAGTGACCTTCTGGGTGTTTTGCTGTGCATTTGTTTCCATTTCTACATGTGTACACTGAATATTTGGGCATCCATGAGGTCTCAACAAAGTGCAGGAAGAATCGTTAGATAGACTAGCTTAGGATACACTCCAGATTCTTTGTTTTGTATTGATAGTTGTTCAGCTGAATTGTGTGGCTTTTGTTCACAGTTTGTTTGTGAAGGGCTATCCCAGTATGAGAAGCAAGCCAGTGCTAGCCCAACAATGCTGTACGGTCCTCTCATGATGCTCAAGTCTGCATGCCTCAACAACCAGACCTACATCGACCGGCTGATCACACCTTTTATGCGAGTGCTACAGAAATTAACGAGGGAGCATCTGAGTCCGAGTATTCAAGAGCAGAATGCAGCCAGCACAGGTACAAATTCTCAACTACACTTCAGAATGAAGTTAGTAACTTTCTTATCATCAGTATTTCTGACAAATTACAAGTGGAGATAAAATACACACACACACACACACACACAACCACACATCCACCCTGAGAAGTTTGATTGTTTAAAGGTGTAAGTTTCCTTCATTAGGCATTCATTCATTCCTGCTGATAATTGTTGGATGTTAGAATGCAAACTTCTGTGTGATTTTGCAACCTGACAATTATACATTCTGTTATATTTGTATAGTCTTTGACATAAATAAAGTTATGTTTGTCTGCATTAAATTTTGTCAGTTAAAAGATTTTCTATCATTAAATGTAAAATAACCATATGGAATTTCTTACATGGTAGCAGAGCTTGTGAAGTATTTAATGGTTAACATGGCAACAGTAAATTATTAAATTTTCAGTTGGTGCAAACAACATAACTTCAGCTGTCAGCTACGCGGACTGATACGCCGTGTCATTTTTCTAAGTATTTAATACAAGATGATGTCAAGTTCTCATCAAAATCAATTTCACATTGACAGACTTACCGGACATTATAACAATGCTAGTTGGAAGTTTTCAGTACAATTATGTTTAGAACATGGGACTGTGTGTGAGGTACCAACACTAATCTGAAGAAAGAAATAAAGACAAGATTGAAGCTCATTTTATTGTTAATCCCATCAGTTACAAGCACATACAAAATGCACCTATTGCGAAATAGGTCTGGGAGAAACTGGAGCAAGTTTTCAATGACAGTGGTTTAAATAGACAGTTGCATTACTGAGGGTCGTCATTAGCACTACTTTGGAATCATCTGAAAATGTTGAAGATTATGTGAACAAAATCATCTCACCTGCTCATAAATTAAGAAACATTTAATTTGAAGTCAATGATCAGTGGCTAGGGATGCTAATGTTGGCTGGTTTGCCTGAATCTTACAAACCAATTATAAGGGGAGTTGAAAGCTCAGGAATGAAAATCACTGTAGATCTTATAAAAATAAAGCTTTTACAAGAAGTAACAGATTGAAAGAGTTCAGCAGTTTTCACAGGAAAAAGTCTTGTTCAAGGAAAACAGGTGTTTAAGTAAAACACCGTGAAATACAATAGATCATTGTGGTGCTTCAGTTGCAGTAAATACAGTCACATTACTAATTAGTGCTGTGTGTTTTCACAAGACGACAAATAAATCGGAAGAAGATAAAACTTTTGTCACAGGTTTTACTGCTCCTCTACAATTGATGGATCCAGACGTATGGTATGTTGACTCAGGTACATAGATGCACATAAGAAATCAATGTGATTGGATGTAAGAAGTCTAGTGATACCTACTATAAAAGGTGCCTGTAAGACACTGCTTCCTCTGAAAAATATGGGCAATGTCAATTTGATATTGAATAGTAAGAAAACGGGGAAAATGCAGGTAAGAAGTGTCTTAAATGTTCCAAAACTTGCTGCTAACCTTCTGTCTGTGCTATGGTCAAAAACGGTTGACATGTAAATTTTAGATATGATGACTGTGATATATATAACAAAGAGGGGAAGTTTGTGAGTTCAGCGACACTGATAAACAATTTATGCCTACTAAACACACAGAAAGAAGTGAATGCTAATTTAGCATGTTCTCAGAATTTAAATTCTATTATCCTGTGGCATCGCCGTATGGGACATACGAATTTTAATTATGTAAATAAGTTACCAGATTGTGCAAAAGGTGTTAGTTTGTATCTTACCAGTAGTAATGAACCTGTCAAATGCACAACGTGTCTTGAAGTTAAGCAAACTAGACTGCCTTTTTATAATACTGGTTCTAGAGCTTGCCAACCATTACAGGTCATTCACAGCGATGTATGTGTTTCTATTGAAATCACATCACTGGGAGGAATGAAATAAATTTCTTACTTTCATAGATAATTATTCCAGAAATATTTATGTTAAAAAAAAAAAAAAAAACAGCCTCAGTATATTGAGAACCTTAAAGGATTACAAAAACTAGTAGAAAATGAATTTGATAATAAAATAAAAATTATTCACTCAGACAATGGTAAAGAGGACTATAACAAAAGTTTCGAAGATTTCTTGGGCAAAAATGATATTAAGTGTCAGAATACTGTTCATACTCTCGTCAGCAGAATGGTCTCACAGAGTGTATGAATATTCGATTAATGATGAAAATTCTCCTCAGAGATTATAAATATTGTTGAAACGAGATAGATTGGCTGGCCAGTACTTACCTTTGTGCTGTACCGCCGATAGTAACACACACACACACACACACACACACACACACACACACACACACACACACACACACAAGGGGACAAAAAGGACAAGCTTTCGGAACACAGTTCCTTCATCAGGTGGGAGAGAAGGGAAGAAGAAAGGATGGGAACATAAGGAAAAGGTTTCACGACCTAGTTCATGAAGGTGGTGTTTCAGGAGTGTGGATGTCAGAGGTACTGCATGTACGTACTGAGCCAAGCCAGAGAGGATATATATAACCAAAGAGGAAAGATCAAGTAGTGAAGAGAAGAGAAGAGGAGTGAACTGATTGATGCTGAGGGGTGTAGGAGGGGCGGGGGGTTCTGTAAAACGTTTTTCATTAACAGGGAAAGATGGATGGAGACACACACACACACACACATACACACACACACACACACACACACACAGAGAGAGAGAGAGAGAGAGAGAGAGATGATGATGATGATTTGGGATATTGTAAGGTTGGAGGAGGATGTTGCTGAGGTTGGGAGGATGGCGGAAGGCTACTCTGGGTGGTGTGGGAAGAACAGTTTGGATCTCATATCAGGGCATGACTTGAGAAAGTCATAGCCCTGTTTGAGGAATCTGTTGAGGCATTCCAGGCCAGGAAAAAAATCTGCATGAAAGATATTGGCTAATTGAAACAATGTATTGCGGAATAGGTTTGATTAAGCTATATCGAAAGAAGTGTATATATATCAGTGAAGTTTTGTATTCCTCTGGAATGACAAACAACAATCCTGTTTGAAATCCCATTAAAGTGAAACTACAGTTTGATAAAAATATTACTAAAAGGAGCGACAGTGTACATTATAGACAAGCGATCTGACGTCTGCTGTATCTTGAACTAGTTACAAGAGTGGATGTCTCATGTGCCATAAACAAGTAATGTAACAATCCACGGAGTAAACACTAGCTTGGTTTGAAATGAGTTTTCAGATTTTTTAGGAAACTAAGGATCTGAAACTATGTGTCACAAAAGAAGACTTTACAGAAATAACTGGATACTGTGATGTGGATTGGGCCATTGATTCTACAGAGAGAAGATCCTGTACCTGATACATGTTTCTATGCCAGAAATTCGGTATTTCTTGGAATTCATGCAAACAGCAGACTGTAGTACTTCCTACAGTGGGGTAGAATATATGGCAGCTCAGGAAGCTTTGTAGCTTCAGCAGCTGCAAACTGAAATCAGCCAACAAGAAAATAGTGTGCTGATTAAACTCTGTGACAATCAAAGGGCATTTCATCTGATGACAAAACACATCAACATTGGTTTGTGTTTCTTAAAGGATGTGGTATGGCAGCTGACATCGTAACTAAAGGAACAATGTATGGGTTTGCATTCTGGATGGGGATGTTGGATATTAGAATGCAGACTACTGCATGCTTTCACAATCTTTTTTTGACATTGCCGAGTGTTTATATATTTTATAGTCTTTGTTGCAAATAAAGTTATGTTTATCTGTGTTACCTATTGCCAGTTAAAAAAGTTTTCTATCATTAATTGCAAAATAACCATATGGAATTTCTGCAATAATTAAAGAAATTATGTTATTCCATATATGAATCCAAATTAAATGCATTACATAAAAATAAATAATTACACAATTAAATGTTGATAATACCTTTGAAAGGAGTAAATTTAGATTTGTGATTCATGAAATTTGTCTAACTTCCATTGCAGGCAGTGACTTATTGATTCTCAGTTTAGACATGGTAAAAAACCGTGTAGTTGTGATGGGTGCTGATATGCGGAAGACGTTTATTGGTACTATACTGGTTGGTCTGATTGAAAAATCACCAGATATTAAGGTTATGAAGGCCATAACAAAGGTGAAGTATTACCTCAATAAATTGCCTGACTAAAAGTCAATTTTGATTTAGGTTGCATAAAGAGCAAAATATTTCTACGATTATTTGTTTTGCAGATGCTAGAGGACTGGATGAAGAACAAGAACCCTATTGCCATTAATCAGACTCCAACGTTGAGAGAAAAATCCATACTTCTGGTCAAAATGATGCACTATGTCGAAAAAAGATTTCCTGACGAATTGGAGTTGAATGCGCAGTTCCTTGATATTGTTAATTTTGTTTACAGGTGAACAAAATATGTTGTATAAACTGTTTTTGTAATGGAGTAGTTGAAAAACATACCATTTTTTCAAAACTGTTATATATAACTGTAAATTATCTACTTGCAGAGATGAAAATTTGAAGCAGTCTGAACTGGGAACAAAGTTAGAGCCAGCATTTCTGGCAGGGTTAAGATGTGTGCAGCCATCAATCAGAGCTAAGTTTTTTGAGGTATTTGATGCTAGTATGAAACGAAAATTGCATGACCGTCTGTTGTACATAATGATTTCTCAGAACTGGGAGCCTATGGGACCACATTATTGGATAAAACAGTGTATAGAGCTCTTGATCATGACAGCAAATCCAGGTGTGTGTATGTACAAATTTATTCTTTTATAGTTACTGTAGTTGCTTTTCTTTAGATACTGTACTCAAACATTTTTCTCGGCAACAATAATTGTTGTCTTATAAGAATTCTTTTGCAACCAACCAAATGAATCCCTCAAAGTCTTGTCAGTAGTGTGAATTTTATATTGCTACCATAAGGTTTTGCATTTGATAATATGCAAGATGTTATGATTGGCTGATTGCATTTAATTTTTGCACGGTATCCCGTAACTGACATTTTAGGCATAATATTGAGCTCAACTGCACCGAAGAACACATACAGCAATGAATAATTAACCATTCTGTGAGTAGAAGGCACAAAATCAAAGTGAGAAATGGGAATGTATCCCATTTTTTTGCGGTTTGGAGGAACAAGTGGATGCATTTTCCGTGTACCACAAATGAGAATGAAGAGGCCTACTATTTTACTTATTACGTTCTTCACAACACCAACATTACAATGAAGAGAATTGCTATGGAGATGTAGTTTCTCTTACACTTAAATGCTCACGACAGACCATCAGTTAGCACTTTCCATTTTTGTATTGGTATTGTCAAACTTTGAAAAACTGTTCATCCTTTTTGACACATGCAACACTAATTAACTATAATTAGGGACTGGACAGAGTTGCATTTTGTGATAAATGCCAACGTAGACACTGATTTTGTGTCAAAGTATGAAATTATGTAATAGTTGCTATTTTTATGCTTATTGTTTCTAGATTAGCTACTTTATCAGATAGTGTTTGAAATATCTTTATTTTCTACACATAATGACTGAAAAAGTAAGTGCCTAATTTAACACATAACATAATAAAGCATAATTTGGGAAGGTATGTTTGTAGAACATGTTTGCAAAGTAAAAGTGCACAAATTAAATGATGTATCAGTGCAATCTATTCCCCAGTGCCCTGTCCACTGTGGTTGACGGAATGTTCTGTGTGAGATACACATTACTTAATGCAATGTAATTGGCCTTCTCAGACATGGGCCCTAGCCTATTTGGGGAGGGTTTCATTTATCTGCAAGCTAAAATTCAAATTAGTTGGTATAAATGGGGAAGCTTTCATTGCATCAGTTTTAGGTAGAAGGTGTTTCGAATAATGGCTGCATCAAATACCACATTAAAGCTCCTACTTCTTCGCTTGCAAATAGAGTGAACACATGGCCTTTGTGAGCGAGCCGTTGCACAGTAATCATTCCGTCATCCATATTTTAATTTTGAAATAAATCAAATGACAAAACTTGGCGCTGTGCAGATTTTTATTGTGACACAATTACCAAGAGAAGGGATTGGTGATATGTGTGTCCACTTTTGCAGAACAGGGTTGTTGGCTTTGTCCCTGTCCGAGCAAAAAATTTTAGTTTTGGGAATAAGTGAAAGATTAGATACTTTGTGTGAAGTGAGGGGCGTAAGGAGAATGTTCAAATATTTCCCACATATGGCAGTGAAGTTCTTGCTGTCTTCATGCTGTTGCACGAGGCGCACACACAACACAAATAAGAAACACCTTTGCCAACTGATCCACATCTCTTGTTTCAGGTGATGTGCC
Source organism: Locusta migratoria (assembly GCA_026315105.1). NCBI lineage: Eukaryota > Metazoa > Arthropoda > Insecta > Orthoptera > Acrididae > Locusta > Locusta migratoria. Next base: position 814,152,380 of record CM048744.1, on the reverse strand, counting down.
AAAGCCATTGATGAGTTTCACAATAGGCCCTTTTGTTTGCATGAACTCTGTATGGATCGGACCTTTAACAGTCCCAAAAATTGTTGCCATATTGGAATTTCGTTTCCTTTTTTCGGGTTTTGTGGGATAGTCAGAGTGATATCATTCCATGTCCACTGGAGCCTCCTACCAAACTCAGACTTAATCTCCTGTTATGATGCGGCCGAGAAAAATTCATAATGCACAGTGTCACATTTTAACAAAAATTAAAGGTGTGTTCTCTACCTATTTTGGCTGGTGGGCACCTGGCAAATTATTAGTCAGCACACATTTTTACAATGTGCTCTGTTACTATTGCCTGTAAGAATTATCATGTAATGTGTGGAGAAGACTCATGCAATGTGATGAAAATACCAGCTGCTTTTCTAGAATTTTGTCTTCGAACTGTTGCTTTCAAGTCATCCGTAATGACTAATCACTACCCACTACCAACATTGTTCTGCACCCTTGCACCATTTTCTCACTGAGATCTCTTTCATTGCACGGTCACCGTAAACATTCCTTATTTGCTGTAATTTATGCCCATCCTTTATTCTTCCCTTCTCTCCCACCTGACGAAGGAACTCTGTTCCGAAAGCTTGTCCCTTTGTCCCTTTTTTTCTGTTTTTTCATTTTGTGTTACTATCGGCGGTACAGCACAATGGTAAGTACTGGCCAGCCATTCTATCTCATTTCAACAATATTTATTATCTCTGAGGAGAATTTTCATCATTAATCGAATCGTAATTTATGTTTGATGGGATAGACAACGGGTGCTGCCATTTTGGGCGGTTACCAAACAGGGAGGCATGATACCTTTACTACAAAAGTTACACAGAGACAGGAAAAGGTACCAACTGACACGCTAACAGTTGCAGAGGTGTGTTTGTGTGTGTGTGTGTGTGTGTGCAGCTACCTGTAATAGTGTGAAACTGTATAATAATGTGTTAATATGTTGGTGGCAGTTTTTTATCTTATTTATTTAATTATTATGTGTAAATTTTATGTTTTTATAATAATGGAAAGTCCAGGTTCGAATTAATAATATTGTAAGGACAGTTTACGACTCACTGCATAGATGTGGTGACAAGCAGCGACAGGCACATACAAAAGAGACACACATAGAACACTTTCAGCTGTCGACATGGCCTTCTTCAGAAAATAGAACACTCATGCAATCACACAGGGACACAACACAGTCATACAACCATCACCCCCGGCTGCCATTCGAAGTGCGGCAGCTGGAGGTGATGTTTGTATGACTGTGTTGTGTGATTGTGTGAGTGTTCTATTTTCTGAAGAAGGCCATGGCCGATAGCTGAAAGTGTTATATGTGTGTGTCTTTTGTGTGTGCATGTCGCAGCTCGTTGCCACGTTTTTGTAGTGAGTTGTAAACTGTCCTTAATATATTATTAATTTTATGTTTTTCCTACTTTTCTCATTGTGAAATAAGGGAACAGGAAACAGTCAAGCTGATTGATGTGTAGAGAACAGGAGACAATATTCACATGAACTTTCCTTTACTTCCAGCAATAACACACAGTGTCCGTATCGAGTGTCTTGCCATAGTTACGGGTGAGTGGAGTGTGTAGATGCACCCGGCAGAAGAGCTAAATTTTGTTTGATGTTGTGCTCCACACATCAATCCTCTTTAGGTCTTGGGTTGTCTGTCCCTTATTTTACTCATTGCTCCATCTAGAAGTTTATACGTTGTTAGTATTTATTGGGGTTTTTCGTTATTGAACTGTTTATGTTTTTGAAAGGTGAACCAGTACGACTCAGTGATGAAAGCCTGAAGTTGCCTCCCATTACATATGTTGTAAGTCAAGCAGATAGCACTGATAAAGCCAATTATTTCATGTACTTGCAAGGTATAAGGGACGACACGGATGAAATGGATTCCGATAAGGAGGTGTGTAAGCTGTAGTATTTTTAAATTTGTTAATTTATGTTATTTATTGTGCCCTTATATTGTGCTAAAGACTTTGTGAAATTATCTTCATATTAATGTAACGATTGGATAATAAGCAAATCCGAACTGAACTTTTTACTCTGCCAAGGAATGTGCACTGATATGAAATTTCCTTACAGTTTAAAACTGTGAACACAAGTTTGGCATACAGTTGTAATTTGCTAGAATGTTTCAATAAGAAGGATCAGTTGTTACTTATTGTGATAATGTGCTTCATTTCAATGGCTGCTTTTATGGTTCACCTTGTTCCTCATCTCCACCACCAACATTTTATGAAATCTGCAAATGGAAATTGTCTGTTCAAAACAATTTTCCCAGACCCAAAATTGTCCCTTCTTGAACCTATGGTAACCTAATTTTCCACACCTTACATCCATCTATCTCTGCCCCTCCCCCTTCCCATCCTTCCACTTCCTCCAAATTCTGATCCCTTCACCCTCAGTGCAGTGTTTTTCAACCTTTTCAAATATGAAAACCCTTCCCGACTTAAAATTTCCTGGCGACCCCCTTCCAAATAAAAGAATTCTGGTGGTCACTGATTCAATGGGAATGAGTATTACAGCGCACATGTCCAATATTCTGCAAGATGGCGTCATTGCCCCAGAGGAACGGCTGGTGGCCCCATACGCGCGCCGGAAACTTCAGTTCACCTCTGACGGATGGCTCGAGAAGACCTTCCCTCCGTCACCGAGGAAGCTTCGCGACTGTTCACTGACTTTCGTGCCTTGCACGTGTGAATTTGCTATTTAGACCTGTATATATAAATGACCGCAAGCACAGCACAGTATTGTGTTTTATCACCTGAAGATGTCAGATAGTTGTGATGATAAAATATCGTGGAGTTTACATGACGTTATCTCGAGAACCTTGTTTACAATACTGTCGATATTCCATACTGAAATTTCAGTTGTTCATAATGAAGATTAGTATAATAAGGTGAGCAATTATTACATGATGTTCACATACATACACTCACACACATGTACATTATAACCCCACTTTTACGATCCCAGAATTTGCGTTTACATTTTTTATCATCACGTTTTTACAGAAACAACTGATGTATTTGATATTATTCAAATGCATCTTTAGCTTTTCATTGTTTACAGTACATGGGTACTGATGACACAATGGTTGACGGGAGAACCGTAAAGGCAGGTGGTAGCACTGCTTACGATCACTGCCATCGCCCACCATGCTGAGTAACAGTTTGAGGGATAATAGTTTTTTGTGTTCAAAATGATGCGTTTCGAGAATTTATTGTGAAGCACAAATATTTATGCAAGTATTTTTATGACTGAATTTATAAACAGTGAAATGGTTCGTATATATGTGGTTTTTGGCATACTGGATGGAGTACAGTATGATATAATGACTGCAGTGTGAGTTGCAGAACTGTGCAAACATCACAAGAAAATTTAATTACATATTTGTGCTTGAGAATGTGAATACATTCTCGAATATCGTATGTGAAACATGGAAAAGTACACAACTTGATCAGAGTTCCATTATTCAAATAATGACATAGTTACAGGCTCACGAGAAACATTGATTATGATGCACTGAAGTTTGGTACTGCATATGCTAATTTCCTGTTATGCCATAGATGGCATAACAGGAAATTATGGCGTGCGCCTCGGTTGCACAGTGGTAAAGTGCCAGACTACAAATCCAAAGGTCGTGGGTTCGATCCCCGCCGGGTCCTAGGATTTTTATCTGTTACTTTCCACTTCTTTTACCTTTGGAGGTATTGCTCATGTGAAAAATACTGAGTAGCACCGTGGTTCGGAACCCACGTTCAACTGTAGGTCCACCTATAACTGGCTGGGTAAGTCAGTTCGAAGGTCAGAGGAAGGCAGCAGCATACCACCTCGAAACAGGACCATGCCTAGTAAAGCACATTGGTGTTCAAACCAATCTTCGGATTGTTGACTGCTTTACCTTTTACCAATAGATGGCTGTCACACTAAGGTCTTTGGCCCTGTTAGAAGAATACTGTAGAGCCCACGATTATCATTTACGACAGATCTTCATGTACTCCTTAATTCCATCAATAAAGGTGACTGTCTTTTGTGTTGCTAATAACTCGTTCTGTGCCATTAAATGTCAATAGGTAAAATGGGACGAAGTAAATCAAGACGTTGTGTAAGAATGTAGAATCAAGGTAAAACTTACTAGGAAGAAACATATAATTGGGGAATTTTTAGCATTGCTCTTAGGTTTTGTTTGCAGGGGCTACGATTTGATGGCGTAAAATCACGGAAAGTGTCAAATCGGAGAGCGCAGAGTTGAAGTTCCACTGTAGTTCTCTTAAGCTCTTTGATTTGTTGATATATTTTTGTTTTCTGATTCAGGAAAAATCAAGTTTGTTGTTGGGCCACTACCTTTTTGTAGTGATTAGCACTTCTACCTTGTAAACGGGAGACCTATGTTCGAATTCTGCCCTGTTACAATTTTTCAACTCAAGCCATTTGTATACACTCAAAATCGGGATACTTCTTTTAGTCGAGCAATTAAAGTTGCTTAACTAATCTGAGTACATCTACTTCTTTGTTATTCACGTAACATTCCTAATTCAAAATCTGAATTGTTTGTATTATTTGATGAAGGAATTTCAGAAGGCCATGTTCAGTAACTCTGCTTTTGTATCACTGTCATCATCAGCATCACCATTATTGTCATGTAGTGAAGATGTTGTTGCTTATGTTTTGCCTATAGTATGCTTTCCATATGACCAGCATTTCTTCGGATGTTATGTCAAATTTCGATACAGTTTTGTTGTAGAAATTATTATAAGCACTTAAATTATTTTTGAATTCATATTTGGATCAATGTACAGCGAAAAAAGTTGCCGATTTGTAAGAGGAAAATAGTGATCAGTCCCAAAAATTAAACTGTTAACGCAGATCGGTTTCAATTGCCACCTCGCTATCATCAGTTTAACTGCATCAGGCATGCTCAAAACAGGTGTAGGCACAGTGTGTACGGCTTAATAACTGCTTTTTCAACTGTAAAAATTGTCCAATTTTGACCAGACGCAGTTTGCTTTATTTTAAAGCATCTTCAGTGGTTAACTGTAATCATACATTTTTTTTGTTTTACACTTTTGTATGGTTTTACTGAGCTTGATCATAAACAGGTCTCATGCTATGGCTTTATATTAATTTGTATAAAATTAACTATTGAGATTACATGTGTTTTCTATGTTGCCCTCTTCATACTTTTTCATTACACTCACGCTACCAGTTATGCTGTCATTTCATTTTGAATAAATCTTCTTTAGCAAATCTGCCAGCAACTTGCGATGACTGTGGCCTGGCAAGATGTGTTTGTCATTTGTTTTGTTTTGATTTGCAATGGATTGTTTGTATTTGTGTGTTGACTTCCTTTTAAGTTCTTTGGCTCGCATTGCGAGATGCTTTCATGTTTTGTTTCTGTCATAATGGGCATCTTCTATCAATCTGTGTGTGTTATTCTGAATGTATTGTGTGTATTTATAAATATGATGTTTAGTTCAATTAATGATGGTGTTTTTGTATGGTCATATTATGTAATGGGTTTTGGAGGTGGTGGAGGTTTGTCAACTATGTTTTATTGGTTTGGTGAATTAATATTAGTTTCTTTTCCGGTACTGATTTTTGAACATGGAAATTTTCTTGGGGGTTAAAATATATTTATTATTGCTGACTCTGACTATTTTGATATCTCACAATGCTAGCCAAAGAAATTAAAACCAAATCAACACAGACAATTTGTTAAAAAAAAAAAAAAAAAAAAAAAAAAAAAAAAAAAAAAAAAAAAGATAAATTAGTCATGTCAAGTGACAGAAATAGTGAGATGCTGGCAGTGTTATTAAACGAGATTGATTCAAAATGGAGTGACAGCATAAGTGGTGGTATGAGGGTTTTCTGTCATAAACCTTTAGTAAGGATTATGCTAATTCATGTTATTTCAAGGTAATAGTAGATGCTTGTCAGAAAATGTTTGACACTCTATAAGGAAGGTATTGAATATTCATTTGAGTAGAAATTTAATATGCTTTTATTCCTACTAACATACAAATGAAAATTTGTTTCTGTTAACTTCCTCTGCCAGATGGATCAGAAATTCCACCATGGTAACTACTTTTGTCTCTATCTCTATAATTCGTTGATGCAATACTATGCTTCAGGGAATATTTTTACTACTATGCTATCATTTGCACTTTCACTTTCATTATAAACTCAATGTAATGCAGTGGGTCTGTGGTTCACTATGGGAACATACCAGCCTCTTAGCACAACAATGATTTGGCACTACTTTCTCTATACAGGGCTTTAGTGCCAACTGGATGCATCTACAGAGCACCAGTCCTTCAGAGCTGTGGAGATGGGATTTGCCCTCCAACACACCCTCTCTTCCCACCACGGTATGCTACTGGTGCAGATTAGTTATTAACTGTGTGATATCTCCGACTTTCAGCTATCACCTTTCGTGCCATCTTTATGTCGTACCCAAGTTGTGAGTAACCCTTCCATTCTATCCCCTTTCTCCTCCGTCCTCCATCCTACCTGATGAAAGTTTATGTTGTAGATTTATTTTCCTCTTTTTTGTATGACTGTTGCCAGTACTGAGCTGAGGTAAATACTAGCCAGCCAGTTAATACTTTTTCTCATCACTGTTGAGAGTTTGTCAGATTAATTGAAAAGTATACTAATTGTTCTTTCTCTATATTCTTCGATAGAGTGAAATCGACCTGGACGGCATAGTGTCGGGAGTCGAAGCAAAGGACGGTGAGGAAGCGAGGAACAACCGAAAGACATCTCTGCGTCAAATGTTGATACGACAGAGCAAGTTTATGGAGTCTGTTCGGAATACATATACGAGCCATTTCCTAATTGCAATGGCACAGTTGTGTCATATGGATACCAGTTTAGCTGAGTGTGTGTGGCTGGATTTCTTCCCACGGGTATGGAGAGTCCTCAGTGAGAGACAGCAGTCGGTAAGTATCCTCTGTGTGTGTGTGTGTTGTTTTTTTTTTTTTTTTTTGGAGGGGCTGGGGGGTAATCATTCGTTGATCCCATTGTTTTACTGTGTTTAAGGCTCTTCTCACAGACTTGGTACCTTTCCTTGCCAGTGGTGCTCATGTTATCCAGAAAGACTGTCACCCTAGTGCACTGAATTCTTTCACGGAAGGCCTCACAAGATGTATTGACAACTTACCTTTAAAGCCGTAAGTACCAAGGATCTGATTTCACATTGATGTTTGTTTTTATGTTGATGTACTGAGTGTGGCAAAAACAGTTTGTAAATATATGTTGCAAATAGCACTAGTCTCATTGATTACGTAAAAGGATAAATGAATACCATAATAAATACTGTTGTTGTTGTGGTCTTAAGTCCACAGACAGATTTGATGCATCTCTTCATTATGCACTGTCCTGTGCAAGCCTCTTCATCTGAGAATAAGAACAGCACACTACATGCTGTTGTATCTCCTTACTGTATTTTTACATAGGTCTTCCTCTAAGATTTTTACTCTACAAATGCTAAGTTCATGATTCCTTGTCTCAGAATGTGTCCCACCAATCTATCCCTTCTCTTAGTCAGGATATGCCAGAAACTCCTTGTCTTCCCAATTCTGTTGAGCACCTCCTCATTAGTTACGTGATACCCATCTTATCTTCATTATTCTCCTGTAGCGTCACATTTCAAAAGCTTCTATCCTCTTTCAGAAACTACTATATTTATGATTTATCAGATCATCTGAACTTGAGAGATGCTAAATTTCTGTCAAACATATGTTTGTATTACAAAGATTTCTATCCTTTCAGTGCATAGTTTGGTGTAGTCAAGCATGGCCAGTAACTGGAATTTGTTAAGTGTAATGTTTATGGTGGTGGTGGTGGTTTCAAAACCTTACATAGCTTGAAGCAGAAGATGAAAACAGTAACTGAATGGCTTGAAAGGGGGATTAACACCAAGTTTCTGGTCAACCATATAAAGCCATATTCATCACCATCATTTATGTATGCTATGCCTTTTAGTGTTCAGTTTTACCCGTAGTCCCCTAGTAAAATTCCTCCGTAATTCCCTCTTCAATGTTAGCATTGATTCGTAGTCTGATGTTGAGCCTGTTACTTCAAAATCATTGTTCCACCTTGACACCTCCTACCCTCTGCTGCTGAACCCATGAGTCTTTTAGGTAATCTTGTTTCTCCTTTGCATGTAGCATGACCTCACCATCTCAGTCTGTTTGCTCTACCTCCTTCATCTGTGGTGTTCATTCCCAAATTTTCTTTGATTTCTTCGTTATGGAGAGTGTTTCCATGTATTAGTACTTGCAGTCATCCTTGCATCTTTGATACCTATAACCTCAATCTTATGAGTAAGGTACCTGTGTCCACCCAGCTTTCACTCCCATACAACAAAGTTGGTCGAATGATTGAATGTTGCACTGCTAGCTTAGTCTTGGTGCTGACTTTCTTCATGTAGAAGAGAGTAGATCATAGCTGAGCAATTACTGCATCAACTTTGCTACACCTTGATTCCATTTCTTTCACTATGTTGCCATCCTGTGAGACAATACTTCCCAAGTGTTTGAAACTGTCCACCTGTTTTAACTTTGTTCATCTTATGTGGCCCTTGTCCTGTTTAAATTTCTTTCCCAGAGATGTTACTTTCATTTTGGATTTGTTGATTCTTTTGTACCATAACCTACATTCCTTAGCTAGCTCAGAAATATTAGATTGCTACCTTTCAATCGTATCTGACATCACCACTAAGTAGTCCGCATGTGCTAGACTGCTTATTTTGTTTCCACCTTTCTAAGTCTCGCACTGCCAGTCTCTTGTTTTCATCATATGATCCATAAATAATATGAACGAGAGAGTGGCGATAGGTTGCACCCTTCTCTTCTCTTACCCCTGAACCGTGAACTCAATTTACTGTCCATCCTTTATGTACGCTCTACTCGAAGGTAGTCATGTTGTCCAAGACACCCTCACACCATCATATGTGTGAAAGTAAAACACTAGCACAAGTTATATCAACAATATTATGAGGATAGATTGCAACTCATCATGGAGACTTGAGACGTGGTAGCCACAGATCAAAGAAGCCATCTTCTTCAGTCGTATTAATATGTGTGTTTTTTTTTTTTTTTTTTTTTTTTTCATCTTTTCACAAATGCTGTGGCTGAAATCTAAGTTTTGCGAGTGTCATTGTCTTTTCTGCTTTCTGCTCAGGGATTATTTTCACAATGAGTTGCAGTTTATCCGCACAATCTACATCTACATTATTGTTGATATAGTAAAACCGTAGCACAGTATCCAAATAAGGAAAAGATAAGCACTTACCTAAAGCAGTTCAATGTTTGGAGTGCAGCAACATGCCATAAACTGTTTTTCACTAGCTATTGAAACTTTGCTCTCCTTCTGGCAATAGTGTACGCCCCACACACACATGCTCACTCACGGCTTTAAGTAATTGGATGTCTTTGTCTTATTTTACATATTTTTCCACCCAAGGAACTTACTTATTGAAACTAAACACTGGTACAATATAAAAATGGAAAGTCCAGGTTGGAATTAATAATATAGTGAGGACAGCTTACAACTCACCACAAAGACGTGGCGACGAGCTGCGACAGGCACATACAAAAGACACACACATACAACACATTCAGCTATCGGCCATGGCCTTCTTCAGAAAATAGAGCACTCACGCAATCACACAGGCACACAACACAGTCATACAACCATCACCACCTCCGGAGGTGATGGTTGTATGACTGTGTTGTGTGCCTGTGTGATTGCGTGAGTGCTCTATTTTCTGAAGAAGGCCATGGCCGATAGCTGAATGTGTTGTATGTGTGTGTCTTTTGTATGTGCCTGTCGCAGCTCGTCGCCATGTCTTTGCGGTGAGTTGTAAGCTGTCCTCACTATATTATTAAACACTGGTACAGATAGACGTTCCAACTAGTCTGCTATGTTATTATGTATGCTTTCCATCATTCAAACCTACACTGTCAGAGACATCTTCATCTTCAAGTAAGTATGTCTTGCTTGCAAATTATTTCCTGCCTTATGTTCATATTAATTTCTTTATTGCATATCCGCAAAAGTTTATTTCCTGTAGTTTTTCCCCCATTTAGCGTAATAAACAAATATAGTTAATTATAGGTAAGTTTTGAGATACCCTCCTTTATACACATTTCTCAAGTTGAAATTCAAGTTTGAAGAGATAATTTGCAGACTAATTTTGACATATTCTTCCAGTTCACTTATGAAATACATAGGTAAGAGCCATAATCTGTGGCACAGGATGTCACTGATACTCGAAAAAATGATTGCTGAAGGGAATTTGAGTCTCCTGCAGAAAAATAAGAGAGACGTCAGTGACTGCTATGAGTTTGAACCCAGTGCTCCTGTTCATCAGGTGAGTGCCCCTGCTTGATATTATCTTGACCTTAGAGTTATGATGATGATGATGATGACGACGATGATGATGTAAATTATGATGGTGATGATGATGATGTAAATTTTGCATGCATTTTGTGAAATAGACTTTTGTCATTAATATTAAAAACATCTGTACATCGATTCAGAAGGGATGCGATGCATTTTCAATTATACCACCACGAAAGTGACATATTATGAAATTAACAATATTATAAGGATAGTTTACAACTTGCTGCACAGGCGTGTGCTGAACTGCGATAGGCATATAAAAAAGACACGCACATGCAACACTTAAGGCCATCAGCCTTGTTCAGAAAAGGTCACTTCACAGCCAGCTGTCGCACTCCCTTCCTTTTCCATCTGCTCGCTCACGTGTCCATCATTTCCTCCCCCACCCTTTGTCAATCTCTTCCTATTACTTTCCTTTGTTCATCTCATTCCTTCCTCTGGACACCTACCTCCCCCCCCCCCCAAAAAAAAAAAAAAAAAAAAAAAAAAATAAAAAAAAAATAAAAAAAAAAAAAAAAAAAAAAAAATATCCAACTTCTATAGTGATCAGCAAATTGGTTAAACATTTTATTGCGAGATATCCTCTTCTTAAAGAAAGGGCAAACTACATTTTTAGTGGTTGTGGACCTGGAGAAAGCTTTTGACTGGAATACACTCTTTCAAATTCTGAAAGTAGTAAGGGTAAAATATAGGTAGTGAACAGATATTTGACTAGTACAAAAACCAGACAGTAATTATTAAAGTTGAAGGGCATGAAAGAGTCACAGTGGTTGGGAGGGGAATAAGAAAGGGCTGTAGCCTTTCCTCAGTGTTCTTCAATCTGTACATTGAGCAAGCTGTGAAGGAATGCAAGGAGAAATTTGGAGACAGAATTAAAGTCCAGGGAGAGGGAATTAAAACCTTTCGTTTACAGATAACGTATAATTGTCAGACACAGCAAAGGTCCTGGAAGAGCAATTAAATGGAATAGACACTGTCATGAAAGGAGGAAATAAGGTAAACATTAACGAGAGTAAAACGAGAATAATAGAAGGTAGTGACAGAAAATCAGGCGATGCTTGTAGGAATTAGATTAGGTAATGAGACAATAAAAGTACTAGATGAGTTTTGGTATTTGGGTAGCAAGATAGCTTCTGATGGCTGAAGTAAAGAAGATATAAAATACAGAATGGCTATGGGAAGATAAACATTTCTGAAGAAGCAAAATTTGTTGACATCTAATATTAGTTTCAGTGTTAGTAAGTCCTTTCTGAAAGCATTTGTCTGGAGTGTAGCATTGTATGGGAGTGAAATGTGGGCTATTAGGGGTTCAGACAAAAAGAGGGTGTGTTTGTTAGTAGTTTGGAGCTCCAATGTTAGGCCGGTGATGGAGACCCCTAGGGATATGGCTGGTAGGGAGTGGAAGAAGTCCAATGTGGATTCCGGGGGAGTCATTCCAGATGTGGAACAGGTCCTTCCGGATGCCATGAAGGACACAGAGTGCAGCCAGCCGCAGGTGGTGGCTCTTGTCTGGACCAACGATGTGTGTCGCTTTGGATCAGAAGAGATTTTCTCTGGTTTTAAGCAGCTATCAGAAGTGGTAAACACTGCCAGTCTTGCTCACAAGGTAAAGGCAGAGCTCACCATCTGCAGCATAGTTGACAGGACTGACTGTGGACCTCTGGTTCAGAGCCAAGTGGAGGGTCTGAATCAGAGGCTCAGACGGTTCTGCGACCATGTGGGCTGCAGATTCCTTGACTTATGCCAAAGGGTGCTAGGTTTTTGGCTTTCGCTAAATAGGTCAGGAGTCTACTATAAGCAGGAAGTGGCTACACGGATAGCAGGATGTGTGTGGTGTGGACTGGGCGATTTTTTGGGTTAGAGGGCCTCAGGAACACAAAAAATAAATTTCAGTCTCAAAGGGTGCAGGTCAGACACCAGCAAGAATGCAGATCTTGGAACCATTGACGTAACAGTTGTAAATTTTCGTAGCTGTGTTAGGAAAGTTCCAGAGCTCCAAGTGCTGATAGAAAAGACTGGCACAAATCCTTGTAGGTTCTGAAAGCTGGCTGACACCTGAGATAAGTTCAGCTGATATTTTTACAATGGGCCAAATGGTCTTTAAAAAGAATAAAATAAATAAAAAAAGGGGTGGCGTGTTTACTGCTGTTACAATTAGTTTATCCTGCAGGGGAATCGAGGCTGATAATTGCTTTGAGTTGGTATGGTTAGAGGTTATACCTGACAACTGGAATAAATTAATAATTGGATCTCTTTATCAGCCCCCTGACTCAGACAATGCAGTTGCCAAAATGTTCAAAGAAAGCTTGAATGATATTTCAAGCAGGTACCCGAAGCATACTGTTATAATCGGTGGCAACTTTAATTTACGCTCGATATGTAGGCATAAATATGTATTCAAAACCAGCAGCAAATATAAATCATCATCCAAACTAGTTCTGAATGCTTTTTCTGAAAACTACTTTGAACAGTTAGTTCATGAACCCACTAGAATAGCAAATGGTTGCAAAAGTACCCTTGATCTCATAGCATCAAATAATCCTGACCTAGTAAAAAGCATCAAAAGAGATACAGGGATTAGTGAATATAGAGTTGTAGTAGCAAGACTGAATATTTAAATTCCTAAATGCACTAAAAATAAATGAAACATATATCTATGCAATAGAGCAGATAAAAATTCACTTCACACTTTCCTGAGTGAGAGTCTCCAGTCTTTTAAAACTAAATATGCGAGTGTAGATCAGTTGTGGCTTCCTTTCAAAGACATAATATCAGTAACAATCGAGAGATTTATACCAAATAAATTAATAAAAGAGGGGGCTGTGACCCCCCCCCCCCCCCATGGTACACAAAACAGGTCACATCACTGTTGCAGAAGCAAAGAATAACACATGCAAAATTAAAAAATAACACAGACTCCCCAAGACTGTAAATCGTTTATAGAAAGTCGCAACCTAATGCGGACTTCAATGTGAGAAGCTTGTAATAGTTTCCATGACGAAATACTGCCTTGTGATCTTGCAGAAAATCAAAGTAATTCTGGTCATATGTGAACACAAACAATACCTTCACTATGTGATAGCAATGGCAATACTACCGATGACAGTACTGCTAAAGCAGAATTGCTAAACACGGCTTTCCTTAATTCTTCACCAAAGAAGACAAAGTGAACACTCCAAATTCGAACCAAGAACAGCTGCTAGCATGCGAAATTTAGAAGAAAATGTTCCTGCAGTAGTAAAACAACTTAAGTCAAAAAAAATCTCACAATTCAAATCCACATAATCCGGAACCACAACATCCCAATTCAGTAGTCAACCTCTCCTCTGCACCTCTCTCCCAATCTGAAACTTCTGTCCTATCCAAAGGCCTCACCTTTAGCCCTACTCCCAAATTCGACCAAACAGCCCTTGTCAAAGATTTACTGTCTTATACTCGTAGTCTTTGCTGGAGATATCACTTTGCCACATAGAAAAATAATCCTACTCCTAATGATCCAGCTCCCCAAGACGACATTTAAATTGAATCCTGCCTAGAACACTTCTGTCCTCCATCGCAGTGGGACCCACCCGCTCTTCCTCAAAATCACCCTCTTCAAACATTCCAGGAATTCCTTACTTCCAACCTTGCCTCTCCATCTTTCCCGAGAAACCTTAATCCTACTCCCAACATTACCGCAGCTGAATCCCGAGCTATCCGTGATCTGAAGGCTGACCATTCCATCATCATTCTCCCAGCTGACAAGGGATCCACGACCATGGTACTAGATCGGCGGGAGTATGTGGCTGAGGGACTGCATCAGATTTCAGGTAGTACCACATATAAAGTTTGTCTAGGCAATCCCATCCATGTCCAGGCAGAGCTTCAAGGAATCTCAAAACCTTAGGCCCCCTACAAAACTTTTCACCTGACTCCATTAACCTCATGACCCCACCGACACCCCACACCCCCACCTTCTACCTACTTCCCTGGATTCACAAACCCAATCATCCCGGCCGCCCCATAGTGGCCGGTTACCAAGCTCCCACAGAACGAATCTCTGCCTACGTAGACCGACACCTTCAACCCATCATGTGCAGTCTCCCATCCTTCATCAAAGACACCAACCACGTCCTCGATTGCCTGAAATCCCTACCTAGTCTGTTACCTCCAGAAACCATCCTTGTAACCATTGATACCATTTACTTATACAAAAATATCCCACATACCCAGGGCCTTGCTACTATGGAGTATTTCCTTTCACGCCGACCACCCACTTCCCTACCTAAAACCTCTTTCCTTAATACCCTAGCCACCTTCATCCTAACCCACAACTTCTTCACTTTTGAGGCCCAGACATACCAACAACTAAAGGGAACAGCCATGGGAACCAGGATGGCCCCTTCGTACACAAACTTATTTATGGGACGCTCAGAGGAAGCCTTCCTGGATACCCAAGCCTGTCAACCCAAAGTTTGGTATAGATTCATTGATGACATCTTTATGATCTGGACTCACAGTGAAGAAGAAGATATTGTGTAAAAACTTCTGCTGAACTTATTTCTGGTTTAAGCCAACTTTCGCTACCTATATAATGATATGTGTTTTGGTGCTTTCTATTAGCACTTGGAGTTCTGGTTCTTTCCCAACACAGCTTCGGTAATTTTCAACTGTTATTCCGATAGTGCCTAGATCTATATTTCTCCTTTGATCAACCTGCACCCTTTGAGACAGCCCGTTTTGTGTTTCTCCAAAGCCCTCTACCCCCAAAAAACCGCCCAGTTCACACCACACAGACCCCGCTACCCGTGTAGCTGCTTCCTGCGTGTAGTGGACTCCTGACCTATCTTTTCTTTTTTATACTTTCTTTTGCAGATTTTTTATTTGTTCTCTAGCCACTCTGCATTTCCTATCAACCTCATTTTTCAGCCGTCTGTGTTCCCTTTCACTTGATGCATTTTTATATTTTCTCCTTTCATCAGTTGAGTATCTCCAGTGTTATTCTGGGATTTCTATTAGGTCTTCTCCTTGGTCTTCTGTGGCGTTCACAACTGTGTCTCTCAGAGCTACCCAGTCCTCTTCTACTGTATTACTTTCCCTGTTTCAGTCAATCCTTTCCTAATGCTCCCTCTGAAACTCTCAACAACCTCTGGTTCCCTGAATTTATGCAGTTTCCATCTCCTTACTTCTCTACCTTTTTCCAATTTCTTAAGTTTTAACCTACAGATCATTAGCAATAAGTTGTTGTATTTCTGCCCCTGATATGTCTTTAACATTACAAATCCTGGTTTCAATATCTATGTCTTACCATTATAAAGCCAATCTGGTTACTTCTAGTGTCCCTGGTCTCTTTAATGTATAGAACCTTCTTGCATGGAAGTTAAACCAAGTGGTTGTGATGGTTATATTGTGCTCTGCACAAAATTCTACCAGGTGACCACCTTTTTAATTCCTTTTACCAAGTCGATATTCACCTATTATTTTTCCTTTACTTTCTTTTCCTTCAAACCAAGTTCAAGTTCCCCATGACAGTCAAGTTTTCTTCTCCCTTAACTGTCTGAATAATGTCTTTTATTTCATCATACATGTTTTCAATCTCCTCACCATCGACTGAGCTAGATGGCATATAAACATATACTTCTTCACTCTGCAGCGGAGTGTGCGCTGATATGAAACTTCCTGGCAGATTAAAATTGTGTGCCGGAACCGAGATTCGAAAATGGGACATTTGCCTTTCGCGGTAGAGCGCTTGCCCGTGAAAGGCAAAGGTCCCAGGTTCAAGTCCCGGTTTCGGCACACAATTTTAATCTGCCAGGAAGTTTTATATACTACTGTGGTTGGCATTGGCTGTGTGTGTATCTTTGCTGCGATAATGCATTCACTATACTGTTGATAGTAACTTACCTGCATCCCTGTTTACTTATTCTTTATTAAACTGTCATCTGTGTCTGTGTTTCTCCCCAACTGAATTTATATTTTTAACCCTGCAATCAGCTGATGAGAAATCGTGTGCATCCTGCCACCGAATTTTGATAATCCACACCATATCTTACTTTAACTTATCCTTTTCTCTTTTCAAATTTTCTAACTTACCCACCTGATTAAGGGATTGAAAATTCTATGCTCAGATTTGGAGGAAGCCAGTTTTGTTTTTCTTGATGATAAGATAGATTTGGTACTAATTATGGAATTGTGCTTCTAGCCTAACAAAGTACTGTAAAATCTTAATACATTTTAATAAAAATGACCATTTATTTTATTTAATGAAGTAAATGATAAAGAACCTTTTCATAAATTGAAACTGAAATATAAGTGAGCTGTATTTACAAAAGGGAAGTGAAAATGAACATTGTTACTGTTTGCCTGCACCTAACTTATTATGGTTGGCTGTTCTTGTGTCCTACGAATTGTCGTGCCCTGACCAAATTCTACACATTATGAAGAACAGGCCGGCACTATATGCTCATTTAAATGTCAGGAATTTCTATGCCAGTGAATGCAACATTTACCTTTAAAGATTTGCAAGTTTTGTTGCTCCAGGAAAAGTATATTGTGAGTTATAATTAACAAAGTATGCTTGTCCCAGGAAAATGTGTAATTGGTAAATCCAGGAAAAATTTGGAATTTCCCCTCCCCTCGCTTGTCCGCGTATACACACTGATCTTAAGTCCAGAGGAGAAAGAACATTAGAATCATAAAACAACATGAAAGACTGAAGGCTGTACGGTAACACTATCACCTTTTAGCAATGGGAGCCAATCAGTCTTACACCTTCCAGTTATTGAGAGAATATAGTTGTGAGGCACACTCACAACATGTCCAGATGGACCAACACAGACATGCCTAATAGTGACTGTTGCTGTCTGCAACCTCATGCAGCAGTTTAAATAAAAAAAGTTTGTATTCTGTGCATTGCGATAACCTGTATGTTTGATTCATCTCTGTGCAGCATCAGTATATTGTTACAACTCTACTTAATATGTATTAATATGTACATATGCCTCTTAGTATATTTACAGTCCAATTGAGACTGAAAATTCACTATACTGATCAAACATAAGAAATCATTCAGATGTACATGAAACGACTTTATCTCATGTACAACTATACCATCCAGTGAGAAAGATACGAATTGCCCTGCATAATTCTTATCAATTAGAGCATTGAAAGAAGTACAATTATTATGCATAATCATTTCTAATTTGTTTGTCAATTTTTCTGTAACCATTTTCTGTGAAATCCTTACCTGGAAATATTTCCCAGCTCTGTTAACATATGCGAAAGTATTGGGAAGTGTTCTTACTCAGAGCTATCAGTGAAACAAGATACACAGTTCCACATTCACACATAATTGGATGATCTGACAGAACAGCCCAGTTGCCTTTGTATTGCATTCTAAGTATTCCACCTAGGACTTCCCAATATCCTATCACAAACTATCTTGTTTTATTCTGTCATTCTGCTTGTTAGTACAGTTAAACTTACCTGAAAGCTTATATTCACATTTTAATATTAAAGAGAGCACAAATTTTATATTTGGATGTTTTCTGTACAGTGGCAAGAAGTTCTCGATGCTCTCTCCGATATGTACTCGATGCTGAGTGAAGAGGACATGTGGGCTGGCCTGTGGCAAAAACACGCTCGCTACCGTGAGACAAATATTGCCATCATGTACGAACAGCAGGGCTTCTTCGAACACGCTCAGGGAGCATACGAAGTCGCAATGAGTAAAGTTCGCAGTGACTTTTCCGGTACTACCACGCCAGGTGTTGTGCAGACGGAGATGAAGCTTTGGGAGGACCACTGGATTCGGTAGGTATTAATCTCGTGAAATATCAGGTCCGAGTGCTTAAAAACACAGGTCTTTTATGGTAATAAATTACACATAACAATATGCATCCTGTGAGGATTATTTGTAGAATTGATATTGTCTGTCTTTAAGTATTTGAAATATTGAAAAATATACTTATTGTAGTCAACACGTGGCATTAGAATCACAATGCTATCTCTGTTGGCAGGCAGAGCTACAGTTTCTTTGCCTCACACATGAGAACGCAGTTTTTTGAATATGTAGAAGTAGGCATTAGTGCCTCAGAAAGTGCTCTGCTTGTTTCATTGTGAAGCTCTTCTGTTCTTATTGAAAGTGCAGATTTAATCTGCTGTTTTTCTGATGGGTGCATTTTGTTCAACTGTTTGTCAGTGTGAATAATTATAGTATGAAAATCTATATATTGCCTTCACTTTTTTATGCATGTAAATTACTAAGACCTTGTTGGCTAAAAACCAAAATAATAGGGGAAGAGGAATCAGGTGAATACAAGATAGGAGGTACTTTATTGCAAGAGGAATATTGCCTGCAATACACTCTTTCAATTTATGAAGTAAACAGGGGTAAAATGTAGGGAAAACAAATTTATATACCACTTGTACAGAAACCAGACAATAATTATAAGAGTTGAAGGAGATGAAAAGGAAGCATTTGTTGAGGAGAAGTAGTAAAATCTTTGGTGCTTGCCAATGATACTTCAAATTTTGTCAGAGACAACAAAGTACTTGAAGAGCATTTGAACAGAATGGATGGTAATTTGGAAGAAGTGTTGCACATCACATTGTCCGCCTACTGTCAATAGTGGCATGCTATTGATAATGGCTTGCTATCGATATCGAAGAAGTGAGCGTCCGAATGGTATCGTAGCTTGTTTACTCACAGGAATTTTAGATGTACGGTTAGGTTCCTACCTAACCACAACCTATAAAATGATACATATTCATAGGAAATAGTAAAGTAATACTATCAATTGGAATAGACACCTACAGTGTAGCTTGTTGAAAATACTTCGTCGTTTCCTACAAATATCTCATCTTAGGCGAGAGTGAAGTACTTTTGACAAGCTAGACTGTAGAAGTATATCCCGATTGACAGAAGTACTTTACTATTTTCTACAAATATGTCACGATTTTAAAGGATGTCGTTAGGCAGGAACATAAGAGTACAGCTTAAGTTCTTGTAAGAAAACGAGCAAAGAAACAGTAAAGCACTTTTCACAAGCACTTTTGTGTGTTCGAAATACGACGCATGCTTTTGTGTTTGATACATATCGACAGCAGCCCGTCAATGCGTTGTGTGACGCTTCTTCCAAATTACAGTATGGACAGGGTCTTGAAAGGAGGGTATGAGGTGAATATTAACAAGAGCAAAGCAATGGTAATGGGATGTAGTTGAATTAAATCGAGCTGAGCTGAGGGAATTAATTTAGGAAACAACACAATAAACTTTGTAAATGAGTTTTGTTACTTGGGCAGTAAAATATCTTCTGATGGTCAGAGAACAGAATATATAAAATGCACAATGACAACGGAAATTTGTTAACATTCATCAATAAGTGTTAGGAAGTCTCTTCTGGAGTGTAACTTTTTGAGGTGGAATAAGACATTTTAGGAACTTGCTACACTTCATTAACCTCTATAGGCTGACGAAAGATCTTCTAGAGTGAAAATAATGGATACTTTTGAGAGGATTTTAATGCTCGCATATATCAGAGTTGCTCTGATTCTTGGCTACTGGATGGCCATGTGTCAGTGTAGCTATTTGCTCCATAGGTCCACGAAGCAAGAGCATGGTGCAAACTTCGAAAAAGCCAAACAGCTCTTCAGGCAAAACAAATAATTGATAATATATTGCATTCTAATGCAATAATATTGCAAGAGAATATTATAAAAAGTGAAACTGCTGTTGACAGCAAAAGAGCAAAGTTTTGGACTGCACATTATATTTGGAAAGTATAGGTTTGTAAATTTATATCGTGCTCTCGTGCTATTAGATTCAAATCCGCATTTTTAGAAACAGTGTAGTCTTCCTTTAAGCACATCGCGTCTGTAGTTTTTGTTATCTAGCACTGTAATCATGAATAGGGACTGTGACTGCTGTGTGTGGATGCAGTCTGAGCTGGTGACAGTTCGCTCCCAGTTTCAAGCTGTGTTAACCTTGGTTGCACAGCTGGAGGCTGCATTCGAGGGGCGATGTTGTTGTTGACTGATAGTGGGGACCGAACGAATTCCCGCCGTCTCCACCGCTCGGCCTGCGTCATTGACATGCCCTGATACTGCTAGCAGTGAGGCAGATACCCTACCCGTGGTTGTGTGGGAGGTTGCTCCAGTGCGTGGCAGGAGGCGCAAGACATTCCGGGGGAATGATTGTGAGGCCTCCCCGGTTCGTCTTGCGAACAGGTTTGAGGCGCTCTCTGTCCAGGAGTCAGATGGTGTCTCTCATGCTGAGGTCACCACCCAGCCAGCAAGATCCAGGCTTTCAGAGAGGGTGGGTTTGCTTGTAGTTTGGAGCTCCAACGTTAGATGGGTGATGGAGCCCCTTAGGGAGATGGCTGCCAAGGAGGGGAAGAAGGCCAAATGCACTCCGTGTGCATACCAGGTGGAGTCATTCCAGATGTGGAACGAGTTCTTCCGGATGCCATGAAGGGAACAGGGTGCAGCCAACTGCAGGTGGGGGGCTCACATAGGTACCAATGATGTGTGTCGCTTCAGATCTGAAGATATTCTCTCAAGTTTTGAGCGGCTATCTGAAGTGGTAAAGGCTGCCAGTCTTGCTTGCAAGATGAAAGTAGAGCTCACCATCTGCAGTATAGTTGATAGGACCGACCGTGAACCTCTGGTACAGAGCCAAGTTGAGGGTCTGAATCAGAGGCTCAGACGGTTCTGCGGCCATGTAGACTGCAGATTCCTTGACTTGCGCCATCGGGTGGTGGGTTTCCAGGTTCCGCTGAATAGGTCAGGAGTCCACTATAGGCAGGAAGCAGCTACACGGGTAGCGGGGGCTATGTGCCATGGACTGGGCGGTGTTTTAGGATAAAGGGCTTCGGGGAAAAAAGAAAATGGGCAATCTCAAAGGGTGCAGGTGGATCACAGGAGAAATGTAGATCTGGAAACTATCGGTATAACAGTTTACAATTTACAATTGTCATAGCTGTGTCGGGAAAGTACCAGAACTCCAAGCGTTAATAGAAAGTACCGAAACACACATCAATTGTAGGCAGTGAAAGTTGGCTCAAGCCGGAAATAAGTTCAGCCGAGGTATTTGCAAAAGATCTAACTGTGTTCAGAAAGGATAGATTAAACAAAATAGGTGGAGGTGTGTTTGTTGCCATCAAAAGTAGTGTTTCATGTAGCGAAGTTGAAGTTGATAGTTCCTGTGAGCTATTATGAGTAGAGGTTGTACCTGAAAATCGTAAGAAGTTAATAATTGGTTCCGTTAACCGGCCTCCTGACTCTTGACGATACAGTTGCAGAAAGGTTTAAAGAAAACCTGAGTCTAATTACAAAAACATAGGCGGTGATTTTAATTTACCCTCAATCGGTTGACAAAATTATATTTTCAAATCAGGAGGTATGCATAAAACATCATGCGAAATTGTACTCAATACTTTCTCTGAGAATTACTTCGAACAGTTAGTTCATGAGCCAACTAGAATTGTAAATGGATGTGAAAACACACTTGATCTCTTAGCAACAAATAATCCCGAGCTCATAATGGATACATGTATTAGTGAACACAGAGCTGTCGTAACGAGATTGAATATCAAAAGTCCCAAAGTTACCAAAAATAAACAAAAAGTATATTTGATCAGGAAAAGAGATAGAAATAAAATACATTGCTTCTTGAAAGATAGCTTCCACTCATTTCTAACACTAAACATAGGTGTCGACCAGTTGTAGCTCAAAGTCAAAGAAGTGGTATCGACAGCAATTGACAGTTTTATACCAAATAAATTAATAAAAGAGGGTGGTTATCCCCCTTGGTACACAAAACCGGTCAGGACACTGATGCAAAAGCAACGGAAAAGGCATGCTAAATATAAATGAACACAAAATCTCCATGATTGGTGATCCTACACAGAAGCTCAAATTTAGTGAGGACTTCAATGCAAGATGCCTACAATACTCATCACAACGAAGCTCTTTCCGAAATTTGACAGAAAACCCAAAGAGATTTTGGTCATTTGTTAAATATACCAGGGGCAAAACACAAACAATACCCTCTCTACGTGATCCTGCCGATGACAGTGCTACTAAAGCAGAGTTACTAAACATAGCTTTTAGAAACTCATTCTCCAAAGAAGATGAAACTGATATTCCAGATTTCAAATTATGAACAGAGATTGTAATGTGTAACGTAGAAGTAGATATTATCGGAGTAGTGCAGCAACTAAAATCACTTAACAAGAACACGTCTTCTGGTCCGGATTGTATACCCATTAAATTTCTATCTGATTATGCTGAAGCGATAGCTCCCTACTTAACAGCTATATACAACAGCTCTCTCAAAGAAGGATCTGTACCAAAAGTTTGGAAAGTTGCACAGGTCACACCTATATTCAAGAAAGGCAGTTTGAGTAACCCACTAAACTATTTCATTGACGTCAATTTGCAGCAGGGTTTTGGAACATATGTACTCAAATATTATGAATTATCTCGAACAGAATGATCTATTGACCCAAGTTCAACACGGATTTAGAAAATATCGTTCATGCAAAACATAACTAGCCCTTTATTCACACGAAGTGATGGGTGCTATCGACAAGGGTTCGCAAATCGATTCTGTATTTCTTGATTTCCAGAAGGCTTTTGACACCATACCTCAGAAACGGCTTTTAATTAAATTGTGTGGTTATGGTATATCGCCCCAAATTTGTGATTGGCTAGGGGATTTCCTGTCAGAGAGGACACAGTTCATAGTAATCGATGGTAAGGCATCGTGTAAAACAGACGTGATATTGGGCGTTCCAGAGGGTATTGTTATTGGTCCTCTTCTGTTCCTTATTTACATAAACGATTTAGGGGAAAATTTAAGTAGCTCTCTTAGATTGTTTGCAGATGATACCGTCATTTACCGCCTAGTAAAATCAGCTGAAGATAAAAATCAGCTGCAGAACGATCTGAATAAGATATCACTATGGTGTAATAATTGGCAATTGACTCTAAATAATGAGAAGTGAGAAGTCGTCCACATGAGTAGGAAAAGAAATCCATTAAACTTTGTTTACAAGATAAATCAATCAAAAGTGAAGGCCATAAATTCCACTAAATACCTAGGAATTACTATTACTTCATACTTAAACTGGAAATAACACATAGTTAATGTCGTGGGAAAGGTGAACCAGAGACTGTGTTTTATTGGCAGAACCCTTAAAAGATGCAACAAAAGTACAAAAGAAACTGCATACACTACGCTTGTCCGTCCATTTTTGGAGTATTGCTGCCCAGTGTGGGATCCTTATCAGGTGGGTTTGACAGAGGACATCGAAAGAGTCCAAAGAAGGGCAGCTCGTTTTGTATTGTCACGATACAGGGGAGACAGCATTACGGAAATGATACAGGATCTGGGATGGGAATCATTACAACGATGATGCTTACTGCTGTGGTGTGGGCTACTTACAAAACTCCAATCGCCAACATTCTCTGCCAAATGTGAAAATATATAAATAAACAAAATGAAGCTTTTTCTGCCCTTAAGCCTCTTTGAAGTTTTATTTTAAGCAGTTCTCCTCCACCTGTAATTAACTTACTACATTTGTTTTTTCTCTCTCTCTCTCTCAAAATTCCCAAATTACACTCAAGCTGCTTTGTTAGTATTTGGTGATAAGATACTTTATTGTCACATAACATGTTTTTATACAATCGTTTGATTGAGAACATTGGTGACTTGTCAAGTCTTTAACCTAAATTGTTACATTGATTTATGCATTACATTATGAATTATAGGAAACATACCAAATTTCATTATAAATGTTTCACATCTCATCATCATTTAACAATAAAACTTCACACACATCTATATGAAGATATACAGGGGTATGCATACTGCCATTCGGACAATAAGTTTAGGGCTAATATATCAACATGAATATACAGCAAAAGTTTAACTATTTATATGACTTAGAAATTTCCCATTTAAAAATTCTTCTGGGCTATAATATCATTTGATTTTAATCATTTAAAAATTCTTCTATACTGTAATAACACTTGTTTTTAAAGTAAGTACCAATGGTCTCCAGTGTGGATTTCTCAAATTTTGACCTTATTTTATTTCTGATCTTCAGAGCCATGTAATATGGAGTATTTTCGTATAATTGAGTCTGTGGCAAAGTAGCATGTATTGTGATTTATGTCTTGTTTCATAGTCATGTGTGAATGCATTCCCTTCAAACAGTGATGAGTTTTTCTGTTCACCTTCTACCTACATCCGAAGATTCACAAACCCAATCATCCCGGCTGCCCCATTGTGGCCGGTTACCAAGCCCCAACAGAACGAATCTCTGCCTACATAGACCAACACCTTCAACCCATCATGTGCAGTCTCCCATCCTTCATCAAAGACACCAACCACTTCCTTGATCACCTGAAATCCTTACCCAGCCTGTTACCTCCTGAAACCATCCTTGTAACCATCGATGCCACTTCCTTATACACTAATATCCCACATGCCCAGGGCCTCGCTGCGATGGATTATTTCCTTTCGCGCCAACCACCCACTTCCTTACCTAAAACCTCTTTCCTCAATACCCTAGCCAGCTTCATCCTAACCCACAACTTCTTCACTTTTGAGGGCCGGACATACCAACAACTAAAGGGAACAGCCATGGGGACCAGGATGGCCCCCTCGTACGCGAACTTATTTATGGGACGCTTAGAGGAAGCCTTCCTGGACACCCAAGCCTGTCAACCCAAAGTTTGGTATAGATTCATTGACGACATCTTCATGATCTGGACTCACAGTGAAGAAGAACTCCAGAATTTCCTCTCCAACCTCAACTTCTTTGGTCCCATCAAATTCACCTGGTCCTATTCCAGATCCCATGCCACTTTCCTCGATGTCGACCTCCATCTATCCAACGGCCAACTACACACATCCGTCCACATCAAACCTACCAATAAACAACAGTACCTGCATTATGACAGCTGCCATCCTTTCCACATCAAACGTTCCCTTCCCTACAGCTTAGGTCTTCGTGGCAAACGAGTCTGCTCCAGTCCTGAATCCCTGAACCAATACACCAATAACCTGATAACAGCCTTCACATCCTGCAGCTATCCTCCTGATCTGGTACAGAAGCAAATTGCCAGAGCCACTTCCTCATCCCCCCAAATTCAGAACCTTCAACAGAACCCCAGAAGTGCCCCTCTTGTCACCGGATACTTTCCGGGACTGGAGCGGACTCTGAATGTGGCTCTCCAGCAAGGATACGACTTCCTAAAATCCTGCCCCGAAATGAGATCCATCCTTCACGACATCCTTCCTACTCCACCGAGAGTGTCTTTCCGCCGCCCACCTAACCTCCGTAACCTCCTAGTCCACCCCTATGAAACCCCCAAACCACCTTCCCTACCTTCTGGCTCCTACCCTTGTAACCGCCCCCGTTGTAAAACCTGCCCTATGCACCCTTCCACCACCACTTACTCCAGTCCCGTAACCCGGAAGGTGTACACGATCAAAGGCAGAGCCACTCGCGATAGTACCCATGTGATCTACCAACTGACATGCCTGCACTGTGAAGCGCTCTATGTGGGAATGACCAGCAACAAACTGTCCATTCGCATGAATGGACACAGGCAGACAGTGTTTGTTGGTAACGAGGATCACCCTGTGGCTAAACATGCCTTAGTGCACGGCCAGCACATCTTGGCACAGTGTTACACCGTCCGGGTTATCTGGATACTTCCCACTGACACCAATCCTTCAGAACTCCGGAGATGGGAACTAGTCCTTCAGCATATTCTCTCTTCCCGTTGCCCACCTGGTCTCAACCTCCGCTAAATTCGAATTCCCACCCACCATCTTACCCTCATCATTTCCTTTTCCCTCTCCTTCCCTTCTGCTTGATGAAGCAGCTAGGCTGCGAAAGCTAGCGTTTGTGTGTGTGTGTGTGTGTGTGTGTGTGTGTGTGTGTGTGTGTCTGTGTGTTTATTTGTTGCTATCACTGCCTGTGCCCCTTCGCCTGGTAAGTGTACTTCATCTATTTTTTACTCACCGCAAAGACGTGGCGACGAGCTGCGACAGGCACATACAAAAGACACACACATACAACACATTCAGCTATCGGCCATGGCCTTCTTCAGAAATAGAGCACTCACGCAATCACACAGGCACACAACACAGTCATACAACCATCACCTCCGACTGCCACACTTCGAATCACGCTCTGCAGCGAATCGGGGACGGGAGGGGAGGGGAGGGGGAGGGGATAGAAAGGTTACGTCACGGTGGTGGGGATGTGTTAGATGGGAATAACGAGATCCTCCCGTCCCCGATTCGCTGCAGAGCGTGATTCGAAGTGTGGCAGTCGGAGGTGATGGTTGTATGACCAGGGTGGCCACCGAACCTTGAAACCGGGAAAACCGGGAAAAAACCTTGAATTTGAAAAAAAAACCGGGGAAAACCGGGAAAAAGCCTTGAATTTCAGCCAGAAACCGGGATTTTTAACCTATGAGATCTCGCGGCTTTAAGAGTTAAACGATCGTTCGCGTGTACAGCCTATTGATCAGATTATACTACCATTTCGAAATGTACTGATAAGTGTAAACAAGTAATTCCTGTATTTTTAGTAAGAAAAAAACTCAGTTTAATATTTAAAAGTAACAAAATGCCAGTCGATTTAAAATTACGGTGTCCTAAATGCTCAGATCGCTAGTGTCCGCGGCTTAAACAATATTCATCGCTTAATTTTTGTGTACAAAAACATTTTGATATATATTTCTGGGCGGTTTAAAATGTTTTAGAATTATAGGTTACGTATTCCGTTTTCTGTTTCTGTATTTATCTCGAAGTGTTGTTCAACCACGCAACTCAATTCCTCGCGATGTACGTCGAAGAGACGCGATGTTATCGTAAGGCGCGACTACGAAATCGCAGCTAGAATGAAAGGCGATATTTATTTGTACTACATTTTAGCAATTTTCGTAATTGATCCCTCCCTCTCCCAGGCCACTGAGCATACCTCAAGATTTTGAAAAGTCGGCGCCTATGTTCGTTAGTAAAAATTATGGACGATTCCTGTGACGGACGTGACATTGGAAACATATAAATAGTAAACAAGTCATCGTGTACGTATTGTTGTTGTTTTTCATGCAACCCGGCTAGCGCCAATGAGGATTCCTGGTAACAATTACGAGGATAATTACTTTACTTAGCGGACAAGGGTACAACGAGAACCTGTCAACCATAGAGCAGGAACAGCATTAATTATTTATTTAATGGTCAACACAAAAGATTATTCCCCTCGTTATATGTTAATTGGTTTTCAAAAAGCATAACATACACTCAACGCCACCTAGTGAGCGCTAGCCGGGCCCATATGAAATACAGTTCAACAATTGTTGATTACGACTTTTTGACATGCTAATTGACCTCCAAAAAGATGTAAGTATAACTCTGTAATACGGTATGCGACTTTTGCGAAAAGGCAATTTCTTTCAGTTGTAATTTATTGCTTTAACAGCTGTCTTATAAAAATACATTCAAAATATCATTAAATATATTTAGAGACTAACACCATCTACCTCTTTTTGAGATGGAACAGAGTTAAACAATCGTTGCAGAAAATAATAGAGTGAATCCAAGTGTGAATCGACCTTACCTGTGCCCCCACAGATGAAGTAATTCAACGTGTTTTAGAGTGAAGTGTTTGTCCGACAACACAGAGTATAACTCGATATCAGAGCTCATACGAGACAGTGTATCCGTGGGTTCATGTGATCACATACGTAAGCATTATGCTCTTGGTGCAACGCAAAGCTAAATATTTCGTCAATGGGGAAGAGTACTTTGAACAGCCACACAAGATGCAAGAAACATAAACTTTCCATAAACAAACGGAGTCTGATGCTTTCCACAATATATGTTTCAATGTCTGTTTAGTACTACAGGAATTTAAAAAATGAAACAAATTCATTAAAACAAAATGTTTTCATTAAAATCTCCTGTTGAGTGTTATTTTACCAGATGACACTATAATGCAAATACCACGCAGCTGTTGCTCCAGATATGTTTTTGCATTCTCGATTTCATCTCCTCGAAGTTCAAGAACTCGCCGACAACATTGCGCATTATTACGCATGCCGTGTCATTAACATTCATTGATCTTTTAGCTAGAGTTTCCAGGGCAAAACTTATGACTGTATGGGCTCTGGAAACTGAAAACCATCATTGGGAACAATCTAAATGAAAACTTGAAAGAGGTGAACATGTTTTTCATATCCTGAAGCTGAAGTAAATCATAATATATGTATTGAGTTCTCGATCACTAGTTCATGAGATGTGACTGTATTTTAATCTATCAGGAAGTCCAGTATAAATGAACGGGCTATGTTGCATAAACGAATGCAATTCACATTAAAACGTACAGTATCCTCCAACTCCTTGAACTCAACTTGGCCCATCACAAAGGGTGTAAATTTTAAGTTGACAAACCGAAATAACTCGGAAAAACAGTAGATATTAAATTTTCTCCAGCATTTGGGGATGGCAGAGACTTAGGAAATAATACTCAACCTAAACAGTTTCCACCGTTTGTGGATGGGGGGGGGGGGGGGAGTGTCAAGGGTAAAATTTTATATGGGAACCCCGATTTTTTATTGCAGATTCGGATTCTAAGGCCCACATCATGAGTAAAAGTGCAGTTTATGCGGCAGCGGCTTGCCGTCGCGCTCGCTTGGTTAGGAACGGCATAGCAGCCCATCAGGAGTCACGATACCATGGCCAATAAGAAACAGCGTTACAATTGTCCAATGTAAACAAATCGGAGCGGTGTATGCAAAAGTTTTTGAAGATCAACAAGTTACAGTTGCTATCAGTACGGATGTCACTTGATCGCTATTTCGAACGTATCTATATATATAAAAATTAATCGCTGTTCGTTAGTCTCGCTAAAACTCGAGAACGGCTGAACCGATTTGGCTACTTTTAGTCTTGAAATATTCGTGTAAGTTCAGGGAAGGTTTAAACGGTTATAAAATATGGAAAAGTTGTCCGGAAAAGAGGAAAATCTGGAAAAACTAAACAGCTTTTTCCAGTGAGCTATGAATACTGTTCGTCCAATTGCGATAAAATTCTGTACATTTCATGTTGAAAGCAAGAGGAAGGTTCGCATCAAATAAAAATTTGTAAAATACGCCCGGGAAGAAGGAAAATTTGGGAAAACCCGAAAGCGATTTTTTTCTATGAATAAAAATCAATTGCCCAATGGTTGTAACAGCATCACTTGAGTACGGCTTGACAGGACAAGGTCTGTATAAAACAATTTTTTGGGAAAATCTACTGGAAAATTTGAAAAAAACCTGAAAGTGCGTTTTTGAATGTGTTTTGATTGAATTCAGCACTGTAACTGACCATTTGTACGACAGAGAGGTAATTCTTTTCTGTTTTGTTCATTATGGTCTTAGAAAAGTATTCAGTTAAAAAAATAATAGGGATAGTTAAAAAGGAAAGTCACAAAATTCTAACCAAGTTCCTTTTTCATTGTGTTTCTAAATGTACTCAACACTATAAGTTGAGAACCGTTCATCCGATTGCGATAAAATTTTGATCATTTGACGTTCAACGAAAGATGAACGTTCTTATGAACTAAAACTATGGGAAAGTTGTCCCCGGAAAATTTGCAAATTCGCGGAAAATTGAAACAGCTTTTTCGAATGGGATGTCAATATCATTCGTCTGATTGCGATAAAATCTTGCATATTTGACGTTCAAAGCAAGAGTAACGTTCCTTTGAAATAAAAATTTGGAAACGTTTCCCGGAAAATTGGAAAAATTCAGAAAAAATAGATTTTTCTATGAAATATCAATACCATTCATCTGATTGCGATAAAACTTTGCACATTCGACGTTCAAAGCAAGAGTAGATACATATTAGCAATTGTGAAGCATTGCCGGGTCGACTAGTCATAAATAAAATATACTATAACTGCTCTGTGGTTGACAGGTTCTTATATGTATCCTTGTCCGGTCAGTAAAAGTAATTGCGGTAATTCGGTAATGCTTGCAATCGAGATAGCTCGGACTTATATATATCTCGAGCGTACAACTGTAAATCGATGGAGTGTTTCTGAACCGGAGATTCGGACGCTACGCGTCCTCACATACTAAAAAGAAAAAAGAAATGCTATACCTGTTCTATGGTTGACTGCTGTGGTGTATTAATAGGACACTTATGGGGGTAATACCACAATTATCTAAAAATCCCTTATTAATGGAAAATCAATTACAATCACACAAACGCCGCACCGAAATCGTCGAATAAACTTTGAAATTGACGCCAAATTTATTCGTCATGAAACACGCAATCTTATTGGCCGGCGTAACTCGACTCCTGATTGGCTGCTCTGCCGTTCCTAACCTAGCGAGAGCGACGGCTAGCCGCTGTCACATAAACTGCACTTTATCCCACATCATGTATGGTCTGGTGGATATTTTTGTTTTGTTTTTTGTTTTCCGACAGATGGCGCTGTAATAGAAAGAAATACTTGTCATACTGGTGAAGAAATCTATAAACAGGAAATAAAATAAATGAAAACCATATTCATGATACTTCAGAACGCTACCAAATGATCCCGAAAGTGATCCTTCCCTCTCCCCACAGTGGACAGGGCAGTCTTCCACAGTGATACCTTAGTCCAGATTGTCCTTGTCTGACTACCAGTTATGAACTGCTGACAAAACATTTAATTGAACTAGCCGGAAAGAAATGTACATCTGGTATCATTTGGTTGGGCTTTGAAGCATCATCAATAAGATAAACCTTTCTCTTTCCTGGATGGTACGTTTCTTCAGAAGTATGGCAAATAATTCTTATCATCAATAAGATAAACCTTTCTCTTTCCTGGGTGGTACGTTTCTTCAGAAGTACGGCAAATAATTCTTACCATTACAGTGCAACAAGTTGCCAATTGAAAAAAAAAAAAATTAACCAAACTAAACATGATTTGGTATGTAGAATCTGAATCTGCAATTAACAGTGGGAGTTTCCATTTAAAATTTTGCACTAGCCACCCACACCGCTCCCAAATGGTGGAGACAGTTAAAGTTTAGTATAATTTTCTGAGCCTCTGCCGGCCGTTCATAATGGTGAAAACCGTTGTTGAATAAATACTGTTTTTTTTCTAGTTATTCTGGTTTGTCACCTTAAAATGTACACCCTGTACTATACATTGTGTCAGTGTCGAATTTGGGGCAGGGGGAGGGGGTCTATGGGGCTGCAGATCCCCCAAAACCACGAGGAAAACCTCATAATACGAGCTGGTTCTTGTTACATCAGTTTGACACAATGCCACAATTTTTATAAGCTATGCTCCCCCCCCCCCCCCCAACATAAATCATGGATTCGCCACTGCTTGGTGTATATTACGTCACATGGTTCAGCTTGTATAAAAATATGTAACTAGTTTTTTCCAGTATAGTTGTTTGCTAACCCCTTTGAGCAAAATTAAGTTTCGTCTAAACCTGGAAAATAATTATTTTTAACCTGGAAAACCTGGAAAAAACCTTGAATTTGAATATGAAGATTTGGTGGCCACCCTGATGACTGTGTTGTGTGCCTGTGTGATTGCGTGAGTGCTCTATTTCTGAAGAAGGCCATGGCCGATAGCTGAATGTGTTGTATGTGTGTGTCTTTTGTATGTGCCTGTCGCAGCTCGTCGCCACGTCTTTGCGGTGAGTAGTAAACTGTCCTCACTATATTATATTCCAACCTGGACTTTCCATTATTATATTTCATCTATTTTTTACGTATATTTTTCCTGTTAGGAATTTTTCCTCTATAATATATATATATTTCCACCTGAAAAGTCTATATATATATATATATATATATATATATATATATATATAATATTATAGAAGGAGACCTTCCAGGTAGGAAAATGGTATAAAATAAAGATTTTTGACTTACCTAAAGTACAGGCTGGTCGATAGGAACACTAAACACACACAACCATTCGAGCTTTCGCCACCAGTGGTGGCTTCTTCGGGAAAAAGAGGGAGGAAGGAGAGGAGAAAGGGAAGGATACGGGTTTTAAGGAAGTGGAAAAGGAGCCATTCCAATCCCAGGAGTGGAAGGACTTACCTTAGGGGACAAAAAGGAAGGTAAACAAATACACACACACTCACACATATCCACATCCAAACACACTTAGGCAGACATTTGTAGACAATGTCTTGTAGACAAATGTCTGCCTAAGTGTGTTTGGATGTGGATATGTGTGAGTGTGTGTGTATTTGTTTACCTTCCTTTTTGTCCCCTAAGGTAAGTCCTTCCACTCCTGGGATTGGAATGGCTCCTTTTCCACTTCCTTAAAACCCGTATCCTTCCCTTTCTCCTCTCCTTCCTCCCTCTTTTTCCCGAAGAAGCCACCACTGGTGGCGAAAGCTCGAATGGTTGTGTGTTTTTGTGTGTGTTTAGTGTTCCTATCGACCAGCCTATATATATATATATATATATATATATATATATATACACACAGACACACACACACAAAAATGCTAGCTTTCGCAGCCTAGCTGCTTCATCAGGCAGAAGGGAGGAGAGGGAAAAGGAAATGATGAGGGTTTTAAGGAAGGGGGTAAGGAGCCATTCCAATCCCGGGACAGGAAAGACTTACCTTGGGGGAAAAAATGGAGGGTAAATAAATGCACACACACCCACACATTTACACAGACACAAGTGCACTTAGGCAGACATACTGTAGAACTTTATATATATATATAAAACCCATATCCTTCCCTTTCTCCTCCCCTTTTTTCCTCTTTTTCCTGAAGAAGCTGCCTGTGGTGGCGAAAGCTTGTATGTGTGTTTGTGTCTGATTTTATTTGTTTCTATCGACGAGCTGGTCCTTTTGGTAAGTAATCTCTTTTATATATATATAAATTGATGAAACGAAAATTATAGAGGGAAACTTTCCCGGTGGGATAAACAAAAATAAAAATAGAAAAGAGATGACTTACCAAAAGGACCGGCTCGTCGAGAGAAACAAATAAAATCACACACAAACACACATACAAGCTTTCGCCACCACTGGCAGCTTCTTCAGGAAAAAGAGGAAAAAAGGGGAGGAAAAGGGAAGGATATGGGTTTTAAGGAAGTGGAAAAGGAGTCATTCCAATCCCAGGAGTGGAAGGCTTTTCACAAATGTCTGTCTAGGTGTGTTTGCGTTTCGATATGTCTGAGTGTGTGTGTATTTGTTTACCTTCCTTTTTTTCCCCTAAGGTAAGTCCTTCCACTCCTGGGATTGGAATGACTCCTTTTCCACTTCCTTAAAACCCATATCCTTCCCTTTTCCTCCCCTTTTTTCCTCTTTTTCCTGAAGAAGCTGCCAGTGGTGGCGAATGTTTGTATGTGTGTTTGTGTGTGATTTTATTTGTTTCTCTCGAAGAGCCGGTCCTTTTGGTAAGTCATCTCTTTTCATATATATATATATATATATATATATATATATATATTTCTATTATTATAGAGGAAAAATTCCTAAAAGGAAAAATATACATAAAAAATAGATGAAGTACACTTACCAGGCGAAAGGGCACAGGCAGTAATAGCAACAAATAAACACACAGACACACACACACACACACACACACACAAATGCTAGCTTTCGCAGCCTAGCTGCTTCATCAGGCAGAAGGGAAGGAGAGGGAAAAGGAAATGATGAGGGTTTTAAGGAAGGGGGTAAGGAGCCATTCCAATCCCGGGACAGGAAAGACTTACCTTGGGGGGAAAAATGGAAGGTAAATAAATGCACATACACCCACACATTTACACAGACACAAGTACACTTAGGCAGACATACTGTAGAACTGTAGAAAGCAAAGAAGTTAGAAGTCTGACTTCTAACTTCTTTGCTTTCTACAGTTCTACAGTATGTCTGCCTAAGTGTACTTGTGTCTGTGTAAATGTGTGGGTGTATGTGCATTTATTTACCTTCCATTTTTTCCCCCAAGGTAAGTCTTTCCTGTCCCGGGATTGGAATGGCTCCTTACCCCCTTCCTTAAAACCCTCATCATTTCCTTTTCCCTCTCCTTCCCTTCTGCCTGATGAAGCAGCTAGGCTGCGAAAGCTAGCATTTTTGTGTGTGTGTGTGTGTCTGTGTGTTTATTTGTTGCTATTACTGCCTGTGCCCTTTCGCCTGGTAAGTGTACTTCATCTATTTTTTACGTATATCTATATATTTCTTTGGACTTTGCACTATCTTTCCTTCTAATTGGGAATTTTATTTGCCAATTGCAGTACCTATGGTGAACTAATATATGTACAATGTTACTGATGATGTAAGGTTGTGAGAAAGGAATACATGTTAATACTGATGACCCAGTTTTTGTTTCTTCTACTCAGGTGTTCGAAGGAACTGAATCAGTGGGACATACTTCTTGAGTATGCCAACGACAAAAGTGCATGCAACCCTCTACTGTTGCTGGAAACATCCTGGAGAGTTCCCAACTGGAATACGACAAAGGAAGCTTTAACAAGACTGGAGCAAAGTTGCCCCAAAGATGTAGCTTGGAAGGTAATTTGTAATGCAGTGACAGTAATATATTGTGATCTAATCGCTATGTAGCAGAGGAATCAGTACCATCCTACATCAGTCAAATAAAGTCATTATACTCTAATGTAGATCTACATTATGTTGATGTTTACATTATGGAAATCTTTGAAACATACAATGCACCACAAGAGTTTGTTTTTCTGTGGACAGAGTTAAATGGTTATCTTTGCCAATGTCAGTGTACTTTCTAATATTTATTCAGTATTGTGTATTCTTTGTCTTTCTGTTATTAGGTGTAGTAATAAATAATTTGGAATTAACTTGTCATATTGCTTCAAGTATGAATACATTCAATTTCAAAAATGGTGGGCCTAACAAAACAACAATTGAAAATTCGATTGGAATGTCAATAATGGAGGATAGATAACAACTCGGTGTAAAGACTCTCGCAAAGCTGCTGACAGGCATGAAAATAGATAATCACATTCACACAACTTAAATTTTCGGCTGTGGCCTTTGTCAGAAAAATAAACGCATACATTCACGCTATCACTCGGACAACTATACACCCACAACTATCGTGTCCGGGAACTCCAGCAACACAAGCTAGACTGTGAGCGAGGTGGGGAGTGGAGGGGGAAGGATGCTGGGTAAAGATGGGGATGGAAAGTACAACCGCCTTAACTAAAATTTAATGTCTGCTCAGATTAATGTACAGACCAACAATCCAAAGTCATTTAGGGTAAACTTCAATACTCCTTGTCTAATATTTTGAATTTGATACTCCTCGTCTAATATTTTGAATTAAACGAGTGAGTGCCCCGTCGCCTTTACGCAATAAAAATATGAAAGGCGTTTATAAATAATAAATTCTTTGATAACAGTGCTGGAATGTAATGCGCAGACCAAAATCGCCACAGAAAGAAATGTTCAGGTTCATTTGCAACAGAATAACCATGATCAAAGCAGGATCAAGACTTTCAATAGCAAAGTGTTAACTTTTATCTGTGTAATTAATATTATTTATCATTTAAACACATATAGTGATATAGCCATTTCATGTTGGCCTTTAAATCATTGAAATAAATTATATATATTCTAGGTTAATAGTTATTTATTTTAATTTTATTTATTTATTTATTTTTTTACTTAAGAAGTTTACTAGTCAGCTGTGTAAATATTGTCAGTGTGAAGCCCAAGATATTCTTTATTCAGAGATTTTTTTTTAATTGTCATTTATGGTTGTAAACTTTGTCTATCAAAATTACATTAATTCAAAATTACTTTCTTGGATTTCTTTTTCATTTATCATCATCATCATCATTAAAGACTGATTATGCCTTTTAGCGTTCAGTCTGGAGCATAGTACCTCTAATAAAATTCCTCCATGATCCCCTATTCAATGCTAACATTGAAGCCTCGTCTGATGTCTGATGTTAAGGGACTTAACTGCAGGGTCATCAGTCCCGAGCATTTAAAGAGCATTTTCCTACCATGTGTGTTTGTGTCACGCTCAGTTTTCTGTCACCCACTTTTCTGCATATATGTTTAGATCTTTATATCCCCTACATTGCAAGTTAGGGATCGAGTTTTTACTCCCGAGTGTGTTGGCTCTCATTGGAATGCAACGGTCGGTATTCTTTTGTTTTTGCTGTTTGTAATCAACACACTTTCAAACATGCAGTTAGATTTGTTCATGTGTGATTGCAAGTAGTTGTTATACTTAAGTTTGCAGTGCATGTTTATGTGTGTTTTGTTAGGGGAAATAAAGAAAATCTGGAGTCAATGATGAGAGATGTTTAAGCCATAATCTTTCATAAGTCCTCTACTCATGATAGGCCATGTCATGCATTGTGTCCATCAGGAGAAAATTTGTGGTGTAAATACAATAGGGCTTAGAAAACTGGAGAATCTTATTCTCACCAGCATTCTCTTCCTGCTGATGTTATTACAGCAATTAAACCTATTATCAGAGACTTGGCTCATCTCGACCTTCTAAGGAAATGTCTGCATGGGCAGAAACAGAACCCAAATGAATTTTTCAACAGCAAAATTTGGAACTGCCTTTCTAAAACTGTATTTGTAGGCATGCATACAATGAAACGAGTTCACTATACTAAAAGTGTGTGTTATATGCTGGCAAATATGGTAGTTCAAGCATTCAACAAACTTAAGAGTATGCAGTCTGATACGAAACTCGACATCGGCCAATATTTCGGCAGGAGTACACCATACCATTCTGAATGGAATACTGCAGCTGGGAAGCAAATTGCGACAATGTTAAACATGTGTTCGAAATGGCAACAAAAAGACTACACACATCGAGCAAGCAAGCACACAGTGCTATCACACAACCAATGATGAAAACCAACATTAATATCCATAATAAACATGTATTCAACGGGTGAGGTGGCATTAATTTTGTGTGTGTGTGTGTTTTTTTTGACAAGTGAGAGAGTAGGATTTCGTGCAGAATTTAAGCAATAACCTCCATCACTATTCAGCAGGTTATCCACTAGTTTTATTTCAATTGCTCCCTTCATAACAGAATCCAAATTGCTGGAAGCGCATACCAAGATTTCGATTTTGTTGTATTCTGTTGGGTTACCTGTGTTCGAGCTATGTTTGGTAACAACAAACTCATTATGTCATTGCAAATGCATGTGACGCTTATGCTCAATACATTGGTCTTCCACAGTCCCAATTGTTTGACCATGCCACAGCTGCACGGGATATGGTAGACACTCACCTTGCACAAACCCAAATAATTTATCACTCATTTTACATCATATTTATGTAAAATACAGCCAATCTTGTTAGAAATGCTGCCAACGTATGGCAGAAAGGCCATTGCTTTGGGTGCCAGCTCTGTGCTATCATCACTAGCCCATTGCACATTTGGTTGAAAGCAAAACACTGTTTTCATCTGCCCATTCTGATGAAAAGTGACCTTCAGAAGGGACAACTCAGTAGACAAACTTCCCAGGTCGGAGATGATGTGCACCCTGTGCACTGAGGTACTCAGTACCCCTTTGTGCTGCGCTGGATGGTGACAACTATCAGCCGGCAGACACAAATCTGTGTTAGGTGGTGTGGATGTTAGAGTGGATTGAATTTAGATGTTCTATAAGGCCAATTAAACATATCATCCACATACATAAAAGAAAGGCCAAGCAAGTTTCAACACTGTTGACTCCAATGCACATTCTTCAGAGTCCTCTATGAATAAATTAGCAATGATAAGTGACAAGGGACTTCCCATCACAATTCCATCTGTTTGTTGATAGTACTGGTCATTAAATAAGAAGTAGGTGGAAGTAAAAACATGTCAAAATAAATTTGTTAATTCTGTGCCCTTTCTAGCTTAATTAACTGCCTCAAATCCGACAGAGGAACACAAATGAAGAGAGAAACTACATCAAAACTGACCGAGGTATCGGTCATTCAAATTCACTCTCTCCAATCGATGTAGGAAATCTGCAGAGTTCTTAAAAAGTGGGCTTGACAAACCAGCAAGATGTTTCACTTCATGATGTGTCGGATCACCAATGTTTGACACAATCGGTCT
This sequence comes from Locusta migratoria, assembly GCA_026315105.1. NCBI lineage: Eukaryota > Metazoa > Arthropoda > Insecta > Orthoptera > Acrididae > Locusta > Locusta migratoria. The sequence continues at coordinate 814,113,853 of CM048744.1, read as the reverse complement.
AAGAGGACATCCTCCCTTATGTACCTTAGGAAGATAGTTTGTAAGCCTAAGGAATGATGAATAGTAGTTTGGTCCAATAGTTTCACAAACATTTGAGACCTTAATTGCCTGTGATTATTCCTTTCCAAAAATGTCTTTGCCCATTAGCCGTTCACCAGCTGTGTACTAGCAGTCTGTTTATCCCCATAATATTGAATTCCTTAGAGATCACACCATTCAATGAATTTCACCTATGTGCGAGTATCTTGGTGGCAGAGTGGTAAAGTGCCAGATTATGAATCCAGAGTTCTTGGATTAGATACCCATTTAAGCCCAGCATTTTACCTGTCACTTTTAACATATTTCAATCCTAGCAATATTGTTGATGTGAAAAATGCTGAGTTGCAATGTGGTTCAGAATCCATGTTAAACTGGTTGGATAAATCGGTTCAATAGGTCAGAGGAAGACAATGGCATACCCCCTCCATCAGGACTGTGCTGTTTTGGTATTCAAACTAATCTTACATTTTTAATGTTGATTAAAGCACACCAGTTGATTAAAATTGCTCTATTATTATTATTATTATTATTATTATTATTATTTTAACAGCTTCACCTGTTTTGCATATACATAACTGTTTGCCATCCTGATGAGAACCATTTAAATGTAATGGATCAATAGGCTGCTTTACTGTTTTACTCTTGATTTTAGCACACCAGTTGATTTACAATTGCTCTGCTATTATTATTATTATTTCAACAGCTTCACCTGTTCCGAGGATACATTACTGTTTGTCATCCTGATGAGAACCATTTAAATGTTGTGGATAGATATGTGGAAATCGCCTCAACACTTTGCATGAGGGAATGGCGACGGCTTCCCAGCATTGTCTCCCACGTGCATTTACCACTCCTCCAGGCCGCTCAGCAGGTAACTGATTACAGTAACAGCTATTTGCTACAGTGCATCAATTTTTAAAAACAATTCCTTCCTCTCTATCTCTCTCTTGTGTGTGTGTGTGTGTGTGTGTGTTGTACAATATTGCTCATGGACTTCATTGCAGATTATAGAACTACAGGAGGCAGCACAGATACATCAGAGTTTGCTGCATGCGTGTACCACATCAGTGCATGATACCATACATGATTCACTGAGAGACATGAAGGCTACAGTTAAGACATGGCGGAACAGGCTTCCTGTAATTGCTGACGACCTGAGCCACTGGAGCGACATCTTCACCTGGCGACAGCACCACTATTCATTTATTTCTGCACACTGTGATTCGCAACATGAACAGACGAGTAATCATGGGATGCTCGGTGTTCACGCGTCTGCACAGGTACGAGGAATTATTCATGCGTCTGCACAGGTATGAGGATTTTTCTCTTTTTTTTATTATTTTATTCTTCTTCTTCTTGCCCTCCCATCTGAAGTCTTTATTCTTAAAATCTTCCTTCAATTCTTATTTCGGGAAGTCAGCGACTATATGCGTTTTTGGCCGTGTCTATTTATGAAACCACTACCTCTTTTGAACAGTTCCCACTTATCCAGAGAAGGTTTATGGTGCTTCCAAAAACCTAGTGGCACATAGTGCACACTTAGGAGGTAGAATCTGGTATGAAAACTTAGTGGCATCTTCTTTTTCATGTTCATAGCTTATTTCTGTACTGGCTATTCCTAGTGCCACTAGTTGGAAACACACTCCATATCCTGCTAGTGTAAGCAGTTTCAAGGCAATTCTGCTTTATTTTCTCTGTTCAGTTACCAAGAGAACTCTACCCAACAAGATGTCTGTCGGCTGAAGTAATATGCAACCTAGTCCTTTGGGAATTAGGCTTTAAGGATTAATTCTCAAGTGGCATGCAGTGCCTGTGCTTGTGAAATCTGATCGGCAACTTGTTAACGCTTTTAATAAATAAATTGGTGACAAAATGTGCCACTCTTTTTTTTGACTATGCTCTTAAGCCTACCTAGTGAGGGTCCAATACTGGTGTGCAAAACTATTTTAACCACTCTTTGAGGAGTGAGTTGCATTTCGTAAGGATTCTTTCACATTCCATTTTATATAAATTTGGATTGCTATTCCTGTGTATTTCATTGTAATATCTGTTTCAAGTGATTTGTCATCAGTAATGGAATCAGTGAGGGGTGTGTCCTGGTGTTTGTGCACTTTGTGTTACAGTTGTATCCTATATCAGCTCACTAGATAGGAAATTAATTATCACAGAGAAATAATTACAAGCATCATTTAATTCCGTCACATCCACTTGCTGATGCTTTGGTTGTAAAATTTCATCATATTACAGCTATGTCACTGTACCTGCTGTTTAACATATCACACAGATTTTCTGTGATTTTATAGGCCTACTGAGATGATAGTGTGGGGGAGTGTACAGAATATCAGTCACATATAAACTCTTCTGTTCTCACTTTGAAAACTAAGAGTATCAACAGCATACTCATCATGCACATGTTGACTGACAGTTTCTGACACAATGTTCTCTCAATAACTGGTTGGGATGAACCTTTCATTGTGTGCAGGAATTCTGGTTGTATTTGGAAGTGATTGTGATTCACAAGGCATGAAACACATCATCAGTCCATCCTGGGATCTAATTCTGAGCATATTTATTTATTTTTAAATTTATATCACTTTATTTTATTCTAATTTTTCTTTATTAATCTTGTTTTCCTGTTGTGGTTGAATGTGTTATACCACCACTTGTAGACTCATTGAACATTCTACTATGAAACGCCGATAAATCCAGCAACTTCACACACAATATGTCTATGATCATGCACAAAATGAAGTCCCTTTTTTCATTTTCATATTTACTCTTGTTTCCAAACAATTTCTACTTGAAACTTAAATGTCTCACTGATCACTACTGCCATATACTCACATAGAAGCTGTACTTATGCAGTTCACCTTGTGACTCAGTTGCTTTGCATTTGTTGAAGCTTAATAACTTATCTGTGTGTCAGTATTTACTATTTACCATATCTTGTTTTGTTCAGTCTACTAGAAAACTCAAGATTCATTCTTAAAGCTGGTCTTTTATCCTATAAGTTTGTGTTATGTTCATTAAAAAACTGTGTGAAACTGTATTGAATGTCTTCTTAAGTCAAGGAACATGACATCTAATTGCCTTGTATTCTAATATAGTAATAAGGACAGTTACAACTCACCGCAAAGATGTGGTGACGAGCTGTGACAGGCACATACAAAAACCACACACGTACAACACTTTCAGCTATTGGCCATGGCCTCCTTCAGAAAATAGAACACTTACGCAATCACACAGGCACGCATCAGTCATACAACCATCACTTCCGGCTGCCACACTTGTATTCTTGATTTCATGGGTAAACAGGACAACCAACTGACTATGGCAGTGCATAATTGTGTGTTTGTGTCCAACAATACGCCTGATAAACAGAAATGAAACACACCTTTTTCTGAACACTTGATACCCTTTGTCTATCAAATAACCTATGATGAACCAAAACTAGATAAAATTAGCAAGGTTTTTCTTTTTTCCCCCCCTTAATGTGTGTAGTATTGCAGCTGTTCCAGAGGCCTTTCCGTGTTAAGCAATTTTGGTAAATTTTTTATACCACAATCACTTACCACATTTACCCAAATCTAAGCCACAGTTTTTCCCCATTTTTGGGATCCAGAAATGCGCCTGGGGCTTCAAATCAGGAGCAAAACAAACAAAAGATTTTAAAAATATTTCTTGGAGCAGTCAGAATAAAATTTTGTCATTGATTATGAGCAGTGCTAGGCAAGCTTTGAAGACTCAATGATAAATATTGGCGCCAAAAGTTCTGTGTATATATAAAAATGATTACAGTAGAAGACAGTCTACTTTTTTCTATTTTATTCTTTAAATTATTAGGAAAGATAAATTTGATATTTCTCATCTTCAAATGTAGCAACCTTGCAAATATTTGTAGCAACAAAAATTAATTTCTTTGCATCAATGCCAACAATGCACAAGGATTTAGAATTTTTGCATTAATTGGTGGCTATGAATGTGCCACAAGTTTCGAATATGAGGTTATGTAGGAACCTAATAGCACAACTCAGTTTTGCATCTTGGAAATATTCTCGTGTGTTTGTATGTGTTTTGCGTAATAAATGAGGAACAAGAGAAGATGATGTGAATTTGTTGCACCGAAATTGAAGTGATTGATGGTTTGGTGTTTTTGGCAGTGCATATTTGCTATTGTCGTAATTCCTTGTGATATGGCGACAATACAAACTAATCCACTGATGGTGGACCTAGCCCCTTGATACAATTACAAAACACTAATAATTTGAAGTATCAATCATTAGAAATTCAGATTGCTTGGTATAGAGTCATGTGTAAGTAAAGTTCTCTTCATGGATAATCAAAATCTCTTATTGAATCACATTTTTCTTCTAAATGTGGTATCCATCTCCTGTCTCATTTTGACACTTTTAGACACTTGTCAGAAATATTTTACTGTATTTCTATGAATATTTCATGATTTTCAAGTTTGTCATTACACTGAACAAAATAATACTCCAAAAGGAAGATGGATAAGCAGATTTTTTAATTTGGAAAGACTTAGTGGCTGTCTGCAATGGCATAAAAATGGCTGCACATTTTTCCCATGACTTCTTCATGCTATTACCAACAACTGCCGCTGACACCTATGAACTATTTTCACCAAAATAATCTGCTTAAGCTTGACTGCTAAGATTACAAGTCAAAACCAACTACTGTAGCTGTGTCTTCATCCATTCTACCTAATTTATAACTTTGTTTTGATTTTGAAATGCACCCACAACTCCCCCCCCCCCCCTTGAATATTGAATCTCATGTCACTTAGATTTGGGCAAATAAGGTAACCAAAATATCTATCATTTCAACCAGTTATATGATGGATGTAAAAAGGAAACATATTAGTCTCTATCAGGGAGACAATTTTGGAAGACTAAATTCAGTTTTTCAGTGTTCTCTCTGTCATCATCAAACTGGGGAAATGATTTGGATCTGTATACTGACTAAATGTAAGACTTCTTCTTATTCGTAACATTAATAATGGGGGATAGATAATACCTCATTGTAAAGATGTTTGCTGAGCTGTTGACAAGCACACAACTTAAATTTTCTACCATGGCCTTCATCAGAAAAGTAACACAGATTCACACAATTTCACAGACATTTTTAAACATACTACCATCTCTGGCCACTCCAGCACTACAAGCATCTTCACAATGAGTGAGGGATGAGAGTTGGGGAGGGGGGGATAACAATGTTAAACACTGTGCAATAATTATAATTGAGTTGGTAAATCAGGTGGCTGCTTTCAATGGTGGCTTGACCTCTGATGAGGTAAGATAAGCCAGTGACAGGACTGGAATAAGATGTGCTGGATGGGTGGATTGGGCAGGTTTTGCATAGGGTCTTCCATAGAAATATGATTCTTGTAGTATGGGGTTGGGATCGGGAGTCTTTATACAAGTCATTGAAGGCTCTTCTTTTTCTTTTTCAGGCATTGTTCAGTATTTTTGTGGCAGCAGGGCTTTGGCTTTTCTTCAATCTGTGATGAAGCACCTCTTAATTATGTAACAGCTTCCTAATGCGATTGCCAGACACACAGTTGTCACAAGCTCAGGAAATCAGGGAATTTCAAATGTTTTAAGAACATTAAGATTGAGGGCTGGAAAATCTCGTTTTTGGTTCAATATATGAATTGATGAAGAGGATTGCTTCTCTTAGAAAGGAGTTTTGACTGATTTTCACTGATTATTGATGTTGGATGTTTTATTGTTATTAGTAGTACGCTTCTGAAATGATGTCACTATACCTACCTCAGTGCTGTCATCCATATTTGTAAACAATGATACGTTTAACAGCACATTCTTTTTCTGTATCTTGACCAATTGACTCATTACCTCATCTACAAACTTCACAAATCCTTCAGTGAGAAGTAGCAAAACCTTTCTGTTAATTAAACAGTTAAAGTTAATGTCAATGATCATGTAAATCATTAACTAAAAATCAACATGTATATCTACATCCATTTTCCGCAAGCCACCATATGGTACAAGGTGAGGATACCTCATACCACTACTAGTCATTTCCTTTTATTAATAAAATTGACCTACTTAGTTACTCTTCATATCATAAACAGCGTGAAGAAGACAATAGTTTCCTGTATATTTAGAATTAAAAGTAATAACATTTAAAAACACAGTAGTTCTTAGCATTTTTTTCCTTCCCAAATTACTTGTTTGTTTACTTTCAGATATCAAAATTTATGAGGGGAAAAGATAAGTCTATGTCTGAAAATCAGGGAATTGTCAGAGAATTTCACTTTGGGATATTTTTGGCAACCATGTACAGTAGGACCCTGTTTTTACGTTTTTTGTGGGGCTTAAAGAAAAATGATGTAAAATGCGGGAAAACATAAAATGTGGGAAATAATGTTTTAAATGGTAAATTATGCTTACTAGATCACCCTTGCATTTCCGTAGTTTGTCATATAAGTACATAATAGGCATCAAAATACTCACCAGGAAGTTTATTTATCATGTGATAAAGGTTATCCAATTTTTTTACTCCATTAAGCGCCAGGCAGAATTGGAACTGGTAACTTTATAGTAAGTAGAAATTATTTATGTAATTTCATACATCATAATCAACTTTCTTAGCAATCCTTTAACTAGCATTCATTATTTATGTAGTGAAACTGCACAAGGTCCATACTTTTTGTATTTTTAGACATTTCGCATATTTATTCGCGTTATCGATTGCAGATATATGCATAAGTATTTTTGTGACATTTGCTCAAGGGTTGGCATCTCACACTGTAATCGCGTTTTTGAGTTTATAATATACCATGAATTCTTCAGTGTTCAGAAATACACACACAAGCAAACCATGTCTCACCATTTATAAAATGTCACAAAAATACTTAGGAAAATATTTGCATTTTACAATAAGAATAAATTCTCAAAACAGTTTCTGCAAAATATGAAAAATTAGCAGTTTGGCTGATGGGACAACTATACTCCCATCAGCCACCACATTGTAAATCAAGTGGGCACCTATTGCAAACAACAATATATGAAATATACGTTTGAATAAACACAAAGTATCAAAAAACTTGAATGTGTAACATTTACAAACACTATATTTGAAGGCGAAAGCCATGCCGGAATCAATTTATGTCAGTTATGTCATTTTTTCTTCACGAACACGGTTTCAAAAAGTGTAATATGTGGGATAAGTGTAAGTATGTTAATGCAAAAACGGCGGCGAATGGTGTAAATGGCGGGAAAACATAAAATCCTGGAACGTAGAAGTGGGGCTTTACTTGATTACTGTGTGTGATGGAATGGAGATGTTTCTTTGTTAAAGGTGTTGATGACCATGCATTAAAGACATTAAGTAAAATGTTGTGGAGACTTTTGTCTTGTGTCAAAAGTTACTCAGGCATTCTGGTTGTGGTGTGATGTGCTACAGGATGTGGCACAATGGCACAGTATGACAATATATCACCTGACCTGACGGTTTGTTACTGACAGAAGCCCTCCAAGAAATGAAATTGTACTTGGTATGACTGAACAGAGGAAATGGCCATATGAACCTGTTTAGACAACGAATAGAATTAAGGAAGTTTCACTTCCTGCTGAATCTGCCTATATTTCACCTGAATTGTTTCAAACACACGTGTTATGAATTCTAGTACTTCATGGCTTTGTGGAAAATTTCTTCTTCTGGAATTAACAATATAGTAATAGGACAGTTTACATCTCACTGCAAAGACATCACGACAAGCTGTGACAGGCACATAAAAAAGTCACTCACATACAACACTTTCAGCCTTCTTCAGAAACAAGAACATTCACATAATCACATAGGCACACAACACAGTCACATAACCATTATCTCTGGCTGCCGCACTTCGAATCACGCTCTGTGGTGTTGAAATTAGGCAGAGCATGATTCAAAGTGTGGCAGCCGGAGATGACGGTAGTGTGACTGTGTTGTGTGCCTGTGTGATTATGTGAATGTTCCTGTTTCTAAAAAAGGCTGAAAGTGTTGTACGTGAGTGACTTTTTTATGTGCCTGTCGCAGCTTGTCGTCACGTCTTTGCGGTGAGATGTAAACTCTCCTATTACTATATTGTTAATCCCAACCTGGACTTTCCATTATTAGATTTCTTCTTCTGGTATATTCCTTACCACATCATCATGAGTTAATGAATCTGAATACAGATTCTGACACTGTAAGGAAAAGTGGATAAATGATTTGGTCCTTTAAGGTTAGTTACTAGAGAACTTATGGCCATATGCAACAGTGCTTGTCAGAGTGTCAAATAGAAGTTTAACATGTATGTTAGTACAGTTTAAAATATTATGTGGCTTATTTGCAAGTGTTCTCATACCAGAAGGCAGATAAAGAGTGTTTCAATTGTGTCTACCATGAGTTTACCTCTATGTGACTTGTTGAAAATAGTCACAAATAGTACAATAGTAGTATGGCCAATAACTATTTTCTTTTTTTGTTTTATTTTTATTTATTTATTTTTCCTCCCCTCCCCCCCCCCCCCCAACTACACCCCCCCTCAATGTAGTTCTTAAACCTGTGTATTGTTTTTATTTTTTAATCTTTTAAGTAGTATCTATACTTTTTTAATTATGTAACAAGTTTTCTGATTATTACTACTTTCTATTACAACTTGGATTGCTTCTGAATGATAAAATTCTTTTAAACCAAGATCAATGTTGTCATTAATTTGTTGTAAGAAAATAAGAATTTAATTCCTTTGTTTAATAGATATTCTAGTAGTTATGTTCAGATATTTAGCTTTTTCTTGTTCACATCATGTTAATGTGCCATAGTCTTATTAAAAGTAATTTTTGTGTCTAAATGAAGTTCCTTAATTGTTCAGTTTTATCTCTTTTACCATTTAACTATGTGTTGTTTTATTCTAGGCTATCATACACTTTGGCAAAATTGCCAGGAAACAAAATTTGACAAGTGTTGCATTGGGACTTATTTATACAGTCCCAAGTTTATTAATAGTCGACTGCTTCCAGAAACTAAGGCAGCAAATTAAGTGTTACGTGCAGTTATCAACTGTTGCTGGAAGATCTGAACTAAAAGAGGTAATAACTGATTTACCGGACTGTCCTGTTACTGTCCTATTACTATATTGTTAACTTCAACCTGGACTTTTCAGATAATAACTGTACAAAGAAACAACCCCGAAAAGAAACATTACAGGAATAAAAAGAGCATTCTCTGTTACAAGTTAAAGAAGCAACATTGAGGCATATCATACCTTCTATGCATCTTCATATGTTCTTAAACTGCAAAAGCTGCATTAGGCACGATTAAAAACCTTAAAAAATAGCATAGAAGTGGGTAATTGTGTACGTCAGTTTAATTACAGTGACTTCAGCATGATGAGTATGGTGTGAGGTAAGTAGGCAACCAGTCATGTGCGTGTAGGTAAACAAACATTGCTCTGACCAATGGAAATCTGAATGGAAACATGTTGCTCGTGTTAAGTCTGCTATTTTTTTTAAATCTGTGAATCAAATCACTGGACTGAGATTGCCAGTTGATGCACTGGAGCACTTTCACAAAATACTATGATGACTATTAAATGTCTTACAATAATGGAAACTCCCAGTTGAAATTAAACAATATAATGAAGACAGTTTACAACTCACCACAAAGATGTAACAAAACTGCGTCAGCCACATAAAAAAGACACACACTTACAACACTTACGCTATCGTTTGTGGCCTCCTTTGGAATATATTCAGCCTTTCATAGCTCATCGTTACGTCTTTGCGGTGAGTTGTAACAGTTTTTATTCTGTACATGAAAATTGGAACTCTTAGAACTGTATTTTGGGAAGGATAGATTGCTAACTCTCTCTCTCTCTCTCTCTCTCTCTCTCTCTCTCTCTCTCTCTCTCTCTCCTCCCCCTCCTCTCTCTCTCTCACCCCCCTCCCCCCTCTCTCGCCCCCTCCCCCTCTCTCTCCCTCCTCCCCCCTCCCCCTCCCTCCCCCTCTCCCTCCCCCTCTCCCTCCCCCTCTCTCCCTCCCCCCTCTCCCTCCCCCTCCTCTCTCTCACCCCCTCCTCTCTCTCACCCCCTCCTCTCTCTCCCCCCTCTCTCTCACCCCCTCCTCTCTCTCTCACCCCCTCCTCTCTCTCTCTCTCTCCCCCCCCCTCTCTCTGTATCCATCCACTCAGGCGAGATTGCAATATGTTACACCCTGTGAAGGCAGCAGCCGGTGATAGGGATGGAGTGACCTAGTGAGGAGGTCCAGGAGGGCAGTACACTAGTGCTGTCTTCTGGACTGTGCTTTGACTACAGAACCCAGGACAGGCTGAGGTGCTGCCTCAGTCTGGTGACTGTGGGAGGGAAAGGGCAGGGAGGATGGAAAGGATAGGACACTGGAGTACGTCAGTGGAATGGAAGCCCTGTCTGGGACTGGGCTGCGAGAGTTGTGTAGGGTGGACAAGGTACACTACTTATCAAATCATTAGAGGATTCGTGAGGTCAGATACTGTGTGCAGAAATCCCATTTCTAAAGAGTTTCTGAAGTCCAGATGAAAGATGACGGGAGAGCAGAGCAGCTACTTGTTGAGGATGTTGCTTCCAGGAATAATGAACTGGCTCCATCACAGAATATACATTATAAATTTTTTAACTCCTAGAGCTTTATTCTTGTAAGCATATGTCTTTGTTCGTGATGATTTCGAAGTAGTCTTTAATGTGTTCTCGGTTTGGATATGTGGCATATAGTAGCTAGGGTCATTGTTAAGAAAGCCTATTTGTTTTTAAACCACAAAATATGTATTTCAGTAAATCATTCTGTGGACTATGAATAATTTTGAGAAGGGATCATTCTAAAGGTTTGAAGATCAAAGTTTGCCTTATCTGTATTCGGGTATTTGCTCGTTTCTGGAAACTTTACTAGTGGGGCCCAGATGTCTGAAGACAGAGAAAAATTTCAGAAGATCTTGGTGTTGACTGGAGTGAACAAATTGACATCTATTTTGAGAAGATTTATCCGGTAACATTTGCCAGCTGCATGATAAATTGTCAACCTTTAGACAGAACATGGCAAAAATGAGAAGTTAATATTTGATTAATGATGGAAATTCTCCTCAGAGATGATGAATTATTTTTCAAAAGAGATAGATTGGCTGACCAGTACTTACCTTTGTGCTGTACCAACATTAGTGACACAAATGGAGAAAAAGAAAAAGGACAAGCTTTCTCTCCTACCTGAAGAAGGAGCTGTGTTCCGAAAGCTCGTCCTTCTTCGTCCTTTTTTCTTTTTCTTCATTTATGTCACTATTGTCAGTACAGCACAAAGGTAAGTACTGGCCAGCCAATCTATCTCTTTTCAAAAATGAGAAGTAGTTACAGTGATGAGGAAAAAAGAAAAATAGAAAAGGGTATTTGTAAAGAAATATAACGAGAAGACTAATCTAAGAGTAAAGAGGGACACATAATAAAAAAAAATTCAAGATTGAGAGGAAACCTATGGTTTTAAATGGGTATCGAGCTATGTAGGTTGACTGCTGTATGATACACGGGTCACAGTTTGCAGATCCTTTTTTTTTTAGAGCTTGTGTGAGAAGTCTTGGACCCTGCTTTCTCGACTTGTGCACTGGCGAGTCCATCATTCCTTTGTTTTGGAGGTACGGCTGGCCTAGTTGGAGGTTGCCTACTGGTTGCGGGGCACAGTTGACAGCTGACTGGCATACAAAGTGTACGATTCGGCAGGCAGTGTGGAACTGAGCTAGCCACCCCTCCAAAATAAGAGGAATGGACTCACCCTACACACAACCTGAGAATGCGGTTCCGTGCACAGGCCACGAATTCATGTGTGAGCTCTAACTAGGAGAATGGCGGCAGAAGGTTCGACAGGAATTCGAGAGTGGCTCAGTGAACTCCAGGAAATTATAGTTGAAAAAGATAGGAGGTTAAATAAAATAGATACAAAGATGGAAAAACAAATGATACACTTAAAATAAAAGTTAACTGAAACTTTTAGTGTCAAGTTTGACGAATTACGGGCTCAAATATTGAGCACTAAAGAAAAACTAAATGACCTTAGACAAGGTGCATATGAAAAGTTTGGTGAATGATCCCATATTTTCAAACTGCACTGGTGAGGTTGACATACATGAGCATACATGTCAAAAGATGCTCTGTGTCGTGCAAAGCACTGCAGTGAAATGCAACGCAGTTGACCGGGTCAGTGTAAGAACTCGTGTCACCGCAACATGGAGTGCTAAATGGAGCAATGTGTTAACATCGAGTTTTGTTTCAAATTAGGCAAAATGGCGACTGAGCCCGATGTGATGTTGGTGCAAATGTCTGGTGTTGTAGCAGCAGGAAAAAAGTGACCTCAGTGCTTTGAGTAATTCCGTCAGAAGCGTTTGCTGACAGTTTCCGACAGTTGTACAACCGATGTCAGAACTGTATTGTAGCCATAGTGATTACTCTGAAGACCAGTAAAGGTATTTTAATACTTTTTTTCTATACTTCCCGAGCCCATTTGCTGAACTTTTCGAACATGTCTTGAAAATAACTGCTAGGAGAATAATGAGGTTTTCCATTTTAGATTCCACAATTTAAAACATCAATACTTTCTCAAGATAAGGCCAGGGAAATATCTGGTGAAATATGTAAGGTTGTAGTTAGAAGGGTGTGTGATCTAACCAGAAAAGAGTATTACAAATATTTTCAAGATATTAAAGGCAATTCAAAATGCTTTAGAAAATGAAAAGCAGGAAATTCAAATTTTGAATCAAAATTTGTTATGTACTCAGAAGATAGTTGAGCATTTAGAAATAGGTTCCAGACAGGAATTCACACAGAAAAATCAGAGTTTTTGAGATGGATAGTAAAGCAGCAAGTTTAGAAAGGTACCACAGTTTGCCGAACTAGCGATTTATACAGATGATGTATCCAACTGGGAACGTCTAGTAGTGAATCTTGTGGACAGGAAGGTTGAAGATTGCCCTATGGGGACAATAAAAGTTTAGATTTGAGAGAGAGATGAATAAACAGTTTGGAAAAAAAAAAAAAAAAAAAAAAAAAGTGTACTGAACTTGAAAAAACACGAGCAGAACTCACATCTAAAAGCCAAATAGTGTTGTTAACATACCAGCAAGCTCTGTATCCTGTAGTTTCAAATTATTTATATGATCTGACAGCTGTGATTTTTTTCAGGCCTCTTCTCCAAGATGGAGGAGGAATAAGATATATTTTTGTGGCCATTGAATGTTGGTCTACATATGTGATGCAATATCCCATCAAACAAGCAATAGCGAGTACTATAGTAAATTGTCTACAGGAATATTTTGTTGACATAGGGATACCAAAATGATTTCACACTGACGACGGTGCACAATTCATAAGTAAAGTAGTCAAGGAATTACCAGCATGGAAAAGCATGAAACAAAAGTAGAACCCCACTTTTACACTTTTCAAGGGACTCCAGTGGAATGGTGTAAAATGCAGGAAATAATGTTTTAAATTGTAAAACATGCTTACTGGATCACCCTTGCATTTTCGTAGTTTATTTGTGATATATGTACATAATAGGCATCAAAATATTCGCCAGAATTTTATTTTATAATAAGGGTTATCCAAACTTTTACCATTTTAAGCACCAGGCAGAATTGGAACTGGTAATTTTATGGGATGTAGAAATTTTTGATGTAATTTCATTCATCATAATTGATTAGTCAGCAAGCCTTTAACCGGCATTAATTATTTATGTACCTTAGTAAAACTGCAAGAGTTCCATTCTTTTTGTTTTATTCAACGTTTCGCACAATGATGTTCGAGAATTTATTCCCATTCCCGAGTGCAAATATATGCATAAGTAAATAATTCGCAGTCCCTGTTGCAGTATTCGTTATTACATCCAATAATGCATTTCACGCTATTAGCGCATCTTCAAACTGGAAACAGACCAATGTTTTATTACAGTCCGTGTACCTGGCAGGCAGTGAATCTAATATGGCAGAGGTGAGTAAATTTTTAATAGTCAGAACTTACTTGGGCGGAGATGGAGCCATAGAACTACTTAAAGCTGTTGTGGAAGTAGCTTAACAATTTGTGTTCTGTCATTGGGCCCTTGCAAAGAGGTAAATGTACAAAATACCTAACAGCTATTTGAAGTAGAATAACTAGGGACTAAAGGGCTACAGTATGGAAATTAATAGAATGCTTTTTATATGATAAAACTCACCATAGCAGCAGAGGAGCCGCTGTCGCGGCAGTGCCATGTTTACAACTGGTAGTATTGTTAATAACTGCTGAACATAAATGCGACTGTTAAACAAGGCATTATGGGCAGAGCTACGCCTACGAGGATGAGCGCTTTGTCAAGTGGCAGCTTAGTAATACAGAGATGTTTGTGACGTGTGGGAAATGAATCTTGTGAAATGGTACAAGGTGGTAGTGAAACAATAATAAATGAATGAAAACAAAGTTATTAGAGACCTGGGGCAGATGAAAGATGTGAATTGTCAGAAGGGGGTCATTTTGGAGAGAGATGGATAACATGATATCGTAAAAAGTTTGATTTTTTATAATAAGCTGTTTGTTGAGACTGTGTTCTGGGGTCTGAGTGATTTCTAATTCTTCCAGAAGTGGGAGGTATTTTTTTCCTTTGGAGGTGATGTGAAAAATTTGCAATTTGTCTATGGGGGATGAGTGTGTTTGCTTCTTTTGAGATACTCGGAAAAGGCTGAATTATTTTTGGCAGTGCCTTTCTTAGTTAACCCTTTAAGTGCTGCACCTGTGCATCCAGCTGACCGAGTCCAGCCTGCTCAGGTGGCCGCCTAATCCCCGTACCTGCGCTGGCTGCCGTCTCCGCGGCCTGTTGTGTGTGTCTGAGCTCTCTGCCTGACCATCCTTGCTCTGGCCGGAGTATTTCTGGAACTAGGATGGTTGCGGTAGTCTCGCATTGTGCTTGCTGACGTTACAAATAAACAGAATATCTGGGTACTTATTCCTTAACTTCGAATCTTGAAATAATTGCCCGACAGACAATGAACACTGAAACTCCTTACGCTACTAACATGTAGACCCTGGGTCATTCCATGTCAAATCGCCTAATTTCGGAACATTTTCCTGCTCTACCATAACGGAAAGATTTATGTGAACATTTGAACATGTCGCCAATCAATCAATAATGATAAATTTTAAGATTCGTTGAAGCAATACTGGATGAGTTACAATCATTTGTTTTGCGCCATGCGCAATTTTGTGAAGGACGAGCGTGAATTCCTGGCGACTTTGAGCTGTTATAACTCGGGAAATATTTCGATGACAAATATGAAATTTGGCCATCACGTACAAATGTATGCATTCTCATAGGAATAATATTGAAAAGAATTTTACATGCTATATACGATCAGAAAAGTTTAAACAAAGTTGCTCTAAAAATTTGCGACCCAAAAAACTTCAATGTTTGGCGCATTGTATCTTGGGGACTAACTAACTACAAGGTTCTGACATATGAAGCTTTGTTTATGTGCCACTTTACAATGCTAAATAAATTAAGTGCAAAAGTTGAAGATATTAGAAAGGATAAAAATGTGGTATTTTCAATGTTATTTTGCAAAAACCTGTGTTCTATAAAACTTTTTCCAAACTGGGCTTATTAGATAGAACATTATTTTAACTGCAAAAAAGTGTAAATGGTCAACCAATGCAGGCCAACAATGCTAGCTTATTTGAGTCATAGGTGGACTCGTAAATCACGGAGCGAGAAAAGTGTAAATTTTGGGTTCTATCTCCAACTGTAAATGCATGCTGCTCATGAAACTTAATATTTAATAGGTTGGCAAGAGAAATTTCAGATAATGTTCGTATAAAATTTCAACAAAATTTGCAATGGTCAAACAGGGAGTGCTAGGTGAGCTAACATGGAATGACACTCTTCATCAAAGGCTTTCTTTTATTTGTGTTTAGTTTGTAAGAATCATCATAAGGTCTTTGTGTACAACTGAACTTTATTTGGCATACTGATACTTAATTATCTGATTTTTAATGACGTAGGCTTCTGCGGCCAGAGTCAGATGACATAAAAGTTTTCTGGGTGTCATGATGTAAGAAGGCTATTACTTAAATAACCGACATTTCGGCCAATGTTACAGTGGCCTTCATCTGGGTATACTCGAGATGACGGCCACTGTAATGTTGGCTGAAACGTCGGTTATTTAAGTAATAGCCTTCTTACATCATGACACGGTACAACACCCAGAAAACTTTTATGTTATGTAATTTTTGTATGCAACTTGCGATTCAAATGCTCTAGAATCCGTAGCGACTAAACGTTGACGTTCTTCTGTACTAGCACAGTAATTCTCGCGCAATCTACTTTCGACAAAAGCATCTGGAAGCCGAGTCACACTTTTGAATCTAACCACTATATTTTGAGAGCATCAATCCAACAAATTATCCGCAGGGAAAGTTAAAAACAAAATATTCAACATTACTGAATTGCTTTTATGCGGGACGCAATTGTTATTGTACAGTAGAATTAATCGATGATGTACAACATTTGCTTAAGAATTTGATCAGGGAATACTCAACTTTCTAAACTACCTAATTAAACGTCACCTTTAATTCCTAATGACCTTTTGTTCTTCAGAAACAAGCGAGTTTGTGCAACTGACCAATTTGTGGCAAGACGCCCTTTTGAGGTTTGCGAATACATTTCAATTAGGTTAACCCAGTTAATTGTCTGCAGGCAACGATCAATCAAATCGATGTTTCTAAGTACTTATATTTACGTCTGAATAATTTCTGCTTATCATAAGGAAAAATAGAACAGCAATCTGTTACTAAATATCACTAGAAAACTGTAGCCTCAGTTGCGGTAAAACATATTTATTTAAGCAGCGACTAGTTTTGGCCGAAGCCCAGTTTCAAACAACCATGTAAAAAGCAAATGTGACAACCACATTTTAGCAGTTAATAAAATCATATGATATGGATAGCTGTAATGTGATTGTCACAGTCTTTGGGCTTCGCTCGACTCTAGTCGCCATTTAAATATATATCTTTTACTGCAACCCAGGTCAGAATATTCTAGAAATAATAATGCCAGAATTTTTTGTTTAATTAAGAGTATCTATTAAGAAGTTATGGAAGAATTCAGAAATTTGCACTAAGTATTTATTTTTGCATCCTATGTCCAATCATTTGAAGCAACCAGTCTGTGTTTGCCAGCACAGATTTGATGTTTCACATCTTCGTACATCAGTTGTTTGTCAGCAAAGTAATTCATCTGGAGAGGCTTTTAAAGCTCAGATAATTCTGTGTTTCTTTTTTCTTTTTGTCTTTGTTTGCACTGTTATATTTCCCATCCTCATTTATATATATATATATATATATATATATATAGAAGGAGACTTTCCAGGTGGGAAAAATAGGTATAAAATAAAGATTTTGGACTTACCTAAAGTACAGGCTTGTCGACAGAAACATAAAGCACACACAAAAACACACAAACATTCGAGCTTTTGCCACCACTGGTGGCTTCTTCGGGAAAAAGATGAAGGAAGGGGAGGAGAAAGGGAAGGATACGGGTTTTAAGGAAGTGGAAAAGGAGCCATTCCAATCCCAGGACTGGAAGGACTTACCTTAGGGGACAAAAAGGAAGGTAAAGAAATACACACACACTCACACATGTCCACATGCAAACACACCTCAATTAATATAAAAAATAGATGAAGTCCACTTACCAGGCGAAGGAGCACAGGCACACACACACACACACACACACACACACACACACAATTGCAAGCTTTCGCAGCCTAGCTGCTTCGTCAAGCAGAAGGGAAGGAGAGGGAAAAGGAAACGATGAGGGTTTTAAGGGAGTGGGTAAGGAGTCATTCCAATCCCGGGACAGGAAAGACTTACCTTGGGGGAAAAAAGGAGGGTAAACAAATACACACAAACCCACACATTTACACAGATGCATATATATTAATTTTTGTGTTTTTTATACATTTTTTTCAGAAGTGATGGCTTAATTTCATCTTCCAGTTGTAGCAACTTTGCTAAAAGTTCTTCTTTGTGTGGTATGTTTCAAAACATGGGTCAACACAGAAAGGTACATTGCATGTTTTGCATTCATACTTCGTTTCTCTGCGCACATTCAGTTTCGAGCAGATTGCACATCTACGCCACAGTCCGCGTTTCTTGGACTGGTCACTTGGAATCACATGTGGAAAGCGTCTCCCAGTAAAGTGAAGAGGATTCTCGTCACCAGAGCGTCTTCCTTTCCTATCTCTCCTCCGTTCTGTAGAAAATGTTTCCACAAGTTCTCGTACCAGACATAAATGAAAATCTGCTAATGACACTTCTCCCTGTCACTCATCTGTGAAGAGTGTGAGCATTCAAAACACAAAGTTCCACAACATGGAAAAAACAACTTTTTGTACCATTTAACAGATTTACGCACAGATGCAACAGAGCTTAGTAACATGTCAAAGTGATCTACTGCGCCCATATTTGCATTGTAGTCGACAACACATTGCAGCTTCATTACGTTCTCGCTGGTCTTCCTGTTTGTCTTGCCCGTGTCACGCATTTCTGTAGTGTTACATGAAGTCAGCATGAACACGTCTCTCTTGTTGCATCACTTGATGGCAAGCATTGTGTCAGTTGCCATAAATTCAACTTCTCCTCGTTTCAGTTTCTTCTGTAGCTTCGGATATAGATAGGATATAGATGGATTCAGTAGTGATGGTGCTAGGGATGAGGGAGGTGTTATTTTTAGAGTTTTTCCACTTTATAGTTGGTCTACCAGGCTAGCCTGGTATCCATTTGCTCTAGCAGTGTACCTCAAGTTAGCAAGTTCTTGCTCAACTGTTTCACTGTTTGAAGGGAGGCCACATAAGTATATTTGTGGCGTTTGCATAGGGTTGGCATCTCACACTATTATCACTATTTTGAGAGTATAATGTGTTGTGCCCCCTTCAATGTGCAGAAAAATGTACACAAACAAACCATCAGTCTCACCATTTATAAAATGTCACAACAATACTAAGATAAATATTTGCATTTTACAACAAGAATAAATTCTCGAAACGCATCATTCAAAGCATGAAAAACTACGAGTTGCATAAACAAAGCCAAGCTGACAAACGGCGCAGTGACTGATGAGATACTATACGCCCAGCAGCCACTGCATTGTAAGTCAACTAGGGACATACTGCAAACAACAAATAAATGTTTGAATAAATGCAAAGTGTCAAGAAACTTGACTGTGTAACGTTTATAAACACTATACTTTAAGGTGAAAGCTATGCCAGCGTCAATCTATGCCAATTACGTCTTTGTTTTTTTCTCCATGAACATGTTTCCAAAAAATATAAAACATGGGAAAAGTGGAAATATGCTAATGCAAAAATGTGGCGGAATTAACATTGTGAATACAGGAAATTTGCTGGGACTGCCCAAAAAAAAAAAAAAAAAAATGGTGTAAACAGTGGGAAAATGTAAAAATGGGGTTTTACTGTATATCCATTTAAAAGTACAATCTAAGTCTAATCCTTCGAAAAGAATAATGAAAGAAATTGCTAGACTATGGACAACATCATTTTCTGAAAAACATACTTTGTGGGTGAATCTTGTTCCTGACTTTCCAGTAAAGTAATTGCTAATGCTTGGAATCCAAATATTATAGTTACTGTTTTGTCAATTAGGTAGAAAAGTCTAGGGACTGATGATCATAGCTGTTTGGTCCAATAGGGTTACAAACATTTGAACATTTGATTTATGAAACCTCTTGGGATCCGTGTATTTGCAGATAGGTGTGCAGCAAACATAGGCCACCTAGCTATATGCTTCATTACTTATATGTTATCTTTTGGGTAGCATATTTTCCTCCTCTATTAAACTTTCATCTTTTCCCATTTTCAACTAACACAAATAAGCGGACCAAATAAAACCATATATTGATACAATGATTTACCTGAATGAGACAAGTTAATGAATTTTAACACACAGTTGTGTTGCACAGTAACAGCAAAGCATTTACTGTTTCACAGAATAAAAAATCTATTTGAAAACAGATTTATTAGAGTGGTATGTGAGAAAGATTATTCCACATATGTTCTTACAATCAAGCTAAATAAAAGTTATTGGTACCCTCATTCGTATCCACTTGTGATTTGTTATACCAGAGAATATGTGTGCGCTTCATCTAGATAAAGCTTTCATACAGTTTATGTTTGTAGTCAGTAGTTGTAGTTTTCTATTTTTATAACATGTGACAAATTTTTTTAGGGCTTTGGTACAAGAAATTTTTTACCCATTGTACAAATTTCATAGGTATTAAATGGGACGGGTTGTTACTGTTTGTCTAGGGGAAGTAGTTCTTTAGAGTTTTACACACACACACACACACACACACACAGTGCACAAACATACATCATTATTCACTCATTAGGCCTGCAGGACTGACATTCCATTCTATAGGGTTCCATCACCATCTTATACGCATATTTTAAGCTCTCTCCAGTTTCATTTGGAAGTAAAGAAGTGGATGGGATTTTTCAGGAATGGTGAATGATAATGGGTTTCTGACTTTGGGGTCTATCTTCTTTTCTTCTTCCACCTTAGTCATCAGATTCTTTTCTTTCATTTTTTACTTCTCTTTCATTTCTTACTTCTCTATATGAGCCCAATCTATCGTCGCTCTTTACATAATAATATGTCTTTATTGCTAAGACCATTCCTTGTCTGTAAAAACCATGCTTTCTGTGTCAGACTTTTTTTGTTGCTGCTAATCTTGACTTCAATCCTACTGATTATTTTTATGTGATGTGAACATGCATCTGGAAAATGTGAATACATAGATCTCCTCAGTATAGGTATCATAATGTAATCACTCCAGTCTACAGCAAGATCATCTGGAATTTTCTCCCGTCTGCAGAAGTTCGGACCCTACTAGTCAGTTTATAGAAACCAGTAACTGCCTGAATTTGGAAAAGGCAAACTTCAATCTTTAAACCTTTAAACTGACCCCCATCTTGAAATTATTCATAGTCCATGGAATGAATACACATATTTTATGTTTAACAACAAATAGGCTTTATTAACAGAGAGCCTAGCTACTACAGTTAATATGTACGTAGCCATGTGTCCAAGAAAAGATCACATTCAAGACTAATATGAAATCATCACGAACAAACGACACACTTACAAGAATAAAGCTCACAAATTTAGCATATATCTTGTGTGATGAGACTAACTTGTTACATCCTCGACTAGTAGCTGCTCTGCTCTCCCGTCACCTTGTGTGTAGACTTCAGAAATGCTGCACAGATGGGTTTTCCACACAAAGTATCTGACCTAATGAATCCTCTAATTCCCTAACCGAAACACCACCTTCATGACCTAGGTCGTGAACCACCTTTCCCTTCTATTCCCATCCTTTATTCTTCCCTTCTCTCCCACCTGACGAAGGAACTCTGTTCCGAAAGCTTGTCCCTTTGTCCCTTTTTTTCTGTTTTTTCATTTTGTGTTACTATCGGCGGTACAGCACAATGGTAAGTACTGGCCAGCCATTCTATCTCATTTCAACAATATTTATTATCTCCGAGGAGAATTTTCATCATTAATCGTGTATACAATTTTTGTAAGTCTGTAAATGTATTGCTCAATAATTTGAACTCTTTTTAGAGCCAGGTTTTTTCTTTGTATTTCAGGCACTTGATCTAATAGAATCCACAAATCTAAAATATTTCACACGAGAAATGACTGCAGAACTGTACTCAACAAAAGGCATGCTGCTAGCACAACTGGGTAAGTACAGGGTCATCTTAACTGACCTTTAGTATGTGCTGCATACAGTGTACCTGAAGATAAAAATCTGTTTCAATATCATCTTAATTTTTCACATTCGGAGATATCTTGAAGGAGAGAGAGTTGGCACAACTAACAATTAATGAATGCACCTAATGCTGGAGAGGTGGGACTGAAAGATTTGAGTTTATTTGTGAGTGGGGCAATATTCCTTTTTCATTTATATCTCCACCCAAATATTCTACCTTAAGGGGAAAATAGGACAGAGGAATAAAGAGATGATGCTGAAATTAATGAGAGTGTAATAGATTGCTGGAGTGAAGTGGGAGGTAAGGAAGTGTATTAGTATTGGGGTCGGTCTGGGACAGAGACTAGCAGAAATTGCTGCCAAGGGGAATTGAAGGTTGAAATAACGTGTTGGAATGAGAGTTTTCATCTACCTGCTCCATAGAATGTTCTTTAGAGGGGAAACTGTATTGACACTGATTGTGAATCAGGTCCGGCCATCTACTTAGGTAGCCAGCTTGTTGGTGCTCATGGCCACATCAATTGCAATAAAAAGGTTACAGCAGAACTGGTTCATGATGAAATTCCCATCAGAGTTGTAGTTTCCTGTGATAGGGGAGGATTTGTATGACAGGACTGTTTGTGAACTTGGGGTAGGCCTTGTGCTTGGCTCTTCCATAAGGACACGAGTCATTTTACTATGGGTTGAGAGCTTGTATGGCTTAAGGATGGAGCAGTATGTTTGATGGGCAGTGCAATATGCCACTGGGAATTGTGGGAAAGATGTTCATTTCCAGGGTAGGATAAAAGATAATCAAAGCTTTTATGGAGAATGTGGGCCAGTTGTTTCAGTCCACAGATATGGTATAAACAGTACAGATTTAGCAGCTATTTAGTGTGATTAAGGTTGTGTCCAAATGGTTTGGCCAAATCCATTATTCGCCGAATCCAGCATAATGGCTTCTGATTCAAGATTCGATGCATAATGGCTGAATACTACCGAATCCCTTCAGTTATGAATGTTTTACTTTACTTTGCATAACAGTAAGCTTTCGTCTGCGTTATTTAGTTTATTTTCCATAGATCAGCTGAAAGACATGATGTCATAAAACAAAACAGTCTTACTTTGAATTTAGTCAAGTGAAACCACTACAATTTTTATGCAGTCGCATGTCTATTGTGAAAATAATGTAGTTTATTTACCCGAATCTGAGCCCCATACTTTTTCCGGTTATTTGGGTCAAATGTCTACCTTGTTGTGTTTGCGTGTGTATGTGTGTGGGTGTGTGTGCGCTTGTTTACCTTTCCTTTTTTCCCCTTAAGGTAAGTCCTTCCACTCCTGGGATTGAAATGACTCCTTTTCCACTTCCTTAAACCGCTATCCTTCCCTTTCTCCTCTCCTTCCTTCCTCTTTTCCGAAGAAGCTGCCAGTGGTGGCGAAAGCTCAAATGTTTGTGTGTTTTTGTCTGTGCTTTATGTTTCTGTCGACAAGCCTGTACTTTAGGTAAGTCCAAAACATGCCTTGGGGCACGACCAGCACATCTTGGCACAGTGTTACACCGTCCGGGTTATCTGGATACTTCCCACCGACACCAATCCTTCAGAACTCTGGAGATGGGAACTAGCCCTTCAGCATATTCTCTCTTCCCGTTGCCCACCTGGTCTCAACCTCCGCTAAATTCGAATTCCCACCCACCATCTTAACATCTTTGCCTCAGTTCTCTGGACAGAGCCTCTGCCTCAAGTGGCATCTCTGTCTAACTTATAACTTCTTTGCTTTCTACAGTTCTACAGTATGTCTGCCTAAGTGTACTTGCATCTGTGTAAATGTGTGGGTGTGTGTGTATTTACTTACCCTCCTTTTTTCCCCCCAAGGTAAGTCTTTCCTGTCCCGGGATTGGAATGACTCCTTATTCACTCCCTTAAAACCCTCATTATTTCCTTTTCCCTCTCCTTCCCTTCTGCCTGACGAAGCAGCTAGGCTGCGAAAGCTTGCGTTTGTGTGTGTGTGTGTGTGTGTGTGTGTGTCTGTGTCTGTGTGTTTATTTGTTGCTATCACTGCCTGTGCCCCTTCGCCTGGTAAGTGGACTTCATCTATTTTTTACATATATATATATATATATAAAAGAGATGACTTACCAAAAGGACCGGCTCGTCGATAGATACGAATAAAATCACACACATACAAGCTTTCGCCACCACTGGCAGCTTCTTCAGGAAAAAGAGGAAAAAAAGGGGAGGAGAAAGGGAAGGATATGGGTTTTAAGGAAGTGGAAAAGGAGTCATTCCAATCCCAGGAGTGGAAGGACTTATCTTAGGGGACAAAAAGAAATGTCCCCTAACGTAAAGTCCTTCCACTCCTGGGATTGGAATGACTCCTTTTCCACTTCCTTAAAACCCATATCCTTCCCCTTCTCCTCCCCTTTTTTCCTCTTTTTCCTGAAGAAGCTGCCAGTGGTGGCGAAAGCTTGTATGTGTGTTTGTGTGTGATTTTATTCATATCTACTGTCGAGCCGATCCTTTTGGTAAGTCATCTCTTTTGTATTTTTATTTTTATTTTTGTTTATCTCACCGGGAAGCTTTTTTTCTGTAATTTTCATTACATCAATTTGAATCATATCTTGTGGTTCAGAGGTGATAAACGTACACCAAACAGAAACTGAAGGCCAGCGATGACGTTTGCGACTCTATAGCAAGGAGGTTACATACAGCGAAATGTGATGCCAAGGTCCATATCTTTGGTCTATGTGTGCTACAACCTCTTCAGCTCTTTCTCTGTAAGGCTAAGCATACGAATAAGGAAATATAAGAATAAATAAATAGCACACCACCGAAAGATAGCTTTGGGGCAAAAAGGAAGGTAAACAAACAGACACACACACACACACACACACACACACACACACACACACACACAATCCTCATGACCTAGGTTACGAATTACCTTCCCCTTCTGTTCCAATCCTTTTTCCTTCCCTTCTCTTCCACCTGAAAAAGAGCTGTGTTACAATAGCTTTTCCTTTTTCATCCTCTTTCCTTTTTCTTCATTTGTTTCACTATTGGTGGTACAGCACAAAGGTTAGTACTGGCCAGTCAACCTATCTCTTTTGAAAAATAATTTCTCATCTCTGAGGAGAATTTCCATCGTTAATCAAATATTTTACTTTTAAGATATTTTTGTAGGAGAATATTATTTGAAACAATGCTCAGTCATGGTGCAGCCTTTTCACAAAAACAAAGCAAACAACAGATTAAACTCCGAGATGACGCAAAAGCATTTCTACAGTAGCTTGGTCAGAACAGGCCAGTTTCCATTCTTAGCAGACACAACTGCAGTTAGTTCTTTGTTTCTGCTCATACACAGTGTGCAACATGGTCAGAATTCAGAACTCCACACTTGACACAATCTGTATACCACACTTGCGATGTTGTTGTCCCCCATTGAATATTGACATGGCATAATTGAGTGATTAGTTCCTGCTCAAAAGCCTACACCAGCAGCACTTTAAACATAACAAATGGCTGTAGAGGTAGCATAGCACAGTGTTTCTGCAGGTACTTGTTGTGACCATAGCAAGTCCAGTTGTTGCACTTCACCAAAAAGTGGTTTGACACAATATCCCATGACTTTTATCACTTCATTGTATTTTAGATATTGCTCTAACCAGCTCTCCTGCAGATCAATATGCATCCTGTTAGTGTCAACATTGTTTAAGACAAAGAATTGTGAATATTCTGGCCTCATAAGTGCTTGGTCCCCACCAAGTCCAAGAGTTTCACATTGCTGTTAAGATGTTTATGCAGAACATTTGTAAACTGTGGAAAATTCAATTAGAATGTCAATAATAGAGAATAGGTAACAACTCACCGTAAAGAGGCTTGCAGAGCTGCTGACAGGCAAGGAAAATAGACAATCACATTCACACAACTTAAATTTTCAGCCATGGCCATCATCAGAAAAGAAACACATACATGGACACAATGACTCAGACAGATATACATACACAACCACCAGTGCTGGCCTCTCCAGCACCCCAAGCATCTAGACTGTGAGTGAGGTGGGGAGTGGAGGGGGAAAGATGCCAGGTAAAGGTTCCGCATTGCACAATGGATTTTAAAAGGCTCTGATAGGTGGGAATTTGAATTGGGACAATGAATACAGTGAAGGGAAGGGGTGGGAAAGGATGAAACAGAGGTGTAGAGGAGTGTGGGATGAAGTCGGCGGGATTGATTTTAAGCGATAAAAATATTAAGGGAAAAAATGAAAACAGGACAAATAAAAAGTAATTAATTAAGGAAATATTCGTAAAGAGCAACGCCAGTTGCAAGGATAAGATATTGAGTGCGGAAGGTAGGGAGGGGAAATGTTAGGCATATGGTGTAGGGATGGGAAGTTATCTCAGGTTGAGGCTGGGATGGTTGCAGGACCGTAGCATGTGTTAAAGGGACAACTCCCATCTGTACAGTTTAGAAGAGCTGGTGTTGGTGGTGGTGGTGGTGGTGGTGGAGGAGGAGGAGGAGGAGGAGGAGAGGCTCCAAATGGCTAGTGTAGTGAAGCATCCATTGAAATCCAGAAGGCTGTACTCAGCTGTATGCTGTGTCACAGGGTGGTCCAGTGTACTTTTTGCCACAGTTTGGCAGTAGCCATTCATCCTGACAGACAGCTGGTTTGTAGTCATACCAGTATAAAATGCTGTGTAATGATTGCAGCAGAGCTGGTATATCATATGGCTGCTTTCACAGGTGACCCGACCTCTGATGGGGTAGGATAAGCTGTGACGGGATTGGAATAAAAAGTGCTGGGTGGGTGGATTGGGCAGGTTTTGCATCGCGGTCTTCCACAGGAATATGATACCTGTGATAAGGGGTTGGAATTGGGAGTCGCATAGGGATGGACTAGGATGTTGTGGAGGTTTGGTGGGCGATGGAACACCACTTTAGCAGGGATCGGAACATGATGACAGATAAAGCCCTGACGAAGGGGGTGATTTGGTTGTTGCAATCTGGGCCGGTATTGGAGGGCAAGAAGGACACCTCTTTGTGACTGGCTATTGGGGTTTGTAGGGAGGATTTGTGATGTTTAGGGGATATGACACAGGAAGTCCGTTTGCGGACTAGGTCAGGTTTAATGGAGGTTAACATCCAGGAAGGTGACATGCCGGTTTGAGAATGGCCAAGTGAAACTGATGGGGGAAGAGGAGTTGTGGTTGTGAAGGAACAAGGATAGGGTGTCCTGACCCTGAGTCCAAATCATGAAAATATCACCAATGAACCTGAACCTGATGAGGGGTTTGGGAGGCTAGGAAGGTTTCCTCTAGATTACCCATAAATAAGTTGGCATAGGAGGGTGTCATACCGGTGTCAATGGCTGTGCCATATGTGTTCCCACGGCTGTGCCGCAGATTTGATTGTGTACTTTTCCTTCAAAGGTATTCATTGTCGTAATTCTAATTCCTGCAGAGCCTTTACAATCCGTCACACAATGCGAAACTTTTGATCCCTCAGCTTACCTGGCATCCTTCCCCATCCACTCCACACCTCACTCAAAGCCTAGATGCTTGTGGCGCTGGAGTGGCCAGACGTGGAGGTTGTGTGTGTATATTTGTTCGGATGATTGTGTGTATCTATGTGTTTATTGTGCGATGAAGGCTATGACTGCAAATTTAAGTTGTGTGAATGTGATTGTCTATTTTTCATGCCTGTTAGTAGCTCTATGAGCCTCTTTACAGCGAGTTGTTATCTGTTCTCCATTATTGACATTTGTAAACAGTTGTATAAAAGTCAATAAATGGTTGTGAAACAACTTCTATAACATATCATCCTGGCACAAATTGTAAGGTTTACCTGTTGAGGACATCTGTATAATACAGTTGTGACCGTACAGAATAAAACTCTCAAGACCTCAGACAATGTGTCCCCATCTGTTCCACAGGGCGTTCCGACGAGGCCAACAAGGCATTCTCGGCAGCGGTACAACTGCACGACACGTTGCTGAAGGCGTGGGCCAACTGGGGGGAGTACCTAGAGCAGGTGTTCACCCGCGAGCCGGCCAACCTGCAGGTGGGCCACGCCACCATCACCTGCTTCCTGCACGCCTGCCGCCACCAGAACGAGCACAAGTCACGCAAGCACATAGCAAAGGTATGCAGCTGAGCTAATGTCACTGTTTATTTTGTATCCGACTGTGCTAAGTGGCACTGTTGTTAATACAGTGGACAGGGCGACTGTTCAGATCCACATCTGATACAGGTTTTCTTTGATTTCTCTAAATAGTTCCTTACAAATGCTGGGACGGTTCGTACAGAAGGGTGTGACCTGTTTCCTCTCCTGCCGTCTACCAAATCTGAGCTCATAAACCAATTATAATGACCTCATTGTTGATCTACCATCCTTGTTTCCTTACTGTCATTTGAGTGTTTAACACAAGTGTTTTACTTGCACCTCGCACTTAGCCAGACCTTTGTGCTATCCTTCTAGTTGGCTGCAGACTCTGATATGAGGAACTTGCCAGTTTTACTGTAAAGTATGGAAGTATCTCATTTATTAAGAACCAAAGTATCTTATTATAATAATAAGCCATCTTTAGGCACAATAATTTTGTTGTTTTTATTGTCCAACGCGTTTCGGAGCTATAAGATTGTTTATTTTATTTGGCATTTTGTTAACCTACTTTGTTAATGAAAACAAATGATAGTAACTATAGCTTCAATACTCCATAACTTTAACATAAGTAATTTGATGTGTAAGTACCGGCATAAATATGCCAGTTGTAAAAATGTGTTATAAAATTTGCGCAAATGCGGAAGTTATTTCACCAATGCAGGAGATAATTTCATCTCGACAAATGCAGGTAACATTTCACAATACTCACTGTATGTTTATTACAAGATCCTTGCATTATACCTGCGGCAACTTTTTCACCAAAAACTAACAACTATGTCGTTCTTCTACCGTTAGATGAAAACTGAAGTAGATGTAACACAAAAATACAGTAATAGTCCTCGAAAATGGAGTTATAGCTCCGAAATGCATCGGACAATAAAAACAATAAAATTATTGTGACTGAAGATGGCTTATTATTATAATAATATACCTCTAACCTAAACAGTAAAGTCACAGACAGCCCACAGCAAAATGTTGATTAATAATAATGTAACAAAGTATCTACATCAGTTGTTGCAAATTTTTCTTGGTTATGACATGAAAGGTTTCAGGAAGTTCAAAGTTGATCTTCTCGTGTATAAAGCTGAAAATTATAAGCCGTGAGGCCACCCCATACTGCAGTGAGCAGAAGCTTTGTGGCTCATGATAGTGGGGTTTTATTTTGTAACAACTGAAACAGGTAGTTTTGTTTCTACCCCATGCTCAGTTGTGGATGTTGTGCCAACCAAACCCTATATCATTTATGTTTTGAAAGTAATGAATTATTCCCTGTAAAATCTGTTTTCAGTAAATTCATGTTTATGAAATTCTTGTGAATCAGTTGAAAGCTCAGGAGTAAAATTCAAATAATGGAAATAAAACAGTGTTATTCTTCAGACGAACAAAAATAAATAATTATCATTTGTAATTGTTAGTTTCAAATTGATGAAACGAATATTATAGAAGGAAACTTTCCTGGTGGGATAAATATGTATGAAAAATAGGAATCGAATAACTGACAACAGTCTTTCGCAACCGTGAAAAAAGTCTACCTTGGTTTGTTTGCGTGTGTATGTGTGTGGGAGTGTGCGTGCTTGTTTACCTTTCCTTTTTCCCCGTAAGGTAAGTCCTTCCAGTCCCGGGATTGGAATGACCCCTCTTCCACTCCCTTAAAACCCGCATCCTTTCCTTTTTCCCCTCCTTCCTTCCTTTCTCTTTTCCTGAAGAAGTGGCCAACGGTTGCTTAAGACAGAGGGGCTGATGTTGACATTTCAGGTGGCACAGGTGTTGAAGTAGTGTGTGTGTGTCGTGCTTGAGAGCTTGTTCTGGTGTGGTATAGGGATCCACAAATATGACGTATTTTTACGTCTTTATTTATTTTACTTGATTGTATGAAACACTAACAACCTGGTCTTTTACTTCATGCAAGTGTTTGTTCATTGTGTAGCTTGGTTCAGGACACTGTGAGGCTGTATTTAGCTATTTCTTTCATCAGATCAGGTGTTTAAAATATGTAACAACAAGGGAAGGTCCAGTAAGGAATGTTAATCATAATATGTAGCTAGGGAAAAACTCACCGTAAAGACGAAAGTTTTGCTACCGAGAGACACAAATAAAACACACACACACACAAACACACACACACAAATCTAAATTTTCAGCTGTGGCCTTCCTCTTTAAAGAGAACACTCGCCCACACAATCACTCAGGCACACTCATCCACACACATCAGCCATCTCTCTTATTTGTGTGTCGGCAGCTCAACGTTCGTCTTTATGGTGCGTTGTTCCCTATCTACATATTATTATTAACATTGTTTAAAATATGTACAGCAGTAGAGGATACTACCAAGTATGAGGTATGTGTGGTAATAAGACATCTGTTAGAAAAAGAAATGACACAGGCACCAATTCATCATCAGATTAATGATGCTTATGGGAACATTTTGGGCGGTACTGTTCTTCAACAATTGTATCATGCATTTCGTGACAGAAAATGAAGCAGAACAAAATGGCTGATCATTTGTGTGAATTATGAAGTTGTTGCAAAAGTGGATGTAGTAGTCAGACAGAATTGCCATTTCACCACTTCTGAACTCCAGGGGCATCAGTAGATGCCTACACTCACAAGTGGCAGAATATTACATGAAAGTTTGAAGGGTGTATTGTTCATTTGTAGGTAATAAAAGTCCCCACAATACAACATTTTCTAGAGAGAGAGAGAGAGAGATAAAGGTGGTTGCAGTTACTTTTCGAAATGCCCTCATATTTTGAAGCAGGGTAAGTTAGCTCAAAAACGGTCCTTTTTAATTAACAGTTAGTGATTGATGTACAGAAAATGAGGCTGTTTGGTATGAAAAAGAATCACAGAAAACTGCTTGCATCAATATATCCAGTTTTTATAAAGATGAAAGGAAACAGAAAACCTGATGTTACTGGCTTAAGTTGCTCAGTCATGAAATATATTAGGCACCGACAAATAAAGGTAGGTGGCAGTTGCTACTTTGCAACTGGTTTGTAGGACTGGTTGCAGAATTAAAAACAAATGTTTGTGTGAGATGATAAATTTGATTTTGGTTTAGGTTTTAATATTACTGCTTGTCTGTTGAAGATTTAGCAAAACTTTGAGCAGACACAGCAAAAGGATTTCCCCTCATTGCAGCTAACATAGGATACCAGAGAGCCTTTTTATTATGGAAGTGATGGCAATTATTGGAAAGGTTCAGTTAACAGTTGATACAGTGGAAAAGTACAGAGGTTTTTATTGAGATGTCAGGGAGGCAGTGGTCAGAATCCAGGTAGGTAGCTTGCAGGGCATAGGAGAATCGTGTGCAATAAATAGGGTATACGGTACTGAAACTACAGAGGGATGAGGGTAGGATATGTTGACCCAAGGACTTGGGGTAATGAGCAGATTCACGATTAGGACTTGTCATTTACCAGAACTTTAGATGTTTGTGTTATGGAGTCATACACATCTAATGTACTTGCTGTCAAGATTTGAAGATTTTCCAACTTAATGTAAACATCATCTATTCCATATTTTTAAAATTGTTTATTAGCAGCTTCTGCTTTGCTTAAGTTTCTTCAGTAGTTTCTCTCTCTAAAATGACACCTGAATGATTATTTGTGTTCATAATTTTGGTACCTTTACTTACAAATGATGTGATCATGCCCTCTTAGGTTTTGTGGCTTTTGACATATGACGACGAGCGTCTAGCATTGGCTGAAGCAATGGATAAATACTCGATTGGTATTCCTCCACTGATGTGGCTCCCATGGGTTCCACAGCTGCTCGGCTGTATTCTCCGCGCAGAAGGCAAGCTCGTGCTGAACCTTATCAGTCAGGTAATGCATTGTACCATTTGATCTCAGGTGTAGAGTATGCTAAGTAATGCTGTAACTGCATTTAGATATGGAGGAGGTAGTTTTGAGATTAGAGACATAGAAAATTTCACATGAGTGGTCCTTTTGTTCACTTCCAAATATTATACAGTAATGTTTTAGTTACTAAATAGCCGATTTAAACCATATTTTAATTTTAATGACTATGTACTAGGGATTTTATAGGTACTAAAATCTTAAATGTGTCTGGACACAGCAATTGTAGATATAGATTTTCATGAAGAAAGGCGACAGCCAGTCAGCTGCAGATGGTAAATAAAATATTAATATAAAATAAAAATACCCTTGATGTAGGTTTTGACAGTTTTAAAAGCATCTTCTTCAGAAGGAATATGGATTTTGGACACCTTAAAGGTTGTGTTACATGTACATATTAATGACAAAAGGTAGATAGATATACAAAAAATCAATTTATAGTTACTCGTCATATGTTGAATTAGTAAATGAATATGTAGCTTTAATGACACTCATAAAATTATAAAAGTTTTACGTCTCTTCAGTAAATTTCATTTCTGACGTTTGCCACAAGTGTAATAAGTTCAACTGACTCCGTGATGGTACAGCTTCATTTCAGGAACTTGTAGGCAGGAGAGTGTGCCACATATAAGCACAAGGTAAGTTACAGACGTAGTTGGGCACAAGACTGTTAATTGTCAATTAATGAAGTTTACTTTTTGAGTAATGGATTAAATTTTAAGTTAATTTTTAAAAATGTCAGCAGATTCTTTAAGATATCTACTGTTTATATCAATAACCTTCAAAAATCATGTTCTGACAGATTCCTGTCATATAGGTCAGTAGGTGTTTGACTGCACTGTAGAGTATGTGGTGTAAACAATCGAGTTTGAGTGAAAGCATCCAGCTGATGACAGAGTGTAGCTCTGAAACTGATGAAAATTAGTGACCACATTTAAGGGATTACAACATTTTTGTTTATTCATTTGAATCATCTGTTGTTGAAAAAAATAATTAGTATTTTTCCACTTTTCTGGAGCAACAAAGAGCTGAGTATTGCCATTAGTATTATTACTATCTGG
Source organism: Locusta migratoria (assembly GCA_026315105.1). Classification (NCBI taxonomy): domain Eukaryota; kingdom Metazoa; phylum Arthropoda; class Insecta; order Orthoptera; family Acrididae; genus Locusta; species Locusta migratoria. The sequence continues at coordinate 814,080,923 of CM048744.1, read as the reverse complement.
CAGGTAGTATTTAACAAAAAATGACATTACCCTGATTTTATTGAAAAATAAGACTTACTGTAAATGACTTTTTGAGTTTTAATCGTTTCAAAGTTAATCAACTTACTTGTAATTAACACATACAGTTGACTATTTTTTTTTTTAAAATAATTTTATTATATGGACATTTTAGAATACCAGTACATTAGAATGGTCTAGCAAAAGAACAGAAACTGCCATATTTTTATCAACAGTAATTATTTGATGTGGCTGTAGTATGTAAGTGAACATACACATGGGCTCTGCCACAGGAATAATTAAAATTGTCATGATAATAATTACGATAAACATCATATTTTACGTATGCTCATTGAACATGCTATGAAGGATCCACACATGTAGTTCACAGTTTAAATATTTTACTTCCTTTGTGAATAATATGAGACTTTTGTGGGAAAGACTTAATATTTCATGTATGAGTGTGAGGGGCTCCTTGGTGTTAGGAAATTTTGTCAGAAGTTGAGATTCCTCTAAGTAGTAATTTACAGATATGGAGTATGTTCGAATTCATCACTTCACATAGATACAAGAAAAGTTCCTTGCAAATCACTTTCCTTTCACTTCCAAGCATAACAAGGTAAAGAAACATTGCATCCCTACCCTGTTCACAATATTCTGGACCAGATTTATGAGGATGCCTGTGCTTTGTTTCAATAATGCACTGATGATGTAAGTCATGTTTGTCTTTGGAGAGAAGATCAAAAAATTTTGCTAAAATATCATTACAATGTTTTAAGACAATGCAATCATGATATTTCAGTCTACAGTTAAAAGTAAATTATTAATAAAAGATTATCAATATCTTTCACATATCTTGCATTTTGTTATTGTTGCACAAAGTAAGAGTAATATTTACTTTCTAGATTCTCTAACTCTAAGGCAGTTGTTTTGTGTTAGCTGGCTTTTCTTAGCTTCTGTCATAATGTGCACTACTACACTTACATTTTGGAGCCAGAGTACTATTTCAACTGCCACCCAAATGAAAGACAGTGAACAGTAACAGTCATTGTTAGTGCCACAAGAAAGTGGACAAGTTTATCAAGAATGTGTAGTATTGCAGTAAAACAGCTTCTGCACAGCTATGAGCAGTATGTGTTGAAATAAATGACTTAAATCAATAACTCATTGGGTTTCAACATTGAAAAGTGATAAGTGCACCACTTTTTCTACTAGTAGCTATGGATTTAAATGTAATATTCAGTGGAAAAACTAAAATTGAATTTTTTTTTTGGTTGCAACAATTGACATTTCATTTACAAAATATATTTTTCCTATGTGTTAGAATGCTGCAGTCAAATGACTTATCCTTATGGGCAAAGACTTTTGTCACGTAAATGAACTTTTAACATAGTGGTATTAATGAAGGGAAATGTGTGCACCTTTTATCAGATAATTTATTAATCTCCTGTATATTTATTCTTCTGTGATTAAAAATCCATAACCGGATATTTGTTAATCTGAATGATTTAGCTGTATCATCTTCAGTGTATTACGTAAACTTCACCAACCAAAACATTTGTATTTCGGTAAGGGTGGTATATTTTATCAACCTAGTCATTCATGTACACTGTAAAATGTTTTTATTTTCAATAATGGAGTTCACAATAGTTTTTAATTTAAAAAAAAAAAAAAAAAAAAAATGTATTTCTATTAAAGATGAAGATGGACAGTTGTAGATTTCCCGAAGGGGGGAGGGGGGACTGTCAGTATAAAGTTTACTATTACAAGTTAATTGTTAACTTTAACTTCTGATAAATCATCAAAGTAACACTTTGTAACATTTAACAAAGTTAATGTTTTTAGTAATCAATTAACGATTAGCAAAGATAAAGTTTTGATCAATGTTGCACAGCTATGGTTATAGATTTTGTTGAAAATACAAGGGGCTCTTCCAGAAAGTGCTTAATAAAAGTTAAGGTTACATACTTGTATGGCTTCTTTGTTGAATCATTCTAATTAATGTCAGGTATATTTATGCATACCATTGCTTTTCTGACTCTTGTTTCCATATCCTTTTGTTTAGAGTAATGTGTGATCAAAGACTTTGAATGATGAGATGTTGTCATTAGTTGTCTGATCATGAGAAACACAAATGGTTTTGTTGTAATTACCTATGAATGCTGCAAAAATGGTTAACCACCTAGGAGGAGATGAGGACGTGGTACGAAAATTTGAGCACCGGGAAGTTCTTTCGTTGTATGTCGAAGATCACAGAATCGGGTTAGATTAATGTTGCGATATAAAAAGGACAGTTTACAACTCACTGCAGGGATTACAATGAACTGCGATAGATCAGTGTGTGTTAGCTGGAGACGACAGGCGTGTGTCTATGAAGTGTGGCCGTTCTTGTTCTGCTGAAGGCTGATGGCAAACAGCGAAAGTGCTGTATGTTTGAGTGTCTGATTTATGTGCCTATCACAAATCGTCTAATATCTCTCAAACTATCCTCATTATATTGTTGAATTCCAACCTGGAATTTCTGTTATTATATTAACGTAGGCAGTATGAGCCAATTCTATTCCGATAATTTGCTGTCAAATGTTCAGTTTGGTTTCAGAAGTACTTTAACAACCGAGTATGTTGTATTCTCTTTTCTCTTTGAGACATATGATGGATTAAATAAAATAAAAACTGTGAACATTTGGCTTAGCTTTTGATTGTGTCGATCACTTATACCTCCAAAAGCACATTTCATGTACACCTGACTGCGCACTAAGTGCTCGGACATGGTGGCCGTGTGTGAATTTGTGTGTATTTACCTTTTTGATGAAACTTTGGCTACTTTGTCTGCAGGTAATCGTGCCATGGTAATGGTGTTTGTATGAAACATGCTTGGCGGCACCACTAAAATCGACTGCAGGCACATTACTAAATTCACAGTATTTATAAGAAAACACATTCTACTGTAAAGATGTAACAATGGAAAGTCCAGGTTGGAATATCACTAATACTATGCGAATAGAGTACAACCCACCATAAATGAATAAATAAATTCATGCGGCTCATTGGCGTGGTGCAAGTCTTTCAATTGGACGCCACTTTGGCGACGTCTATGTCCCACAACCCACCATAAAGATCAATGATTACTCTGCAGTCAGATAACTTCCACATAAAGTGTATTAGTGTATGTAACTATGTATTTCAGCTCCAGTTTGGTTTGACATATTGTGTTAAGAAGTAAATTTCAGTTCAAACCTTGAAGTTGCACAATGCCGTGTAACACTGTATTGAACTTGTGAGATTGAGATACACAATTTGATATTCTCATTTATTAAGCAGATTTGGCAACTTCAGTTTTAGAATTTTTCCATGTAATATTTGAAGGTAGCTGCAAGCAGCATGTCTGATAGTCTGTCACATTATTCAGAACTGCCTTGAGTGCCATTGGAGGAATCAATTTTTTCTTCTTCTTTTAAGTACCTAATTTTGTGCTGAGCACTGTCCACCCTTGCAAATAACCACCTCACTAGCGCTACGGACCACTCCACACCAGTCACGGTCATAAACTCACCACATGGCGATTGAATGGTACCTACGCCAGCCTCCACCCAGTGATGTAGTGTGACACTGAGTTCCCTGCCATGGTGAAACAGTTTTACCGTGTCATCGGTGCCCGTTAGTGCAGTCTTCCCTTAGGGTTCAGATTTGTATGGACTGGATCTTAAAAATGCTAGTGGTTTCCTCCACATTTCCATTCATCCCAACATGAGGACACTGCTGTAGCTGAAGGAAGATCTACTGTAATGTCGACTTCCTCTCGTAAGAGCTTGCAGCATTCTCTGTGGATGTTCGTAATTTGCTGACAACATTATGAACTCATAACATACTCTGTTTCCCCTGATAATGTAGTCACAGCATGACAACACTTAATGATCGTAATAAATTTAAATAAATAAATTGTAGTTTATCTACCCATCACAGTTGACTGTGTCTCTAGTAATGTAACATTCCGGCTGACATACATTGAACTATTACTTGCTGCCTGACCCTATGTTGGAAGATTCTCAACATAGTGTAATAGTCCACTCAGGCTGTTACTTGAAATGTCATCATTTAATGTCTCTCAAGCCAGGTCTTCTTAGTTTCTGATTATAATCAAGTTCTTTTATCTAATTAAGTGTCAAGAATAATACTATTATAGATTTATAGAGGCCCAGCAGTTGCTGTGCCTCCTTGAGCCTAATGTATTCAACTCCAGAATATCACTTTGTCCTAAATCCTTCATCATTCTTTTCACACCAATCAATAATTCTAACTCAGGTTAACTTCTTGTGAAATAATTTCCACATATGTAGTCTTGAACTAAGTTTATTACTCGGAGTCGAGATACAATCAGAACATTAACATGTTACAGGCTCAGAGAATTAACCAAGGAATACAAAGTAAACAACAAAATCACACTTAGCAACGCATCAGAGATAACACAATCTCTTGTTTTTCATGTGTTCGTTTACTCTTAGCGGACAGCAGTAGCATAACTGAATACTTGCTGCTGTCACCACCTTCAGAATCTGAAACAAACAGATTCTGGCGGCAGTTCCTGTTCTCATGATTTCTTAATTAATTTAAAAACATAAATTAATGCTTATTTGGGTATCTCAAGGTATATGAAATTAAGGAGAGTTGCTTGTACCACTATATACTCCCTCCCTCAGCCTTGAGATAACCAACAAAATATTAGTCACAACAATTAAATTAGTAAAGACAAATTTGAATTGCAAAGTGAGTATCTTGGCATTTTATTTTCACAGCTCAGCTCACAGTGGATAGTTTTGACGAATTATGACAATTTAAATTGTCAACAAACAAACCTTCATTATCTCTTCCCTGTTTTGTTTGTAAGAATAAAGACAAGTTTATTCTCTGTCAGTTCTCCTAGAAGGGGTCACTCACATTAACTAAGGAGAGAATGTCTAAGTTCATCAAATTTCCATTTAAATACTCGTGCCGATAGCTTTTTTACCTGTTGTGGAATACGAGCAGCATTGTAGTACAAGTACCCTCAGACTAGCATAACTTGTGTGAACCTAAATTTAGGGAGTAAGGGGCATTTCTTTTTATTCATTACCCATCAGACAAGGAAAAGACAAAACAAAATTTGAAGTACCAAGCTTTATGCTTAAGTCACTTCTAGGTGTCAGTCACTATCTGTCGAACCACACACCCATTTTTTAGGTCCTCATTATGGGCACCTAACAGGAGCCAACACCCTCATTTTGCAGGTCTGCCACTCCCAACATTTTCTCCATCCCCTCGATTGTCTTCTGAGAACAAACATTATTCAGTGTCCTCCCTTTTAAACCCTTCTTACTTGGTTCTATTTCACATACCTCTAGCTGAACCTGGGATTCCTTGCCATTGCACACCATTCTGGGACAATGGAAATTCTATTCCAAATGATCGTGCACTCCTAATGTCAGTACTCTTACACTTCTCCTGCTCCTCCCGCCCCCTGCCCCCCACCTTAAAGGAGTGCCTGAGGGGGGGGGGGGGCAAAAAAAAAAAAAAAAAAACAAACAAACCACGTAAGTCCACGTGTCAGACTGAAATCGTTACTATTCAGCTTAAACCTAAACTTAAAACTAAATAAAAAAAATTAAAAAAAAAAAAACCTAATCTAAAACCCCATGTGTATCTGTAAAATGTGTGTGCATGTATTAGTGTATATTGTGTGTCTTGTTAATCATGTCCCAAACACATGGTAAAATCAACCAGGAGTATCCACTAGTAGGTGACACCGGATCTTGTCCAACTCCAGTGAAAGAAATAAACAATAATCAGGTAGCTTAAAGTATTAAAGATTGAAAGAAAAGGAGGAGAAGGAAAGAAAAAGTTTGGTTAGAACTGACATCGGAATGTTCCATCCAGGTGCTTGACAGTTTTTGACAGCAGGTGTATTGTATAAGGCTCACTTCGATGAAATTCCTATCAAAACATTTAATTTAGTCAATTTAGTCAGAATTGGAGTAGCAATTCTTCCTGAAAAATATTTTATTTATAATGTGGCTAGAGAAAATTCAGTTATCAAGTCATCAGATGCACACACATTGAATGTGTATATCCAGTTACTTTTCAGTACCAGGAGAAGCAGAGAGGAAAGAGTTCCAGGCTCAAGTGTACAGGAATATCACCCGAAACATAAGGTCACAGTGGACACATGCAAAGCACGAGAGGGAAAACATTTGAGAAGATTTGCAAAACTGAAACATTAGAAGTGGCAGAGAGCATAGTAGACAAGGGAAGTACATATTTATTCGATTACGGATGCTAAGATGCTCAAATATTCTTGAAAAGAGACAGATTGGCTGGCCAGTAGTTACCTTAGTTTTGTACCATTGACAGTCTCACAAAAATGGGGAGGGAAGAGAAACAAAACAGAAGGGAAAGGTTATTACCTAGGCCATGAAATGGCGAAGGGTGATTTGTGGAACTAAGAGACTTCCACAAATCACCCTTCACCACCTCATGGCCTAGGTCGTGAATAACCTTTCTCTTCATTTTTTTTTTTTTTTTTTTTTTTTTTTTTTTTTTTTTTTTTTTTCCCCTCCTCTTGTATCTCATACTGGAAAATATTTCGAAATGCTTGTGTTCTATTTTTCACATTCATTATTTTGTTTTTGTGTGACTGTCGGCGGTACAAAACTAAGGTAACTACTGGCTAGCCAATCTATCTTTTTTGAAATACATGTTTAATGACTCAAAAAGAGGGGTTAATTAAATAGAGGGAAAATTGTAAAGAGGAAGAAAATGTAAGTCTACAAAGTTTACAGAAACTGATTACAGATAAGACATGTGTTAGAGCAACCACTGAGGTCACAACTAGCAAGTCATGTTTTCTCTGTATGCCAGTATCTATCACATAGTAAAAATCTGGTCAGACTTCATGTGTATTTTTCTCTTATCAGAAATTTTTAACTCATAACATTTATTGAAGAGGCTATCTCCATACCCATTACTAGTACTTGGTGTTGATATCTGCTTCGTTGTCAACTTAATACTGGTACATTAGTGATATCACAATATTTAGGCGTCTGTCAGCTGCCCAAGACAAAGTGCTCTGAACCCTGCATCAGGAGATTGTATCTCCCTATGCAAGGTACAGAGAACCTTTTTCTTATCACTTTACTTCACCTTCTGCTATTTGCTATCTTCCTTTTTCTTCTGATCAAGCAACTGCTTTAAGAAGTTCTGAAAGGTTTCTTTTTCCATTTGTGCTCCCGCTGTCCGTGTTTCGACAGTTGGTAAGTAAGCACTCCTGTTAATTATTGTTCAGTTGTAATCTCTGGGCCCTATCACCTGTGAACAACTGACAGTGTAAAGCTTATGGAATGGAGAATGTGCCCTCATTTTGGGGGGAAAGTAATTAATTAAAAAAAAAAAATGTGTCAGTAATGTTCTGTTTTATTTTGTACAATTACTTTTGGGTATAATATATTTTGGCTTTTAAATTAAAATAATAAATGTATTCAAGGAGAACTGGATTGCCCTATATCAACAATGTTGTTTTGGTTGCTTGGATTCCCTATATTTTAGAAACCTCTGTAGCAATGGACATGAAACCTATGGAGGACATAATTGAAAACTCTTATACCCAGGCTGCTGAAACTTATCACTGCAAGCTGTCTCTGCAGATGGCTTATGTCAACAGTACATTTGATAAACAAAATGAGAACGAGGCCCTGTGTCTTCTGCACCAATTGCTTGAGAAGATGCATCCTCTCCATTTTTCATTCGCTGCACTTTGGTATTCCATCTAAACCTAGAACAGTGAAGCCATAACTGATCGCAAATTGTGATATATTTCATTCTTTGAACACTGTAACGTCGTCAAAAATATATAATTGTATACAAGCCAAAACTGGGCTCCTGACGATAGTTAATTGTGTCTCGATACCTTATCGTCTGTTCTCCCTGATGCAGGAATACAGTATTGTGGCTGCGAGCATTATAGAACAAATAAGCTGTGGTATAGGAAAGGGACAGCGTGGCGAATGGAGATTTGGGAGTGGTGGGAGACGTGCAGGGAAGAGTCCTCTGCAGTCGGGCTGGTCACTGTGTCCTTGGTAGCGGAGTGGTCAATGCGTCTGCCTAGTAAGCAGGAGATCCCAGGTTCGAATCCCGGCTGGTCACAAATTTTCATTCGCTGCACTTTGGTATTCCATCTAAACCTAGTACAGTGAAGCCATAACTGATCGCAAATTGCGATTTATTTCATGCTTTTTCTTTTGTTTATAAATCATAGTGCCTATTTGAAGGTGCTATTTGAGTGACCTTGAAGTGAAAAGTTTTAGCAGCCCAGGCATATTGTACTGAATTAAAATCATTCAATTTCTGCCAAGGTTTTCAGAAATACAGTTTCTTAGCCACACAGTTAAAATTGTATATCCTTTTTTGTATTTCATTTTAATTATTATTTTTACATTATGGTTTTACTTTAGTTCAGTACATTCATTTTATGTATGTCGTAACTTCGAAAAAATTTGAATACTCTATTCAATAAGGTGTTCGGGATTTAGAGATTAATACAATTGAAAATGTGAATTCTCAATATACAGCTTCAGAAATTTGAAATGACTGAAACTTAAGTGTTTTCAAACGGCTTTGCTGCCGACTGCATGAAGAAAAGACAATCACAGTCACACAACGTTTGGGCACCTTAAGATGCTATATATGTTTGGAGATGGCATTTGTTTGTGAGGGTTGTGCCTATACAATTATAAGAAGATAGGTTGTGTGTGTGTGTGTGTGTGTGTGTGTGTGTGTGTGTGTGTGGTGATCCTCTTCTTACGAAGGCTTTGGGCAAAAGCTAAGTTGTTTGATTGTCTTTTCTTCATGCTTGTCTGTGACTCGGTGAATTGCAGCTTATCCTTTTTATAATATTGTTGATGTTTGTGAGAATAGAGAGAAAATAACATTGGTTGCAGAAGTTTATTGTTCCCATATGCTTGATTTATTTATTAACATTTGATGACAATAAAGTGCCAAACAAGACTGTGATGTTTATCTCATAGAACCGGTTGCTGCATCAGTCGCTGATATTATGTGGAAGGAAATTTTTCTTCCACCCCTCCCTCAGAAGTGTGTGTGCATTGTACTGTGGATTTAATTCCTTGTCCATCCATTGTAGTTTTCAGTCAGAGTTTACTCCTAGAATAATTTTTATATGCTGCAGCACTTTCATCATACCAATGTCGTTACCATTAAAAGCAATAAGAACGTAACAGATACCCCCTGTCTTTCCCATTCAAGTGTGTTTCTCTCAACAAAATCAGTTTTGGCATATGTGCTCGTATGGCATAGTTGACTCATTTTGATTTTGAGTCTGCCCTGAAAACACACCTTCAAGTCAAAATTTTCCAGGTCTCTGTAAATGGGTTTGATGAGTTTCATTACTGCTGCTGGGACACAATGAGCTACAAGAAAGTATTGAAAGTTGCGAAATTTGCACCGTGGATCGAGTCTGGAATGGGAGAGTTGCTGTGTTTTCCTAATTGTCACCCCATAGTATTGTTATAATTTAGCAATATTGGGTTCTCTTAGTTTCGATTTACTGAGTCTGGACCGCATCCTTTTCTAGAGGTGATTCATACATTCTAATGTTGTGATAACATTTATCACCATGAGGCTGAACTGCTGCTGCTACAGTGTTGTATGCTTTTGAATCCCTAATTACCAAACAAGTTAAAACATCAGTTTCCATGGATAAACTTAAAATTGCAATAGCTGAAGAAGCATCCAGTTTACCACTTGTTCCTTCATAGTTTGCATCACTGATATGTTCAGTTAGGTTTATTGATTTACATCTCTAACAATATTTCGTTAGAATCTGAAAGTGGTTACCTCTCGTTATCCTCAGTGAGGATTGTAGCAACAGGGCTTGTACGTCTGTGCTTGTTACTAGAAAAGCTACCATGTTGTGTTTGACAGTACTACCAGTAGGAACAATATATTTCTGCCTGGGTAATACTGCAGCTTACAGCCATTCTATACAAATAAGGTACTGTAAGTAATTGATTTTTAAGGTTTGCTGCAAAAATGAATATGAATATGTCCTAACTCTCCTTAGATATAATTGTGCTTCTGTTCATAGAAATAGTTCAATTCTCTTATAATTGTAATGTGTTTCGTTGGTCACTACAATTCTTCAAACACATGTTCTTTTAAGTTTGAATTGCCGGCCGCGGTGGCCGAGGGGCTGAGGCGCTCCAGTCACGGTCTGCACAGCCACTATGGTCGGGGGTTCAAAGCCCCCCTCGGGCATGGATATTTGTGCCGTCCTTAGTATAAGGTAGTTGATAAGTAGTTTGTAAGTTTAGGGACTGATGACCCCCTAGTCAAGTCCCATAAGCTTAACAAACATTTGAACTTTTTTAAGTTTGAATTCTTGGAATCTATTATTTATTTTTAATTATTATATTTATATGGTATTGTATTTTTTGTCAAATTTGTTTTCATAAACAGTATATTACATTTCATTCTTTCATTCGTTTCCAGATCGGTCGAATGTTCCCTCAGGCGGTTTATTTTCCCATAAGAACATTGTATCTTACACTCAAGATAGAACAGAGAGAACGAAATAAAAATGCAGAAATGGCAGCTGCAAATAAACAGGTGAGTAACAGATAAATAAATAAACCCTAACTTTGTATTGAAGCTGTATTTTAGTTGTTGTTTTTTCCCAGTTTCTCATAACATGAAGGAGATTATTAAAGAAAGGTGGAATTATTTTATATCCAACTAATGCAATTTGTATGTGTCAATCAATCTTAACTGGGCAGGTTGTGGGATGGATCACATCAATTTGACTCAAACTATGTGCATAGAAGTATGTAAGTAAACCTTTTAAATGCCGAAAATCGCCTGGCTGGCAGGGTCATAGGAAAAAGAGAAAACTTAAAAATCCTCAGACAACACAGGAGATAATAAACTTCATGGATGGAAAGATAAATTATAAGAATGCAGCAAATGAAGTAGGTAAAAGGAAGTACAGATCGCATAAAAATCAAATGCAGATTGGCATAGCAGGAGTGGCTAGAGGATAAATGCAGGTCCACAGGAGAATGTCTCCCTCTACAATTTTTACCCCACTCACTTCCTTCTAATGCTAAGTTGACAATTCCTTGATGTCTCAGAATGTGTCCCACCAACCTATCCCTTATCATAGTCAGGATATGCCAAAAACTCATGTTCTCCTTGTTGAGCACCTCCTCATTAGTTATGTGATCTACCCATCTAATCTTCATCATTAGTCTGTAGTGCCACATTTCAAAAGCTTCCATCATCTTTTTGTCTGAACTCCTTATTGTGCATGTTTCAGTTCCATACAATGCTACACTCCAGACAAATGCTTTCAAAAAGGACTTCCTAACATTTAAACCAATATTGGATATGAACAAATTTTCCTTCTTCAGAAACGTTTGTCTTCCAATAGCCATTCTGCATTTTATATCTTCTTTACTTCGTCCATCAGAAGTTATCTTGCTACCTAAATAACAAAACTCTACTACTTTTATTGTCTCATTACCTAATCTAATTCCTTCAGCATCGCCTGATTTTCTGACACTGCATTCCATTACCTTCGTTTTACTCTTGTTAATGTCCATCTTATATCTTCCTTTCAAAACACTGTCCATTCCATTTAATTGCTATTCTGGGCCCTTTACTGTCTCTGACAGACAGACTTACAATGTCATCAGCAAACCGTAAGGTTTTTATTCTCTCTCCCATGAGTTTAATTCCCTCTTCATTTTCTCCTTACATTCCTTCACAGCTTGCTCAATGTACAGATTGAACAGCATTGGGGAAAGCCTATAACCCTGTCTTAGTCCCTTCCCTACCACTGCAACCCTTTCATGCCGTTCTTCTCTAATAATTGCTGTTTGGTCTTTGTACAAGTTGAATATAGCTCTTCGCTTCCTATATTTTACCCGTGCTTTCTTCAGAATCTGATAAAGTGTACTACAATCAACATTGTCAAAAGCTTTCTCCAGATCCACAAATGCTAAAAACATAGGTTCCCCTTTCCTTAACCTTTCATCAGTTAAGTTCAGAATCTCTTGTGTTATCCAAGGATTTCTATTAGGCCTTGTTCTTCTTCCAATATAATCCTCTGCAGCCTTTGTGACGTTACCTGGTTGTAGTTTGATTATTCTTGTAGTTCTTGATAAGTGCCTCTCGGTATCAGGTAGCTGGAATTTCATGGGGCGAAAACTAATTCACTACAAATGACGTGGACATCACACAGAATTGCAGTTTGTTGACACTTTTAATGACTTATTATTATTATTACCTAATTGTCCTCATTTATGACGAGCTTACAAGTCTCATTAATTACAACAAAGCACACAGATTCCACACATGAATAATAAAATAAACACTGTCCATTTGTGGAATACAAAAGTTCTATAGTAATGTGGCACAAACTTAATGAACTTTCTGCACTGAAGAACTTTTATATATTTAGTCAGATTCAAATTCCAAACTGACATAGCTTTAACTTCAGATCGCGGCGGAAACAATACTTTGAACTGACATAGGTTGTGCATGTGACAACTGATGAAACAGTGCTCTAATACATGCCGCGAGTGCATCCTGTTTATATTATCAAAACAATGCCACAGAAAATAGAATATTGTTAATTATGAACATTTAACTAAATATAATAGAAAAGTAAACAGTTTATGTGCAACTGGGTATAGTAAAAGATATCATAAATAATACTGATTTAATAAATATGCAAATCTCGGTTAAATGAATAGTATTTCATATCCAAATATAGTTTAATAGCGTTTTCAAACAATCACTTCTTAATTAATGGTAATTATACTGAAAATAATGAGAGAAAAATTTCCTAACATTACTTGTGAAACATACTAATACCTACTTTAATATTATGAGGAAATAATTTACCTAGTTTTCATAGCAACACTAATTAGCATTCTATCAGAACTTTAACAGTATACTTTTGGCACAAATTAATTAATATTTACTAATATAACAAACTTCCTTGGTGTCAAATAATAGGAAATGACTTCATCTAATTTACTTTACAACAGATAATAACAAAAGTTTTGGAAGAGAAACTGCATACACTATGCTTGTCTGTCCTTTTCTGGAGTATTGCTGCCCAGTGTGGGATCCTTATGAGGTTGGTTTGACAGAGGACATTGAAAGATTCCAGAGAAGGACAGCTCGTTTTGTATTATCACAATACAGGGGAGACAGCGTTACGGAAATGATACAGGATCTGGGATGGGAATCATTACAACAATGGCGCTTATCGCTGCGGCGTTGGCTACTTACAAAACTCCAAACGCCAACATTCTCCTTTGAATGCGAAAATATATTGTTGACTCTCACTTACAAAGGTATAAACGATCATCAGAATAAAATACGAGAAATCAGAGCTCAGCCGGAGAAATTCAGGTGTTCTTTCTTCCCGTGCACTATTCGAGAATGGAATGAGAGATAAATAGTATAAAGGTGGTTCGATGAACCCTCTGCCAGGCAATTAAATGTGATTTGAAGAATATCCCGTGTAGATGTAGATATGCAACAGTGACATCGGGAGGTTCAGTAATTCAAGTAGATGGGAATAAATCCCTACATGCTACGTTACACCTTCCCTACTCTCTCCTTTCGGAGCTACCCATTCTTCTTCTACTGTATTACTTCCCTCTGTTTCAGCCAATCCTTGCCTAATGCTCCTGAAACTCTCAACTACACCTGGTTCCTTCAATTTGTCCAGTTTTCATCTCCTTAATTTTCAACTTTTTTGCAGTCTTTTGAGTTTTAATCTACAGTTCATAACCAATAAGTTATGGTGAGGAGTCAATATCTGCCACTGGATATGTCTTAAACTTTAAAATCTATTTTCTAAACCATTGCCTTACCATTATAAAGTCAATCTGGTACCTCCTGATATCTTCCACGTATATAACCTTCTTTCATGATGATTAATCCAAGTGTTTGTGGCGATTAAATTGTGCCCTGCACAAAATTCTACCATGCAGTCTCCTCTTTCCTTTTCCCCAGTCCATATTCACCTACTACATTTCCTTCTCTTCCCTTTTCTACTACCAAGTTCCAGTCCCCCATCACAATTAAGTTTTCTTCTCCATTAATGGTCTGAATAATTTCTTTTACCTCTACATATATTTCTTCAGTATCCTCATGATCAGCAGGGCTAGTCAGCATAGAAACTTGTTCTATTGTGGTCGGCGTTGGCTTCCTGTCTATCTTTCTACGATAATTCGTTCGTTGTGCTGTTCATAGTAAGTAACCCACATTCCTATTTTTCTACTCATTATGAGACCTATTACTGTGTTATCACCAACTGTTTTTCAATTCATAACCCTGTACTCACATGACCTAAAATCCTGTTCATCCTGCCACCAAACTTCACCAATCTCCACCATATCTAACTGTTACCTATCTGTTTCTCTTTTCAAATTTTCTAACTTTCCTACTCAATTAAGGGATGAAACATTCCGTGCTCTGATCTGTAGAATGCCTACTTTGTATACATATGTCCTATATAAAGGAAATGAACTCAGAGGAACTCTTGAATCTTTCTTGGTGAGCTAATTATATCTTGGGTTGTCGGGTGTTCTGCCAGATAAAAGTGATAAACTTGCTCAATATTTCTGTTACATAGCTCGTAACCTTCTCCAGGTGTGACCTCATGCTGCTACTCGAGTGCTTCTGGCCCAGTATTTATGTCTATGGCCTGCCCCCCTGCTCCCTCTGTTGTCTGCACCCATTCGCTGTGGCTGTTTGAGCATCGCAATTTCATTGGCGCCTGCTGCAGCTAGAATGCTTTCTTTGTGGTCTGCGTCCCATCTTCGGAGTGATGCTTTTACTGCAATAGATGCCAGATGAATCGATAATGCTCCGGCGAGTTGGTGCAGACTGCATATTCGTCAATCCAAAGTTGTAGAGCCCGAGAGTGGGTCTGATGGAATTGGACACCAATTGAATCTACAATGCCCCAGAAATTGCATCTAGCGACATGGATCTCATAGATGTCAATCTGTAGTCGGAGAACTCAGGAGCAGGTCTGATGGATGCGGACCACAGAGGAACTTCTAGACCTGCGGTGGATTACAGCGAATGGGTGTGGACCATGAAGGGAGCATGAGAAGGTCCCAGGTATAAATACTGGTCCTGATCCACTCAAGGAACAGACTCGGGTCCCACATAAAGGTGGTGATGAGCCACATAAGCGAAATATTGTGCAAATTCAACAGTGTTATCCGACAGAACACCTGACAGTCCTAGATATCGAATTGTAAGCAGTATAGTAGAAATACAATGGGGAAGTAGTTGAAGATAGAATAGCAGATATGATACTTCAAGAAGGATTTGACCAGACACTGAAAGATTTGAACTGAACAAGGCCCTTGAAGTAGATGGTATTACCTCTGATAATATTCTTCTCGGGTTTCCTGCTGGATAAATAAGTCATCTTCACACAATATTAAGTTCACTATGGAGGTGGAGAGAGATGGAAAGCTTCCATTTTTAGATGTCATGGTGTACAGAAAGAGTGATGGGGCATAGTGTTTACAGAAAGCCCATGAACACGAACAGCTACTTGCATGCAACAAGTTGTCATCCACCTCACCAGCGCACTGGTGTCCTGCGTATGCTAACAAAAAGAGCTTTTGCCATTTCAGATGCTGAAAGTCTGACTAAAGAGATGGACCATCTGAGAACGGTAAGAATGGTTGCATGGATCAACAGATCTGCCTTGCTTTCCAGTTTCGACTGTCGCGGGAACCACAAGAAGAAAATTGCAAATCACTGGCTTTTCTACAGTTTGCTGGCAGCATTTCTTCAAAAATAGGAAGAATTTTAAAAACACATGACATCTAATGTATATTTCGTCCACTTGCCAAGGTTAGAGCGCTCCTGAGCTCCGCAAAGGATGACTTAGGATTGAGGAAACCTGGTGTATACAAAATTCGTTGTCTCTGTGGGAAAGTTTACATCAGTCAGACAATCCGAACAATTCAAGATCGATGTACTGAACACCATTGACACGCAAAATTTCTCCAGCCAGAGAAATCTGCGCTAGCTGGGTGTTGTCTTACTGAGGGACATCAAATGAAGTATGACAAGACACAAATGGTTGCCTCTGTGTCTCGCTATTGGCTCTGCATTTTAAAAGAATCAATCGCAATTCATCTTTCTGACAATATTATAAACAGAGACAAGGATTTTCCCTTGAGTAAAATGTGGAACCCTGTATTGTTTGGCATAAAAAAAAAACTAAAAAAAAAAAACAACGGTCTCTCTTTAGACCTGCTGAATAGCAATCTATCGTTTACGCTGATTTCTACCACTGGCGGTGCTGAGACGTAAAGGGCAGAACTGTCCATTCTTGGGCACGTGCCCTCGGCCTTCCACGGCATATATAGGGGCCTCAGCTCGCGGCTTGTACTCAGTCTCGGCGAGTTGGTGTACAAGCACTGTCACCTGAGGATGGCAGCCAGATGAACCGCCAAAATATTGTGTCAAGATGACATATTTATCCGGCAGGAAACCCGAGAAGAATATTATTAATCATTAAGCCGGGAATGCCTATGTAGTCACGATATTACTCCTGAACTGCTGATATCCTTGGGAGAGCCATTCATAAAGAAACTGTTCCACATTATATGCAAAATGTATGCTAAATAAGACAAGTGTGAAAAATCAGAACCGGCAGTTTAATAAGACATGGTTGCAAAATATTAACATGGATTATTAACAGACAAATGGAAAATCGGAAGATATTGGATTTAGGAGAAATGTGTAAACACCTTAGGCAATACTCTCCTTACAACTTACGTTAGAAGTTAGCGTAAGAAAGGGAAATCAATGTTTTTAGCTTTTGACAATGTTGACTGGAACACACACTTTCAAATTCTGAAGGTAGCAAGGGTGAAATAAAGGAAACCAAAAGTTATACACTACCTGTACAAAAACCAGACAGCAATTATGAGTCGAAGGGCATAAAAAGGGAAGCAGCAGTTGGGAGGGGGGTAAGACAGGGTTGCAGCATTTCCCTGATGTTATTCAATCTGTATATTGGGCAAGGGTTGAAGCAAGGCTAGGATAAATTTGACACAGTTCACGGAAAAGAAATAAAAACTTTGTCCTTAGCTGATAACTTAGTAATTCGACAGAGACAGCAAGGACCTGGAAGATCATTTAAATGGAATGGGCAGTGGCTTTAAAGGAGGATGTAAGGTGATCATTAACATGAGGAAAACACAGGTAATGCATGTAGTCCAAGGAAATAGGGTAATGTGGAAGGAATTAAATTAGGTACCAGTACGATAAAACTAGTACTTAAGCTATTAGCCTTCATCCATCATCAGAAAAAAGAGCAGTCACACAGACACACTTCACAGATCAACAACCACATTTCCAGCAACCACACTCCAAATCACACTTTGCTGTGAAAAGGATGAGTAGGGAGGGGGGGGGGGGGTGACAGGAAGGTGCATTGCTAGCTCCATTAAGTTGTTTATTGTTAATGATTGTGTGATGTGGTTGCTGTGTTTCAGATGATATATTTTTAATGTTTAATGATTTAGACTCGAATATTTTTAATTCTGATGTATGTTTACATATGCCAGAGGTTTTTTTATTAGTAAATTGTTTTATTTTACTTGCCTCAGGCTTCCACCTCTGATGCTGGGAGTGCTGCTGTCGGCAGCCCGACACCAGGAGTTGCAGGTAATACCCGCCATCTGTCAACTGTGTGAAAGAAGTTGCTGCCCTACTGACTCGAGATAAATGTTATATTTTTAATGATAGATACTGTTAAGTTGAGTCTTAAGGATAACTTGTCAATCGTCCTTAGATGAGTAGCGAGCTATCCTCATTGATTGCCGAATTCTGACATGGACTTTCTATTTTTAGAAGTTATGTTTGTTAAGAAATGAATAGGCCCATACAAAGTATAGAAGAAAACCTGCAGTCAGAATAAAAAGGTTGGTATTACTCCATCTGCAACAACAAAACATACTAGGCGGGTATTAATCTGCTTTAAAAAACAGATCCCTTCAGCCCGGTATTACATGATAATATTTTCGATCAAATCTTTGACAAAGAAATATTATCAAATATTCGTAGCCGGCCGCAGTGGCCAAGGTGACTGAGGCGCTCCAGTCACGGTCAGCACGGCCACTACGGTCAGGGGTTCGAATCCCCCCTCGAGCATGGATATTTGTGCCATCCTAGTTCGTAAGTAGGTCATAAGTACTTTGTAAGTTTAGGTACTGATGACCCCGTAGTTAAGTCCCATAAGCTTAACAAACATTTGAACATCTTGAAATTAATTTTTTATCGTGGTGTTAAAAAAGGGTATTATGGTTGTCATATTTCAAGAAAGCGGATAATAACAACATTCTATTGTGCGCTGCCTTAGCCCCTATCAAAACTGCATATAATTTACTTGACAATGACACAATGTATCAGTAATTTCACTATAAAAGGTCTCCTCACATCACAAACTGGTGGCAGAGTAGCATCTCTTTTCTCCAGTTTCTTTGGCAACACGGCTGGTGCGTACAAACATTCTCATTGTTGATGTAAGATGACTCATTGCATTTGTTTGTGATGCCATCTTTGTGAGTAATAAAGTACATTACCTACTTAAGTTGGGTATTATTCGGTCCAGTACCACCATATTACCCACGATGGTGATGTAAGAATGACTCATTCCATTGGTTTGTGACACCATCTTTGTGAGTAATAAAGTACGTTATCTACTTAAGTTGGGTATTATTCAGTCCAGTACCACCATATTACCCACAATGGTATCAGCATCTGACAAAGACTATATCTGGAGAAGACAAAGTTACAACATTTTCTTGCTATCGGGGTTAAACATTAATTACGGTGCGGCATTGCAGCTATGTTCAAACACATGCATGTGTCGATTAGTAACAGCGATGGTAGCACTCAGAGCAGTTACAGTTTGCATTGCAGGGGAGAGAAGACAAGCAACTTTTATAATCAAATATACGGCGAGGCGCTACATTTGATGACATTTCTTTCATGAAAGATATATGTATGTTGAAGTTCCCTATTACACTATCAAATATCCGTGATGTAAATATACGGCATATCGACTTTTACAAAAATATGTTAATGTGTTATTCCAGTCGCAGCTCCATTGATTTATTAACTGTTCAGATTCTATAAGCATTCATTTCAGTGTGTGTTAGTGTGAGTACATTATTCACAGTAATACATTATGAATGTAGTATTTTTCAATTTGTATGAGAACGTTTCATAGGTAAAATACAAGAATTACACTCTAGATATGACAACCTTGCGCCCCCCCTCCCCCTTCCTATCAGTGCGGTGGCAATTGTTTTGATATGTACGTGTAATTTTGAAATGTATAATATCATAAGGACAGTTTACAACTCATCGCAAAGAAGCGGCGACGAGCTGTGACAGGCACATACAAAAGACGCACCCATACAACACTTTCAGCTTTCGGCCATGACCTTCTTCAGAAAATAGAACACTCACGTAATCACACAGGCACACAACACAGTCATATAACAATCACCTCCAGCTGCCGCACTTCGAAGAAGGCCATGGCCGATAGCTGAAAGTGTTGTATGTGTGTGTGTGTCTTTTGTATGTGCCTGTTGCAGCTCGTCGCCACATCTTTGCGGTTAGTTGTAAACTGTCCTTACAATATCATTAATTCCAACCTGGACTTACCATTATTATATAATTTTGAAATTTAACAGAAGAGACGTCCCAAGCTAGCTGCCCTTACATGCTTGTTCAAAGTCGACTGGTGGTGTCCTCATCTACACAAATCCACGTTTCTTTCCCTCCCCCCCCCCTTCGCCCCCCCCCACCCCCCTTAATCGTCAGAATTTTTGTGTCATAGATTACTCAAGTATATACGGTATTTATAAAATCATTGGCAGAGATGACAAATAAATGACTTTAAGGAGGTGTGCACAGTCTGAGATTGGCGATGTAGTGCCAAGACTTAAAAAGTACTGTCCTTAGACTAGATTAATACTTTTTTTATAGATCATGAATACAATGCTATCTGTCAGGCTTTTGATGCCGTTTGGTAGGTGACTGAATACTTTTGCGTAATTCACCTATTTATGTGTCAAAGTCAGATTTAATCCTGCATAGTGAAGAATCCCACCCCCATGAACCACAGACATTGCCGAGGTGGTGTGGCTTGCGTGCCTCAAAGATGCAGATAGCAGTACCGTAGGTGCAACCACAGTGGAGGGGTATCTGTGGAGAGGCCAGAGAAACGTGTGGTTCCTGAAGAAGGGCAGCAGCCTTTTCAGTAGTTACAGGGGCAACAGTCTGGATGATTGACTGAGCTGGCCTTGTAACATCAGCTAATGTGGCTTTGCCACACAGTTACTGCGAACGGCTGAAAGCAAGGGGAAACTACAGCTGTTACATTTCCCGAGGACATGCAGCTCTACTGTATGAAAATATGATGATGGCATCCTCTCGGGTAAAATATTCCGGAGGTAAAATTGTCCCCCATTTAGATCTCCGGGCGGGGACTACTCAGGAGGATGTGATCATGAGGAAAGACAATACTGGCATTCTACGGGTCGGAGCGTGGAATGTTAGATCCCTTAATCGAGTAGGAAAATTAGAAAATTTAAAAAGGTAAATGGATAGGTTGAAGTTAGATATAGTGGGGATTTGTGAAGTTCGGTGGCAGGATGAACAGGATTTCTGGTCAGGTGAGTACAGGATTATAAATACAAAATCAGTTGGGGGTATCACAGGAGTAGGACTGATAATGAATAAGAAAATAGGAATGCAGGTAAACTACTATGAGCAGCACAGTAATCGCATTATCATTGTCAAGATAGATACGCAGCCAACACCGACAACAGTAGTACAGGTTTATATGCCAACTAGCTCTGCCGATGATGAGGAGATAGAAGAAATATATGAGGAGCTAAAGGAAATTATTCAGACAGTTAAGGGAGAGGGAAACTTAATTGTGATGGGAGACTGGAATCCGGTAGCAGGAAAAGGAAGAGAAGGAAAAATAGTAGGTGAATATGGACTGGGCAAAAGGAATGAAAGAGGAAGCCGCCTGGTAGAATTTTGCTCGGAACATGATTTAATCGTAACAAACACGTGGTTTAGGAATCACAAAATAAAGGTTGTATACGTGGAAGAGACCAGGAGACACCGGAAGGTATCAGATAGATTTTATAATGGTAAAACTTAGATTCCGGAACCAGGTTATAAACTGTAAGACATACCCAGGGGCAGATATAGACCATAACTTGTTAGTCATGAACTGTAGGCTGAAACTGAAAAAAACTGCAGAAAGGTAGGAAAATAAGGAGATGGGACCTAGATAAATTGAAGAAACGTGAAGTTCTGGAGAATTTCAGAGGGAGATTTAGGCAACAGTTGACAGAAACAGGGGGAAATAAAACAGTAGAAGAGGAATGGGTAGCATTGAGAGATGAAATAGTGAAGGCAGCAGCGGACAAAATAGGTAGAAAGGCAAGACCTACAAAAAATCCTTGGATATCACAGGAAATACTAAATTTAATTGATGAAAGGAAAAAATATAAAAATGCAGTAAATGAAACAGGCAAAATGGAGTACAGACGACTAAGAAATGAGATTGACAGGAAGTGCAAAATAGCTAAGCAGGAGTGGCTAGAAGCCAAATGCAAATCTGTAGAAGAATGTATAAGAAGGGGAAAAGTAGATACCGCCTACAGAAAAATAAAAGAGACATTTGGGGACAAGAGAAGCAACTCGACGAATATCAAGAACTCAGATGGGAAACCAGTTCTCAGCAAAGAAGGGAAAGCTGAAAGGTGGAAAGAGTACATAGAGCAGCTCTACAAAGGAAATGAACTTAGAGACGATGTTGTAGGAAGGGAAGAGGAAGTAGATCAAGATGAAATAGGAGATACTATACTGAGAGATGAATTTGACAGAGCCCTGAAAGACCTAGGTCGGAACAAGGCCCCAGGACTAGATGACATACCCTCAGAGCTACTAAAGTCTCTGGGAGATCCAGCTGTGACAAAACTATTTGAACTGGTGTGTAGGATGTATGAGACAGGTGAAATGCCCTCAGACTTTAAGAAAAATGTAATAATCCCCATTCCAAAGAAATCAGGGGCAGGCAGGTGTGAAAATTACAGAACCATCAGTTTGATAAGTCATGGTTGCAAAATTTTAACACGAATTATCTACAGGAGAATGGAAAAGCTGGTGGAATCTGACCTCGGGGAAGATCAGTTTGGATTCAGGAGGAACGTAGGAACCCGAGAGGCAATACTCACTTTGCGTCTTGTCTTAGAAGATAGATTTAGGAAAGGCAAACCTACATTTTTAGCTTTTGTAGATTTGGAGAAAGCGTTTGACAATGTTGACTGGAATAAACTCTTTCAAATTCTGAAGTCAGCAGGGGTAAAATATAGGGAAAGGAGAGTTATTTACAACTTGTACAAAAGCCAGACCGCAGTTATTAGACTCGAAGGGCATGAAAGGGAAGCATCAGTTGGGAAGGGAGTAAGACAGGGTTGTAGCCTTTCTCCGATATTATTCAATTTGTACATAGAGCAGGCGGTGAAGTAAAGCAAGGAAAAATTTGGAATAGGGATTAAAGTTCAGGGGGAAGAAATAAAAACATTGCATTTTGCTGATGACATTGTAATTCTGTCAGAGACAGCAAAGGAGCAGTTGAATGGAATGGACAGTGTGCTGAAGATAGTGTATAAAATGAACATTAACAAGAGCAAAACAAAAATAATGGAATGCGGTCTTAGAAAATCGGGCGATGCTGAAGGAATTAGATTAGGTAACGAAACAATGAAGGTAGTAGATGAGTTTTGTTACTTGGGTAGTAAAATAACATGCGATGGTCGCAGTACAGAGGATATAAAATGCAGAATGGCAATGGGAAGAAAAGCATTTTCGAAAAAGAGAAATTTGCTAACATCGAATATTAATTTAAGTGTAAGGAAGTCTTTTCTGAAGGCATTTGTGTGGAGTGTTGCCTTGTACGGGAGTGAAACATGGACGATAAGCAGTGCGGACAGGAAGAGAATAGAGGCTTTTGAAATGTGGTGCTACAGAAGAATGCTGAAGATTAGGTGGGTAGATCGCATAACTAATGAAGAGGTACTGAACAGAATTGGTGAGAAAAGAAATTTTTGGCATACCCTGACCAAAAGAAGGTATCGCTTGGTAGGACACATTCTTAGACATCGAGGAATCATAAATTTAGCATTGGAGGGAAGTGTGTGGGGTAAAAATCGCCGAGGGAGACCAAGAGCTTCGTATAGTAATCAGATTCAAGTTGATGTGGGTTGCCGTTCTTATGAGGAGATGAAAAGGCTTGCTCAGGATAGAGTAGGGTGGAGAGTGCATCAAACCAGTCTCCGGACTGAAGACCATAACAATGAAGATCATCAGTTCTCCTGGTGTTATAGCTGTGCACACTGCTATTTCTTTTGATCTGGGTTGGTTTATTAACAACAAATTTCATAATTCAATATATATACTGTGAAGATACCTAAATCCTTAAATAGATGTCTGCAGGATAATCTTGGGTGGGCTCCAGCAATTATTTTGATTACACACTTTTCTACAATGAATATTTTTTACTCAATTATGAATTACCCCAGAATATGATGCCATATGAAAGCAGTGAATGAAAATAGGCATAGTAAGCTACTTTACTTAGATTCTTATCACCAAAAGTTTCAACTAACCCTAATAGCATGTATAGCTGAATTCAAATGTTTCAGCAGACCGTCTGTGTATTGCTTCCAGTTTAATCTGTCATCATTGCACACACCTCAAAAGTTTTGAAAATTCGACCTTAGCTATAGACTTCTGTCCAAGGTCTATTACTAAAGTTGTGCCATTTACTGTACGGAATGGTATGTACTGTTTTATCGAAATTTAATGAGAGTCCATTTGCTGAGAACTACTTAATAATTTTTTGAAAAACATTATTTATGATTATATCACAGAGTTCTGGTTTTTTTTTTTTTTAATGTGATTTCTATACTTGTATCATCAGCAAAAACAACTAATTTTGTACTTACATCAATGTAGAATGACAAGTCATTAATGTATATCAGGAACAGTAAAGGACCTAATACTGAACCCTGTGGGACCCCATTCTTAATAACCCCTGATGAGGAATAAGCTGATATTTTGACATTGCATTAACCACTTATTTCAACTTTCTGCATTCTTCCAGTTAAGTATGAATTAAACCATTTGTGCAGTGCCTCATTCAAACTGTCATGCTAAAGCTTATCTACAATTCCAAAGATAGCAAAAGCACATATGTGTGAGATCTATCAGGACTTAACAGCACATATATCCAAGAAGAGTATACAGAAGAATTGAAAAGAAAATCATGGCTCTGTTAGATGAAAATAAGTTTGGCTTTAGGGAAGGTAAGGCACTAGGGAGGCAGTCTTCTCATTGGTCTTGGCAAGAAAAATCGGCACATGTTCCTAGGATTTATTAAACTTCAAAAAGTTATTGAGAAAGTAGATTGTCTTTTAGAAAACTACTTTAACATCAGTCTATGCAGCACCCAGAGACAACAAAGTTTCTTTACTTGCAAATGATCATGCTGAATTGAATGAATTGTTGATGCATTTAGCCCTAAGGTTATCCTATATCTGATAATAGGTAACTCACCTATCTTCGTCTTCCTGGTTTTCTGCCATAACTGACAATTGTGGACTTCTTGTCCTCTAAGCATCCTCCAGAGTGAAATTTCCTCTTTGGAATTCGTTGTACCACCTGATTGTAGTTGTACAATGAGGGCAACGTGAAAGAGTCATTTCTTCAGATCCTTGGTCTATGTTTAAGCCACACACAAAGTTGTACTTTGTAGGCTTCCGCGGCCAGAGTCAGATGACATAAAAGTTTTCTGGGTATGAAGGCCACTGTAACGTTGGCCGAAAAGTTGGTTATTTAAGTAATAGCCTTACATCATGAAACGGTACCATACCCAGAAAACTTTTATGTCAAAGTTGTACTTCTTGAATCTCATTCATGACCACAATCCTATAATGAGTACTACAAACTAACAACTGCCTCCACAGACTTGGCGCAGTGCCATAAATGCAAGTATTAGGTATTCTCAGAACCCAGCAATAATCAGCCTCCTATGTCTTGTTGTTGCATTTTATTGCAAAATGTTCTTAGCACCCTCTGTATTGGCTTTGTGTGTTTCTCGTTTTAAATAACTATTGACAGATAACAGTGCATAATATCTGCAATGAAAGTGTTGAGGGTTGATGATGGACAATGGAAACATGGATGAGGTTTCCTGCTGTCTAATATTTGAGGGTGCATTTTGGGTTCACCATTATGATCCGTACTGAAAGGAAGAAGCAAATAATGGAAACTCGCAGATTCTCCTCCACCAGGGATAGCAACGACAAAGGGTATGAAAAGAAGACCATACGTTTCTGGAACACTTACTGATACAAGCAAACATTTGACTCTGTGCTACATGATGTGAGCCTTTAAAAAAGCTGGAATAATGTGTTATTAAAGATTAATGATTCAAATTCTATTCAAATAATAGGTTACAGTTTGTATATGCAAATAAGCAGAATTCAGTAGTACCCTAAAAATAGGGGAGTGGGTAAGAGAGAGAGGAGGACGGGAGGGGGGACTGGGGTGAAGAGGAATATCCAGAGATCTGTCCATGGAGCTTTCATGTTCAATGTTTACATGCAAGAATGTCCATGTTATATACACTGTAAGAGTGTAGTATATGTTGATGCTTCGATGTTAATTAACACAAGAGAGAATAACGGTGTGGTTTCTACCAATGCTAATGTATAATAATACACCATATGCTGATAGATAATCACTTTATCGCTCTTTAGAAATCAACTTTAAGTTGGCTTAACCCCAGGGTGGGAAGGACCATGAAGAGAACAGAAAATGTCTGCACACATCACCGAAGGAACCGGAGGGCGTGCCATGCCAGTGGAAATGTCACAAAAGACTGGGATTCACGAGCTGGGTAATGCGCCCGTTCAATATGCAGTGACGTGTCTGGAGAGTGGTGCAACTCTTATATTTCGTCGTCTGTCTGCTGAAGGTGCGCGAGTCTGTCAAAATCCACGGGTGCCGAGTTAGTGCCGATGTGCAACATATAATTTGCTATGACATCGTCTGCTCTGCAGACGTGTCTTACGTTGATTGTAAATTGTGAAATAAAGTCTAAATGCCGCCAGTGCTGAGGTGGGGGATCACGTGACGGGTTATGTATAGCGTCGGCAAGTGGCCGGTGATCGGTATAGACAGTCAGAGGGCGGCCCTCAATGTCCTCTCTAAAATATTTGATGGCAGTGTAAATAGTGTAGAGTTCTCTGTCAAACAAGGACCATTTATGTTGAGAGGAATTTTTTTTATTTTTTTTATTTATTTTTTTTTTTTATTTTTTTTTAGAGGAAACATAATGACTCGGAACGGTCGCCGAAGTGTTTTTGTAGCACCACACACACTGAATAGTCACTAGTGTCAGTGGTAATTGTCGTCAATATGGATGCTGTTGTCTTGCAATGCCTTAAGTACGCAAGCTAGATAGTCCTTGTGCTCCTGCTGGGAGGACGAAAAAATTAAAATATCGTCAAGATAAGCATAACAAAAAGGGAACTGGAAGAGGACGGAATCAGTGAATCGCTGCCAGGTGTGCGCTGCATTCTTTAGGCTGAAAGTCATGAAACAGTATTCAAAATGTCCAAAAGGAGTAATGATAGCTGTTTTTGTATGTCGTCCAGTGCCATCGGAATCTGATGGTATGCCTTGTGATGGTCGACCACTGTGAAAACTTTAGTGCCGTGAAGCTGCTGTGTGAAATCTTCATTGTGGAATATTGGGTAATTGTCAATTATTGTTCTGGCGTTAAGCGTGCGGAAGTCACCACACAATCGGTAAGTGCAGTCTTTCTTTTTTGCCAAATTAATGGGGGACTACTAGTTGCTGTTGGAAGGGCGCAGTATCTCGCTGTCTAGAAGCTCCTGCACTATACGTTTTGTGGCCTGCAGTTTTTATGTGCTGATAAGTGTCTTGCCTTGTAGCACACCGGTGAGTGGGGGGGGTCGTATTACGTCTGTGGAGGGTACCGTTTGTCACACTCAATACTAGCGGTTGTGCTTCAATAAGCGAATCACTAACGTGTGGCATCGGTAGCGTCGGCAGCAGAGGAGGGTGGTGTAGCGGTACACTCTGAGGCTTCTGCAGGTGTGGATGCCC